>CM041785.1:45010517-46210517 GCA_023375725.1 Nephotettix cincticeps
ATAATGTTTAAATTAGCAAATTAGATTCGATGTAAAACTCGACATTTTAGGATAACAGTTTGAAAAATTGTAGTAAATTTTGAAATAGGTAAAAACAATAACCAATGAATCAGTTTCATCGTAGAGGGCATTTCAGTTTGAAATATAGTCAGAGAAGCATAAAAATAACTTGATATTAAGTCTATTTTGGCTTTACGGATTCAAAAATAGATAAAACTTAATAAATCCAATTCATGTACAGGCAAAAGTCTAATATAAAAAACCCATAAAAGTTTTGTGATGTAAAAGGAAGCATAAAGCAATTAGTTTACTACTCGTAAAAGTATTATGGAGTAAAGAAGACGCAAATAAAAATCTAAAGCGCTCAAATAATTGATTGTTCAAACAGAATGTCACGAACAAGGTATTGGATGAATATAAAATGAAAATAATTTTAATTAAAGTTAATTAAGCATTCTAATAACCGCAACAGCTGTTGGCCTTTGTCAGTATCGACATCAACAAAGCGTCTCTCATTATTATTACAGCTCAACGCACACCTGAGGTAATACTGACGTAATTACGAGAAATTATCAAAATATTGTGATACGCCTGTGATAGCAGTGGCGACGACTTCGTCAGCACAATTATTGATATTTGACATTCCAGATTAATCGACTATTTACAAACAAAAACGTTTTCACTTTACTGGCGTCTTCGTCTTCGATTTATCAAATGTAATTAATTATATGTAGACATTTGCGACTCAAATGTATCTATATACATGTATTTAAAAGGAAAATAATTCTCCCCAAACAAGTAACAGTGTATTACTGAATAATACACTGTTAGTTGTAGAAATTGCACTATTCCAGTTAAAATTCAAGGGACGGCGGCAATTTAAGGCAAAATTGTGGTTCGGACTGGCTAGGTGGTGATTTTTTTAAAGTAAAATATATGATTTAAATGTCATATAACAACTGCATTAAGTAAACAAACACTGGTGTTATTCAGCCGCAATCAAAGGTGGATCAGGTCAGGTACAAAAGTTCAATTAGTAATCCAACAATTAACTTCCGCTTCAGTTAATACCGGTGGACCACCGGAATAACCGTATGTTGTACATGCCGAAGTGGAAATTAATTGTTAGAGATTAGCTGTATTCCTATTAATGCTATTAACCGGTAGCAGCGATCGGCACGGCCACATACAACCGGGGTTAAACTTCCGGTGGGGGAGGTTGGGATGAACTTTGAGCGATATGAACGCTCCCAACAAAATTGAAAATATATAACCTCATTACAATATAAAATGCCCTTTCGCAGCAGACCTGCGTGCTCAGCGAATTTCCACCTCAATAATATGGAAATAATAATACAAGTATATGACAAAATTGATCAATCAATACCTGTTGATGAATTAGATTATTCGCCTATTCTCCATAATATTAACATGGGTAAGAATTTGCAGGTTTGCTGCTGTGAGGAACACATAAACCATGATTTTTTTGGCATAAACGTATGAATTCCAACCACATGAAGCTAAGTACAAAGTTTCATCCATAACTATTGTTTAATAAGGGAAATACTATTTTTCCCTTATCCTCCATAAGATTAGCATTGGAGCCCCTAAATACAATGTACAGTACTTTGTTTAGATTTTTAATATCTCGGTAACCGTTGAAGATAGAGAAACCCTTTAAGGAACTAAATGTGTAGTTTTTTTAGCTAATTCTAATGGTGAAGGATAAAATTTGAACATTTTAAAAATTACTTTAAAAACGCAAAAAACCCATTTTTGGGGTTCAAACCCCTCTTAACTACCCGTTCCGATTGACCGATATGTCTGTATAACGAACTCATCCGAGCAACTGTAGGAATAAACGGCTCTACCAAATTTGGTCTCGATCGGACAATTTTTACGAGAGTTATCGTGTTCACAGACACACACACGCGCGCGCGCGCGCACACACACACGCACACACATTTTAACGTCTATTTTTTGGCCTCTGGGCACCTAAAAACAAAAAAATAACATAGTCCCGGGCTTAAGTCTTGTCATGAGACCTACGGTAATAGCTTCTTCCCTATGGGGAATTCGCTAAAACGATACGTTAGCTTGGTTAAAGTATGAAAGTAAGGTAAGATAGTGTTAGCAAAAAATAGCTTCAAATAAAATCATTTTATTAAAGTCTAAATAATTATAATATTTAGTCCCTGTTACGATTAATAATTAAATAATGCCAATAATTCCTATTAATAAAGGTGAGAACTTGATCGGTTCTTCAAACAGCAGTAATGGAGGTGGAAAGGTACAAACAAGTATTTTAATGAGGCAAAACGCAAGAACTCTGAACGATAAATTAGCTGCACAAGAAATTCCTTTGAAGGTAAATCGGTGGAACATATAAGAGGGATTTTTTACCAGTCCATCTTGCCTCTGCCACGTCAAACAGCTGCTTTTCACATGTTGTAGCCTCCGTTTATATTTTAACTTAGAGTAAAATAAGAAATCTTCTACTACAGAACGGAATCACTTTTAGATTCGAAATGAACTATCTAAATTAACTACTAGAATTAGAATTTTTTCTATACGTTGCTTGGAGCTATGATTTGTTTTTTTACTTTTTACAGCCCAGAAAAAATCGAATTGGGTTTCTGTTTTTTTTCGGTTTCGAATTTCGTCTGCCTACCTGTAACACTAAACAAGGTCTAATCAAAAAAAGGTTTATGTAACGCTACTCTGTGAGAACACCCACAGAGATGGAACTTTTTTCATTATTTTATATCTTTCGAAGAAGGTTTTCGTGTTCTTTAAACTGACTCCATCCTTTTAAAATAAAGCAATGAGCTTTAAAAACCAGTTTTGAGCGATTTCCGCAACATTTTCACTAAGTTTGACTAAACATTAGATAGTGATATTTAAAACGAAAACGAAAAATAAATATTAATGTTAAAAGATGAGACTCATTAAGTGAGGTTGGTTTCGAAAAAAATAAATAGTGTTATGGTTATTAACAATTTAGGAGAATAAAACAACTAGTATCATAGTCATAAAATAATATAAATGTCATGAAATAAAGTTATTTAGTATTCTTTAAATAGTATACTCTACATGACTAACAGAAATTCCTTCATATTGTAGCGAAACAGGTTCCTCATATTTTAAGGAAATCAGGATCAATTAGTAAGGTAAAGTGGTACAGAAAGCGAGTTTACTTGCCGCAGTTTGCACAAGCCGATTATCCAATTAGAAACAATCGTTTCCTTCGGCCCGTCATAAGCGAAGTGTAGTCGGAAACAACTTGCATAACAATAAGGGGAGATTAAATTCCGACGTCAAACTTGTCATGCCGTGACAACCGGGGGAATTAAACATTAAATTGAGGGAAGACTGTTCCCGATACTGATCTCGACCGCGCACCAGACTACCGCTGTGTTTGACAGCAGAAACCATCCCACTGCCGGCATTATCTCTCTTACATTACCTCCAATAAGTGCCGGTGTGGTGTCTCATTCATCCACTGAACCGCGGAAAATGTTTGAGACAAGCTTTGTGAGTAAAACTTCACGTATATTTTCTAGTTGATTGCTGGTGAACTGATTTAACATATGATATTAATATTACTTAGACGTTAACATTTTTTTAACCAAATGAAAAAAATTGGAAACGCCTAGTTCGATATTTTTTAATTTCGTTTCGTTTTAATCATATTTTGCAAACGACAACGAATGCTCTTACGGTAAGAAGAATTAAATATGTGCTTATATACTTGAATTATGATCAAAGTTGTACAGAAACGTGAAATGTACAGAAAATTAAGTGAAATTTGTGTAAGTAACTTACAGCTGAAAAATAAAGAATATTTATTCATAAATTCCCCCCTCTTAAACTTTCCCAATACTTTAACATTGTACAACTCCTATGAAATGACTTTAAAGAATCCTATTAACTGTATAGAATGTTAACCTGAACTTAATTCAACTAAGTGACGAAATTCAATTTA
Organism: Nephotettix cincticeps; assembly: GCA_023375725.1. Lineage (NCBI taxonomy): Eukaryota > Metazoa > Arthropoda > Insecta > Hemiptera > Cicadellidae > Nephotettix > Nephotettix cincticeps. Next base: position 45,014,503 of record CM041785.1, read on the forward strand.
AAATTTGTTCATCCATAAATCGCCTAAGTTTATAATATACTGTATATTTTTTATAAGATGAAACTTATTTCACCTTGAGGTTTAAAAATTTTCACCAACAGTAAAACTTGCATCTAAAAATATTCAACCCATTTTACGAGTATAATTGTAGATTTTTGGGAGCAATAAACCGGACATCTTGTCAGGCCCTGTCAACTACAGCCTCTGGCTTATCGTACCCCTCTAGGGCCCTAATATTTCCTGCCTCAGAGACCGGTGTAACACTCGTAGTAGATTGACATATCGGGGAATTCAGGTTAATCTATTTCAGAAGCTCCAAAGACCATTCTTTGTCTAGCTCCAAGTGCCTCGAATTCTAAGATGGTTTGATTTTAGGTTTCTTCTTCATCCCCGCGCAGTCGCCACTAATGTTACTTAAGTACTGTCTGCATGTGGCTTCTGAACTGATTACGTCCAGTTAAAAAGATACAGCCGGCTAGGCTTATCTCTCTTTTGCTTCTAAATGAGTCTAGATTAAGGTTTTTCGGTCTCTTGATGAGAGATTTACTTTGTCTTAAGTCCATGTATGGTGCATCCGCCGTTTTCGATGTTTTGCCTGGCCTACTTTTCCACTGCATCACTTCTCATCATCTGATTGATGCCACAAATTGGTTTGTTACCGTAAAATGTTATCAAAGCCCCTTCTAAGAGTATAATACTAAACCATTTAAACTATAATACTCCTTCAAGTAAATTATATAGCTTCACTCATAATTGTACAAAAGACATACATTGCATGTACGTAACTTCATTAAGATCTCAATTTACTACAATTATACTAAAATTTTTCAAGTTTGTTTGCTTATATACAAAATTATTTAAATAAGCCCCCTTTGAAAATATCTATCATCAATAAGAGTCAAATAAAAATGTAAACACAGAAAAGATCGAAGGAAGGTCGCAGGGTGCGCTCTTGCAATATTCCACCGATATTATTTACTGTTCTCTGTCGTCTTATATCTTATGCAAGCAATATCTGGGGACTCGATCTGTACACCGTGCGCCGTACAGCCTACAACCGTACACTGAACAGCTGGTCTTAATCATCGAGTTTTAACGTTGAAGAAGAATTAACAGGAAATTGCTCGGATGTTGATAATTGAAACCCGATTGAAAATGTGTTAGTGAGTGTTTTAAATGGAGATTTTCCCACGCACGCTATCATATATTACGATATGTACGCTGTGCTTAAACTTTTTTGCATCAACATTTTTCATTAAATGTTTCGTAATTTGTTTTTGTATGAATGTAATGTTTAGTTTTCTAAAATAAATAAATTTGAATTTACGAGATAACAGATAAATAGTTCAGAAAATGTTTGATTCGATAAAAAGCAACAGGAAATTTGTAGTAAAACTTCAATAAGTAGTTTAGTGACAATAATTATTAATAGATAAAAATTACAAGTAAATATGATAGGTTCCAGTTACTTGGATGAATACTATACTTAGATTGAATCTTAAAAGGCCCATTATTATTCACGAGTAAAAAATATTCATAAGATTAAAAATAGAGAAGATTACAGGTCACTTTATTTTACTAACTTTAATTAAGCTAAGTAAGCTTTTTATTATTGCCAACAGGAGTCCTCTAAATAAAACTAATCCAGATAAAAACTGCCTCAATTAAATCTATCTTAGACACGTATTTCACGTGAGAAAATAAAAATAATAAATAATTTTCCAAATACTGTACCAAATCAACTATGATTGTGAATTTAATTTAATTTTTGTTCGAGTTAAAAAATGCTTCAAGGTAGTTTCAAAATTTTCAGGTAATTATTTTGTATTTCGCAAACTTTATTAGTAGGTTGAAGTAACGCCAGCCATTAAAATAAGTTTATGAGTATTATTTCACAAAACAGAAAAGGACATTTTTGTAACAAGAACAATTGAAAAATGTAAACAACATTTTGACTTTTTTATTTAAAATAACTGATTACGTATAATTCATATTTAAGCTAGGAAAACATTCTAAAGTGAATTTTACAAGCGAGAACACGAGAACTCCATCTGATAAATCAGAACAAGAAACACATTTGAAGGAGCACTCTTGTTACACACGTAACGAGGATTTGTAGCCGGTTAATTCTCACCTGGCCAAGTTAACATTATAATTTTCACCATAAACATTGAAATGTACAAAAGTCGTCAAATATAAGAACTAAACGAACCGCATTGTTAGACAGACAGTTATGATTTTAGTTAGTTTTAAAATCATTAATCGTTGTTAAACACATACTCAGTTATATTAGAATAAACAATGTTTTAAAATGATGATTACCTCTCGAACTAATTTGTAGTCAAAACAAACGTTTCCATAACGAGGCGAGACGTGTGGCGGACACATGTGTTGACGACTGACGCAAGTGAAAATATTCATTTTACCGTTCCGCAGAAAAATATATTTGCAACGATTAACTCTATTTTATACTAAAGTACTACAGTATATTTGTTATATCTATATACGTACAATTAGAGGCTTTAGTGTACATTGCTTGAAATTACAGTTCGCCAGGTTTCATTTAGGCTCTGAGATGCACGAGTTTATACATATTTTACCATTTACATATCTTAATATGTTTATATTTAGATATATTTTATTTATTTGTCAGCCGGTAAGTAATCAACACATCAGCAGTTCCTCTCCACCAACATATTTGCGTCGTAGTCTATTGCCGCATCCAAAACTCAGGGTTCAGATGAAACCTGACGAACTGTACGATAATGTTGGTCAATTTTGCGTTTTATAGACCCAAAAACCCGGAATATGTCTATCTGTCTGCCTTTCTGTAACGCTAAACTAGGCATTTGTGATCGTCTTTTCCGTTAAAAAGAAAGTAGATGAATAGTATTCCATTATTCTAGATATTTTGGAGAAGATTTTAATATAGGTCCTACTTCAAACGGACCAAAATTCTATCAAAAGAAAGTAAAACGTTCTCAAAAACCGAGCTACGGGGGATATGGACACGTTTATTCTAACTAATCTTAACGTAAATACTGTATTCTTATTCTTAAAAGATATATACGAATGTATTTTCAACAACTGGCCCCAGTATACTCCAATACAACACCACCTTTGTAAAATCTAGGCATATATGAATAAAATTTGAGATTTGTCATTAAGGTTGGAAGTGTGATATTTTTGGGTTTTACGTTATATAATCCAGCAAAGTCGAAGTGTGTCTTAACTCGATTTCTATCACTGTATTTCTCTCTGTAATACTAAAGAAAGTATTTGCGAAAAGAGAGTATCCGTTAGTATGAAACCTTTTTTTTATTATTCTATACAATTTCTAAAATCTTTTTTGCCCACTTTAAACTGACACCTCCCTTTTGCACTAAAGTAATCTACAAAAAATAAAATTAGAGTTTTGTCTGCAAGTCGTTAGAAATTATGATACTTTTAGTCATTTTTACGATGTTGAGGTACCTAAAGAAATACTAATCAAGTTTTATGACAATCTGCATTTATTTAACGTTGAACAAAATCTTTTTTGTAAACGGTTCGCCGTGGAAACGAGAGCACCCATGGTAAAACATAACGAAAATTATTCCAGAATGTACTTAGATTTATTTCATTTGTTTGTAAACTTAGTTTTTTAAAGATTTTTCTGTAATTATTGTCGGTAAGGAACGATGAATGAACGAGTGGAGGCGGGCTGAGCTGGCCGTTGGCATAGCACAATGCGGGCTGTGTACCAGGTTACCAGCTCCGCAGTTGACCTTCTCATTCCTAAATAGTCCCCGAGGCCTGGTCACTACTGTCTTCAAATCATCGTACATTGTTACCGTATCATACTTTAGAATTGACCAATCAAAGTTAGTTATGTTCTAAATTGTTCAGAATATAAATGTTTTTGGGCTTAATTTTAACTGAAAAAACACTTTATACTAGTGTATATTTCCATTCATTAATTTTTATTGAAAAAATTGTACTCTAAAAAGAGTAGTTTGTTTACAAGTTAAAAAGTGTAATTGGCCATAGAATTATCAGTAAGCCGTTTTTGTACGGACGTATTTCTCAGTGTTTATAATGTTTGTACTTGTTGTTTAGAAATAGGTTTAATATCAACGAACATTCTAAAGAAATTAATATTGATATTTAAAAGAAACTTACCTATTGATGATTTTTTATAAAACCACTTTTAATCACATGTTTTAGTTTAGTGAACCTTAGAAATATTTGTCTAGTATCGCTCAAAAATCGGGTTTTAAGATCTCGTTATTTTATTTAAAGTTGAATTTAACGGCTGAAAATCTTCCAAAAATCCTTAAACATGTAAAGAGCGTAGGCGAAAGATGATTTTTGAGTACTTTTGAAACAGTAAGTTAATTCGTTTAACGTTATTTTATCAAGCATATAAGAGCAATACAGATTTATTAAACATGTATGTAGTTTTCTTTAGTTTATACTTGTCGGATATAACAATTCCGATTCCAACAATAAATATTAATTCTCATATACAAGTTTAGAAATGTAATTTGATTTATTTTACAGGTGTGCTTAGTTGGTTGTCAATTTTATACGTCTTTATACTTTGTTTTAAGATTTGTAAAATGTTATAGGTTAACTGAAATATTATGGTACTAGGTATTTAAATTATTATTCACATATTAGTTTCATTGTGAATATTGACGAAACAGATAATTAAAATAACAAATAATTTAATAATAATTGTGGGATGAATTTTTTTAACGCTTAAAATTTTGTAGTTAAATCAAAACTCGGTTTTACACAACAGTGTATATAACAGATATTATTTATACAGTAATGACGACAGGAAGTATATGAAAATTGTGGTAATAGAAAGAAGAGGATAATATCTCACCATTGTCAAGGGAGAAAATGAAAAAATAAGAGGGGGAAGATGAAAAATAGCCTTAGGGGCAGTCTAAGGGTTGCAGTTTAGAATCTTGGCTCCACTTTAAAATAATGATCACCGTATACGTGGGCTGAATAACGACCTAAACAACAGTGAACTGTGTTAATAATCTGTTTCACTCTTATTGTGTTTGAACGGTAATTTTCATCTCCAAAAGGAGTAAATAGTTTCGTTACATCATTTTTTATACAAATTCATTAAATACAAAAGTAATTTATCAGAATTTTACGTAATTTTGTGTTATCAAAGCCGGTCCGTTTATTAGCGTGTTGATGGGGAACGGTCCAAACCATATTCTTAGAACCAACCTGTTGTTGGATAGGTAATTAACTCAATCACAAATTAAAACTGGGCTATTTGTTATCTCTGAGATTGCTAGCTGTTAAAACGCATAAATAAAGTGGCAAATTAAATCACCGTGGCAGTTTGTAATTAACGGGTTTAAAGCTGTTACTGTACGTATATTGAACCGTATGAAGTGTTTTAACAGAACTATTAAAGTTGGCTTGTTTTGAAGAATATTTAACATGACTACATTAAGAAGCTTAAAAGGAATTGCCACGTACAAATTTTGTCTTTTGTTTTTATTATTTTAAAAAATCCTGCAGAATGTTCTGATATTTTGAATACTTTTAAACTCAATTAGAAGTTACAAAAACATGTAACACTGTGTTTAAGTAGTCCATTTTATGTCAAATAAGATAACAATTTGTGTCTGAAAATTTGGTGGGCCAAAAACTCAAACTGTGTTTGTCAAGAACTCACATTTGACTCAAATATGTACTTATGTACGAAATGTACTTGTAACTTTGGTTAAAATTTCAAGTGTTAAAATTTCACAAGTGTTATAATAATGTCATTGATGTAAAATTGAAATTATTTTCTGTTAATAATCATTTTTGGGTTTTCTCTGTATCCCGTGAAAAAGGGTTTTGAATTTTGATGCAAGATTTCTCAGGATCTACAAAAGATATTGCGGTCATTCTTTTAGTTTAGTATAGTATATTTTAATAGTGCACTGCAGAAGACTTTTATAAATAACTGAAATTTTTCAATCGAACAATTTTTTATTAATTCAAAATGTATTTGTACCAACATTTTGAGACATTTTAGAAATTTGAAAAACCTAACAACAAATAAATTTTTTTATTTTTTAAATTTTAATTCATTTTGTTCACACCAAGAAATTTATGTAAAACGTATGTACATGTTATGTGCGTATATACGTATGTATGCCATTGTATACTGTAGTAATCATTACACTTTTTACTGCATTGTTAATTCTATTTAATTGTTTGGATTTTGAGGACAGGTTGAATGGCATGGTTTAAAAAATATTGGTGTTAAATAATAATTGTTACTGTACTTTTGTTATCACTCTTGGCGTTAATGAATTATTTACTATTGTTGTCTAGCAAACACTTTCAAAATTACGCTGTTGAAACCATTTTACCACTTGTACATAACGCCAGCAAAAAGGTAGGGCTATTCATTATCTAAAGACATACATGTAGAATTTTGATACTCAATAATATAATAACATAAATGTTGGTTCATATGTTTACTTTACGTAAATGCGTATTTGTACATATTATCATCTTAAAAAAAATTAAAATTTGTTTTCATTGCGGTTTCGTTGTGAAAGGTTTAAATATTTAACAGCTGATCATTATAATAAACCTAATATGTATAAACATTGTAATTATTTTATTTGGCAAACATATAAACACGTTACTTTTAATCATACAGAAAATAAAAGAAGTATAAATACAATACTTAATTCCCAAAACCGTAAACTATTAACATGGCGAATAATGCTGTTCATTTTGTACAGCACATATTTACTTCATAGATTTACATTAATGAATGATTCAGATGGCATTGGATAGTAAAGCATATTGCTAACGGACAGTAAACCAACAGCTGTTTTAAGAAATCAAATGTTTTGTTTTTATAAAAGTTGTAAACAAAATTATTCCCAATAAGGTTAACATTAGAAATTTAAAACGCTATAAAATGGAAACTAATTGAATTTATGGAAACTGAATGTGCCTATAGCATGACCGGAGCAGAGACGAATCCAAAAAATCAAAGATCATTAAAATCGGTCTAGCCGTTCTCGAGTTATAATGCGTGTAACTAACACGACTTTGTTTTATATATTTAGATTAAATGTTGGTTCATATGTTTACTTTACGTAAATGCGTATTTGTACATATTATCATCTTAAAAAAAATTAAAATTTGTTTTGAGCACTAAATTTGTACATTAAGTAAAATTATGATATTTTTTGTTATTTTTACATTTTACACCCCAGAAAATCTTAAATCTCAATTCCTACCTGTACTGTTGTTTCTGTAACGCTTCAGAACTGATTGTTACGCTTTCCATTAAAACGGAAGCACCCACTATGATGAAAATTATTTTCATCCTTCTATACCTTTTGAGGGGTTTTCTTTACTCTAAACCAACCAGCAACATATTAAAATAAAGTATTAAGTACTTTTTTTACCTTTTTTCATCAATTAAGTTTTCTTACATTGATGATTGAATTTAATCCTATTTTAAAATTATACTATGGTAAAATGTCACGTTATCGTAAACCAAATTTTACTAATAATAAACATTTTATAATTTAACGTAATGAGTACGAAATAATTGAGGTAAGAATTTATTTTCCTTTTTATTTAGGCCTATTTGTTTTGTTTTTTACTGTACTTATTTTGATCTCAGATACGTATAGTAATATGTATCTTGACACTGAGCCATACAACCCACAGCACAAAGGACAACGACAGCCATAGCAGTAACCGCTACAGTGGTTATTATTAATATGAGAAGCAAGTGAGCAAGTGTGGAGTTTAACAACCGGCCGTGAAACCTTACAAGACCGCTCAGCCGCGATCCGACAGTGCGGCTGTACAGCTAAGCTGGCGCAATCCGACGTGTTCCGTGTGTCGCTGCGACGAGCACGGAGAAAACACGGCTTAAGGTAAATTCAGACTGATGAGTTGAGGGATCCCCCGACAGACTGGGCGACCAACAACACTGTATCTTTAGTGGCGCTCTCTAGCGAACGTGGAAAGCGTTTAATACCCCGTCGCATCTATGAGTTTCCTCATCTTTAATAATAAACTTCAAACCATCCAAGACTGTATACAAATAATTCACTAAAGTGCAAAAATTCCACTGGGTTGAAATAGCATAGTTATTTTGGCATGGATATGTCTAAGCACTGGGAGGTATTGGCAGATTTGTGGAACGCAAACAGTGAAGTGGAAGTGATTACATCTCGTTTCCATAGAAACTACCAGAGCTATTGTATTGAATTTTTTGATTTATTAAAACAGCTGTTTAAATGCGCTGAAAACATTCCCTTTAGACATATCCATGATCATGGGAAATAGGTTTGATTTTAACCTATTTCCCACAGGGAAGTAAATACAAACGTTTTTCTCTTAAAATGTCTTTAAAATTAGGTATCACTCGATGGGGTTCTCTTTTAAAAATTTTGATTAAGACAAAAAGTCCCCATTTCGGAACCAGGTGAAAAATGGTAATACACGCCAAAAAAATCAGTTTTCATTAGTTTTCAAGTATGCTGTATCTGGTTAACTCTGAACCCATCCAACAACTTTAAAATGGATTGAATGGAATGGATATATGTGGCATAGAGCAAAGATTCGAATCGCTACGTTTAAAGCTGATTTTAATTTTTCTAAAAGAGCAATATACTTTTCAAACACATTACCTGTAAACATTCTCAAAACCCAATTTTGATCTACAAAACTTCCCTGATGCTAGCCCCTTTCTTTCCCTAATTTCCTATAGGAAATTCGCTAACATGTCAGTAATCTCAACTTATGATGAAATTACCGACGTGCGTCAATGATAACTCTGTGCCCAGTTACCTTTGTTCATTAGGCTAGTAATTAATGATCCCGGCAAATGAATCAGCTGGTATCTGTCAGTAACAGAGCTACATCTCGTCAAATCCATTACATGTACACCATCACACGCGTCCTTCACTCATTATCACTTTAAAATGCTCACTAAGTGATTGAGACAGTGTCTCGCGAATATGAATACTTACAGTGCATATTCTATGATAACATATTTATATGAACTAATCATGATTTATTTATTTAATTGATTTTTTGAGGTTTTTTTGATGTGCTATAAAAACGTTTGTATTTATTTTACAGCTATCATTGTACATGCGTGCAGAAGCAAATTGTTGTTTTCTTCTATTAATATTTTACTAGCACAACAAAACATCTAAAAAAATAGAAGCTTTACTACGGAACAAAATTCATTTACGAATTTAACAAATACGGAAATTTTTATCACACATAAGTAAAACAATGGAGGCTATGAAATATTGCAATATCCCAGTACAAACATAATATACGATCCATCGATTATCATGCAACAATTATTTGTTTAAGACGCATGTGCTTTCCTCCTTCTCACCTGTCAATGATAAACAAACTCTTTGATACATTTTACTGAAATTGGAACCCATCCAAGTAGAATATTTTTTAACTGTGTATGAATGAAAGATGACTGTAAGATGATTGTGGTGCAATCTTGTTGCAGTCTTGTTACTGACTAAGGACGACATGTTTATTAGTTAGGATTGTTATCCCAACATCTAATCCCATACATCTAAGGATGCTTCAATTCAACGTGGGGGCCGAACCACAATTTTGCCTCTGAATTACGAACTCTTCTAATTATTAGGATTATTATATTAATATTCTTACCCAATGGAAATTTTGACCGCGAAATAAACTTTGAGTGTAGCGTTTAAGCCCAGCAAAAACATAATTTTCAAAATTTATAACCGAATTGCTAAAAACCAAAGCTAGACAATTTTGATAGGGTACTTAAATGTGATTAACGCTGCTACGGGATCCCGCTGTCTTTAAAAAATCGTATTCAAAAATATTTTTTTAATATCCGACACTTTGTTTATAATATATTATTTAACATAAAGATGTAATTTACATTTAAATTAAAAGCTAAAAGTTATTCCACGGTACCAATACAGATATCACTTTTATAAATAAACTGGTCTATGAGAAAGATATGATCTGTAAAGCACTTACCCACGCTGGAAGAGGTCAACGTTGTAGAATTTGCAGAGCTCGACTGAGAACTCGACAGTCGCCTGCAGCTCGCTCATGGTGACTAGCCTCCGTCCATCCTGCGACAAAGCCACTATAAAGCATTCCATGCTGCGATAAAATTAAAGATCTACAGTTTGAATGAATGAATACTATGCTTTATTTGTTACATGATTAAACATTTTTATATGAACAAATAGATCAAGTATCTAAACTTGATTTCTTCTGGCCTTTCACGGGAGATGATGACTCCCGGCTGAACTTTAACACCCAGCCTGACCAGAATTCCTTTGGAGCGATCTTCTGGCTGTTATCTCCTTATCTTTGAGGAGTAGACTACCATAGAGGAAGGACGTTTAAATTCTTTCAGAAATAGGTAGACTGTAGATGAAATACATTTACCAATATTGTGAATCCCTATTTACGGTGGCTTTTTAATACTCCGAAGTAAGACGTGCCTTGCCGGGTCATTCTAATCCTCTAGATTTTAACATACAACTAAAGTCGGATGAAAATAGAAAAACTACATACATTTCGAGCAGAAAATATATACTGAGTAACTAACGTCTTATGGGCGCTAAATGAAAAAATGTAGAATGATGCTATAGCAGAATAATACGTGTACATGTATTGTAGACGTTAAGTGGAAAACCAGAAATATCTTGTAGTAAAATAATGAGCAAGTGTACAAATTTATTGTCACACGGTCGTTGATAGAATAGGATATGAGTAAGGCCGGAAAGAAAGGAATCATGAGTAAGGAAATAGGGAACAGTCTGGGTCACCCGGGAAAGGAGAAGCGATATCTCCAAGTTCGTCCAGCTCTAAGGACTCGGTGTCGTGCCCAAGTGCTAGGCAATCAGACAAGTACTAAACAGACACAAATCCGTCCTGGATCGAATCAACCAAAACTGCGATTCAGATCGGATATCCAAGTTCTAAGGTTGATAGTCATTAAAGAGACAAAAAGTAAGCAAAGGTGCAAGTGAAACTGTTCACTTTGGATGGTCATTACCAATATTGTGACAACTTCATTTTGTTCTACCCATTTATGGCCACTGAAGTGTAACTAAGGTCATAAAGTTATTTAGGGACGTACATTTACAATCTAACTTTTCAAGAAAGCTTGAAAACTTAGGAAAGTAATATCTTCTATTACTTGTAATATTGTACTAAGTGTTGTTTACAATTTCCATGAGCAGGAATTTAGTTGATTTATTTGTAATGTGAAGTAAATGTAATACAAGCAGTGAGGGAATGTAGACATTGGTCTACATTCACATTCATGATATACGTGTCAAATACAGTAAAATAAAAGTACACAAACATGTCACTGCTAACACTGTAAATATCTCCTAACACAAAGTTGAATCCTTGGGAGTCAAGTTTAACTAAGCAAGTATGACCAATGGCCATGAAAAGTCTCAATACCAAATATAAGTAAAGCAATCCATGTTCTTGAAAGGTTAGCATCAATACGTCAATATGCTTACAAACACTTCAAGCTTTTGATAAATCCTTGAAGCTAATTCACTGAATGGCGACATTACAGCATTTCTTGAAGTTATTGGTAGGTTAAATTTTCATTTCACTGCTCCAAGGTAACTACTAATTAGCTAAGTAACTCAAAGTAACTAAGAACCGCATTTAGCTTAACACCATTATAATTATTTTACTTATTTTATTAAAAAATCAATATTTTTTATTTAAAATTCCATTAATTTGTTCTCACTAGATTCCAACACTTCTAGGAACTATTCTAGTAATTCTGAGGGACAATTTTAAAATGCGTGAAGTTAACACGGGCGTGTTAGTCTGTAAAAAATATGTTTAGAAAACTTAGGAATTCAGTAAGGACAACTGTAACATAATATATTTAAATATATATATATATATATTAATTAAAACCATACATAATATTACCGTAGAGTATAGTAGTACATTTTGAGGTTCGAAAAAAGGTCATTCTGATGTACAGGTAACAAAAATAAATTTGTTAGTTCACCTACATAGTTTTTTTTAATATTTTTTAGTCTAAAAATTATAGAGATGTGAAGTAAATGTAATACAAGCAGTGAGGGAATGTAGACATTGGTCTACATTCACATTCATTGGTCTAAATTGTATTGACAAATGCGCAACTAACCAGAAAGGTATTGGCGTTATATACGTGTCAAGTACAGTAAAATAAAAGTACACAAACATGTCACTGCCAACACTGTAAATATCTCCTAACACAAAGTTGAAGCCTTGGGAGTCAAGTTTAACTATGCAAGTATGACCAATGGCCATGAAAAGTCTCAATACCAAATATAAGTAAAGCAATCCATGTTCTTGAAAGGTTAGCATCAATACGTCAATATGCTTACAAACACTTCAACCTTTTGATAAATCCTTGAAGCTAATTCACTGAACGGCGATATTGCATCATTTCTTGAAGTTATTGGTAAGTTAAATTTTCATTTCACTGCTCAAAGTAACTACTAATTAGCTAGCTAGCTCAAAGTAACTAAGAACCGCATTTAGCTTAACACCATTATAATTATTTTACTTATTTTATTAAAAAATCAATATTTTTTATTTAAAATTCCATTAATTTGTTCTCTCTAGATTCCAACACTTCTAGGAACTATTTAACTAGTAATTTTGAGGGACAATTTTAAAATGCGTGAAGTTAACACGGCCGTGTTAGTCTGTAAAAAATATGTTTAGAAAACTTAGGAATTCAGTAAGGACAACTGTAACATATATTTAAATATATATATATATATATATATATATATATATATATATATTAATTAAAACCATACATAATATTACCGTAGAGTATAGTAGTACATTTTGAGGTTCGAAAAAAGGTCATTCTGATGTACAGGTAACAAAAATAAATTTGTTAGTTCACCTACATAGTTTTTTTAATATTTTTTAGTCTAAAAATTTGATACCATGTTTGATTTGATCAAATGTTTGGTTTGATTTGAACCATGTAAACGTGAAGGAATCATAATACATACGAGTCAAATAGGTTACATTAGGTAAAGCCAGAAACAGATAAAACTGAAAATGATAAAAAAACATAATCCATGAATATTTTTATACATATTAGATTCATGAATATATCCGATAAATACATAGTAAATTAGATAAACCATCCTTCCCTAAACAAACAAGTGAAGCATCCTAATGGCATACAAGTTACAATTATTTTATTCCACTTTACCAGCACTTTTAATTAAAAGTATTAAAGCTGATTATGAACAGAATTAATGAACGTACACTTAATGATTAGCGCCAGCATTTGACCTTTCCGTGGTTATTATATGCTTCATTCTCTCCGGATCCTGTGCTCGCTTGACTGACGTAATTACGACCCTGATCTTGACAACTCGATAGTCCTCGTCCTGGTTTAGCGGCGAGTATTTTTTTTCATTTTTCTCTGATGATGAGCTTTTCTGATATTGAGGATTGGGGATTTGACTAAATTACAGACAACATACATGTAATCTATTAACAACAAGTTCAAACTAGGTTGATATAATACGCGAGACTTCTGTTATTGCAAGTGGTGATTCATTTTTTTGTATTTAAGTAAAATATTTTCATCCTAGATGGTTAAGAAAGATTCGGTACAGTTATAAAAATTACAGTACCGAACCCTTTCTCGAATTAAATTTTATTTTACAAAATGTTTCGGGTGTAATCCCGTTATCAAGTAAACAGGGTGGCTATTAAGTCTGGAACCTCTTTTTTTAATTTTTAAACCACAATAGAAAGAAATACCAAAGTTGACACATGCTTACTTGTGATAGCAACGCACATATCTGCCCAATTATATAGACCGGATAACCCCTTTGGGGGCGGTCCACAAGGAGTCAGACAAAATTCTTAAATAGCAGCATAGGTCGAGTTTTCAAATTAAAGGTCTCACTTAGCAGAGTACAATGACGCAAACCGGACTTCAAAAGTTCCATTCATTCAGTTGTAGCTGTATGAATGTTAAAACTATCGAACAATGTAAATTTGTTAAGTACTAGCTGACCCGGCGAACTTCGTAACTTTAGGATCGGTCATGTTTCGAAGTCGAATAGCATTACGGCTTCCTAATGAAAGATTTAGATATTCTGGGTCGCGGTATAGTTATGAGCCGTTCTAAACTGGTGTAACTAAAACGACCTTGATTTGTTATTTAGATAGATAATAAAAATAGATCAAGCGATATATAATACTATGGCGTTTATTAACATATGACATTTAAATAGACACGAAATAAAAAATAGATACATCAACTCCCACAACTGAGAAGTATCAACGTGGCAAGTAAAACTGTTCATTTTGTACAGTATTTTTTTACTTGATAGATTTAAATTGACGATTGTTACAGAGGGCATTGAATAGCAATTCACATTGTTCATTCACAATGGAAAGTAAACCAACAGCTGTAGCTTTAGAAATCAAATGTTTTGACTGTAGAAAAATTGAAAAACATATTTACTCCCCATAAGGCTAACATGGACACTTTGACCCTTTATAGGACAGAGCCCTATGGGTATGGGAGTTCAAAAAAATCCTTTATTGGTACGCATCTAGACCTTAAATAGAATTTGTGTACCAAGTTTGAAGCTCCAAAGCCTTGTAGATTTTGAGAAACGGTGATAAGTCAGTCAATCAGTGAGTCAGATTTGGGGTTTTATATACAGTATAGATATTACAAGTAAACACTAAGTACCTGTGATAATAGTAAGTGTTCAAAATGTACCCCCCTCCATCGTCTGAAATGTGGTAATCAAAGCCAGGAATAACTCCTCATCAGTAATTATTACCAATAACACAACTACTGTTAGAATGTGAAAGTGGCGCTTTGTGTTTTCCACAAATTGAACTTTGACTGCGACAGTTGTTATCTGTAATAATTTCGTTAGAAAGGTAACGTTTCGTTATTCAAATGGAATAATTTTTAGTAATTAACCAGTTTTAAAATTGGTTATTAATTTGTTTATTTAACGTTATGACACTTAGTGAGCGTGAAAGTATAACTCTTTTAATGATGCGTGGGTAAGGAGATAATAAAAGATCATATGAAGCAGTTCAAAATTTAAACAGTTATATACAGGGTGTCCACGAAAAACGTGTCAGGACATCGGTGAGTGATTGGGTACATTAAAAGGAAGAAAAAAGTTCCAATAGAGGTATGGCCTAAAACGCTTATTTTCTCAGATATCCACCATTTTGTATTTTTCACAAAATACTTTTTAATTAAAACATTTTTTAACGGATTATTTTGAAATTTAATATGTGTTTTACACTAGTAGATTAATATTATTAAAAAAACAACTAGCATGATCTAAGCTCAAAATCTAAAATGGCGGCCATTTTACCGTTAACAAATTATTTAAGTTTTAAAATTTTAAATGGTCGCCATATTGAATTTTGAGCTTGGATCATACTAGTTATTTTTTACTAGGGTAATAGTAGTCTACTAGTTTAAAACACGTACCAAATTTGAAAATAATAAGTTAAAAGTTTTTTGAAATGAAAAATGTAAAATACAAAATGGCGGATATTTGAGAAAATAAGCGTTTTAGGCCATACCTCTATTGGAACTTTTTTCTTCACTTTAATGTTCCCAATCACTTATTGAAGTCCTGAAACGTTTTTCATGGACACTGTATATTAAAAGAATGCAACATTGAAGTCCGGTTTGCGGCATTCTACTCTGCTAAGACCTGTAATTTGATATGTCCTATGCTCCTATTTAAAAATTTTGTCTGACTCCTTCTGCATCGTCCCCCAAAAGGGTTATCCGGTCTATAATTGGGTAGATTTGTGCGTTAATATCATCAGTAAGCACGTGTGAACTTTGGTATTTTTTTCTACTATGGTTTAAAAATTAAAAAAGAGGTTCCAAACTAAAATGTCAGCCTGTATAAAAAACGGAGCATTTCATACACACTCAATAATAGCTGAAACGTTATTAATAATGGAATACCAACAGAAACCCTAATAGCGAACATTAATATAACAAGTTTTGGGGGGGTCATTCAAAATTTGTCACCACGATAACGGTTGCAATAATTGTCTGATTAATCAAGAGCAATCTGACTAAATTAACTTCACTTTTGGTGGGGGGGACTATTTGTACCTCAAAAAATTAAAGAAAATTCATGTATAATTTTCCAAAAATATCTAATTTTTCTTTTTAACATTGGATTTAGCTAAAAACACACAATTTAATAGGCGTTTTGAATTATTACTCAAGGTAACTGATATAAAGTAATTCAAAATGTTAAACACATATTATGGAGGACAACTCACTTATTTACTTAAGTATCCATCCAAATTTTGGTATGCAGGTCCATCTAGTTAAGATTTATTAATATACCCATTAAAAGCCTAAATTTAATGTCTCTTATGGCAGCAGACCTATGTACTAATTTAAATATTAAACCTCTAGTTTTTATACACTATAATAATTATAGTGTATAAAAACTAGAGGTTTAATATTTAAATTAGTACATAGGTCTGCTGCCATAAGACAAATGAATTTTGAATCGAAAAATATTTTCGATTCAAAATTCATTTGTCAATGAAAAAGAATTTCTTGAACTTACTTTATAAATCAAGAGTGAGAAAAATTATTTTATAGCATTTTTAAAGCAAATAAACGCTAGGTAAAACCCCCTATATAATTTAAAACTAAATGAGAAGAAGGAGAACATTTTTCAATTTTTTGAAAAATGAAAATTTTTCTATATCCAACAGATTTAAAAAATGTTAAGAAAATCTTACAAAAGCTCAGCTTAGCTTTAAGTAAGCTCTAACAATAGTTAGACGCATAATTCCTATCACTAGACTAGGTGATATGTCCTATCTGACTGTGAGCTGTAACCACTTGGTGACCAAAGCCAAGTTGAATTATGCAACCCAATCTAACTTTGTTGTGCAACTTAGTTAAATACATGTTTACTACCTTAATTAGGGGATGTCTTTTTAGTCATACCACGTTCAGCAATTATTTCCAAAATTATACATGATTAACCATTTACCCGATGACATAACTCTCATTAATTTGAATTTTTGGATCCTATTAGACTCAATGAAATTGTGTCTCCGTGCTTAGAGCAAAATAGTTACATATTATTCTCTTAATTGTATTAATAAGAAATCGTGTATTAACATTACAGAATTGTTGTTACGATTTTTCTCAGGATTGAACTGATGTGTTTCAGATTCACTTCTACAACCACTGGGGAACCACACCAACCAACCACCAACCACAAAATCACTAGATCATTTTGAACGAATGTAAATTCCTTAAACATTTTCAAACGATTCCTCCAATGACATTTCGGGGTGTGGGATTTAACCTTTAAAATTGCTGATCAATCAACAACCATTAATTCAGTTGTCGGAAGTAACTCCCAGAGCTATTCACAACTGCTGCTTGGGACCACAATGGATTAATGGATTGGAGCCCTTGCTGTTAGTACATTGTATTACCAATTGTATTAGATTTGTTTAATGAATAAAATTATTTCACCATTGTGATGGATCTGACTACTAACAGTCTTAAACACCACTAGTAATTAAAGTCTAATAAAAACGTTAATCTGGAGGCAAAAGTGTTAAAATAACATGTACAAATTTTTGATAAATTAACTAATGAATTGAAACTTGAGTGTGTTTTACTTTCATTTATAGAAAAATTATTATCTTTCGAGTATTGTAACTAAATAAAATGTATGTATGTATTTGTACAATCCTTTCATTAGGAAAAAAGGTTATGCAATTACTGTAGTTACAATTATGATTAATTAGCAATTAGTTGTATATTAGGGTTTAGCCTATAACAATAGTCATAAAATCACTTTCAGACATCCTCTTACTAAGTTGAACATTTTTGGTTAGAGTTATTTCAAGGTGAAAACTTTTTTGAATGGGTTTTATTAAATAATGTGACAAAAACACTGTATACTAAGTTAAATGGAAAACTGTTAAGAAATTTCATAAAAATAGGACCATCAGTGTGTCTCGTGGTCGTTACAGATAGAAAGAAATAAGTCTAATAACCACTTTATTGGATTCAGTCAGCCTTAACTCTTTCAAGAGGGTGCTAATAGTACAACACTTGATTAAGGACGTCATATAGTGTCCTTATTAAAATTAAAAAAAACTTCTTTTAATAAATACCACCATCGCAGCAGACCTGCTAAATCTGTGAATTTCCAAATCAATAATATATTATTAATAATATATGACAAGTTTGATCAATATCTGTCAAAAAAATATGAGAGTTAAATTTGCTTACTCCCCAAGAGATAAGATAACATGGGAAAGAGTATGAAGATTTGCAGCTGCGAGGAACTCTGAAAATAGGCGTTTCTAGCTAAAACAATTTATATTTAACGTTTATACCGAGTTTCAACATCATCTGTCCATAGATAAAGGAGTTTGCCTATTCTCTATAACCTATAATAAACATGTGAAAAGAGTATGCAGTTTAGTTGCCATGATAAACACATAAACTATGACTATTATGCATAAATGGATGGATCTCAACCACAGGAAGCTAAATTATCAAGTTTCATCCAAAAATATAATGAATGATCAGTAAAATATATTTTTCCTTATTATTCATAAGATTAACATTGGAGCCCCAAAATACAACGTACTGTATTTAGATTTTTTAATACCTCGGTAACCCTTGAAGATAGAACAAAACGTTAAGGAACTAAATTGTGTAGTTTTTTTTAGCTGATTCCAATGGTGAAAGATAATATTGGAACATTTTTAAAATTACACATAAAAACACAAAAACTCCAATTTTTGAGTCCAAACCCCCCAAACTACCCGTTACGATTGACTGATATGTCTGGATTACAAACTCGTCTCAGCAAATGTAGAAATACACGTTTCTACCAAATTTGGTCTCGATCGGACCATTTTTATGATGGGAAGCAGACATAGGCCCCTTATCTGCTTTTTTCTTCAGACAGAATGGCAAGTGTTTCAGCAGTCCCTAACCAGATGTTAAAACATTATTTTGACAATCTGAAGTGTTCCATTGTTTTTATTTAATGTATACTAGTACCGCAAAACACAAAAATATTGAAAATTAATTTTTGACATGGATATGTCTTAGCTCTGGGGGGGAGAGTTGGTTGGTGATTTGTAAGATGGAAAATATGTAACAGGTTTCCGTAGAAACTACCACAGCTATTGTATTGAATTTTTAATATAAAATAATAAGAACAGCTGTTTATATGAACTGAAAACGGCCCCTTTAGAAATATCTGTGATCTAACCTATTTCCCACAGGGAAGTAAAAACATTTTTCCTTTAATCTTTCCCATCCTAAGTACGTCACAATACGAGGTAGGATTTTAAATTATAAAAATTAAAGTTCTATTTGGCAGCGGGATATTCCCAGGAAGAGCAAAATAGAAAAACTAATCAATAATAAAACATTGGAATTGAGTTCATGCCTGATTTAGGAAATAGTACTGGAGAGTGGGGTTCTAGTTGGCATTTCAGTCTTGATGCGAATACATGGGTATGTTAAAATATGTTGTTAAAATTGAAGACAGTTACTCATACAAGTGAACATCTTTTGTTCCCCACCTTGAGAGGTTTGTGTAGAAGTAACAAGTTCAAGTAGGTGGTAACCTAACTCCCCAGAGGCCAAGTACTAGGCAAGGTGGGGGCCTACCCCACCCTGCTGACTAAAACCCCATTATCTTCCTATCTCACTACTATTATAATACGTACATACACTAGAGGCAGAGCAATAATGGGAATGGGAGTATACACTTTCGTTTCGATGACTAGCATAACAAGCCTTGATTGATGGCACCCGCAGAACAATTTTCTGAGGGAAGTCCCGGCCTACAGATCCCTCTAATTAGCATCAACAACTAGGTAAGAGTAATTTTAAGTTATACCCCAATTAAATCACTGATAAATATTGATTAGGCCTATAATTAATATTTTTCTAACTAAATGATTTATTGTGCAACCTGGACTTAACGATTCACTGGAGATTTCAAGGGACTCATTTTAGGAGGCTATTTTCAATAGTGTTTGCAAAATATGTTCACCTAAGATAAGCATAGATTAGGCCTACCTTACCTTTTTGAAATGGCAACCTACCTAGGTAGGTATTTTAAGCCAAGTATGACTGATACTAAGTGTATGATGAATATGACGCAATCTTGTGGTTTTCTTACTGACTAAGACGGACATTTTCCTTAGACTGGACCGTTGATTAGTAGCCCAACAGCCAATGGCAACAAAAGGACCCATAGTCCTTTAACGTGGAATGTGAACCACTTTTCCCTCTAAATTACAAACTGGTCTAATTATGAGGATGGTCTTTGCGGATGAACGTAGTATTCAATAATGTGGACGTTAATCCACAACACAGAATGAATATTACATCCACAAACTAAGGTTCATAACTATCCACAATTCGTGACCTCCAAGGAGCTGGATTAAGGACATGCCACCGTCCCAGTCTTCTAATTTCTAATAATCATACTTCTCTATGTTTCAGTCACAAGCTATGTGTTAAAAATTACTTAAGGCTTAACTAGACTTACCTACTTTTAACTTAGAGACTTTCCAGGCAATAGCATAAGGAATAGCCTACTGTTAAACTACAACAACACTATTATTAGTCAAGAAAATCACTTCCATCACTGATAAATAAAGACGTAGTAATATTTCAATTTTATCACACATTATGAGAACTAGAGCATCATTACAAGTTAAATAACTTAAGATACACAAGACACAAGATAGGGCAACCACCGCTGATATTTTTCACCAAAAAAGCAACACTTCCATTTTAAACTGAAATTCACGCATTTATTGGGCATATTTTGGATTACTGAATAGTTTATTTAAATAATCACGCAAGAGAACATATAACTGAAAGAGAGCTCCTATGCGAAACGTTTGACGTTTCTCTCTGAGCAGAAGCAGACGACAAAACTAGTGCCAGTGCTGCCAGCCGATTAACACAAGTCACAGATTGTGCACAGATGTAAATATAACAGAGAGCCAACATGACAAATCAAAAACCAAGCGGAATCATGAAGTAATATTATTATGCTATATCATGACGAATATTATTATGTTCGTTACTACTAAATACATTACTTCGTTGTATTTAACGAATTAATGTTCATGATATATTAATGTTCATATGATTGACCAAGAATCGTGCACATACTACGTCATCTTTAAGAGTGAATCCGTCAGACCAAAATTTGTAAAGGAAGTGTCCATATGGTTTTAAGGGTAGCTATTTAGAGGGACTGAAAACATTCCCTTTAGGCACATCTATGATCTATACTATTTCCCAAGGGAAATAAATATATTATAAAAAAACACATGTTGCATTAAAATGTTGAGAGGCGTCTCGTTTTGTGTAACTACGCATAAATATGAATGTGTTGGGTATTTTAATATTATATAAAAGAGCTTGATGAAATTTAATGTAATTAACTCACATTTAATATAAGATATGATATAATAGTTGATATCAGGGTTGATAGGGGCTGTGTGGGGAGGCGGGTGCTTATAGTATACTATTTTTCCAATAATATAAACTGAATACACTTCATTCATTACATAATCTATAGCTCATTAACAATTTTATTTAATTTTCGAATTATTTATTATAGTATACCATTACCTATATGAAGATCATAATTAGGTAGATTTATTTAGTAATGATGAGCCTTATAATCTGTTCTGTACTTATCAATTAGCTGACCCATTTTGTAAATCATACACAATTGTAAGAGCTCACTTGGTATAGTAGCCCGATGGGACTTTTGATGCCCAAGGTCCCGGGTTCAAATCCCGCCAATCACCATCAATGACTTATCGCTAAGTGCCAATGCCGCAACACACTAGGTCTAGCCTGAACTAATGTGCAAAAAGGTTCCGGGCAATGGTCTAGACAGTCCTGGGATGAGAAAAGGTGGGACAATGTAAAAAAAGTAAAAGTAATTCATTACAAAAAATATATAGGAACTTTGACATCGGTATGGGATGATCACTTGGATTATTCTCAATTTACCCTTTGGATGATTTTTCATGAGTTAATGTTCATCATGTCAATAAAATGGTTATAAAAATATACGTACGTTACTTTAGGGATTAAAATTATTGTATTGTATATTGTTGCATTGTTTTACTAATCGAGGGACCTTCAAATAAAGGCCTGTCAGTGGCTGGTATTTTTGGCTGTTGTGCTAAAAGTAGAAGTTATGTGCAAGATAATACTTTTTAAAATTGAGAGATTTTTTATACCTATTATAGGAGAGTCTATTAAAGCAAATACTAAAATACATATAATACAAAAGCAATACTGAAGAAACAAGACACATACTGAAGCTTCATATTGAGGTTCTTGATCTTGTTTATATTTTATTGAAAATATTAATACCATTCTGAAATGCTGACCTACACATGTAAGTATTTCAAGCCAAGTAAAAATGAGAAATGAGTGTTAAATGATTATGGTACTTTTGTAGTCTTGTCACTTATACTAACATATGTTCCTTAGACATGACTCTTTAGGTAATTTCCCAACAGACAATTTCTGGTTTCAAAATTTAATCTTCTTTCATAGGACTCTTTAGTTCTATAACTAATAGGTCCATCTAAAAAACAAATTAAAAAATCAGGGCTTTTATCTTAGGAGTTAATTTATTAAAATATTAGTTTTATGAATTCATGATTTTGATGAAAGGTTGCAGCTATAGAGGTTGAAAATGCACACATTCCATCTTGATGTTAAATGGTAATCCATGATTAATGTTTTTGCGCCCATCTTGGAGATATCGCTTTCTAGGCAGAAGGAAACGAGAGCCATCATAAACATATGTATGTTGTGGTTTTTTTTTTATTTTACCATAGGTTCGGTGAACTGAAACGAGATTGCATGCAGCATGCTGGCGTGAGTACAGTGAATTTCACAGAACTTATGTTATTCCTATGATAGTAATAGAATAGTACTAAGTATGCAGATTTACTGCAATAAATGCTGTTTTACATGGTAATGTGCTTATATTTAGGCTGTGTACTAAGTAAAACACATATAACATTCGATCAAATTGAGACAATAACTAAGCGAGTTACACCAATTGATCTATTCTCTGAAAGAATTACATGGGCAATGAATACGTAGGTTTGAAAATACGTAAGTAGCATTAAATTTGGGGGTTTTATGGATGTATTAATAAAACATAGCCAGATGGACTTGCACACAAAATTTTGTAAGAATATTTAAGTAAATAAATGAGTTATTTTTTATTGACTGGGACAGTGGCATCGTCCTGTAATCCAGCTATTTGGAGGTCACATATTGTGCATAGTTGTGCGGGATAGTCGGTGTTCTCTTGTATAGATTAACACCTGCACTATTGAATACTACGTTCATCCGCAAAGACCATCTTCATAATTAGACCAGTTCGTAATTCAGAGGCAGTGGTTCAGATTCCACGTTAAACTGTAGGTCCCTTAGATATTCCATTGACTTTTGGGCTATTAATTAAAAGTTCTGTGTAAGCAGAGACAATGGTGTAAGGAACATGTCAGCCTTTAGTCAGTAACAAGACAACACGATTGTGGGCCACAATCATCCTACACTAGTTTCTCATACATACTTGGTTTAAAAAACCTACCTTGTGGTGTAGTCACCTTTTAAATAATCTAATCTAATTTAGCTATTCTCCAAAAATTAACATTGTACAATACGTATACTGTGTTTACCATGCTAAACATCTCAATAACCAATTGACCTAGAGTCATGATTTTCAATATTAAATTGTGTGTGTTTTTTTGGTTGAATCCATTGTTAAAGAGGAAAATTAGAGATTTTCAAGAATTATACATAAATTAATTAATTAAAAAACCCATATTTTGGGGTACAAACCCCCCCATAAGTATAGTTAATGTCGTCTGATTGCGTTACCCAACAAACTCATCCTAGATATTACTGAAAAGCAAAATAGAAAAATGAAATAATTTTTGAAAGAAACATTTTAGTCCTTATGTTCGTAAGTATTGGACATGTAATGACATGAAAAGTTTTACAGTGAATCAAGTATAATGGTAAAAATTCCTAATACATTTGTAGTATGAAAATATCTCAACAAGGGAGGTTTATTGGTACCTCCACCATCTTCAATGTGCTTACCAGTGTTAAAATGTTTCATATAATTCAGGTACAAATATGCAAATAAGATAAATATAGAACTCAAATGTAACTGTGTAATGTAAATGTGTGTAATGGTCACTATGTTTGGAATGTCAGCACCTATAAAAAAAGGTTTGGTAAAATAAAGCCATGGTAAGAAATAACCTTTGCTGTTAACTTTGTTTTATATTTATGTACAAATATCATGCAAAATATATTGTATTTTACAGAAACAGTCAAATTATACAAAAATTTACAAGAATAGTCATCTTAAAATAATAATAAGGTAAAAATAATACTTTCTCCATAATGCACTACATAAGTAGGAAATATTTACTGTCAAGATGTTCTTTTTATCGAGTGCATTTAAGAATAACAAATATTTTGTACAATTTGTTAAGGACTGCAGTCACTTTTATATTTATCATGGATTTCATAGTATCAGAAAATGAGATAGAAAATAATTTGATTTAGTTTTGAACTTACCGGTTTTGTTTGTCCATATAGGCTTTTTGGTCAAGTTCAAATACTTTTTGGAGGAATAGAATACACTTAACTACTTTGTTTAACATAGTTAGATTAAGTAATGATATCACATAGCCCCACTAAAGTAAAAGTTTTTTAAGAATACCAACATCTAAACAATTTGCTTCAACAGAAAATCATGCTTGCATTGGTCGTCAAAACATTCCTTTACTTTTTAATTGATAAGGTGTTGGCTATTCAAGATAAAAGGTAGCAAATTGAATTACTATAAAATTGTTGATATAAAAAATATAGTCATGAGAAGATTAAATAAAGAATAAGAAAATAAACATTATTATCATTTTGTGAGAACTATTATTAATACATCAACTTGAAAAACCAACTCTTCAGATCAATTTGGGTCAGGTGTGGTGTAATACTTCCTGTAATTGCTACACAGAAAAATGCAGTCAAGCCGACTTTCTTTTAGTCTCAAGAACACCTGTTCCATCAAATCAGCTGTGATTAAACTTTTATGTAACATCTTGTCTATTTTTAAATAACTTAATTTATAATCTCATTTCCGAGGTAAGTAGGAGTGATATGGTCTAAGAAAGTTTACTAGCTTATTACTAGGTTATTTTATATACTATGTTTCACATAGTATATAAAATAAGTCCCTTTTTTATCTAAAAATGTTATTGTAATGACAGTAAAATAAGTGTAGTACTGATTAAAACTGTGAATTATAAAATAATTATTTAACTTAAGGATATATGGGCATTGCAGTCATCCCACCTTCCACAAGAAACAATGATTCTACTAATCATTTTGCACCCATTCGGTTTATATAAAAAAGAATGATAATTTACCTTATGAAAATTAATGTATAATAATCTTTTGTTCATTGACATTAATAAGACTGGTTTGAAAATTAAAGTTTTTTTCATTTTACTCTGTACCTCTTTGGACTCTGAAAATGCCTCTAACATCTATTTTGAACACAAAATAAATATTTAAAAAAATCATGGTTATAATTTTTCCAACTAATTTTCTATAGAAACATATTATCAATCTATCCAACAGAACAATATGTTAAATAGTGGGTATTGACTGTATAATACAAACAACACAGGTAACACTAAAATACAATGTTAAATAACTAACTAATTAAAAACTACACTAATAAAAACTATTTACAATACTAAAAAATGTACAAATCACAAGAGGTTTTAGCCTGCACTTAACAAATTCAGGCAAGTACGTAAATATCATTTGTAAAATAATTATTTTGTTTAAAAATAACCTATTATAGATAAAATTCATTAGGATCTAAGATGTAATTTGGATTTCATGCATGTGATCAGAAAACATACTTGTCAATCATGGTGAGGCAACTCTGACTACAAATATTTGTTTATGAATATTAAGCTTTTTTGATAGTAGAAATTTAAAAACGAGTTTTTTTAATTTGCATAAAATAATGCCTGTTAAAATTACATATTGTACTTGCACTCAATCAGTTCATATATGACAGAACATATTTCAGAATTTGCACTCTACTCCTGAGTTGTGGTCCGAGCTTTAGCTAATACTTTGGTAAGACGTGCTTAGCACATTTTGTCACTGGACCGGAAGAATTCGTCAGATTGTTTCAGGTTCCAAATTGGAAACTATGTTCTTAGTTCACTGTCCCACTTCACAGACAAAAAATGTCTCAAAAGAGCAAGGTGAGTCATTCCACTTTAGCCCTTTTCCGTCTCGGTTCCACAGTTCCAGGCAATGTTCCTCTTCTCCATTCTCGTATCGAAAGTTGTTAGGTTCTCCAGTGTTCCAGTTTGTGAACGTCACTGGCCGTCCCGTAGACATCCAGAAGAATGTTCCCTCCTCAGCTTGATCAGTTCCGGATGTCCAGAAGTGTTCATGACCCAATCCTGGAAAACAATCAATCAATAGAACTCATTTACTGTTAAGACTTAAATTGTTGAATTTTTATTACCAATCTATTATAACAGTTCTATTATAATTTTTTATTTGACACAGATATTTTGATGAGTTTTTACTGTGGTTTTATATTAGTTTGAAGTAAATGTTTCTTTTTCTCTATTTTTAGGCTATACCATAACAAAAACTAGGAAATTAACTTCCTTAAGCGCCCGAATTAGCGCCCCCAATGTGTAACTTCTAACTCTGCCCATGTCTACAGTTCATATTTTTCTTTCTTTATTAAATCACCTGGATTTTTTTAATGTGTCTGCATAGATTCGTGATAGATTTACTTTTTGTTATCTTCCTAACACATTTTTTAAGTTCACTGGCTATTATAGATTGTAACCTATTATATTTTGTAATCTTTATATGTTATTACTTAGGCTTTAGTCATTACAATACCATAGTATAATTTTCAAAACCATTTGTTGTATGTATGTTGCTTTGGAAATCAAACCTAACAAGCATATACAAAAGGTACTCTTCTCTTTTAGCGAATATTCCATAGGGAAGAAGCTATTAACGTAGGTCTCGTGGCAAGATTTAAGCCCGGGGCCGTGTTATTTATTCGTTTTTAGGTGCCCAGAGGCCAAAAACAATAGTCGTTAAAATTTATATACATCACTATGTCTGTGACCATTATAACTCTCGTAAAAATGGCCCGATTAAGACCAAATTTGGTAGAGACGCGTATTTCTACATTTGCTCAGACGAGTTAGTAATCCAGACATATTGGTCAATCGGAAGAGGTATTTTGGGGGGTGGGATTAGTACTAATTTTAAATCTTAATCTAATTAAATTCTTAATCTTAATCTTAATCTAATTTTAAAATTTTAAATCTTATGGAGGATAATGAAAAATTGATATTTTATTTATAAATGTATATTTTTGGATGAAACTCGATATTTAGCTTTATGTGGTAGAGATTCATCCATTTATACTTAAAAATCATAGTTTACGTGATTACCATGGCAACTAACCTGCATACTCTTTTCCCATGTTAATCTTATATGGAGAATAGGTGAACTCATTTATTTATGGATAGATATTTATAAAACTTGGTATATGGTCAAAATAAAGATATTTTACTGTAAAAATGATTACTTTCAGTGTTCCTCACAGCAGCTAATCTGCATACTCTTTCCCATGTTAATCTTATGGAGAATAGGCAAACTCTTATTTATTATGGATATTGATCAAACCTGTTATATAATGTTAATGATTTGGAATTTCGCTGAGTATTAATTAGATCTGCTGTGACAGGGGTATTTTGCTAGGTATTTTAATTATCAATCAGAATCACTATCCGTGATGAAATGTCCTTGTATTAGCAGTGAATTCCATTGATTAAATAATCATTTAGTAACGAAGCCATCTAAGCTTTATCATAAGCTATCTATTTAACTAAGGATTATTAAAATTTTTTTTAAAAATTAAGACTGCATTATTATGCTATAGCAAAGACAAATTAATTTTTATTTGTTTAAATTGTCTTTGGTTTGGTTTGGTTTCGTAGCATATTTTAACTCTTACCAAAGTCTCTGATATGTTTTTCCAGCTTGTCGTTCTCCTCTTGACTGTTGATCGAGGCTAGGTGCATGCCGTGGTATCTACAGTACTGGGCTGCTCTATACCAGTTGGCCTGAAACATTAATGACTCTTTAGTAAAAAATGTAAAATTAAACATAATTTTTTTAACTCAATCAAACACAAAATTTTTTTCTTACCATATTGGTGTGACTCTGTCACATATACAGCTTCAAGTAATCTTTTTAAATATTTTTTTCTTGCCTCATTTATATACTTGTATAATATATCTAAAGTCAAATAATCTGGACCTATAAATATTTGGTATTTTATAAAATATTGTGGGCAAACAATCAAAGACCTTGATTTATCGTAAAAGATAATATTTTTTTAAATAAATGTGCTATTTATTATTATTTCTATTTCCTACATATTCCTTTTGTGTAAATACTTATAAAACTAATCTTAGCATGATAATGAAATTCTCCATTTTTCTAAAATCACCTGAAAATACAAAATCTGAATTATTAATTATTAAATATATTTTATTAAGTATACAGTAATACAAATAAAATTAAAAACTTAAAATTACAAAAGTACAAAAATATGGAGATCGAACATTGTTGAGATTTTTGACAAGGATCTACGCTATGGGGGCGGATCAGGAGATTTGTGAAACGTAAAAAGTGCAGCAGAAGTGTTTAACGGAAGTGCTGTCTCATGGTTATAAGAACAGCTGTTTAGATGAACTGAAAACATTCCTCTAGACATATCTATGATCTAACTTATTTCCCACAGGGAAGTAAATATAATATTTTTGTACTGTAAAGCACACTATCCTACATGACATCTTTACTGAATGAAATTTATTTTAATATTCTCTATATCTTACTCTATTGCTAAAAAATCAAAAACCATACATTAGAAATCTACTAATTTACTAATAAATAATTTCCATTATTACATCCATGATTACAACTACAATGTTCTCATTCCCATGAACAGATAATGTATCAAACACAACATCAAAATACCTTCACATCTCTCAAAATCTGACAGGGAAAATGTCCTTTTACAATACTTTAAAAGCTATAAGTTTCCAAGGTTATTCATTGCATTTTTTCCACCAGCTAAGGCTTCCTATTGTTCAGATATCTAAATGGTCGCATTCATAGGCACTTCCTTTACCAGTTATTTCTACCACAACATGAATGAAATATGAATATTTTTAATTAATATTTATGAAATCAATTGAAAAATGTAATCTTAATAAAATACAGTTTGTGTTTTAAATAATTTTGTGTTTTTAAAACCCATTGCCCAAATACTTCATGATTTATGGTACCCAACAAACTCTGCCTCCCTACAAACGTAAATATACGTATTCTTACCTACCGTACTATATTGAGTATTTCAAGATGAATATGAATGTAATGGAATTGATAAATGTAGATTTGTTAACAGGTAAGAGGACACCTTGTTAGATTTTCCTTAATAGAATAGAACATTCAATAGAACATATATATATATATATATGTTCTATTGAAAAATTTCGTATTACTTGTCCGTCGTCATTGGGGGCTCATGTTTGTGTCACAGACTATATTGGGCGAACGCATCGGCGGATCCAGGGGAGGGGCTGTGGGGGCTGCAGCCCCCCTTTGGCCTAATCTGTATATATGAACAAAACCATGAAATAAAAAGCGGACATAGCAAATTTAAAATTCTTCCTCGGAAAATTTAACTAGTTCCACTTATTAAAATATGTACACTTAAAAACTGGTATTTTACTCTCACCCCTTATACCTAGTAAACTTATATGGAGAAAGTACTGTTTCTGTCAAAATCTTTTGAATTTGAGTTGAGAGTGGTTGTATCCGTTTTGGGGTCCTCTGAATCCAAAAAAGTGGTTTTGGAGGTGATGTATGTGTGTGTGTGTGTGTGTGTGTGTGTGTGTGTGTGTGTGTGTGTGTGTGTATTTATGTCTGGGATGTCTACAGAGCCACAGCCTACCCCGTTGGTCTGATTTAGATGAAAATTGGTATGTATTTATATATTTACCTAATCTCAAGGATTTTTTTCATTTTTTGAATATTTTGTTTTTAAGGGTAGTTCAACCATAAAACCCTTAAAAACATGAAAAATCCAAATTTTTCAAAAGATGACCATAACGATTTTGATTAAAATTTGATAGTTTATAGTGCATAGAGTACTAAATAATATTTGCACAAACATTTATGGCAAATAGACAAAGCTACAAAAAAATTATGACAATTTCTCAAATTCATAAAACAAAATGGCGGCCATTTAAAATTTTGTTTCTCGAATAACTCGTGAACCGTTGATTTAAAAGAAAATTTACAAGAATAACTTTTTTTAGGTAATGTAATTACAAATCGATTGACACCAAGTTGTTTTAAATTAGACAAATATTAACTGAGATATGGTAGCTTTAGTGATAGGTGACCGCTAGAGCTTAGTTGCAGTGCATGTCAAGGAATGCGACTAACGTCTGCCACAACAATTTTAATGACAGTAAGCAGGTGGAGACTGTTGCATTGTTGTGGCAGACTTAAGTCGCATGCCTTTACATGCACTGCAACTAAGCTCTAGCGGTCACCTATCACTAAAGCTACCATATCTCAGTTAATATTTGTCTAATTTAAAACAACTTGGTGTCAATCGATTTGTAATTACATTACCTAAAAAAAGTTATTCTTGTAAATTTTCTTTTAAATCAACGGTTCACGAGTTATTCGAGAAACAAAATTTTAAATGGCCGCCATTTTGTTTTATGAATTTGAGAAATTGTCATAATTTTTTTGTAGCTTTGTCTATTTGCCATAAATGTTTGTGCAAAGTTTCAATTCCGTACGTTTAACCATTATTCAGAAAAAAATCGTATAAGTGAAAAAAACAAAATGGAGGCTGTGTGAGTAACTAAGGACTTCCGGACAATTTAAATATGATATTTATATATGCTTCTTACCCAGGAACAATGCCCTAAAGTGTTGGTAGGGAATTCTGAAACACCCTGTATATTTACCTAATCTCAAGGATTTTTTTCATTTTTTGAATATTTTGTTTTTAAGGGTAGTTCAACCATAAAACCCTTAAAAACATGAAAAATCCAAATTTTTCAAAAGATGACCATAACGATTTTGATTAAAATTTGATAGTTTATAGTGCATAGAGTACTAAATAATATGTCACCAGCATGTCTGTAAAAATGACAGTTCAAAAGTTGTGGGTTTTTAAATGTCAAAAAATCAAAAAAGTTTTCTGCGAAATAATTTGACTACAACCATTAAACCAGCTTAAAAAACTAAACATGAACCGTCATTTTTTCAAACATGCGGGTGGTGTCAAATTATTTAGTGCTCTGTGCACTATAAACTATCAAAATTTTAATCAAAATCGTTAAGAGCCATTTTTGAGAAAATTGGATTTTTCGCGTTTTTTTAAGGGTTTTTAGGGGTGAACTACCCTTAAAAATCAAAAATTCAAAAAATGAAAAAAAAACGCCTGGAGATACGGTGACTATATATATACATGCCAAATTTCATCTAAATCGGACAAACGGGGTAGGCTGTGGCACTGTACACATCCAGACACACGCACACACACACAGACAGACACACGGACGGACAGACATCACGCCAAAAACCACTTTTTTGGATTCAGGGGACCCCAAAACGGATATATCCACCCTCAACTCAAATTCGAAAATTTTGACGAAAACAATACTTTCTCCATATACTATGTATAAGGGGAGAAAGTAAAAACTAACATACTAGTGTTCACTAGTGTTTCTAAGGAAAAATTAGAACTGAAGCATGTTTTGACGTCATGACCTGTGGGGTAACGGCGCAATAGCTTCTGCCTCCTTTACACTTCGGTAGATTTGGAACATCTGGTTTTACATTTCAATCTCTTTATTCGTGTATTATAGGCTTATATTTGTTTATTTTGTTTTGAATTTGATAACTTTTCTTTTACATTGAATTAACAAACTGTTAGGTCTACTATTGAATTTACACGTTGACGTTACCTATTGATATTGTTAACGTTAAGTTAATTTGAAAAATTTGCATTTAAATCCCCATTGCGTATTATATTTGTTAATTATTGTATTCTTTTGAAGTATTTTTATTGTCAACCATCCCAAGGTCCTGGGTTCAAATCCCGCCAATCACCAATGGCTTTTCGCTATGTGATAATGCTGCAACCCACACAGGGATGCGCAAAAAGCGGCTACGGCTGAAGTGCCTTGGGACTAATCCGCCCTTTCCAATAAAAAAAAATAATTGTCGACCATTTGAAATTTTTTGGTAAGGAAGTGGTTTCTGAGTTCCTTAAATGCTACCTATACAGTCTATTACGTGAAAAAGAAATTAACTTTACTGTGCAACCACACGAAATATGTGTACAATCGTATCTTCATTTTATAACTTACCTCTAATCTTTATGTGTAATAAATATAAGAATTCCTAGATAAAAAATGTTTGAATGGAGACCCAAATTTTCAGATTTGTTTAAGTTATTTAGATCTATAGACTTACTAACAATTATTATTCACTATTCTTATTAAAATAACCTAAAAACCAAATACATTGTCCAAGGGTCAAAACCCCCAAACAAATCAAACCCCCAAACTAGAGTACCATTGTTACAAAACACACACAAATTACCAAAAACAAAAGTTCCAAATAAAAAACAAAAATCAACACACAAAAAAAAAAATAATTCCAAAAAAAAAATTAAAACCAAAAAGGTCCAGATCAAAACACAATAACATCACAAATAAAAACCAAAAAAACACAACACCAAACCAACTATAGACAATAAAAAAAAGCCTGATCCCTACCATCAAAAAAAGCAAAAAAAAATTCAACCCACAGCAAACCTCCTCTCTCCAATAAACAAAAAACAATACAAAAAAAAAACAAGACACAAAATTTTCAGAAATATACTACAAACACACAATAAAAATAATAAAACCAAAAATAAAACATACAAAACTAATTCACATCCACAACAACACAAAAACATTCTCACATGAATAAAAAATCCAAACCATCAATCTTCAGAACTAATTTCAGAAAAACAAAAATCTCTAAATAAACAAAAAGACAAACAAAGACCAGAATATCAAATACAAAAAACAACAAAAAAAACACCCAATACAAATAAAAATAAAAAAACAAACCAGATGAACCTTCCTTTTCAATTGGCTGGATCCACCTATGGGCGAACATTACACATATTTGGTGAATTATTAATCCTTTCGGGGGGTGGGGGGTGCGACCGGTTAGAACGAATCTAACGCTTGACCAGATATGTTTTTTCTAGTGTTAGAATTTTTCTCGCAGTGCAACTAGTGTAGTTTTTGTTGTATGCGTGTTTTGTTTAATTAATATCCCAATAAACAAAATCAACTGAGTCCAGCATCGAACCATTAAATATAGTCAAGATTTTGCTTAGGTTATGAATTGAGAACTGTACTATAACTACGGAATCACCCAGATAGATAGAATTTGTGTAAAATACAAATAGGGCTACATACTATACATGAAATACTATTAAATATAACAGACACCACCAGGCGATTCCATCAAACGGTACTAAAACTGGACCGCATTGATATAAAATGAAACAGAAAGCTTACCTTAAAGAATATTCCCAGGTAGTACCTCTTCTCTCCGAGCTTGAGAAGGGGCATGGTCCATCGGTTTAGAGCAGGTCCCTCGTCCACGCAGTTCGTACATTCCCCACCTGAAGACAAACAAATAATTAGGTGACCAATCACAAATCAGAACCATACCTAAAGTTAAGAATTCCAGTAAAAACAAATCTCGGAGATTTTTGGATAAATAATAAGTTAAAATAAATTGTAGGCTATGCATATTTGTTAGAAACAAAGCTACATTGATAATATCAGTGATTAAGAATATATTACTTTTTTAATCATTTGGTAAATTTGAGCAAACAACTATTATGTTGTTATGTTGTCAAAAAAGTGTGTTGTGAAAATGTTCATTTAAGAAATATTAAAAAATTTTATGTACACTGCAATAAAAGAAGATATTTTTTAATCACATTGTGTATTATTACATAGGCTGTGAAATGTTTCAGTGAGAATTACTTATAATTTTGCACTGATCATTACAATTAATTAAATTGTGAAATTATTGACCTTTAACTGTTAACCATCCAATGCATGATGATTATTAAGTGCAACGATAATTATTTATTTAGCGGTTTTCAATACAAAAGAAATTCTGGTGTAACCTGAATAAATCCGTGTAACTAATCAGCATTTCTAATTAACTGTTATGTTGACTAATAGTCAAGCTAACTATATTTTACTGAAGTTTTTGATAATATAGATTCCAACACATGTTAAGGCGGCAATGTTTTGACTGTTACAAATCAAAATGTTATACCACTGGCGTTTATAAACATTAAGTAAAAACTATACTAGTACAAATTTATGAAAATAATAAAATTTTCATTTTACACATAACCAAGCGATATCTCCTACTTGTGTGACATGTAGCCTAAAGAAATCGTAATGTTGAGTTTTAAAATAATTTCCTTCATCTTTATAATATCAGTTATGGTCCATTGCATCACGCATAATGAAATCAGATGAAAAACTACTTTCTAATCGAATACTGATGACAAATAATAACACACATAAACCTCAGTTCCCTTCAGATAAAGTCTACCTTTCTCTTCATTGTGAACACGCCTACAATAATAAACTAGTTTTATCTTAACTGATTCCAGATATAAATATGTATATATTTCAATAACATATGTCACCAATAATAAGATGGTGTGATTCATATCATCAATACCAATGTTATTTAATAATTGATAATTACTTTCGATAATCTTTATTTAATTATTTAATTTAATTCTTTATTCTTTATTTATTTTTTTTCTAAATTGCCCATTCATTACCTACTACCGGTGCATTAAAAAGACGTTAATCTACTAGCTGAAAACATAATGTACAGGCTATCGTCAGACTAAAAGTATATTGTCTATTTTCATCTCATGTTCATCTCCATTGTCAATTATAATTCTTCAGACTTGAATGTTAAAATATAATAAGTCCTACACTTAAATTTATTATCACAGTTTTGGCTTGTATATTTTGGCATAACTAAAGTGTTATACAATTAAATTCATAATAATTATAGATTTTGGGGTCAGCAACAATTATAGTTAAACAGAAAGTAACGATTAAACGTTCAACAATAAGTAAATTGTAACAATTATTTAATAATGTAGCTCTATAACAATTAATTTATTAACAATTTGAGGACGGCACCAATAAAACATTTAAAAGTCATCAAAATTTATTACTAAACAGTTTATTTTACAATACAACAAAATAGGCTAGTCAGAGGGGACCAGTCATTATCTGACACTGATAAGGGTCGCCCATTATTAGTTTTGAACCAGCAACCTTTGACCCTCTGGACCAGCCACGTTAACTGAACTAATTTTTGCACACCTCTTTAAAATTATTATCTGGCTTATGGTGGTTTTAATGTAACACATGACATGCTGAAATGTCAATACTACGTATACTAATAAAATCTAAATATATAAAACAAAGTCGTGTTAGTTACACGCATTATAACTCAAGAACGGCTGGACCGATTTTAATGATCTTTGATTTTTTTTATTTGTCCCTGTTGCGGTCATGCTTTAGGCATATTCAGTTTCCATAAATTCAGTTACTTTCAATTTTATAGCACTTTAAATTTCTAATGTTAACCTTATGGGGAATAAGTTTGTTTACAAATTTTCTAAAATCAAAACATTTGATTTCTTAAAACAGCTGTTGGTTTACTCTCCGTTAGCAATATGCTTAACTATCCAATGCCATATGAATCATATAAAACTATGAAGTAAATACGTTCTGTACAAAATGAACAGCATTATTCTCCACGTTAATAGTTTACGGTTTTTGGGAATTATGTACTCTATTTATTTATTTTTTATTTTCTGTATGATTAAAAGTAACGTGTTTATATATTTGCCAAATAAAATAATCACAATGTTTATACATATTGGTTTTATTATAATAATCAGCTGTTGAATATTTAAAGCTTTCACAACGAAGCCGCAGTGCTATTTGACTTCACAAAATGGCCAATCTTAAAGTTAACATGTATTTTCTGTTAGGCGTTACGAAGTTCGCCGGGTCAGCTAGTTGTTCATATTCTCAGTTCAATGATGTGCTATGCTACGAGGTAGGGTAGTTGAAAGTTACATATTTATGTTTAAATAATGGGGCACAGTTTCTTTGAGTGTTTTACAGTTTAGTTATACTCTTTAACGGTTATATCTAGAGACTCTACCAATATGCTTAATATGTTGTTTTAGTACATAATAACATGTAAATTGACTTATTATTTCTCACTTATTCAGTATCATTCTTGAATTATCTTGTATTCTATTTGCCACTAAATTGTTATTGTTCTAACACTCCAGGCAACGAGACAAAATCCTCTTGACATGTACAAGAAATTGGAAGAGATAAGTTTGTTTACATTAGGTGCTGTTGATGTTTTCGAGTTATGTTATATAACATGTTTGTAAACACATTCAATATTTAAACCATTCGATCAGGATTTCACTTAATCCTCTGAGTGCTAAAGAACAATATACTGTCGTTAGTTTCTGTTCAGGAAAGTAAACTGGCATGTTGTTGACAATCCACGATTTAGTGAAACTGTCAAGTGAGGGCTGCCAAATTTTACTGTTTTATTACAAACTACAGTACTTAAAGTACTAATTCTTCGCACAGATAAAAAAGGCTGTGAAGTGTACTGATACATTAAAACTTGTTAGTTAATTTTTATTGTTTACAAGACAAAACACGTGTGTCTACAACATGACAAAGTACCACCTGTTTCCTGTTAAGTAATATTGGAAAAAATAAGGAATAACGTGATAGAGACGGGCATCGGGAGAAAACTTAAAATTTACCATTTTAGTCAATATTAATTTCGATCCAGGAGTTTATCTATTAAAAAAAACTTTATTTCTTCTTCTTCTCGAACTGAAAGAATGTAGTGTAAGCAGATGTTGACTTAACGTCTGGGGTGTCAACATTGAAACCTAGGACGATTTCTTTTCTTCCCGAACTTAAGTATTGACAGCTGTTAACATTCAAGTAATTTTAGGTTTTCATTCTTTGAAAATATAACTATTGAAACCAAGGGGCGTAGCCCGAGGGGATTTTAAGGAAATGAGAATGACTATGAGTTGCATGAGTTGTAGATCTACCTGTGTGTAATATTTCAAATCGGTCGGCACAGTATTTTTCGCTCTTACTTTCCACAACAAACAAACATTCAGAATCCACCTCTTCTTTATAACATCATAAAAGATGATTGCAATGTAGAGATAGTTACAAATAGAAAATTACTGTAGGGTAATACTGTTTTCTTTAATAGTGCAATTTTTACAAGTAAAATAATTGTTAAGAGTGTAAATGTATGCTATATAGCTTTCGATTTGTGTTTAAGTTATGGTTCAAACCCAACCATAGTCTTGTTATGTATTAACAAGACTATGTTAATACATAACGTTGACATGTTATTAGACAGGCAATTAGTTAGTTGCCTAATTACTAATGGAGATTTGGTCCATATTCGAACCGGCGACCTCCAGATTGAGGTGAGCGTCACCACCGATCAAGTCTTTTTTCCCATTTCATTCACAAAAAACTATTCTATTATCAATATTCATAGAATTACTACAAAGGTATTTTAAAGGGGATATAAGTGACGGGTAGTGGGGGGGAGTGTGATATATTTAATGACATATGAAGCTTTATTAACTGACAAAAATCAGCTGATTTATTTGCCAGGATCATTAATTTCTCCATTGATAAAAGAAACACATTACGGTATTATATAGGCTACAAGTCGTTCAAAAGAGTTTGTCGCATTCTTAAACAAATCTAAGAGTAACATGATGTTGCAACGATGATTGTTCTGTGATGTAATCAGACGACATATATATGTAGATCGATGCAGATTCTAACCTCATTAGCCGAATAACTTTCAAAACGTGGCAGTTTGCCACTGCACCGTCCTCCATGCCTTACTGTAACTGCTTCGCCACGTGATTCATTCCTCATTCATGCTGTATCGTTGCTACAAAGCATAATGAACAGTAGTATAGAGGGTTCATATTATCAGACATGAACTATAGTAAAATCAGATAGTTTAAGATATTACGTCTATTCATGTGATCCACACTTGAGGTGGACTAACAGCAAACATTGCTGGGTCCTAATAATGATGATGGGCTGTCTACGGCACTTTGTTCAACTTATAAACCTACTATCTTACTTCATTAAGAAATATCAACTAAAATCATGCATACTCACAATACACCTACACATATACACCCATATATCCCTCAATAAGATTCGCAGGTCTACCATGACTGCGGATGGTAAACGCCAATAGTTTAAAATAGACTAAAAAGTAGAAGAAAACTATTTTATAGTTTTCTACTTTCCGTAACTAAAACTGCCTCAGTTGCACGGAAAAGGAATCATTCATCTATCTATAATATTATAAAGAGGTGGTTTCTGTATGTTTATTTGTTTGTTTGTAAGTTTTAGGGTATTCTGCGGCAAGTAAACGCGAAAAATACTGTACCGAACGGTTTGAAATTTTACACAAAGGTAAATCTTACACTCATGCAACTCATAGGCATATTCATTTTCAAAAAATCCCCCCGAGCTACGCGCATTGAACGTCGTAGGTTTAAATGTTTACATTTTCAAAGAATGAAAACATAAAATTACTTGAATGTCAACAGCTGTGAACACTAAAATTTAACCGTTCGGGAAGCAGAAGACAGTTGCTGTCTTAGGTTTCAATGTTTACAGTTTCTAATTTCATCATCTGTTTACACTAGACTACTTTTTACAGTCCAGGAAGAAGAAGAAGAAAAAAGATCATTTTTATAGATTAACTGCTGGATTGAAATTGTTGATCGAATTATTAGTTCGAAATAGTGGAACGGTAGATTTTCTTCAGATGCCTGCCTCTATTACGTTAATCCTTATCAGCAGCAAATCGTGTAGACACGAGGTCAGTGCGACACCCATGGGTCGATATTGATCCCAGTTATGGGTCATGGTTTGTGGGTCAACCGCATTCCGGTGACCGAAGGTGACCGGCGAAGGAACCTCCTACACCTAACCGTCGCGTCGCGGGCGTGTGAGTGTGTAAGTGCGTGTGTGCGTGTCCTTATCATAATACACATCTGCATAACATTCCCCTCAGAACAACTGAACCACCTTGACCTTCCACAATCACAGCTGATTTACAACACCTCTAGTGAACCCATAGAGTTTTACTGCTGGTTACTGTTGTATAATGCTCGGGTCACAGCTGTCTTGTAGCTCGTGACGCTTTTATTACACCCTAACTCTAGTTGTGGAGAATCTAGGTCAAATATTAGATCATAAAATGTATCGAAAGAATGTGCCACTGACGCAATACAGTGGTCGGAAGACATAGTAGTTTCATAATTATTAGTATGAACGATTTTTTTACCCGGTCGAGTAGGGAAAAAAGGAAATATTCTGCAAATAGTCGTTAAATTATCGAATGATACAACCAGGCCTCGTTGGACGCAAGAAAACACAACGTGACAATGTTTTCCTCCGAGTTGCCAATACTGTGCTTTATTTTCTTGCCAAAAAAGGAATTGAAACACTGCCTAGACTTAGTTTTAGAGCAAAGACTTTTTCACTGTATCCTTATGCTAAAAAGGAGCTCAAAGACAGACAACTCCAACTGCTACTGCGGCTGTTACAGCTTAAAAGGCGATTTCGAAGGCTCAGTCTAAAGAGTTTTGAACACGTCTCCAAGGTGTGGCAGAGTAGCCTTCTCACAATTATAGTAGCAGGCAAGAGTAGATTTATATTCATATTTTGTAGATAACGACCCAACCACTTTATTGGTATTTAATGGTGAATATGAGTGAAAAGGGAGTGTGATGAGTTAAGGCTTATTCGATGACACGTACCGTCCTACCTACAAAGCTACAGGCTTTGGAAAAGACAAGCTGAATCATTTGCCAGGATCATTGACTAAAATCCCAATGAACAAGGGTAACAAAGTGTTCCTTAGGTAAGTTTTTTCCTTAGGTATATTTCTCACACAATGTGTTACCGTGCTTAGCATCTAACCAGGTTATGTTTAAGATTTTTAAGTAACAAATATGTAAAATATCAGAGTATTGGAATATTTAGTGCTTTACTACACTAATATTTACCATTGAGAAAATATTTTCCCCCAACGCTGTGGTAATGTATTAAAACAAAGGAAATCGTCTTCTCTTGACGTGAATTTTCAAAAATAAAAATTTATTATATTAAATTGTATTATGTCCTATATTGAGGTAAAATATTTCTGTTTAAAAACAAAGGTGGCTATTTCTAAATCACTTAATCACTAACAATATCAAACAGTTTTACAGGAGCATTTTTATTGACACACAGCTGTTGAAGAAAAGTTAATACCAGGGCCCTCAAAATGTTCGATACCGATACAACACATTGATGTATTGTTGTTTGTCCCAGGAGACAGTGTTCTTCCCTCAATAGTCTTTGCAAGGAAGGCTGTTTGTAACTTTCTTTTAGTTTGTGAATAGATAAACCCAGGTCTTGCTCAATTAAACAGCCGACTCGAAGAATGGAATTTTTAATTTAAAATATCCTTTAGTTGTGAAAGTAGTATATTAGGTATAAATCGGAAAATGATTGGTTTTTATAATATATATTTAATACTAACAGTAAGTTCGTTGTTTGAAGGAGATATCTGACTCAGTGCTAAGAAATAAGATAATTATTATTAAATATTTATCTGAAATAAAAATAAGTAAAAAAGCTACATTTTTTAAAATTAATTTGAAAAATATATATACAGAAAATTCAGACTTGTTTATATAATTACGAGTAATAAAAATTGATTTACATTAAAATAACATATTGATATAGTTTAATTTAAAAATAGGTTTATGATTAATGTATATAAAGTAATATTGATTTTACCTCAAAAACCGGTTATTATTCTGTTCACTTTAATAGCTAACATGTTTAGTAAAAATTTGCTAATATCGCTAATTACATTATTTATCTAGAATGAGGGTTAGTTTAGAGTAAACAAAAACCCTCTTTAACAATTAAAGAAAATGGCAAAAAAGTTTCATAATAGTGGGTACTCCTGTGTTCTTGGAGAAGTTACAAAAATACCTTTTTCAGCGTTACTCAAGTACAAAGAGAAATTAAGATAAGACCCATTTGGCTTTTCTGGGTGTATAAATTAGAAATAACAAAAAATATCATAACTGCAAATTAAGGTCAAATAATTTGGTTTGAAATGAAAGGCAACTACTGTATTTCTTTATCAAATTGTTACATCCTATAAGGTTTAAATTAACCAAAATCACTTATGTCGTACTGTTACGAGCGTCAAGTCCTGTTTAAAAGCCAGCACTTTTACAAGCTCAAAGAAACTCCGATATTAAAGACTAAAAGAATCATCTGTTTTAGCACCATACCCTTCACTCGGAGATCTCTCTCAGCCGGCTGCTCTTCTTAAGGACGACAATAAACACTCTCACTCCCTAAGCGTCTCACTCGGACTTGTCCCTCCGTAAGGGGACCATAAACTTTCTCCTGATGGCAGAGATAAGCGACAATGGCTGCGAGGCTGCGATCTGATAACAGAGTGATAGCGAGGGACGTCCTTGAGGGTGGGGGCGGTGATGTACAGACTACAGCCTACTTGTAGCGAAATGCTACCCACTTACTACTACTACGTGGGTTGCTCTATGTACCTCATAACGTCATTAAGAGTCTGCCTTACTGGCGAAACATTTCGTTCTCTGCATATAAAAAAATTAATTTTAATTTTAATACACGATAGACATAAACAGATGGTTGAGGTGTAAAGTTACAAGAGGTGATCTAAAGAACTACATTATTATTTTTTATTTTATTTTCCAGAAAAAATTAATTACTGCACAATTATATCCGATGGTTAATAGGTAGTAAAATACAATTCCTAGACACTTTTAATTCGACACTTCAAAAACGGTTTACGACTATCGAGTGGTTAGTAGTGCTGTCACAAAGTAACATTATTCTTAAAGAACCAAATTCAAGATGGCGTAGGTATTACCGGCTCATAACGATTTGCTGTAGTTTTTGTTTAGACCTACGTATAAAACGTCAATCACCATAAGAACAAGGTTAAAATCAAACAATACTGTGACTTTATTTGTACCTGAAAACCTTGTGCTTGGTGACATTTGAGAGAGCATTATAATGATTAGGATTCACTCAGCTGATATAGATAAACTAATACCAAAAA
Organism: Nephotettix cincticeps; assembly: GCA_023375725.1. NCBI lineage: Eukaryota > Metazoa > Arthropoda > Insecta > Hemiptera > Cicadellidae > Nephotettix > Nephotettix cincticeps. Next base: position 45,057,182 of record CM041785.1, read on the forward strand.
TTAAATCTATAAAAACATACTATTGACGCATTTCAAAAATGCTTATTAAAATTATGATTATATAGATCACAGATAAATATATTTTTGATGACCATATTCTGACATCAAACTTATCTAATCAGAAGGGAGTCGGATGGTCCAAAATGTTTTACAATTTTTCTTCAATGTAATTTCAGCTTTAATTTAACGCTGAAATTATTAAAACCAGTTAAACAAACTTTAGTTATTAAAGTTAAACAAAAGTGTAACTGAACAAAACATTTCCAGATTTTAGATTATATGCCATTTTTTACTTTCAGACTTTTCTAAAAGCATCTGTTAGTGCACGAATTGGGGTTTAAAGTAAATTTAAATGAATACTAACCTATTAATATAATTTAAACGCGATTGCCCAAAAACAGAACTTTTCTTAGACATGTACTTTTTTCAAGAACCTTAAGAGATTGGCCTATCTTCCACACTTTTTTTGTACTTAGGTGATCATTTTGTTGCAGGATTATAAATCACATAGACAAAATGTATAGTTATAAAAAAACTGTTAAAATTTAAAATTTTTAAAAACGATAGTTTTTATAAATTAACTAAGTATGACGTAACCTACAAATTAAGAATAGCGTAAAGAAACATTTTATGGTTCACAATACAAAGGTACATACTACATACATTTTCTTCTCACTCCCTAAGCGTCTCACTCGGACTTGTCCCTCCGTAAGGGGACCATAAACTTTCTCCTGATGGTAGAGATAAGCGACAATGGCTCCGAGGCTGCGATCTGATAGCAGAGTGATAGCGAGGGACGTCCTTGAGGGTGGGGGCGGTGATGTACAGACTACAGCCTACTTGTAGCGAAATACTACCCACGACTACTGCGTAGGTTGCTCTATGTACCTCATAACGTCATTAAGAGTCTGCCTTACTGGCGAAACATTTCGTTCTCTGCATATAAAAAAATTAATTTTAATTTTAATACACGATAGACATAAACAGATGGTTGAGGTGTAAAGTTACAAGAGGTGATCTAAAGAACTACATTATTATTTTTTATTTTATTTTCCAGACAAAGTTATTTAATGCACAATTATATCCGATGGTTAACAGGTAGTAAAATACAATTCCTAGACACTTTTAATTCGACACTTCAAAAACGGTTTACGACTATCGATTGGTTAGTAGTGCTGTGACAAAGTAACATTATTCTTAAAGAACCAAAGTTCAGTTGGCGGAGGTATTACCGGCTCATAACGATTTGCTGTAGTTTTGGTGTAGACCTACGTATAAAACGTCAATCACCATAAGAACAAGGTTAAAATCAAACAATACTGTGACGTTATTTGTACCTGAAAACCTTGTGCTTGGTAACATTTGAGAGAGCATTATAATGATTAGGATTCACTCAGCTGATATAGATAAACTAATACCAAAAATTAAATCTATAAAAACATACTATTGACGCATTTCAAAAATGCTTATTAAAATTATGATTATATAGATCACAGATAAATATATTTTTGATGACCATATTCTGACATCAAACTTATCTAATCAGAAGGGAGTCGGATGGTCCAAAATGTTTTACAATTTTTCTTCAATGTAATTTCAGCTTTAATTTAACGCTGAAATTATTAAAACCAGTTAAACAAACTTTAGTTATTAAAGTTAAACAAAAGTTTAACTGTACAAAACATTTTTAGATTTTAGATTATATGTCATTTTTTGCTTTCCGACTCTTCTAAAAGCATCTGTTAGTGCACGAATTGGGTTTAAAAGTAAATTTAAATGAATACTAACCTATTAATATAATTTAAACGCGATTGCCCAAAAACAGCACTTTTCTTAGACATGTACTTTTCTCAAGAACCTTAAGAGATTGGCCTATCCTCCACACTTTTTTATACTTATATGATCATTTTGTTGCAGGATTATAAATCACATAGACAAAATATACAATTGTAAAAAAACTTGGAAAATTAAAAAGTTACAAAAACGATAGTTTTTATAAATTAACTAAGTATGGCGTAGGCTATAAATACGAATACACGAATATGTACGAAGGTACATACTACATACATTTTCTACAAATAAAAATACGATACAATACAATACATAGGTATACAATCCGACTCCCCTTGCGGGACTTAAAATCCAAGATGGCGGTAGTACTGCACTCGTAGCTCTTAAGAGCGCTAAAGATAGGAGTTATATTATTAGAATTTAAACTTAAAACTCCAAATTGTTAGAGGATAGTTTAATCTCGTGTAAATTTTTAAGCAATGTCTATCGAATAAAAAATACAATGGCCGCCGTTTTGGATTTTGATCTAGGTTCATGCTAATTACTTTTTTTAATAATAGTAGTCTACTAGTGTAAAACACATACCAATTTTGAAAATAATCCGTAAAAAATGTTTGAAATAAAAAATATTTTATGGAATATTTTTATATTTAATGGTGGATATCTGAGAAAATAAGCGTTTTAGGCCACACTTCAATTGGAAGGTTTTTCTTCCTTTTAATGTACTTAGCCACTCACCGAAGTCCTGAAACGTTTTTCATGGACACCCTGTATAAAATCATTGTTTTTAGGTATCTTGCCAGTCTATAGTGGAGTCGTGGATTTGCCAGTAAAAGGTAATCCCTGCATGTCCATCTGTATTTGAACCGCTATCCCAAAAATTCTTTTTTGCACTATTCTGCAAATTGTGTTTGTCTCGTAAAATACCTCTATCGTAGCAAAAGTAATAAACTAAGGTAATTGTATGAAAATCTCTTTAGCAAGTAAAAAGCTAAAGAAGTGAACCTAATAATAAAATAAAATTAGAACTGTATTGTTAGAGAAATTATATAAGAAAAGAAAGCATAAAGATTAATGAATTAACCTATAAAATATCTACAGCAAATACAATTTCTCATTTTATTGAATCCAGAATATTGGTGTTTTTTTATAATTAAATTTTTACTATTAGTTCATCTAATGGCTTACGAATAAAAAAACGTAAACCAATGTTAACGTTTTTTAAGCGATTTAAAATTATGTTTCCACACAACTGTGGAAACATAATTTTAAATCGCTGTCAATCCGACTTTAAACACAAACGTACGATTACGTACGATATACGTACGATTAGCCTACTACTGACTCGGCGAGGCAAATAGTTAAAGTGAGAAAATTGCCCTCATTGGTTCAAGCTGATATATCATGTGTTGCAATTCCTTTCCCTCCATATTATGAGACAACATTATTTATTTACTCTAACGTCAACCTAATAATGAAAGACAAATTCAGCTCTACCTATATTATATAATCATCAACCTCTAGAAATAACTAACTGTATAACGATACAACCGACGGATACGTACTGATGTGCTGATTCAGACTTAAGAAGAAGTCTTTAGAAAGAAGTTCTTCTTCATATTCATGAAGTATTTAGACATCCACCCAGGTGGATAGTTGTGGAATCTGTGTGAAGGGTGAGTGTTAATAGATTTGATAACATACTGTGTGTAGACATGGTGCTGAGAACGACCAGTGTTATCATGAAAACAATACTTTTAAACTTTTATAAAGGTAAAAGTAAATGTTCGGGCAACCTTCTGACCAATACGCCACCAATAATTTCAATACTATCCAATGATTTTAAAAATAATCAAATTTAAATTTGAATACGTCTAAATAGAGATGGACACGTCTAAATGAATTTGAATTTGATTGCCCGTGAACAAAGACAGCTGAGTTCAATATCGAAACACAAAATTGTGTAAGAATTTTTCTCGGGATCCAACCGGTGTCCTTCACATCACCCTGCCATCAGATTATTTTAACGACCAAAGGGCTTCATTGCATCCTGCCACGACCACGATCACCGACCACCTACGGCGCGAGAACCATCATCCCACCATCACCGAGGATCCGCCCGAGAAGTAGGTCGCACGCACTGAATCTAATTGTGGGATATGTCTTATCATTAGACTTCGCCTGACCATATATGTCTACTTTAACAAACCTCTCGGAGGAAAAAACACTGGTAGGAATTTTCATTGAGCTTGCCGAGTGGTGAATTCCCTTAATTGCAAACTTATGTGGATGTTTCAGTACAAATACTTATTACTGCCTTCCCCTGTTACAAATTATATAGAAGTACTTGAATTATTGAACAGATATTTGACAATTAGTGACTGGGTTAAAACTTTTTTAATAAGCGTAAATTATGAATTTTAAGGCCATGAAACAAACTTTCTACAAAGGGTACAAAGATTATGTAAACAAATTAGTTAATTAGTCTATCTTAGATATCTGTTTAAATGCGTTTAATTCTTACATACTGATAGTCTTGTGGGTAATATCAAAGCTTAGGTGATGTAAACATGGTGAAATACATTACACTGGTAAACACAGGGCACATAAAATATAAATTTTGAACTTCGATGACTTCCTGCTACAGGTATGTCTGTATTTCTTGTTAATTTTAAGTGCAAATTTTTAAACTGCTATTTAGGAAACTAAAGTGATCAATATACAAATTCAAATTTTCATTTCAGGTATCTATCAGTAATATGATTATATTTATGATGCGGCGGCCTGCCACACGGCAAAATATACATCGACTCTACGACTGCACATATTCTGACATGTCTCTATTCAATCAAACATTTAGTTAGATCTAAAAGTTAAAATAAATAATTTTCGTCAATTACAGAATGCAACATATCAAAATGAATTTAATTTTATATCTTAAATCCTGTTTAATTTTTCTTATACAATAACAATTAATAGTTCTACATCTTGACTCTTCGAATTTTTCCTGCTAGCACAACAGGAGTAACCCAGCCTCTGAAGAATAAAATAGTATTTCCAACAGATCTTACTGCTAGTAAGTGTAGTAGCACCTTCTTAACGTGATGTGAGTGTTAATCCTTTCTTTCATCTCATACAGTATCGACTATCAAGCGAGTCTTACTCTATGCAAAAGCCATCTATACTCTATGCCTCCGGTACCCTGCGTGTTACGTTTCTCATTTCCGATCGTCTGAATATCCAATCCTCTTCGGTGTCAGTTGTGCAATATCGAAGAGTTAATTACAAATCCAATTATCCTTGTGGAGTATAATCCTTGACCTGGTATACAAGGCCAAGAGGACGATACCAGCCGGCTTTAACATTTATATTCTGGCACTTGAATAAAATCACCTTATGCTACCGTAACAAATTCCGAATTAATCAATACAGTTTTGCATATGCACATTTAGTCGGATTAAAACTCGTGGATAAGTTTTAAAACAAATGTAGAGGAATTAATTTGACTACTACATTATTAAAACGTTTCGTTTTGGTGACTTTTTGAGTGAGAGATTAAGTTTTGTAATGCTGGAAAAGCTGTAAATCCGAAATAGATCTCAATTTCCGTCTCTATATGTCTGTGCGTCTGTTTGCCTGTCTTTCTAGCTGTCATTATTTAACTCTGTAGAGCGCACATCTTGAGTTTGTCTTCGGCGAAAACGAGAACACTCATCGTGACATTATGATGTAGCTTTTTCCATTACTCTATTTACATACATTATGAGCATAATGAGCCATCAAACCTTGTTTTGCACAATAATAGACTACGTTGCTTCTTGCTTCTACCGGAAGTGTGATCTGAATGTGATAGAACCGAAAAATACCATTTTTACTACGAAAAATAAAATATTCACCTATCATCTTAAGTTACAAATGAAATCAATATTAAATTGTTTACATTGATAATCAATTCTAGACCCATTCCAAAACTATACGATATCCATATTATCCTAACAAGACGCTTTTGACATGGACATTGGCAATCCGTCAGAACAAAATTTAAAAGGGTAACGTTATAAGGTTATAAGGACAGCAGTTTAGAGAGACTGAAAACATTCCCTTTATCCATTATCTAACCTATTTCCCACAGGGAAATAAATAAATGGATTTTTAATTTGGGTATATAATAAAATCTACTTTATTTATGTAAAATTGATCAAACTAAAAAAAAGATATTGCAAAAATTGAGTTGAGGTTTTATTTTGTATCTATTTGTTTAGGATTTCAGGTTAATATTTTGTTTAATAATAAGTAAATGTCTTACTAACACTGGGCAATGTGGTACGTGCAAAGGATGCTGCTATTTACAGCGGAAAGAACTGAGGGCCTTGGTTCTTACCATGGAGACTACGGTAATAAGCTTATATCCTTTTGGAAATTGCTAATAAAAAAGTATCTTTTCGGGAAAGGACAAACATTCCTGAGTTAAAACCCTCGATCAGTGACGCAAGAGTCGGGATTCCTGGGCAAGTTGCGGCGCAGCGCGGCGTCTGGGCTGGGGCGAAAGTGGAGAAAGTTGCCGGCGTCTCCACCAGCTTGATGGCTAGATGGACCAAGGAAACGCTACCGGTCTGAATGCGTCCGTCGGATTGATTAAGAGAAAATATACGGCATACTAATAACAGCTCCAAATGCACTAATGACTGTATGACTTTCTGGGAAATTACGCAAACGTTAATAACATAAACAAACTTACTTGAGACGAGCGTTACAGTAGCTAAGGTATGACGTCACTTCCGTTTCAAATTTTGGTCTGACAGATTGCCTATATCCTCCTTGCCCAGAGCTAAGACATATCCATGTGTAAAGTTCGGTAGTACAAATAAAAGATTGTATTACTGACTTTAAAATGTATGATACTAATATACAAATGGGTGTGTAGCTTTTTCACCCAAGGATTCTCTCGTGGTAATTGGACAATATGGTGATCGACGACATATAGAGCACGCATATGACCTGAAAAGCATTTGATCTGAAAAAGTGAAGCCTCACATTGTAAACAAAACATAAGTACATAAATTGCAATGTACAAAAGGAATCGAATAATTAAAACATACAATGCAAATGAAGCCTAACTAGCCTTGGAAGTTTTGATCTCACACGCCGAAAGTAAATGAATTTAAAACAGTTACATTTATAAATAATTCAGCTTTTTGTTTACAAAAATATTATCAGTCGTAGATGAAAATATGTGACATAGAAAATAAAATAAAACCCAGAGTGTGTAGCCGTGAATATTTATCAATTTTAGATTCATAATTAAAAATAAACAGTATTCTTACTTTGTTATAACTGTATAAATGTTGTTGTTCAAACTTCGTGGGTAAGTAACCACGTAGATCGCATCCACCATTAAGTAAGTGGATGCGAGTGAAGAGTGTGTGTGATGAATCGTTTTTAACGATGTAATGCAGAGAGACATAACTTGATGACATAAAATGACATGAATTTAAATTTAGCTGTTACTGACAAATTGTAATAGTTTTGTCACGAATCGTGGATAGTTATGAGCCATAGTCGGCGGATTGTTATTCTCTGGTGTGGATTAACGTCCGCACTATTGAGTGTTACAATAATCCACAAAGACCTCACAATTAGACCAGTTCGTAATTTAGAGGCAAAAGTGGTTCGGATCCCAAGTTAAACTGTCATGACAGATAGTAGTAGGTAGGTTAAACCCTTAGATGCCATTGGCTGTTGGCCTACTAACAGTCCTGTCTAAGGAGCATGGCAGTGTTAGTAAGAGGACTACAAGATCGCTCCACAATCATCTTACACTCATTTCTCAATCATATTTTGTTTAAAATACCTAGGTAGGTCGCCATTTCAGAAAGGTAATATAATGTAAAGATTAGCCGATTAATTTGCCAGGATCATTGATTGATAGTTAAGGATCATTAATAGCTAAATGATCATAGACAACTAGGTCCAGTATTAAACCAAAATTGTTTCAAGAATTTGCTCAGTATCGACCTAGTTATCTTCAGACAATGAAGCGGGTACTTGAGCTACTGAACCACTCAGGCAGTTCCTCCACTAAATCACTACTTCAATAATTTTTTCGACCACGGCAGTGCCTCCTCCAGTGCCATGGTTAATTATTTCTGCAATTGAACTATTGAAAGAGATACTGTATATTTCTTATTTAAGTAATTAAAAACAGTTCAATGACTACAAAATGTGAAGCCCATATGAATCATGTAATTAATTGTATGTAGTGTGTGTTTGACTTTGACATATGCCTTTGGTATAGGATAAGGAATGCACTTGTCGCGCTGCGGTATACGGAGCAGTTGTGCAACCGCACGACAAGTGAGTGCGGTGCGGTCACGACTCAGGACTCAGGAGCGCTGCGGTCGCCCGAGGCCTCCGTCATTACAGCAGACGCCGGGGTAATGACGGTCAACTGTAATGACACGTGGTCAGCTGCAATGATACGACACGTTGCGTGACCAATAGGGACGTTGTCTTTAGCTGTGAATAGAAACCAACACTCGTGTTGTAGATGTGTAGTGCCTCATGGCATCCTCGTCACACAAAAGGCGCAATACTGGAAATTACCTTTGTCTAATCTAGTCTAATTATTCTCTGTGACAGAACAGAAAAGCACCTTTTGTTTTTATACAGAGGTAGCTTTCAGTAATACACTTTTTGTGTGTAGAGTCAACGTCACCTTGTGGTGAGCACGTGGGTACGAAGGTTCAGCAAAACTATTATTTTATACCTATATAATTATGGTGTATTAAATCGGTTTTATTTCAACCACATAAATGTTTTCATTGAGTAATAAATGTGTTTTAATTTTTATAATACATGTCTTATTCTATACGAGCAAAGCTCGGTCACCAGGTACTTTTATTTAATCTTGACGCATCATGATAAATTTTAATTTTAGTAATCGGAATAAAACTTCAAATTAAGAGCTATGAGGTTGTTGAAAAAAGTTCATCGAAGTTGAAAATTTATTTGATCCTAAACGTTTTGAACGGGAATCATTTACATTTTTGCCTTTTTAAATGACATTTTTCTAATTACATTTAAAATGTATAGCTACTTAAAAAAGAAAAAGGGAATGGGTTGAAACAAGTTTTTTGCAGTAATAAAATATGTATAAATATAAAAATTGAGTTTCATAAATTTTTTAAACGTATATTAATTTTTGTGGAAAGTTATAGTTATAACGACCATGTAACATATAATTTTACTGACTGTCAGTTGCAAAATAGTAATAAAATTTTTTAACAACAATGCAAATTAAGTGGTTGTTGGTTCAGTTCAAGGATTTCTGTTAAATCTTTGTTCACGATTCCAATTTTTAACAATAATTTAATTAATTTGCATATTTTCCAGGTAATTTAACTGTTTCCGGTGTCATATTTATTGTACTCGTCATTCCATTTCACATAATACTCCGCAGAGATCTAGAAAGTGACGATGTGTTGTTAGAATCTATTAAATTGTAGGGAAACCCATGCGTTTCTTCTGGAATGAATTATTTATAAGATAAAACAGAGAAAGGTTTCCTTAACAATCGGCTTACTCGTCTTTAACGAACCAGATGTTTGACAATGATAAGATGTTGTTAACATTTCTAACCACAATTTGTCAACCACATGCTCCGAGTCTTCTCTCTGTTGGATTGATTACACCATAGATAAATGAATAATACTAACTTAATGAACTAATCTAATCCAATTTATTTTATTTCTAAATATTTTAACTCTGAAACAAAATATTTGTAACACTGAAATGTAAATTTTTTGATCTAAACTTTAAAAGATGCATATCATATTTTTATTCTCCAGGAATTTCCATTCATTTGTACGAGAATCCATCACTAAATATTTCCAACCAAAGTTTATTAAAATTTTTGTATTTAAAACACTTATATACATTTAATTACCACATTTATAACTTTTGTGGTTTTGTATTGAAAGTATATGAATCAAAGGAAATGATACTTCAATGTTGCCTATATTTTTATCATAATGTGTAATATTAAAGCGGTGATCTACTTCACGGCCAAATCCGTCTTGGTGCAGTGAAATAAATTGTTAAAATAGGAAAAACGAGCGTTGCAGATATTTTGAAGAATCCTTTTTTAGAACACGTTAATTAATTATGTTAGCAATACGCAGTAAACGGAATTTGATATACGAATACAGTACTAGAGAAAATTGTACTCATTCTGGAATGTTCTGTTTCAATTAAAGGTTTTAGTAAAGCCTACATATTAATGTTGGACAATTACATCAGAGTATTTTAAACTGTTAAACTGTACATAATATCACTTTCAAACGTGAGTAAAATTTTTATCACCCATCAAACCCTTTTTACTGGGCATTAATTCGTTCTATAAAATAATTAATCGAAATCCTTGTTTTACGCTAACGCTGCTGGACTAGACAGGCTCCTTAATATTACAGTTTACATCACAAAGTGATGATTAGGCTATGTAAACTATGATGGTTGTATACTAGTACACCATACACCTACTTTTCTTGGTACAATAAGCTTTATTGTGCAGTCTTGTGCTATGTACAATACTGTGTATACTTGGTTTCAGTTGTGTACTGAGGTGTACGCTTTGTGTGTGCGTCGTCCTGTAGGCTACAAGCTGCGAACCAAGGAGAACAACCTGTACCAACTTTTACTTTTATTTCGGATACGCACCAGTGTTGGGTAACATGCCCCCTGTTAGGGTACTCAATGTGATATCTTGTGATGTTTCGGTCATTATAATCATTATATTTCAACGATGGATGGTTTTATACTCCCAGAAGGAATCAAAATAATCCATAACCTTTATGCATAAATCTAGTATTAGTGATTACGTTTTCTAACTCTTATACGTAATTTATTCACGCAACCACTTTTAAATTCTGGTATCCACGAAAAATCTTACATCTCATTTACTGTTTACATCTCGTTTGGTGTTTTCATCTACTTCACATCAATCTATTTCGGTTCGTACATTAATTTCATTCGGCGTTTAAGAAATAAGTGGTATCTATAGGTCTTTGAGTATAATCACCCTGTAAATAACTCAACCACCGGTTCGCGGTCTGACGAGGTGATGGCCTCATCATTCAGATGACAGCGTGATGGCAACATGGTGGGGAAACCGTCCAATACTGGTTGACCTTTGAACCGATCATTTTGCAACATCAAAGTACAACGTACAAGATTATAAACATAAAGATTACTTTACCTTGTTCCCAAACAAAAACGTTTTCACCCAAACTCTAGTTTCGGCGTTTTTCAACTCTTCAAAGCCAAAAGAAAATGCTGAATAAATTTTCAAATCTTCATTACAATAAATAACACAATGTAAAATTACACATTAACAAAATTTAAAAGAGACTACATCCAGTAGACCACATCAAACTCCCAACTGTCTATCGAAACTTAGTTTATGGTTGCAAAAGCCTGAAGATAAAACAAAATTGTAAAGAACTAAATCTGAATTTTTATTAAATTCAGTTAAGTGTTGGAAGGATATAGAATTAATTTTGCATAGTTGGTGTAATTTTTTTTAATTTTGGGGTTTTATAAGTATTGAAGACTCATTTATTAATCTTATTTTCCTCTTATTTCTTTGAAGATTTGACAATTTAGTACCAACTACGTAAAAAGATCATGCAATTTTTTATAAAAATTGGTCAGTAATCATGATGAAATTTCAAAATAGTTTTTAATTTGTCATGTCATAACTACACTGTCATAAAACAGAAAAGTGCAAATTCTGTTATACTTTTGGCTCAAAAGAGAAGTGACAGTGCTAAAAAGTAGGCCTAACTTAGATAAAAATATGGTTCACGAAAGGTGTAGAAAGTAAAGCGTCTGTTAAACCTGTTTCGTTGAAAAAATACTGGTTTTGAATGACTGGATCTCACGTGTCATGTAGCTGTCAGTGTCAAGAAGAGGAACGATAAAATAATTAGTACAAGAATAGACCTTAATGGTCAAACATCACCGTAGCCCTTAATACTTTGGTTTCATTGCTAGTTTTTGATACGACAATTCTATCAATACGGTACAACTTCTCTCAAAATCCTTAAAATATGAAAGGTACTTATAATTGGACAGAGTTTATTTTGTGAATTCCCAGTTGTAAATCAAATGAATTTGTAAAAGGTTAATTATGAGTTATATACGTATCAAGTATCACATGACTGAAGAGGGTCAGATGCTGATGAGGGTCAACAGGTCAAGACTGACCTCTTGTGGTACTGACGATGCGTTGAACAGATTGTAATATGCAAAATTCTTTACAATTCACATACACACATTCGGAAAACTGTGTAACACGTTTCTTTGTTAAAATCAATTCAATCTTAATAATAAATATCGGAACGGAACTCATTAAAGTGAGGTTTTGGTTTTGGGAGTCCATTTCTTATACAACCATTTTTCATGGAACTTGGTTTGTAGCGTCAGGTCATACTACCCAGTAAAACCTATTCAAAGATGTAGGTCATAGCTTGGGGGAGGGGGTGTTGGTGATTTTTAAGATGGAAAACATGTAACAGGTTTCCATAGAAACTACTAGAGCTATTGTATTGAAATTTTAATATAAAAGAATAAGAACAGCTATTTAGATGAACTGAGTCCATCCCCTCTAGACATATCCATTATCTAACCTATATCTCACATGGAAGTAAATACAAAATTTTTTAAACTTGTAGTATAAGAGGGTGTGTAAACGATGAATTTTTATAACGAAAGATTTGTTAAATGTTATTTAAGAATACACAAGTTTGATTATAAGTTTGTGTTTTTTTCTTCTCTTTCCAAATTCTTTTAGAAATCACTGCAAAGCTAGGTTGCAACGCGAGATGCCACTCCACTTTCCCGTTGGTCCATGACGTTTATTCGTTGCGACATTCCGCCAGTCATCTGTTAAGCAACAGTGCTACCCCACAATGCAAGTACATGACAGGGATTTCTCATTTTGACAATTCTCACACGTACGTTGGTAACCCTGTTTTGTCGCTTTGCGGATATTATGTAGTGCTCCCGTTTCGAAGTTACCATAGTTGTGTTGGTTACTTCCGCTTACGTTTTTATGTAATATTAATTTATGCTGTATGAAAAAAACCACTCCAGCTTAAAAAACACATGAAGAAAAATATAGAATGTAGTAGGTAAGTGATTTTCAAAATAGTAAAGTTTAAAGGAATACAACATGGGCGCCTCTTCAACTGCATATTCGCCAAAGGCATTTTACTGAGTCAAAGTAGTGGTGATTTTACACAATTGCTTTTATTTTGGGAGAGCGGTGAAAACCCTAACTGGCGTCCCGGGATTTGGACCCGTGACCTCTTGTACCAAAGTCTAATGCGCTAACTACAAAGACATCCTTACACATCCTCTCGATGTATGATTCCTAGTTTTCTACGATTTAGCTTGTTATATTATTGTTCACCTGATTTTTAAACATAGAGCTTAGAAACAACAAAGCCAGAACATGATCATAATTTCGGGGTCAAAATTGTATAAACTAAATTTAAAATCAAACCATACCGAATCATGGCATGGAGTAGACACCATGCCAGACTAAAAAAACGATCTACAGTAGACTATTTTTAAGGTTTTGAAATCGAAGCCATGAATTTCCGGAGTCCCTTGCCAAACTTGAGCCAACAATCCGTTTGACCCCGGCGTGTCGCAAGCAAGATGCGGTTGTATTCCTTACATAATCGCATCGCTTTCTATCCTCATCTCCATTCGCTATTGTTGAAGAGTCATCAAACCATTCGTCTCCTTCCTTCGTTTCCTTAATGTCAGCCTCAACCTTTTTTCTATTACAGATAACAAATTCAACTTTAATTACATATTCACCTCCTTTTGAAGTTAATGTCAATACACTCGTTAACAGTAGTTCATGTTAATATTAAATGATAATTAACTGCAAATGTTAATGATTACTTAATTAAAGACTTGTTGGAATACTGAACGTGACGAATATCGGTGATATATGTTTATCTTAAGGTGTATTTCGTCCATGCTGAAAGTTCGATATCCCCCTCATCGATTGTTATATCAGAAATTTCACAATATATTAGATTTAGTGAGAAGGGAAGAACTATAAGTAAAATATAAAGTCCCCATTTAAATAGTTAAAAATGGTTTTTGCGGTATTACCTTTATTAAAAAATAAAAAGTCTTCCTCAGTCAAGTTTTAAAACTATGCCATCCATAGTAAAAATCAAATAAAATAAGCAGCAATGGCGAAAAGTTCATTATACTAACAGATAAAAATTTTAGAACTTGGACTAAAGCCCTATCGTAAAGAGATCAATATAAAAAATAACTCTTTATCACGAACCTTTCTAAAATAGTCTCTTAACAATTTAATGTATATCTATTTTGATACAAAAACAACGTTATAATAGATCTATCATATTAGTACCGCTTGTATAATTCAATTTAACTATTCGGATAAGCTACACTTTAAACCCTCTACGTTACACAGAAATCGTACTTTCTCTAGAAAATTAAAGTTCGCCAATGAAATACGAACTGCCCCAAAGGCTTTGACATGTTTACTAAACCTGTTCTCGTCAGATCCCAAAGACATTTCACTGAACTCGCTATGGCTAACTGGTCTAAGTGACAAATGAAATTGAACCAGCTCCTTCAAAGGATCTGCATCAACTCGTGTGACAAGCCGATCACTCCGTAGAGAAGAACGTAATGACATAGAGTACAATAATTGATCCAGATCCTTCAAAGGATCTGCATCAACTTGGGTGGCATGCCGATCACTTCGTAGACAACAACGTTATGGCATAGAGTACAATAATTGATACAGATCCTTCAAATGATCTGCATCAACTCGGGTGGCAAGCTAATCACTCCGTAGACAACGACGTAATGACATAGAGTACAATAATTGATCCAGGTCCTTCAAATGATCTGCATCAACTCGGTTGGCAAGCCGATCACTCCGTAGACAACGACGTAATGACATAGAGTACAATTGATCCAGATCCTTCAAATGAGCTGCATCAACTCGGGTGGCAAGCCCATTCAGATCCATCTGTATCAACTATGATACGAACTAAACAAGAATAATAAAAATGGTAACAGTTCTGACTCGAGTTCAGGAAATAATTTCCATTATCAAGAATTTGCGATTATTGATTTTGTTAACTTCATCCGAATTTTAAAGGTGATAAATCCTGAAATGATGATGTAGAAGTTCCAACATACGAGTAGGATATGGGTGGATAAGAGCTTGGATTTATACGCTCCTAAGCTTGCTTTCACAAGAGGATGATAAATACACATAACAAGACAGGACAAGCCTGACAAAGCTTTGAAAGTGTGTAGGGCGTCTTGCTAGCCTAGTGGTTAGTGAGAGATCATGGATTGAAATGCCCATTTAAGTTTGAATGCTCTTATAGGAAGGGTATATGTGCTTTGTATTGACTGATAAAATGCCGTAGACCCCAAGCAAACAGTTTTAAACACTGTTTGCTTGTTTTAAATATCCGAGATAAAATAACTAAATCAGCGGATAAAAAATTGTCTATCAAAGTAATTTTGTTTGTGGAGTGATTAAATGTATTTGAGAATTTTTTGGAAGCGAATCTCTTGACTTTGTTTCCTTCTGGCGTACCACAATTTCCAGTTATATTAAGAGTTAAAATATACGTCACGCCTCTAACAATGAAGCTCTGTATTTGCAAAATCATCTGTGTTAATTTGTCCTGTCCCAAATCTTATCTATTAATTCTCAGTCAGGTGTTAGAGAGGACAACCTTTATACGAGGGTTCACGAGAGTTTCATTTTGGAAAAGTCTCCGTTGATTTTCTTATCCAATGGGATGGTGGTGTGTCCTGTAATACAGCTACTTGGAGATCATGCATTGTGGATAGTGATGAGTGTTGATCGGTTGATGTGATATTTTCTGTTGTGGACTAATGTCCGCACTTTTGATTACTATGTTCATCCGCAAAGACGATCCTCATAATTAAACCTGTTCGTAATTCAGAAGCAAAAGTGGCTCGGATCCCACGTTAAAATGTAGGTCCATTAGATGCCATTGGCTGTCAAGCTATTAATCAACTGTCCTCTCCAAAGAACATATCAGCCAGTCGATAACATGACAAAAAGATCGCCCAAAAATAATATTACTCCAATTTCTAATTTATATACATTTTCCATTGTGTTAGATACAGAGATGGACAGCAGCACAAAGCTTCCAAATCCAGTTATCAACTTTATAATCTTTTCAAGTAACAGTGTCTCAAAACGGGTAGTAACGATCCCGGGTAGAAAGTAGCCCGTGGAGGTCTGGTAATAAGTTCAATAAAGCCCCAAATAGAGTGATCAGAGTCTCGGATCAGAGCGTGCCATAACGGCGGACGAATGGCATGTTGATGTCTTGGACGCCGACTAACTGGCACACTTCCTTATCTCTGATCTTAATCAGACTTTTTTCTTCGCAAAGTGCCAGTTGGAAATGTCCAATTAGTTGACCAGATTATCACTGAATGAATCTGCAGTTTCATCCAACTCCGTCCACATTAATGAAAAATAAACTCGTGAAGCCATTTGTAAACGATTTTATTGTGAGCCCTTGTGCGAAGGAAAACAAGGAATAAAATGTATTTTTCATCCATCTAAATCGACACTTTTCATCCTTAAAATGATTTAAAATCCATTAAACTTATGCTTAAAGGAACCGTGTGGATGAGAATTATGTTTGCGTTGAGTATTGACATTAATTGGCACGATTCGGAACAGGTTTAATTCGTATAATTCGATTCTGGCAGCCAATCAAGACCACAATTAATGGTGTCAAGAAAGTGGACTCGAGTCAGCACGAATCGATACTGAATAAACTGTGAAATCGATTCGATCCAATGGAGGATTCAAGATGAAGCAATATTGTTGATTATCACAATCTAATCACAGCATAAGCCGATTGTCGTTCGTTGTACATTGGTGATTCGATTTACAATCTCGAGCTGTCAAATCGATTCTTCAATCAATCGTTTTAACGACTTTATATTTATAGGCCAATAGGTTGACCACCAAAATTGATATATTCCTAAAACGGAAGATATATCTCAAAATCTCACAAAACAAAAAAACATAATTGGAATTTAAACTAAATTATATATTATTATAATCTTATAGCTCAATTCCCATGACGTTCCAACGCACAAGAACGATGGATTACCATCTTAGATTACCATCCCGGGTAGGTAGTCACATCTTGAAAGATAACACCACCCAATCCAGCGTCGAGGTCGCCCCAAGGTCAGTGAGGACCACGCCCGACGTCACGCGTGCCAAATATCGTACCGCGACCATAACTAGTACAACCGGATCATTCGGTTGTCAGTAAACTTAGATTGGTTTATTTAGGTGATTGATCGATCAATCAACGATGGAAAGAGACTAGTCATAATCTGTGACACATATGATAAATGATGGCTCATGTAAGAAATACCTTAGATAGTGATTATAAAATATTTTGCCGTTGTGGGTTTCATTTTGTTCATGGACCTTCTAAATTAAACAGTCAGTGTTACAAAAATGTAGCCTATAGCTAAGTTGTCACTATCACTGAAAATTTTAACTCTGAAACGGCTCTCGAAGATTTCCGTAGAATTTTTCATTGGTGGTGTTAAATTATGTTTTATCTCTTTTAAGGGCCGTACACACGATCATTTCGTGTCCGTTCGTTGCGAACACATCAAACTGACACAAAATCGTGTATATGCAAAATATGACCTCACGCCAAAAAATTGAACTGATTGAAAGACGATTTCGTTATTTCGGTGGGACATATCGAACTGACAGCAAACCGAAGTGAGCGTCTATACGGTTGTTCACATCAGTCACCCGCGTATGCGCACAGACACAGTTTGAATAGTGAAATTTTGCACAAATCGCATGTAGTTTTTGGGTGGTGAAAAGTGCAGGAACGGCTTAGTATTTTTATTATTTATCAACCTTAGGTGCGGGACAGCTCAGGAGGAGTCATTACGAAATATTTAATAGAAGCTTAGGTTGTTATGATATGATCTATTTTTTAGCAGAGTACAATACCACAAACCCGACTCCAAAAGGACGACCGAGTCAGAAATGGCAACCATTCAAGGATAGTTGGAATTTGAAATTTTTAGGCACTGACAAGTTTTAAATATGTGTAGTAATTCAAACTACAGAAGCAAAATGCTGCAAATCATATTTTGTAGTTTAATTATTAAAATTTATTTAATAATAATAAATTAATCATAAAAGATTCGCATGAAAGAACACAAAGTGGTCTGCACACGACCAGATAATAACGTAATGATGACACTAGGCCGAACTAGCACATCGATGTGAGCGTGTGTAGGCAATTGTTGCCTTCAAGTAGAACTGTCAGTTCAATTTGAACACATCGACGAGACCGTGTGTAGGGCCGTTAAGATTAATTTTAATTTTGTAATAGAATTACTGGTCCCAAGATAGTCGTACGAGATGGTTGAAATGATAAGTTGATTACAGAATACAATTTCTGGGAGTGGGTCGGTGTCTAATATACGAATATGACAATGATGTAAAATCATAAAAGAAGCAACTCTATTGGTTATTGTGGACGAAATCAATGTTCGAAGGAGGCAAAACATGAATATAAACGTCTGTTCAAGCACCGGACTGCCCTAGAGAAAAGATTAAGGCTGATAAAAGTTGAAAGCTGCGCAAGGCCGCAGCCACTTGTTTTCTGGTGAGATATCAAGACATTCCAACAGCTATTACTTAGAAGAAAGTCAACACCGTGCATGTCTTTAGTGAAACATTCTGCGATTCTTTGTCAATCAAGAATAGTAAACGTATCCATTGTCATTGATCTAGATTTAGTTTCCCACATTGATCAGGTTTAGGTACAGTCAATTGAGTAGCCGCATGTTGTTCGTCGCCTTGTTTGGTTTGTTCATAGGGATATGGGAATGGAAATAAACGTCTGTGTATCATGGGTGTCTTCTTTTCATATTATTACGGATTGATGATTTAGAGTTCATATACTCGGAATCATAAGAAAGATTTCCTCTGGCATATGAAGGACTTTGGTGACTTGTAAGATAAAAGAGGTAGACTCTAGGTAGGGATACTCTACTTTTTGATGTTTCCTTCTCCTTTTAGAATGTATTTTTGTTGGTACAAAATAGATAGTTGTAATACAGTAGTTAAAAAAAAGTAGCTCTACAATACAATAAGTGTTCTCTTTCAGTTTCACTTCATTATAGAATAACTCATTAAGAAAAGAAAAATCATATTTCCTCAACAAAGGCTTTTAAATCCTTTTATAAAACTTAAAAATAAATAAATTCGAGTAATAGATAGGACTAATGTTTTACACACGGACGGACTCTCCTTGAATTTGGGTAAATCTGGAAGTGACTTCATGATCAAGGGAGCGGCTGACCTCTTATCCTCATGGGCTCGTCGGATATATGACCTTGACCTAGTGTTTGATAAATCAGTGCTACTATCGTTGCCAAATCCTTCCTTTCAAGTTTAAAAATACTCAGAGCACCAGACATTCCTGCACGCCAAACTTACATAACCGTTACCTAGAGATAATCTCTCACCTTGCGGTAAGCGAAAGCTATTGTGCTGGTGGTCTTTATAACACCTCGCGCGAGTGTATAACATATGTCATCCTCAGTTAGATAACCTGGGAGGGGCGAGGTGGTTCTACGGTTATTGCTGCCTCGAGGAAGACTTTGGTACCCGAAATATTCTTATGATATAACAAAAGTAATAATAGTTTGTAGAATGTATGTTATTCGTCACCTATTTAGTGTAGTTTTGCATTGTTCTAATATTTGGCTAGTGTATTGTACTAACTGAAATATTTTAATACTTTTCATGGAATGGCGACCAAGTTAAGTATTTTAAGCCAAGAATAAGAAATGAGTGTAAGATGGTTGTGGTGTGATCTTTTAGTTTTTTGTGATTAAAGCTGGCATGTTCCTTAGACTGGGCTGTTAAATATAGCCCCAAGGCCAATGGAATCTAGAGGGTAGGATCCAAATAAAAATTTTGATTTTTAATTACGAACATAAATAACTCAAATTTAAAATTTTATAGGAATTATCCTTCTTTACGTTTTTTATCGTTTCTACGCCCAGCATTATTTTTATAGACAAGACGACACAAATGATTTTAATAGTCTGCAGTACTTCCACAAAATTTGATTTTAATCCCATAAGAACAGTGTTAAATTTTTGAAAGCGTTACTGAATACATGATAGTCACCAAAAAGGTGGTTGAGTTGTTGAATTAAACGTAAAGTAGTCATCTAGTGTTTATTTTTCACCGTAAATAAAGATAATGATGAGTTAATTATCAGTTAGGCCTACAATCTTATGGTAAATATATATATTTATATAATATTTTGTATGATATAAATTATTGACAACCACTTTACATTTAATTTTTACCTTAACCACAAAATACGACTACCAGTAATGCTGTTACAAAATTAACATTTTCATTATGGGGCTAAAATATAATATTTCCCCACTCTTAAATACTCTTAAGAGTAAGAACTCTTTAAATAGTCAAAATAGTCTACCCAAAAGGCTACGAGTGATTTAGTACTATTCAGTATTTCTGACATCATAACGACTTCAAATAAACATTCAATAGCATGAGTATTTGATTTCATATTATTAGCTGCGTCTCTTGGTGTATAGCTTCTTAACCCCAACTCATACTCTTATTTCCATAAGGCATATTTTACAGTTATCAGTGTATTTACAAATACTTTACGACATTATCTTGATATATTTATGCAATAAATTTGATTGCAACCCCCACTGAGCTTAGGTAATGTCAAATTATCACGTACATTTAAATAACGTTGCAAAACCGGTTTCGGAACTGCAACAATGAGATTACGTAATACTTTTGGTTCAACGGTCACCAACAAACCAGAGGTGTCAGGACGCTATCTGCGTCGCCTCAATGTCATCTGGCTTGGGGAAAGGGGAGGAGATAAAGAACAGTGAACTAACAACAAGAAAACAGAATACGATCTCAAGGTGACGAACTATCGTCCGATTTGTTTTGAAATTGGCGTTACTTAACTTTTCATTGACCTGATGTTTTTTATAAATAACAATAGTTTTCCGTTATCCTATTTAGGTTGAAAAAGGCATAATGCTGATTAAAACTGAATGAAAGGTGAAAAATACGCTGTTGCATTTGGTGAAACTGAGTAAAAATAAATAAACTGACGCAAAAATGTTATATAGTGTAAAAACATTATATGTATTTATACTCGAAATAGTAAAAAGGTTAATAATGTTCTGACAAGTTTTCAGGCAATATTTTAAAATTTTAAAATTCATAATATATTTTTTTAGTAAGAAGTGAAAAGTATTATAGTATTATTTACAACTTAACACAAAATTCGTATGCAAAATCCCGATATGGCGATGTGGTATCTCAAACTATGGCTTACGTAGAAATTAGAGAAAATCTAATTTATTAAAATAAAAGTTTTACAGTTTTTTGTAGCTTATAAGTTACACAAGTAAATGAATAATCACAAATAAAAATATGAAATTCATTCATTACCACTCGTTGATTGGTTTCAAAACTAAAAAAATCTTAGTGTAATTCAGTTTATCTGGTCATAATAAGGTTCATTGCTTTTAACAAACAATATCGAAAGAAGTAATTTTATCAAAGTGTACTAATATTAAAGGGGAATGACATACGAGTGAAACGATTGCTGAAGGTCACCTGAAGGTTCTGACTAATTACGTGAGATCAGATTAGTTTCTGTTACAGTTAAATTGGAGAGTGTTTGTAAACATACAGGTTCACTGGCCATTAATGAACCTAGAGTTGAGATATCAACATTGGGTAGCTAATTGTTGATATAGAGCTAAAGCCTTTTATTTAGGTTTTTCCATCGTGTAGAACTAAATTAGATACTATAGTGGTTGTTTAATTTGAAGAATTTATTATTTTGAAAGGTCTATACGGTATTGAGTGGAATATAAATAATACGAGTAGATAATTTTAACGACTATAGGATAAATAAACTGAAATAACATAAATTATTTAATTATAAATAACTATTTACGTACTCTTGTAACTCGACAAACTAAAAAATCCAAAAGAAATTTAAATTAACAAAACTGGACACACTCAGATAAAAATGTTATTGTTATGTAAGGTCGGTAGTCCAAGCGAGAATATAACCTCAAACTCAGGGCTGCTTCCCCCAAATCTGGTATAACTTAAACTAAGTTTATTTTAGAACACAGAATAATGTTTAACAACATTGAGTTCAGTCAAATATCAAATGAATAGACGTTAACACTCGCTAATTTGAAATCTTTTCTAGGTTATCACGGCATAATATTGTTTAGATTTGAAAAGAAAACATTTACATAAATTATTAGACTTTTGATGACGATAACAATGTAAACAAAGTTTTATAAGAATATTTAAAATAATAAGGATTTTATATATTTTTGTTTTAAACTTATTGTCTTCAAGAATAAATAACATTGGGAATTAATAAGTATATTTGCTGTTATTAGGACTAAACCAATTCAAGATATATTCAAAGTTGTATCACAATATTTTAAATAATAAGCTGGATATCAATTTTGTACTTTTTCTACGTGAACTCATAAGATTACAATTAGGACTCCAAAAGGCATAGTATTATGTTTATCTCTATACGTCAGTAACCGTTGATGTAGAGTGAAGATTAAAAATACCAAAATTCTTTGTTTTTAGCTAATTTCAATGGTGGTAGTAAATATTTAATTTTTAACCCATTTACCTATTTGGGAGAAAAGCCCCCAATACCATATTTTAGGGTAGAAGCCCCTCTTCGTATAGATCACAAAATAACATTAACACTTACTGATGACAATCATCTGTGAAAAAATCATCCGTTAAAGGAAATATAGGACATTTTTAATTTGTAAAAATAAATATTAAATGAGACCTGTTTTTGATTTGTCCGCATTGGCGGGGAAGAGATGTCCCTGCGTGAAGGATGCTGCCAGCAACACTAACCACAGCGGCCGAGGCTTCATCCTGGGATCCTGCGGCGTACTGAGGGAGAAAGCGAATCTCAGGCTCCCCTCCCGCCGGCGACCTAGCCAATGTCAATGCCGCCTAGCTCGCCACTACATCACTACACACCTAGCTTGTTTACATCGTCCTGACCCACTAGTTAATTTGGGGGTCGTTTCCGTGGCCTGTAAAATATCCCTGACATGAGTGTAGCCTCTTAAAGCTAAGAAAAATGGCATACCGTTAAATCGGTGAACATTTTTCGTCATAGGGGCCTGCTGCTTTGAGAATAGTTTTTCTACTTAGGATAAATGAGAAATCGGCTGATGTTTTCAATATGTTAAGACTCAATCAAGACAGCTGTTGTGATAGACAATAATGAATAAATATAAAACAGCTGTTCGTTTTAAATAATAAGATAAATGTGGGAGCCATTTTATGAGATAAGTTATAAAGTAAATACAGGGTGTTTTGCAGTGTATTGAGCTTTTAATGTGCAGTAATACGAAAATTATTGGTCACTTGGATTAAGAGTGTCATTTTCTTCCTCTCTCATTTTCCACTTCTTAAACAAGTTTAAGAAGTTTAAGTTCTTTTTCTTCCGATATCAAGATATCGGAAGAAAAAGTTCCACTTTAGGTTCTAACGACGAAATAAATAGTTTTGTGCGTTTCGATTTTTTGTCAAGTGTTTTGAATTTTCTGTCGTAGTTATGCAAAGGATTCGGCGTATTTCTAAAAAAAATCTAATGTTTTAGAAACAGACAACGGCTTTGTTGTGAAAGCCAGATGACAGTGCATACATGCACTGTTCAATTTATTTCAGTGTCCGTATTTTACAATACGAATATACTTAAAAGGACCCCTAAGCTATTAAAGGTTGAATAAGTTGAAAATGTTCGTGGTAACAAATTTTAACTGTTAATTGCACTAGCGATGTGCAGTGAACATGATTTGATAGAGAACAGAAAATTGTAATCCTTGTTTTGTTATGTTTTGATATTAAATAAGAAAATCCTTCAAATACTCGGTTGTGATAGTCGAACCACTTTTCGGCCTAACTTTTCGGCCCAATACAAATTACATTTATAAATTTTCCTTTTACAAAAACAACTAGTATTAACGTTTTAACGTTTTAAAACGTTAACACCATTTTTATGGAACGTTCTTAACTATACCATTACCTATATCTTATATCATTGACAAATATTTTATAGTATTTAAATTACTTACATGCATACATACATTCATTTTTATGTATAGAGATTCATTTTAATTTTTTGTATACAAAATGCTACAAAAAAGGTACGGCCTACCCCCCCTTATTCATTTCTTTGTAGAGTTTTTACCGTACAAAGAAAACAGTTAACATTTTACTTTCGCTAGTGCCTCGTTTGTATCAGGTTGCTATTTCCTAAATATTTGTATTTACTCCCCTGTGGGAAATAGGTAAGATCATGGATATGTCTAAATGTCTAAACGAAATGTGTTTAGTATTGATATAAATTATCTATAAAATATTCTTTAATGCGAACAAAAACAGGATTGTTTGAATCCTCTACAAACGCGATTTTATATGTCTCATCTCAGCAATGTTACTGACAGGTGCACAACTCTTCTGTTTTATTTCACTAAATTTATACAGATATAGAATAGGTGGAATAAATAAATTATTTTAAATGCTAGGATTTTAGTTCAAATCTGAAACACTATTCATAATCACTCAATACAAATTACATTTATAAATTTTCCTTTTACAAAAACAACTAGTATTAACGTTTTAACGTTTTAAAACATTAACACCATTTTTATGGAACGTTCTTAACTATACCATTACCTATATCTTATATCATTGACAAATATTTTATAGTATTTAAATTACTTACATGCATACATACATTCATTTTTATGTATAGAGATTCATTTTAATTTTTTGTATACAAAATGCTACAAAAAAAGGTACGGCCTACCCCCCCTTATTCATTTCTTTGTAAAGTTTTTACCGCACAAAGAAAACAGATAACATTTTCCTTTCGCTAGTGCCTCGTTTGTATCAGGTTGCTATTTCCTAAATATTTGTATTTACTCCCCTGTGGGAAATAGGTAAGATCATGGATATGTCTAAAAGGAATCTTTTAGTCCTTCTTAACAGCTGTTCTTATCGTTATATGTTAAAAATCCGATACAATAGCTCTAGTAATTTCCATCGAAATCTGTTCCAAATTTTCATCTTACAAATTGCCAACATCCCCCAGAGCTAAGCCATATCCATGTCAAAAATATATTTCGTTTTTAGATGCGAGTAACAGCTTTCACAACAATAGATCGTTGGCCTTGTAACGAAACGGACGTTGTCTAGTTACTTTCAATTATGAATTTATTACCTCAGTGCAGTCTATATTAAGTCCTGGTTATTCCAACTGGGTTCGAAAGGGTTGGCCGTGAAAACGTCGTAGTGAAATAATTAAGTTTAAAATACAACGGCACGCCTGTTGACTATCACTTGCGGGTGGACCTTCAACTTTCAATAAACGTAGCCAAAGTTCTTTTAAAACTATTTTACTTTTTATTTGATTTAATTGTATCTTCATCAGTAGTCTAGACGAATTTCAGCATATTTTAAGGAGAGGTTTTATAAAGAAGAGATTTTTTCCGATTAGATTAGATTATTGAAATGGAAACCGTACCATAAGGTAGGTATTTAAGAAAAGTATGAATGAGAAACGAGTGTAGGATGATTGTGTCGCGATCTTGTATTCTTATTAGTGACTAAGGCTGACATGTTCCTTAGATAGAACTGTTAATTAATAGCCCAACAGTTAATGGCATAAAATGTAGGGGGAGATTTCCCGCTGTTAAATTCCTTAAATCAACTTTCACTTTGGGGTTCACTTAAATAATCAAATAGGGGTTTTATTAACTGGTGGTTTTTAAGAAGAAGAAATTTTACCTACCATTAAATATAAAAAATTATATATTTAATGTGAATGACGTTGTTAGACAACTCGATTTTATGGACCCTGATGATTCAAGCAAATTTCCAGTTAAAAACAAAGGTGATATGGGGATTTGCCCACTATAAGTGTGACCGAAAATAAAATAACTAATGAGAGTAAGATAAGATCTGGAAATAGGAACAGGATCATTTTTCTACATAGAGGGCGAACTAGACTAAGCGCTCACTTGCTATTAGATTCTCAACTTTAGAATTCAATTGGAAAAACATACTTATTTATCCCAAAAATTCTTGATTATCGTTGTTTCAAAATGCCAATACACTATCAATAATAAAAAAATTGATACTACTTGAAATCTAGAACTTCAAAAGCATTTATGTTTCGAGAGTCGGTTATTTAGTTTTATTGGAAAAATTTTACAATATAATTTTTATATTAAGGTAACCATTCAAAATTATCTAAAAAGATTCATAGTTTCAAATAAGTATCCAGGAAAAGGAGATATTTTCCGGGTTGTTAAAGTATTGCAAACGTTATTGAAACTCACCCCTAGAACTAAAGTGGCAAAGTGACCGTATTATATTCCTCTATACTTCATCGTAATAGCTCCTTTACCTCTATAATTAAGGTCCATATAGGTGTCTGAGTCATTGTTGTCAGACATATTACCACATTGTTGTCTTTAACTATCTGAAATGGCAACCTATCCACGTAGGTATTTTAAGCCAAGCGTGAATGAGAAATGAGTGTAAGATGACTGTGGCGTAATCTTGTAGTCTCGTTACTGACTAAGGCTGAATTGTTCCAGACAGATCTGTTATAGCCCAACAGTCAATGAAATATAAGGGACCTACAGTTTAATGTGGGATCCGAACCACAATTTTGCCTCTGGATTAGGAACTGGTTTTGTTACGAGGATAGTCTTCACGGATGAAAGTAGTATTCAATAGCGCAATCTTTATTTACTGAAGAGAATATCACATACACCAACCATCGCTCATAACACTAGTAAGTTTGAATGCTCAATACAATACGTTTGGTTCATAATAGGGATACAAAGGTAAAATGTGGTGGTTGAGATCACTGTCCTTTGCAAATTCCCAAACATTATTTGATTTGTTTTATTAAAGCTAACCTCAACAAGCATATGTCTAACGAGTCTGCCTTACTAACAAAATGTTAGCCACAAAAGGACAATGATAAATTGATTGAATAAACCAATCAAGCGCAGGTATAGAATCACGCAGAAGTCTCAGTAATTCTGATTCGTATTCGTAACCAAATAAGATACTTGAACGTCAGTAGTTTGATAAGAAAAATAATTGTTTTTATTCTCTTAGACAAAAAATACACACGCATAATTAAAAAAATCTTAGCCTTAACTCATATTGATCTTAACACAAGTGAAGGTCCTCTGGGCGGATCCATGTCTTAGGTGTAGTAACAATAATAATGAGAGTAAAAGGAAAATACGAATAAATTATATTTTCAATCTGAAACATATTGTTCTGACTTAAAAAGCTTTTTCCTAAATATTTAAGTGGCACGTTTTAAGAATACAACGCATCAACATAAAATGAGTTAATTTATGATAAACCCCACTTTAGAGTATAGTTGGTATAAAGTAGTTAAGTTAATGATCTAGTCAGAAAATCATTACGACGATAAAGTAATTACTAAGTGCGAAATAAACATATTTTATAATAACTTATCATTTAAGAAACAAACTAATTTAATTTTTTTGTTGAAAAGAAATATGATATTAGCTATACAACCATTTAAGTGCATGTATCATCGTTAAAAAATAAATTCGTGCATAAGTAGATCAATTTGGAGTTTCAGTTCAAATCAACCAGTGAATCCGGGCGTTAAGGTCTCTAGCATACAGACATTTTAGTTACTTTTACTTTTATCCACACGCCTTGTAATGTTAAATAAATGATTCCCAAACAGTTAAAACATACTACATTAACTAGGTCGTGTAAGCATTACTTTTATGCGTCTCCAAGAAAGCCTTTTGGTGAAAAAGTCCAAAATAAAATTGATCTTAGCGTCTTCCACCCTGGGCGCTCCCAGTTAAGCAAATAGATCTCAGGTCAAGCACAATTACTTACTGGCATTCTCATCGCCCCCTTCAAGTTTGCTCTTTATCCTCTGAATGGCTGCCACATGTTCCTTACCTGGAAATAAAATAAAAAATATAACTCTGTTCTCTCAAATACGAGTAAAGCACGACGGTCTACCCCTCGGTAAAATAAGCTTCGGTGAATACAAACACTATTAATCCTATACATAGCTTATGGATGAATCAAGTAAATTAATTTCGTCCGAATTTAAAATATGAGCCTAGAGTGTAAGAATCTAAACTGTTACTTCCACTCAAAGCTGAGGTTCCCTGTATACAAAAAAAGTTATGTTCAGGCTGATGTCTGTCTTTCTGCCATTCTGGCTGTGTAACAATTACGGGAGCATACCGATGGTTTGACAGTTTTTATAAAAGAAAAACAGCTCTTTAGCTAACTCGTAACTAATAGAGGTAGTTATATGTGATGTTTTTTAAAGTGTTAACGGTGCTCAACTAGCCTGCCATGTTTGAGATTCGCTCAGTGTTACGGTATTAGTCAGAAAGGAACCTGTTTGCTGCAGAAACTTATCTACAGATTTACGAAGTGTATACGATAATACTGAAGCACGACATAAAAACCGTGAGACAACATGGCCGTGACAACATCCATGATATCTGCTCCGGTAGTTATTATTGGATTACAAACGATTTGGTGGCTTCGGTTGAATCGAGGATTCTGGAGGACAGGTTTTTCATAATTACAAGTCTTTCAAACAAATTTCCTGAAGTGTTGGGATCAGTATTTAAAAAAATGTTTTGAACACTTAAAGTTAAACGGTGCTCCCGTTGGGTCACGAAATCTCCATAACAGTACAAAAATATTTTAGTATGCGGCGGGTGAGTTGATAATCATAAATTTTGATAGCACAACATAGATCCGTACAGATTAGCTACATTTTATTTAAGTTAGTTTAAGAGTTTAAGTTTTTGATACTCCGAGGGGGAAGTTTTCTTGAATAACCAAAAAATCATATATTAAGAGGTAAGAGTGGTGGGGTAAGAGGCTGTGGGAAATAAAGATGATTAGGGGAAATATTTGATATCGTTATGTTCACACTTGAGGATAGTTAAGTACCACACGAAAAAAGATTAAAGTTAAAATAAACCATTTAACCACTCTAGATAAGGAATGTGAACAAATCTAAAAAGGAGATTGTATTTAATTCTCGGATGTTTTATAAAGTATGTAGTCAGTATAACACATCAAGCTGTAGGTAAATTTAGCACACAGATGGTTCAAGGTCGTTCTTGTTCGGTCATCCGACCTTCACCTTTCAAGCGTCCACGGCAGCCATGGTGGTCTGGACTCTTTGTGGAGCCTAGTTACGTGAGAAATTTAAAGGCTAAAGTAGCAGCCATGAATTTGGAGGATGGGTAATTTCGTAGTTTTGCCGTATTTAATGACAGCTGATTTAGTACTGTTGACACACATACAGAGACACAAACTGCGTGACGTCTGTGCGACTGATAAAACATAAAGACAAGACTAAAATGCAAAGACCTGATTTTTGCAGTTTTTGTTTGGCACGACAAATGTCGTTGCCTTCGTTATTTGATGGATCAAAGAAAAACATCATGATTAATAATTTCATCCAATGTAATCAGAGTTCAAACAACGTATTTCACGCAACGCAAACGCTGTATGTAAGCAGAGTTAATAAAACACATCGCACATCATGCATCTAAATGTCCTAAAAATTAAAAAATAACAAAAAATAACAATCAATAGAAATCTTATTTTTACTAGGGGGTTAATTAAACTTTTCTTGCAGTTTTTACAGATAGTTTTGACGTTTACACCCGTAACCAGTGTCAGCGTGTTCTAAATTCAACTAAGTTTGTTTATTTGCTTCGTTAATTCATTACTATAAATGGTTCACTGGATCAGCACACTGGTACTCCTCGTTCGTTACGGAATGATTCAAGGATCCGTGAAATTGAACCAGAGGGCAAAGTCCAGGATGGCAAACTGACAACATTTTTACAAATCACTCTTTCCTTATTTTTTCGAACAAAAAATGTTATTGACGTTAGTATATAAATAAAATTAAAGTTTTGTCTGTACATTACTTTAAATTATGTACAGGGCAAAAATAACACTCACAAACCATACAATCCAGTTTAATAAAAACATTGATACAAAGAAATGCTTTGTATAATTTGCAATGATGAAAAACAACATTGAGAAAATGATCGGAGATGTATTCTTTCATGTTGTAAAATATTTTTAACTATACTAAAATATGATAGTCATATTTTGGGTGATTTTTACGTTTTTACACAAGGAAAACCAAAATGGATCATATGCCCTGAAAAAAAAATGTATAAGGAGACAAAGACAATAAAAACTTATAAAAAGATATTAAAATTTAAATATAATTGTAGTAAAAGAAATATGTTTGATTAATTTAAAATAAAAATACAAATTTGGATAAATTGTTTGTGATTATCTAAATAAAAAGCATTTTTTTATAGTATTTTATTTTAAAAAAACATTTTTATAAAATACTTTTATATATAGTAAAAATTTTATGATTAAAAAATATAAAAAAAAATCGAAATATTTTCTATTTATGTATCATTTTTATCAATTAGAAAAAATAGAATTTTAATATTTCGTACGAAATAGAGCTATTGTTAGTTATGATTAATAAGGGTTTCCAGCTTAATTTTCCACATAAGTGTTTAAGATAACTCTAAATATATTCCAATAAAATCATACGAGTACATAAATTTTGTTCAAAAGTTAATACAACTTCCAGTTTTTAATGTGAAAAAATAGTATTTCACCATACAGTAAAATAAGTAAATAAATTATTATTATTAGTAATTAGTATTTTAATAATAAATAACTTTAGTTAAAATCATAAAGTCGCATTTTGTTTAATACGCAACCAGTTCAGTATAGTACACCATCGAATTACTTAATTTCAGCTCTGTAGCTAACCTGTGCGGTTCATTCATGTAATTTCAAATGTTTAAGATTATCAACTCGCCCGCCGCCCACTCAAGTCATTGGGGTTTGTAGGAGTCCGTTTTGTGGGAGTTTGGGAACCCACCGGGAGCACAGTTTCCATATCTAAAGTTGAGGAAACAAAAGCAATTTTGTAAAGCAATAATGTTAATACATCAGTAAATGCGTTCTGAGACTTGTTATTGAGAGTTGCCTGTTCCCACGAATTATCGTTTTCACCGAAGCCATCATCATATCGACAGTAATCAAAGAAGGGCTGTCGGAGCGATCCTCATCATGGACCATATTTTAATTCTCGTTTCCACTCACGCACTGTGCTGTCGCTATTAACAGTATTACCGAGGTATACTCTTTTAACCTGTCGATGAATTTTTGCAGCAGATTCCTTACTGACAAAACCGTATCACACGCGACGGGCGAGTTGATCATTTTTGTTCGATTAAAAAAATAGGTCCAGTACAGAACGGTATAGGTTAGCTACACAGTTGTTCCCGAAACGACGCATGCGCTCTTCGCGGTATGCGTGCGAAGGATTACTAGTATCTATAACCAATTTCCTTAAGGAACTTTCTTAAGGACATCCCGAGTCCCATTTAACGGTAATTTATTCCATGTATATCTGGAACCAGACCACATAGAGACCTGAAATTTGTTTTATTTTCAATGTCTGTAGAAATAATTGCATAAATTCATTAAGTATAACTATTTTTTAAGAATATAAAAAAATAGGTTTAAAAACCCAAAATTCAGAGTTGTCGATTTTTTTATTGTAAAGATATTGCTGTATAATGAACTAGATACGCGTATGTGCACTGTGAGTATACCATAAAAAAGTTGTAGTTGTAAGTCTAACGTTCTACTAAAATTACGAAAAATTGCAAAAAAATAAAATAACTCTGGAACACCTCAGTGGGCTTAGTGGTAGTTATAGTTGGTCGATATATTGGGAGTTGGAAGAATTTTCGAAGTTGCAGAATAATTCGATTGGTATTATATTGTGGGTGTATTTGATTGGAATACAAATACTGCAACTGTATGTTGCAATAGGTTGATAAAAAATGGTGGCGGTTTAACATCTTCCATCCATCTGAAATAAGGTTACAGAAATGATGCTTCATGTTTTTTTCAGTGTCTTTGTACTATTTAGTATGATGTGTTACATAGCATTGGAAAGAGGAAAGTATAAAGAACAAAAATGTAGTAAAAGTTTAAAAACACAAAAAAATAATATTGGCCTATTTAGGGTGCCCTCAAAGAAACATACCTTCTTAATAATTAACTGACATCTTCAATCTTTGATGTCAGTTAATCAGTTATGTCTCTTTTTTATCAGTTGAAAAAATAATTGAGAAAGTTCATATATCACAATAAATAATATATATGAAAATATTTTGAATGAACAGTTACAATTAATTGCAAAATATGTTTTTTTAAACAGTAACCGTTGATCGAGTAACCATAGCAACATGGTATTAGTTACAAGCCAGGAAGGTCCCCGTGACTACGAAAGTGTGACAAATCGCTGTTAGTTGTCACTTTGATTTTATTACAGTTGTTAAATAATTGATACTCGGCACGCAAGTCATTTCTCGAGCTCAACTTTCTACAGTAAAACTAACTACTGTAATAGACGGACGTGCGTTATGCGAACCTGACGATTACATAAACAAAGGCATGTAAAATATAAGGGGACGCCAAAACTAATCACTAAGTCTCTTTAGCATGTATGGAATAGTTTAGTAGTGTCAAGTATTTCATTACTATGTTGCCGAAAAACCGAGCTACCACCTGGTAATCTGAGCGAGTAGGCCTAACGAAAATACACGTTGGAGCCGTGTTATGAAATATATATTGAAATGGATATGTCTTAGCTCTGGGGTGGGTGGGTGTTGGCAAATTGTAAGATGAAAATTCAGGATCAACATCCTGGCGTCAATTATTTACGCACCCTCAATTTCGTAAATGCGGTGAAGTTTTGATACAAATAAACTTCACTCTAAAACCACAATTGTTTTTTATCTTTATTTTTTTCTATATTTTTTATTGTTTTTGTTTTTATTTTTTATTTAATAGTTTTAATTGTACCTGACATATATTTGATTTTGTAAGAAAAATTATAAATTTATTTATAACTTAAGTGAAAATAAATTAATTATTGCTACAATACAACAAATTGATACGTTATTTGATTAAAAACCATTGGTTGGTATTGTTTAATAATAAATTACTCTATATACTCGATAGTATATTCAAACCAATAAGCAATTTCTATACAGCTTTTCACAACCATTTTATAATATCCTATTACCAACTAATAAAGAACACTAGTACCTGTGCGGTTGTTAAATAAAAATAAAATATTTCAATACATTTCATTCTTGAAAGGTATTTTAATCATTACCCATAACGTGTAACCTTCGACTTTCAATCGTTCGCAAAAGCAATAAAATGAACGGCGTCTAGGCCTACAATAGGGATAATGGCAAAACTATTTAGTGTTTGTGGTGTTTCACTGTGATCTTTCACAAGATTTTACAACGGAGTTCACCTTTTCAAAAATATCATCTTGTTAACATTTTTATAAAAGTACTATGTATCCATATGTCTATTTTCCACGTGGGTTAGATTGTATTGATAGTAGTTCGTATTGCGTAGATAAACATTTCATGTATGTCTGATTGATTGTCTAGTGTTAATTTGCTTGTAAAAACCACGTATATAAGTAGCTATGTAATAACTAACAACATTACACGAGAGGAATTTACGTTTATCTAAGTTAGAATGATGATTATATTTCATTAGAATTTCATTGAGTAATTTTAGCTCAAGACAGACGTAACATTAGAGCTAAGCTGACAGAATTCACATACTAATCTACTAAAGTTTTATTAATATTATAAAAAGGTTTTATGATATAAAATAGCAGTAAATTATACGAATACATCAAATAGTTTATGGCATGCTGGTAGCTGTTAACTGCGTTGTTAACTGGTTGGATTTGTTGGTTATTACGTCATGTAGTATGGAGTACGTCACTCGTTCGAAATAATCAAGTCAATCGTCCGGTAAACACCAATTTCCCGGTCTAGTCAAGTAACATCAGGCGGATGAGAAAGAATCCCAAGCTGAGTACAAAATCATCCGTTACAAAATTTTTCAAAATCAATTTTCTATTGACTTTTCGTTATACCTAAGTGAATAAACATATTTCCATGTATTCATTAAAGCGTCGGTCCAGTCCACCACAAAATCCACTATAGAGAACTATAGAGAAAAAAGTATAAAATAGGCAAAACGAGTGTCTAAAATGTTTAGAAGAACCCTAATAAGTAATTCTCCAATACAACCGTTCAAAAAGAGGATTCTTTATTTAAAATTTTAATCTTTTTAGCTAGTGCGGCTGGGAAAGGCAAGGAAGTACCTGTATTTTATTCGCTGGTCCCATAAGATCAATGTTCAATTCGAACAATTGGCATAAGGTTTTTTGTATAAGGAAACACTGAACTTGGTGTCATTTGAAAGTGGATTTTAATATATAGTGATATAACAAGTTATAATTTAATTATTTCATTTGCTCCGGGTATACGTGATAAAATATTGCTGGAAATTCTGTTCCATTAAAAAAAGATTTATTGACATTTAAACAACATAGATCGCTAGTTAATATCTTTATGAAAAACGTTTATCTTTACTTCCTTGTGGGAAGTAAAGATGTCTAAATGGAATGTCTTCAGTTCATCTAAACAGCTGTTCTCATAACGAAACTATGACGCCACTAACCTTATTACGTTACTGTTTCAAATTTTAGTCGCGCAAATTGCTAATACTCCCCGAGAGCTAAGAAATATCCACGTCACAATGTATACATTTATATCAGAGCAATACGATGCGTCTTAAATTTAAAATTCTCGTTTGGATAGAGGTATATTTTAGAGTTTTAACGTTGCTGCAACGGGAATAAAAGTCCATGATAGCGAAGATACAGCAGACTCTTAATCTAATAATAATTTAGCTCTACGATTTCCTATGTGAAGGCAAGAAAACAAATTCTTCTTCAATTTCTAAAGGCACACAAAAAATACTCATTATTTTTTTAACTAAGTCTTTTCCGGATTTCCCTTTTGAAAAAATGATACTGACAAATATATTTTGAATGCCGGTTAAATTTATCCTTTCACCTGTTAGTTTCAGAAACTCTAACTAGGGAATACCTTATTATATGCAGGTTACCTTGGCCCAAGGGCTCAAAATTTTTAACGGATCCACTTGTAAAGGTCGTCTGCAGGAATGAAGACCTTGACTGGAGACCTTTGTTACTGGTCCGGAGAATGTTGTTATGAAGAGACTCAACGGCCGGGATCATACCCCAACCTACAGGTAAATAAATCCCTGTGGGTACACGCCAACCGAGGCTTATTGGTACAATCAACCGAAAACGAAAGTCAGCACTCCCATTCAACTTGCCTTCAGCGGGCTTACAATAATGGGAGTTGGAGAGTAAGAAAAGAATGGGCCCTTAAGTTCTATGGAATTTTTGGTCTCCAGTTAGCCTCGAAACTAACCATTTGAACTTGGTAATTTTGCATTAACCTCCCCTGGTGGCACATTTATTCATATAGCCCAACATTAGAATAAAGACTGATACAGGTCAGTTTTTATAGCTTTACTGGCTGGGTGGCAGAGTGGATATAGTGCCCACCTGCCAGTTATAGTGTTAAACTGAAGGTCGCCAGATCGAATCCCACAAGGATTGAATCTGGACCCGTTTACCATTTCGTCATTGAGCTATTAATTAACTATGCTCCCCAACAACATGTCGACATTAGGTAGTTAGGTAGGTTGGTCGACGAGGGGCATTGACCGTTCCCCATTAAAATGTTAAAAAAGGCGAAAGGCGTAGTAAGACACAAATACAAAAAGGTAATGTAGAATCCCATTGGGGGCTGTTAAATCATTATTTCTTAAAGTAATTGACATCATTAAAGCTATTCTGAGCTGTTACCGGTAAAAAATATACATTAACGAAGAGATAATTTAAGTTAAAATCATCCTTTGTACGCGCAACCTGATGGTTTCAGAGCCACTCCATCTAGGGAACACTCCCATTATCTGCAGAATCCCGCAGCCCGAGGGCTCAATATGTTTAACGGATCCACTGGCAAAGGTCGTCCGCAGGAATGACGCAGTCCTTGACTGGTGACCTACGTTACCGGTCTGGAGGATGGGTGCTTACATAACGGAGTTGGCCCATCCTTTCACCAGAGCACGGGAGCCACTGCAAGGTGAGCACAACGAGGAAGATCGCGAATCGAGAGGATAACTGCCGATCTGTAGACTGTTAATAGACAGTTGCGAGGCTAGAATCATCTTCGGCAACTGCAATGACATTGACGCTATTATGCAGCGGCGAAACTAAAGGTCCGTCACGGTCTTGGATCGTTAAGTGGCGACCTATCTAGGTAGATATTTTAATTCAAGTATGAATGAGAAATGAGTATGATTGTGATGCGATCTTGTAGCCTTGTTATTGAATAAAGCTGAGACGTTCCTTTCACAGCACTCGTTACATAAGGGACATTTTAATGGAAGATCCGAACCACAATTTTTCTTCTGAATTAAGAACTGGTCTAATCATGAAGATGGTATTTGTAAATGAATGTAGTATTAAATAGTGCGGACGTTAATCCACGTCAGGGAATGTCACATCCATAGGCTGTCGCTTATAAAAATCACATGTGACTGATACCCTTACAATGACAAATCGTCACCTCTAAGTAGTTGGGT
This sequence comes from Nephotettix cincticeps, assembly GCA_023375725.1. Taxonomy (NCBI): domain Eukaryota; kingdom Metazoa; phylum Arthropoda; class Insecta; order Hemiptera; family Cicadellidae; genus Nephotettix; species Nephotettix cincticeps. The sequence goes on from CM041785.1 coordinate 45,093,915, forward strand.
TACACAAAACACACAACCATTTAAAAAGATGCATCCGTTTGAAAAACCGTTCTAAAAACAGTAATTAAATCAGACAATTTGTAGGAAGAATTTGGGAAGTTTCAATACTAGACTCAGCTGTCTTTGTTTATTGGGCTGTTACGTTTTTTAATGTTAGTAGAGATACAGAAAACGTGAAACAACAGTTATAAAATACATAATTACATTAAGGTTTCATAAACTAATGGTATATATTATTACATGAAAATTTTTTATAAATTTAATTACGTATTTCTAAAATGGTTTTTATAAATTCGGTTTTTATAAGAATTTCTAAAAGGTTTTTTTTTAATTTTGTGGTTGGTTAACAGGATTACTGAACAAAAATCTTGTATCAAGGTTGCATTATGAAATAAGCAGTATGCATTATGAAAAAGTCGGAGAAGTGACTTAAAATAGTAACAAATTATTTTCGTTCATTATAGACTAAAGCATTTTAATATGATTCAGGAAGTTTCTAAATTTTAGAATGGGTAGTTTAAAATTATTAGGTTCATTTTATTACTTAATTTACGTAACGGAAATCTTTATACAGAGTGGTTATATTAAAGTCTCAGTAAGGTCGTTAGATGTGGTAAGATTCAAAAGGTGTGTATTATACAACTCTTCTTCATTTCATTCATCTTCATTTGATTTAATACCAAGGTCGTAGACTTTCATAAGTTAATAATGTCGCTACATAAAACTGCTGCTTTGTTAAGTGTTATGTCATACCGCTATGAAAACGGATTTCTACCTTTAATAGTGCGTTATGCTTATTACAAAGAGACAGGTTTCATGATAAATGGGAAGACTCAAGGACAAGTATAACCCTTTCCGTGAGTCTTTCTCTCAAGAAGAAACTTTAAAAATCCTAGAAATACGAATAGTCGTTAAAGGAAACATAAACGATTCCTTCTACTATGTACAGACTCTCTACCCCAAGAAGATCAGTGCTTAGACGTGAATATATTAGTATACGTTAAGGAAAAGAAGAAGAAGACAAAAGATGATCTACAGGCAAGAAACCAAAGAGGACCGAAGCAAGAAAGTAACATGCACACATGTAATGAGATCAACCTTCGAAAGAAGCCTGCGCGTCGTCATAGACCTGGGCGATCTGTTCCGACTCCACCGTCTCTAGGGTGTCTCGGTCATCCGGCTCATGAAGGATGTTTACGGAGTTGGTGGGTGGACTGAGGTGGGGGAAGAACCTTTTTTGGAGGTACTGAGTCAGAATCATTTCAGTGATTCTGTTCTGGCGAGCGATCTCACCTGAAAGCAACGAGGGTCGAATTACTTGGTGAGTTTTGGATAAACCTTCAGATGTGGAAATGTCATCTTTGCACTGAGTAGGATTGATTAGGAGGGAGTTTCACCTTTGAGAATTAACAGATCCTCCTCTTATACGAGATTCATATGTCTATTTGCGTTCTTCTTCTTAGTACAACATTTCTTGATGAATGACCCTTCAGCACTGTTGCTGTTGTGAGATGAACTCGGAGGACCGAATGCAGAAATGAAAAAAAATCACTGTAGTGGGCCTCATCATTACGTAAATAAAACTGTATTTATGGTGCGTTTCAACTAAATTCACAATTGAGGAATTTTATGTGAATCATTACTCAGTAGTTGTGTGTAAAAACTAATAGTTTTTAACAATATATGAATATCACAATAGCGTATAAATTCAATATTACACAACATAATAGCGGTTTCCTGAGTAAAAGTCACACTAATAGCCATTTGCAAAAATAACAATATAAAAAAAGAAACGGTTAATCCTTTGGCTATTGCGTTTTTTTACCGCGTGCTCTCTAATTTTATCATTAAATTATAGGGATGGAGCAGACTTTTACAATCATATGTAAAAGAGGGTTTCCAACAGTGGTCGAAAACTCCTATAATTTCCAATGTAGTTTTGAATGACGTAACAGCTGTGTGACAGAACAGCTGGCATGAAGCGGACGTTTGATGTAAATCAAAGACGGTTAAACCTGTGTGGGCTAAATTTTATTCGATCTACCTCTCCAACTGCTTCAGAATGAGTTTGAGGACAATAAACCAAAATCCGCCTTCACTTTGGTCTTGTTCGAGAACGGCGATAGTTAAGTGGGCGCGCCTGCCCGAGGTCAGGAACTAAACTGATGGGTGAATGGGATGTAGGAGGGCCTTAGATGGTAAAGTCCCAATCTAGAAAATTAATATGGCCATTATTTTGATCCACGTATAACCCTGGTCTTCACTTAAAGCATTAATTTGTTACGATTTTACCAAATTGGATCTAGGCTTTCGCATTCTTATGAAGGACAGTAATATTAGGAAAATGATTATAATCAATAGGGATATGTTTTTGATGGCGTTTGAGGATTGTATCCACAACTAATTACTTTTAAAATTTGCTGGATTTTTAAAAATTAAATTATAATCAATTTCATCAATATGTAACTAGTATCTTAAGGACGAAAAATTAAGCTCTCTAGATGTGACTTAACGATATAGGCATTTCAATATCTAAATAAAAACAATAAAGAGCGAAATATAAAAATGACTGAGTTTAGAAGAATTTTTATGAAATATTCTACATATCTTACTTGATAAACGAAATATTTATTGCTCGTAGTTATATATAGATTAATTTATACTATTTTTATTAATAAATAAAATAATATAAGTAGATTTAAGACATAGATGTAAAAAAGTAGACTGACGTAGTAAATAGTTTTAGCCTTAATAATATATTGAAAAAATTTTACCAAGATCAAAGTCCAGCCTGTAATTTTTATTCTTCAATGTTTAAGTTTATTACAATACAAAATTACAAGTTTTGACATGAGTATGTCCAAGCTCTGGGGGGGGAGGTGTTAGCAATTTGAAAAACCAAAATTCAAAACGTAAGAACAACTGTTTAGATGAACTGAAAACATTCCCTTTAGACATATCCATGATCTAACCTATTTCCCACAAGGAAATAAATGCAAACATTTTTTAATGGAGATAAAATTGTGCGCAAGAGTAGTGCACCGATAGTAAAAGCAAGTAAAACTAAATACTTCATGTTTGTGTCAGTGAATGCCAATATTCGTCTTCCGGCTAAGAACCAGTATGGAAATGAAGTTCCAATTAGTTGAGCACTCATACCCAATACCTAATTAAGTACCAACCTGTAGATGAAAGGAGGATACGGTCAGTCAGCAGGCGATTGTAATGGAAGCTTGGGACATAAACAGTCGGTCCGCTCTCCTGGCGCTCCTGTAACCCTGGGATGACAGCTCAACATGTCCTACAGGATAATGAGTAGCACAGGTAACAATACTGTCGTATATAACTCCCTCAAGAAAACACTTCCTCGTTATCCGCACTGAGTGTGTTACAAATATAATTAATTGTTATGTCATAATTTATTTTTGAAAAGTATAACCACTTCGCGTCATGGTTCTTCGACGATTTCTCCCTACAGAAGGATGAAGACAGCTGAACATTTTGAGATAATGTGCTCTAGAGGTTCAAAGTAGTGCCCACTTGGGATCACTAAGAAGTACAGAACAGGTACTTTTATACCTTATTTTGAATAAAAGTATACTACTATTGCGGCCTCATAATCCTCTATTAACTAATATCGTTCTAGAATAGAACTTGCATACAATATTATATAGGGAAAGCTAGAGAGCTGCACAAAAGCAGGAAACTGTCTGTCAACTTCGGACAGCTGCAGGGTCGTTTCCAACATGCACTGCGTCATTGGCACGCGGCAGCGTGGTCTACAGTTACATGAATGTTCCTCAAATATATCAAAGATTCTACTAAATGTACGGTGTTCCTACATATAAATACATTTTACAATGGTTCAATGTTTCTATATCTACATTTGGAGATGAGAGACGTTTCAGAGAAGGCGTCAAACAGTCTGCGTCCTTAATACTTGACTACAGGGCAAATACCATGCTAATGTTTGTTCTAAAAATAACAATGAAACGGTGGGCGAAGATATAACGGACTGATATAATCCGTTGCACAACAGAGCTATGGGTGGTAAAAACACGATCAGCTGATGAGGCAACAGCTGTTCTGCGCGGGAAGGTCGTCCGGTAACATCAGCTAGGCCAGGCTCCCTCCGCATATGCGCTGATGCGTGAAATCCATACTAGCAGAAGCGGGTTATTGCAAGACTGTTTTGGATGAAATTTGGATGTTACTTGATGTCTTTTTATCCACTTTAATATTTTTTTGGGCAGATTGTTGTTGTTGAGGGTTCATACATCTTAAAATAGAGTTAATTTACAATATACAGGTCGGCCAAAAACTAAAATCGTTTCTTTATCTTACCCATTGACTCTTTGAGAGTATTTGGTAATTTAAACCAATATCCTTTATTTACTTATTCAAATTCCGAATTTATCTGGTTTTAATGTGGTATTAATGTTTAATGTGTGAGATGTGTTGTGTAATGTTAGTTTGGATTTTATGTATTTTTTCAACATCGGAGGCATTTTTTATGTTTTTGTATGGATAATGGGCATAACTCTGGTCTCGTCACTACCCAAAGTCTACCTGTTGTTAAATACGTTAACTAATTAATAGACCAATTGCCAACGGCAGCTGGGGCCAGATTTGAACCAGCGTCTTTCGGATTACGAGATGAGGACTTTACTTCTGAGCTACCCAGCCAAAGTAATGTATTCATAAATGTTATTTCTTACCACAATATACGTGTTCAATAATCAAATAAATGCTCATAACATTATTTTTGAACAATTAAGGGGAACATTAATAATACATTAATAACATTCGATTGGCTTATGACATTAAAATATCATTGTAAAATTCCTGTATATCTCTTATAAAAATTATAATTAAATTCTCAATAAAAATGTAATTATTAAAAACGTTTTAAATCTACGTAAATAATAATAGCTCTAATATACCATTAAATTAAAAATATTAATTGGGTAATAAAAAATCTCTATGAATTACGCAGCGCCGGAATTCTCTATCGTTAAAGTCTTCTACGCCCTGTTCTTTATAGTAATTTCTTTACTTTCACTTTTTGTTCTGTTAAGGGTACGAAGAATTAAAATAATGAGAACGTGGTTAAGAGATAAGGTAAACAAGGTAAGATTTTGGAATAGTTGAGTGTACTAGGTGATAAGATGAAAAAATCTACTATTCAGTATAACAAATTAACAACTAAATACCATAGCCACCACCAGTGTAAGAGAATGAAGAGATAATCGAAATCTTTGTGTTGAGAATAAGTTCAGAAGACCAAGTAGACCGTTGCTGTAAGAAAGCACCGAACCGGTTTTGCGTAACTGTAGGATAACAAAACCTGTAGGAAACATTATGTGATAACGTCCTGTGTTTCATAACCAAGCGATTACTCTCCGTTGGATTTACTCTAGAAGCTGTTTCCGGAGGAGGAATGTTAATCTTTTTCTCACCATAGAAGAAGAAAAAAAACATTAGTGAAACATTAGTTCGGAAAGATAACAAAGCGTTCTTCCAAAATTTGTAGTTGGACCACTTTAACTAACTACCCTTAAGAAGACTACTAAACTTCGGAAATTACAACATTCCGTTAGTGGCTGGTAACTAATGTGTTCTTAAAAGCACATAAAATAGAATAACATACATAACTAATTTCATTGTAACCAGTTTTTAAAAGCTCCAGTTTCCTCGTATAGTTGAAATTTTCCCATCAAGTACGAAGACCCCCAAGACACATTTTGGACGAATATACCTTAAAAGAAAGCTTTCCCGGTTTTATTGTAAATAAAGTATAGAAGTAAATTCTGTGCTTACCCAACAATATCTTAATTTAATTTATTTTTTTATTTATGGTTTTATTTACTTTCAATAATTTTGATTCATTCTAATTTTATTTTTGTTACTTTCGCATTACAACTCCCACAGCTGTATGTTGACGAGGTATATTCTGACATACTCCACTCTGTGTTTTTTCTAATTTTGAACAACTTGTTTCTTTTTTTGGTGAGGTGGAAATTATAATAAAAGGGTATTAGGCTACTCTCACCTTTTATATAGGTTTTTTCCAATAAGGGTTATCACTATTAAATAACCAAATGCACCCCAGGAACGTTCCTACGTTTCGCAGGACCAATGAAACGTCAGGGTGGTTCGACGTTCAGCCGTGTGCGTGAGGCTCGTGTGTCAAGAGTGTGATGATGAGCAATGTGTGTACTTTTATTAAAATAATAAATTCATAACCAATGAATAATTAAACATGTTTTATTAATTTAAAAAATTTAATATAATAATATGTATTTGACATTTGAATCAAATTATTTAAAGCCCAGACTTTTTATCAGTTGAAACGCGCTGGTACAAAGGAAAGCCACTTCCTGTGGAGTCCTCCTACTGTCGTAGCCATTGAGAGCTATTCTTTTCAAGGATACTCCATTTATTGCAAACACAATTTTTAAGAAATTATAGTGGGGGTAACCATCCAGAGAACTCTTGACATCGGAGCGTGTAAGTAATTCTCCCCCTCTAATCTCTAACCTCTCTATCTCTCTCTCTGGGTCATTTAGATAATTCTTAGTTCATTCAAATCCATTGTTAATTCAAAATTTTGAAAATTAAATGTTATATGATCCTTTCTTTTTAGTGATGAACTCACTTGTTTACTATAGAATTGTATTTTAATTTGGATTTCACTTCTTTTTTTGGAATTGTCATGTCGTAATCTCGGAAGTTCTACCTAGTCTCTAGTCTGAGATTGAACCAACGACCTCCAGATCATGACACGGCTTTCCAATCACTTAGTCATCCAGCCCATTTTTTCAACATAGCGTGTTCCAAGTTTTGATCAATCAATAACGTTCTCGTTTGAAACAAACAAACGATGACTAGATTACTTATCAGTCTTACAGTTCACATTAACCAAAGCCAGTTAAACCTCTGTCGTGCCCTTTCTCCAGATCAATCGCCACCGCACACAGACCCGCTCACTTCCACCCTGAGCGGATCGCAATTACTACTGGACCCTGGTCAGAGAAAGGACCGTTTATCTGACCGTTGTTAGTTCCGCGTGCGATCTAAACCCGTAAACAATGTTGTGCAAGCGAGCCTGCGGCTTTGTTGTCGATTGTGAACTAAGTGATAACTTACACGCAGGTCGGTTACCGGGACATTTGGAACACATTAGACACTTCAAAATGTTAGTTCTAGTAGTTCTATACACCAGTTCCAAATGTTTCACCATTTGGAACTGGCGGTAAGTATTTAAGATGGGAAAAAATTCATTGGACATTCCTCGCAGCAAGTGTTTCTGGAGCTTTTGGGACAAGCAGTGTGTGTTGAAGATGGAGAAGACGTTACTGGGACGTTCCAGAACCAATTGTTTATTGGACCGGTAATGTGTATTCAAGGCGGAGGAGTTGTTACTGAGGAAGAGTTGTACTTAAAGAAAAGTTCTTGTGAAACATTTGGAACTGGCGGTATGTATTTAAGATTGAAAGGAGTTACGTGGACATTCCTTGCAGCAAGTGTTTTTGATATTTGGAACTGGCGGTGTGTATTGAAAATGAAAGAGTTGTTTTTTTAGACATTCCTTTGAGCAAATGTTTGTGGGACACTTTGGAACTGGTGGTGTGTATATAAATGGAGAAGTATTTACCGCGACATTCCTCGGACCAAAGTTATATTGGGACTTTTGAAAATGGCGGTGTGTACCGAATATTGAAAATCGTTTACTAGGACACTATTGGAACGCTTTTGTAGAAATTTTTTGGAACATAGGCTGTCATTTTTGATTAAAATAACGTACATTTTTGAAACAAACAAATGATGAACTAATTGTTTTTCTCTTCATATGATATAAATTACTTTTCTTTAAGAATATACCGCAACAGACCGCTATTAATTTATTGATGGATATAGTGGGGTCAATCAAAAAAATGTTTTGACAGTGTCCGCTTTGTCCGTTGTTGTTTTTGCTAGTGAACCACACTATGTCGATTGTGAACTAATAATAACTTACACATTTCAGGGGTTACAGGGGTAGCACATACTTAGTGTCCAAATTTCCTCAAAAACGGCTCTAAGTTTTTTATTAATTTGACATTTATGGTACAGAGTACTTTTGAACCACATTTTAAAAAGACGTTCAAAAGTATGGGTTTTATGTCGCAATTTTTTAAAATTCAGCGAAAACGTGTTACTTGCTGGATTCAGTACCATTGTATTTGAATTATTGTGACAATTCCAGAGAAAATTTTTACTGTAGGAAGAGTGTTGTGAAATGTGTTATTTTTGAGAATCTTTTCCTTTTTCCAAGGTTTTTGAAATGGAGAAGTAATATAAACAAAAAAGCAGTTGTGTTACGTGTATAAATTTGATTTACTTAACATTCCTCGTGTTTTTATGAAATTGGAATATTGAAACAATAATTATTAAATTTTTAGAAACTTTGTAGAACTGGATTTTTTATTAAGATTTACATTTTTTTAATTTCTTAGAAATAGTGATCAATTTTTTAAGTTTAACTATGTAAGATCAATACTTTCATATATTGTAGCTCTAGTAATCTAGTGATGGCAGAATTAATGTTTTTGGGTGAATAGTGAAGTAAATAACCCATAATAATAGTTATAACAGTAGTACAATTATATAATCTCACTTGGGATTTGAGAAACCCCAAAGTGACAAAACTTTAATGCATTCCACATGTAATATAAACATTTCAATAAATTAACCTCTATCATCCATATCATAATGGAAGTTACATCTGCATCTCTATGTAAATTACCGGCGGGGCGGTGGACCTAACCCATGTGGAGAAAGTCCGACCGGTCTTGACGTTTTTCAAACCAAGGCCCCGCGTCTTCTCACTCCCGATCTCGCGTTGACCAATATCCTTTCTTTATGCTCCTTCCGTGTGTGATCCTGCCGCAACTCCCCGTTCCATAACATCCAGACTCCCCGGTAACATCAGTATTTCGTTTTATGGTGCAACCCTGTAATAGTGATTCAATTTCCAAAGATGATTTCTTGAAGATTACTTTCAAAACCGTGTGAGCTTGATGTGAGACTTCCTGACAATTGCGTATGGCATTGATGGTGCCCTAATGCAAGAAAGATTTCAACACATTATTCTTTTTCTGTTTGACTGATACATGAAGAAATATCCAGAGGAACTGAAACCAATGTCCGTGTTGGCATACCATGAACATGGTAGACGAAGCAAAAGCTCATTTAGAGATTTTCCCGTGTAAATTACTTATATCTTTTAACATAAATCTTTGTGTATTTACTGAAATTTAGAAATAGATTCAGGATCAAACAATGATCGCAATTTTTATCGGTTTAACACTGATATATAATTGAGAACATACAAAAAACAAACCATTTCTAAAATTTATGAAAACCAATCATCCATTCAAGTGAATGAACTGTTTATGTGTATTTAATAATATTAAGATAGAAAATGCTGAAAAACTTATGGGTAAAGTGTTAATTCAATATGTCAGTTAACTTCACAAATAATGAAGAGATTGTTAAAATAGCCCGTGTATCTACTCAGTCCAAGACAACGGTCTATTCCACGCTAAAATCTGCCTCAACCCTACGGGGAAAAAGTGTTGTTTGCTTTTAAAATAATCCTGATTTTTATCACATCTTAAAATAAAAACTACCTTTTCATCAATTACAATCGAGTATAATCAAATGTTTCGTTTATAATATAATAACCTAACGTAATAGGATGAGTATAACTTTCATATCTAATCATGTTTACTGCGCACTGCTAATACAACAAATGCGTCCTAAAATACGATTATTAGAAGATCCTGTTTTACTCTAGCGTTGATGGTGTAAACTCCAATGAGGTAAGAACCCCCTTAAGTATTTACAAAACAATTTAGTGACTTTGTCACTCACACGGACATGTTCGAAACCATGTTGTTACCTAAAATAAACGCCATTAGACCTGAAGGTCGTCTACCGTAATAGCTAGTGATTCAGAAACCTGGCTCCGTGTAAGCCACCGGGAAGGTGTGTTAGATCCTTCTTGTATTCAACCTCATAAACCAGCCGCCATTGTGAGCTCCAAGGTCAAGTCCACCATGCACCATGCCGAGATCGTATATCGAGCTGGGAGCTGGGAGGTGTTCTTGTAATAATTCGCGTGGACTGGCCCTCAATTATCGATTAAAAATAAACACCTACAATATACCGGTATCACGAGTTTTCAATTTGTTTGTTATAATATATTGATTCGCAATTTGCAATTGTAGTACCGTCAGTGTTCTTATATTATAGTTTAAAAAACGGTATATGTATTTGTTAAATATGAGTGTCATTAAATAAGTAAGAAGGCAAATTACTATAGCTCAAAAACGGTCTATTCAACCAGTAAAAAAGTTTGGTACTTTTCAAAATAGTCCCCTGCAATAGTTTTACATAAAGCCCGTCTTTTTCTAAATGTCCTGAGCGTTAATTTCTTTAGATTGGTGTCGAAACCACTTTTGCACCGTGATTTTTATCACTCAATTGAAGAGTTTCACTCACCCTCGTTAAGGGGCCTAAAGAGACGAAGGAATAAAGGGTTAAGGTCAGGGGGGAGTAGGGGAAAGGTGGAAGTACTTTTCTCTCGTCAGCTTAGCCGTATGTGGACGAGCGTTGTCATTGAATTTGCAAAACGCTCTGTATTTCGCAGCAGACTCCTACACTCGAATTTACCTTATAACCTATCACCAGTTTTACTACAGACACTGTACATTACACTATCCCGAATTGAAGCATTGATTCGACAGAGGAAGTCCCAACTACGACCAGTAGTCTACAGCGGTATCGTCCGGTCACTTCAAGACTGCTCTACCCATTTGTAAACACTCCGGTGAGTGAAACAACTGTAGCGTGATGTTTGATTCTATTTTGTGGATTTTACTACCTTCCACACGTAAAAAATGTATAAGATTCTGCACAAGGTACTTTGTGTGCCATGGTGCAATCCTCAAGTGGACGTATCATCGTTTATCGTTTTCTGACGTTATATTAATAATATCCCAGGTATATTTGAACAGATGTCTGCTCAAGGCTGCCATTAAGGCTGCCAACTTCATGTTCTGAATATGTTTTATATGGATATTTTTAGCCATTTTCAGCAATAGTAATTTGAATCGTTACTTATTAAATTACCCTAGTACTTTATTTTGTCGTGTTCATAAAAAATTAGACGTTTTTGAAAAACGAAAAAGTTAGTAAACTATTTTTGGTTGTTGATTATTATTATTAAAAGGTAAACACAAAACATATGATTTTAAAAACATGTGCTTCACAAAAACAACTGTGGTGGGTTGTCAGTCCAGCCAACCACAACATCCATCAAGATATTTTTAACAGTAGGGTATATTGTAATTATAAGAGGATATTGAGTTCAATGACAACGATTATGTTCCAAATTATAAAAGGTTTAGCGCACGTGTTTATATTTGTAAACCGCACCTGCCACTCTAGTCTATGATCGAATGAGGTCATTGTTACAAAGGCCAAGTACGTCTTTCACTGATGCAATTCCAAATCGCAACAATCAAAAATCAATTTTCTATCGGAGGTCGGAGTTCGGCCTTCCTAGATTCTGGGGGCGGAGACAGACCTAAACCGGCATTCCAAGCTGGATTTGGGAGTGTTGCCGTAATTGTACATTTCATTCTACATGCATCCTAAAAGTGGCGTAAAACGAGCAATTTAGTAACTAAAATTAATTCTCACTCTGAATATATCATGAATTATTTTATTGTTTAACTTATCCTAGAAATAAAAAAACTTGGAGTTTATATATGAATTACAGAAATAAAGGAGGGGTTTTTCTTTATTTGTATGTTAATCCTACTTGTTAATCCTTTCTCTATAATGTGGTTTTGTGGATCCCCAAATATAAAACTTATATATAACTACCTCTACTTATGAATAACTGGTTTATTCCATAGTTTCAATATACATACACACCTTTCAATAACATTTACTTTGAAAAATATCACAATAATGAAACAGTATCGCTGTAGGTCACGTGACTTACAGTTTCACGTGGAGTCTGAACCACTACCTCTGAATTACGAACTGGTCTAATTGTGAAAAGGCCTTTACGGATTAACGTAATATTCAATAGTGCGGACATTAAACCAGACAAGAGAACACTACATCCACCGACCATCGCTCACAACTACTGTATCCACAATTCGTGACCTCCAAGTAGCTGGATTATAGGACGACGCCACCGTCCCAGTCAGTCCCACGTGAGAATGTGAAATAAAACTGTATATTGGAAATAGAGGTTTTATATGAAAGGCCTACCGTTACATGTACAATTAAAATTACTAGTATCTAGGGAGGTAAAGAATGAAATTTGGTGTTACATTACTGTAAATATGATATCTGCTTATTAGCTAGTTATCATGTATTTATGATAATGATCCTTTTTTTGTGAAAAGAACACATTTTTCTTTAGTTTTCCTACATATCACGGCTGGATCACAGGACTCGCAGCTGTCCTAATTGTCAACAAATTGTCATTGTTCTTATGGAGCTAAAATCAAATTTCCTTCCAATGATTCAAGAGGTTCTTTGTTTAAAGGTTAGAGTGTCCTGAAATTAACCGGCCTATAAATTACAACTAAATTAGTAGCCCTGGAAGGTTCTTGGAAGATTACACTAATAGCACTTTTGGTAGTGCAGATTCACAATCACCGTCTCCGGTTGCATGGTTGGAATGGTTGGGATAGTTACCATCTACCATGGTCGAGTGGTGGTCGACTGACCGTGGTTGTAATGGACTCGTGCGTGACGAGATAGTTCTATAGTACAAGTTCAACTAGCGTGTCCGTCGGTTAGAGGTGAAATGCTAATCTCCAGGCTGTTGATAGTCCCCACAACCACGGGCGACAGAGAAAGTTCTGGTCATTAAGTATTAATTATGAATATAAGTGCTATGTAGTAAAACCTTATTACTACTGTACCTAACTTTAATTGACAGGGGACTAAAGGTCTTAGGAAATTTTTTTATCATATCCCCATTTCGTTTTGAATTAATTAGTTTCGATTCTGCCAAAGGGGATACAACATTTTAAACGTTACTACCGCTGGTCATAGTATTTACTACCTCCAGTAACCATAAAACCAGGGGTTTGTAAAAATTTCTCATAAGCTACAATAACAAGTTGGAAATCAGTGACTATAAAGCATACGTATGTTTTCATTACTATTCTGCCCACAATAAAGTATTATAGGCAGAATAGTAGTTATATGTTTCGTAACAAGAGCCGAAAAATTGTGTTTTTCCGGATTTGAGATCATGACGAAGTAGAGAACTTGAAACGATTAAAAAGAAGCAAAATGTTTTTGTACTACTTACCAACGATTCTTTTCATCACACTAGACTATACCCACTGAAAAAAATGGCCCTATCGAGACCATATTTTGGTAGAGCTATGTATATCAACATTTACTCGGACGAGCTCGTAGTCCAGACATATTGGTCAATCGTAACGAGTAGTTTGAGGGGGTTTGTACCCAAAAAATGGGTTTTTGTGTTTTCCATAATGTCGAAGCTTTTAAAAATCTTATAGTTTACCATTAGAATCAGCTCAAAAAACTACACAGTTTAGTACTTTGCTCTATCTCCAATGGTTACCGAGATATTGTAAAGTCTAAAGACAGTACGTTGTATTTTGGGGGCACCTATGTGAATCTTACGGAGGATAAGAAACCATTAATATTTCACTTACTAACCGATATTTTTGAATGAAAATTGGGATTTAGCTTCATCATGTGGGTGAGATTCATCCATACATACTTAAAAATCATAGTTTATGTGACTATCGTGGCAGCTAACCTGCATACTCTTTTCCCATTTTAACCTTAGGGAGAATAGGCAAGCTCTTTTATTTATCGACATATATCGATCAACATGTCATCCTAGTATGTTATTATTATCATATTATTGATTGGTGAATTCTATGAGTACGCAATTCTGCTGTGACGAGGGTATTATGTCATTTATTATGCTAGAGCATTTATTCAGAATTTTCTTTTACCTTCTTAGAAGATTATACAATAGGGTTTACCCTAAAACTTACTGTTTTTATGCAATATTTTGTATTATTGAAACAAGGTAATGTAAAATTTATGATTTAAGTCAATCCAGGAGGCAAATGATCATAAATAAATATCAAAATAGCTTTTCCTATTTAAAAACATCAGGGTGTCGTTATGACGCAACTAACGGTGTGATCGTGAGGCTAGTCTAAGCCAATCAGAAAGCATTGAGTGCACATCGCGTTTCTGATCTACTGTATGTCGAGTAGACGAGACTGAGCACTCACTGAGCAGTGCAAGTGAAAGGGAAATGCAGCTCCGTGGCTGCGAGAGTGTGCGACACTGCACCACCGCTCCGTGCGGCCGCCTGATGCACTTCTCTCAATTGTGTCACTTTTTGTGCGTTCGAAACTTGTTACTTTCAGACTCCGCGAGTTACGAAACGGCTAGGAATGCGGCCTCCGGTTGAAAATGGAACGATTCGGACTTCGATAAACAAGTACGTGGATGACTGTGGGCGGTGTCTTCCTTGATAAATTCGATACGGAGAATTGATAGTTGTGGATTTACCTATTAGGTAGTGGATAATTTAAATTATATTTCGCTAATACTGTATAAAACTCATATGTGACCTGAACTTTTAGAGAAAAAAGACATTTCAAATATTATATGATAAATTCTAATGAATTGCAATTTTAATTAATTGTAATTTCTTTATTGGCTTACGACCACACATCAATTAAATAAAACATCAAGAAATTACTGTGTAACCACATTTTTATTTATATCGACGAATGATCGTTTTTCATTTACTCAGTAAAACTAAACACAACCGTCACTTTTAGTCTTCTATAGTTTTCCCCATACTTATTTAATAACACGAAAACACAGTCTATTCACAAATAATAATCAAACATATAACATACACAAAATTTAAAATGTTTAATGAATTGTGTATTTTCCAACGCCGTTGGTAAAATATTGTCATGTTCCAGGTTCCAGGTCACCCGAGGACGGAATCAGATTCCAGATTACGAAATGTAGTGAAACTTTGTTTTAATGATCACGATGGAAAATTGTCCACAGTAACAATTAAAATAAGATTACCTATGTCTAGTATCAATTAATTTGTAGAATTATAAGAACTTAAGACGAAGTATAATATAATATGATGTTGCGGCAACACAGTATATCCGATGTTACCGTATCTAAAACACACACTGACATATAAAGAGTTACTCTTTAGAGCTAAGCTGGGTTACCGATTTTCGTATAGCTATTAAAAAGGTCATGCGATGAATTATTTCATAATGAATCTCATATTGTATCATGATTAATTCTCTTAAATCTGATGGTAAATTATAGATACAATAGCTTGATCAATTTTACTAAATACCTGCCTTATATTTTACTTACCTCTTAAGGGTTCATGAAACTTATTAAAAAATGATGACTTAAATCAATATAGTCTTACAGTGTTTTCAACAGCTTGAGACGTTTTCTTTAGTAGCCACATTAGTGATGGCATATTTAGTTATAGCCGTAAGAATAATTTTATTTTCTTTACTGTATTACATGTTACCTTAGTCATAAAATATGATTGAAGTGTTAAATTAAGGTTATAGAGGTTAGCTAAGTAAATTAAAAATTAAATTAGATATGCTGTTATTGTAAAACAAAATATGATAATTACACTTTTTCTGAAACGAAAGAATAGAATTTGTATTTTTTTTACTTTCTAGTAAACAGTAAGTACAGTAAAGTAAGTAAGTTCTAGTAAGTAGATAATAAAAAGTGTATGATATTTAGATGTTTTTAACATGGAATAAGAAATAATGAAGGACACAATTCAACATTCATCTAATGGAACTATAACCGGTGTAGGACTTTTGGCAACCTTGCCTATCCCATTCGTCATCGCAGAGGGCTATAAAACCGCTGTTCTCCCTGGTGGGGATTTCCGGGATTTCGTTCGTGCTGGGCGGGGTTGAGGGTGAGGGAGAAAGCGCGCTAGAGAAGGGCGTGAGGGGAGCGGCGGGCGAAGACAGACGAAAAATAACAAAGCACAACGCCTAATACCCAATTCCTTTCAAGTGTGTGATTACTAATCGTCTAAGTACTGTCTGTTGTTAAGTTTGAACTATGTTTAGAGGTACAATATTATGAATTGTATTGGTCTTATTTTTAAACCCATACTTAACTTCTTCAGGAAAGAATTAACGATTTATATTCTTTGAAATCAGATCAGACTTGTAACTTTCAATTTATAGACAGATAACAAAAAAATTCAATTATAAATAAAAAAAAAAAAAAAAAAAAAAATAATAAATAAGTTTGAATATGAAGTTTATGAATGGAGTTGCATGAACATGAAGTTTATTAATATTTAGGACTTTGTATAAACAATTTCTGTTGACGATATCGTAACACTTCAACAGTTCACCATATTGACCTATATTTGTTGGTGTTGTCTTGTCTTTTGTATCATTGTCTTTCAAACATTCTACTTGGAAAATCCAATTCCAACTAGCCGTACATCCTGTAACGTCCATTGTGAAATAATGGTATTAGTTCAAAGGACTTGGCTCATTCATAGCCGGTTCCCCGTAGTCGTGAATAGCCTGCCATTCCGGGGCGAGGGAGGGACTTTAAGGGATAAGAGTAATATATTGTGGGATTAAATAACGAGGCAGGGATTTTCAGAGAGAAAAGGGAGAATTTTTGGGATGAAACTGAGGTTGCCAAAAGGCCGCTGTCGAGGGCTAATTAGGGTTCCGACACTCGGTGGGGGCTGGGCGGTTGCCAAAAATCCGTTTCCCAACTAGAACCCAATATGGTGACAATGATGATGACTCTTAATTCAATATGACATTTTTTTAACGAAAATGAGATGTGGACAAGTGGGTTGTAACCAATATTTGAAAATGTAGGTATAAAATAAAAAAGGTAACAACTAACTCAATAACCTATTGAACCATATTGAAGACATGTTGTTACTTTAACTACAACTTAACTCAATGTTACAGCATTAGCTCAACAAACATGAGAATTAGTAATCGTTCCTGGGTAATTAGGTTTAGTTACGAAATACCGTCACAAAAACTCGGTCAAATCTGTGAAAGTGCTAGCTCACGGTGGTTCTTCATAGGAAACAGTTAGTTGAGATTGTTTTAACTTAGTTAAGAATCCTAGAACTCCACGAAATATGATGTTATTATGACGCCAGTAGATAATATTGTGGTTGTAACTCATTAAGTAAAACGAGGGCCAATTAATATTGCTTCCCGAATGCAGTTTGTGGTCGGCCGTAGTAGGTACGTTATGCAATTATTGCCGGGCTCGTTTCGAAAACTAAACTCTCCGATAAAATGTGAGAAGGAATAGGCACTAGTAAACGTTTTCGGATGGGATGTTGTACAACCACTCCGCACTGGACAGTCTACCTAAATCTCGGAGAAGTAAAACGAACCTCCAGACTAATTCAGACCCATGCATCAACCTAAAAGATATACCGCTCTCCGAGAATTGTGGCCAGACTTGATGTTCAGGCTCAACGGGAAGTCAATCTACCCCTTAGGAGGGACAAAAAGAACCCAAGGTCATTGGGAAGCCCTTCACACTGAATAGTAGTGGCAGTAATTAGACAGCTTCTTTTTAATGTACCCACTTTCGAACTCTGAAGTCATGAAAACCTTTTAGAGCGCCGAGTAGGGCTGATCGCAGGGAAATTTCAATCAAAAAGTAAAATTATACATATTTTAAAGATGCGTTATTCCTTCTTGCTTTGAGCAGCTGAGACTAGACACTGCACTCAATATTTTTCACGGGGATCCTAGAGGAAACGTGCTGTGTCCTGTTCTTTCCCGCCCACAAGGACTACAGATTTGTGCTTATTGGTGGGAAGTACTGATAATACTGATCAACAACTCCGAAATCCAAGCCAACACCGAACTAAGGACCGTTGCGTACTAGGCCACCACGGAAGCGCACCTGGTGACGCTGCCATTGATAAGCGGCATGGTCGTGTCGTAGTGGCTACAACTATTTCCTTTATTCAGTCGGAGCACTAACAACAATAAAACTAACATGTTGTTTGTGCCACTAACCGGTGGCGAATTCACCAATCTTCTACAACCAACTTCCACTTCACTTGGTTACCAGACGCACCGTTCGATATTTGGTGGATTCCCAAATACCATTTACCGACCGCTCAGTCAGTGAGACAGTCTATGCCCATCTATACATGGGCTAAGCTAAAAGCAATCAAAAGAAAGTCCGTTGCAAAACCAACACTTAGCGACAGTGGAAGCAGCGTGTTTACCCATTTCTCCACTTGGCCTGACCTCCTTGTACGGATTTTATCTCTGCAAACCATCAAAGTCGATACTTTCAAGATATTCTGCATTACATTACATCATATTCTAAATGGACCTTTTACATTTTATAATAATTATCCTATTACAAAATGTATCGTACTACAGTGGAATAGATTACAATGTAAATTAGGTATCTAGGCCACATATTGAGTTTATTCATGCTCTTTGAAAGGAAGGCTTCATAAGGGGCGCATATCGTTGATTCTGGTATAATGACTATTTACCCTTGTATGTTTACAAAACCATTTTATGAGTATCATCAGTTATTTACCAACACATAAAGATGTCCAAAACCACAACACTAAATTGAAAAATTAAATATATTGTTCAAAACAACCGTAACAAAGCTATTTTCAACAGGCAATTTTAACAATTCAATTTTAAAAGTGTTTTAATGAATCATTTTTTGTAATTTACTTACAAAAGCCATAAACGCCTGGAAGATGAAGACAAATTTCAATTCATATTGAAATTGTTTTGATCAGTAAGCCATTGTACGTACACTTTAGTGGAGTTTTATCCAGTTTAAACATGTTACTTTCTTTATCTCTAGATTTTAATGTCCTAATATGTACAGCATAGCGTTGTATCTGTTTATGTTGCTAAGTTTGATTCCAGTCAATATATTATTAAATGCATATTCATTGAATAAGGTATTTTATATTGAAACTAGCAGTAAGCCCATCCTTTGTACGGGCTGTAGGATTCAGTTTAAAGAAGAAAGATCATAATACAAAAATGTAAACCTGAAATCCTAAACAAACTAGTACAAAGAAATAAATCAATACCCATTTTTATTATTTAGCGTAATTTTACAATTAAATAGATTCGAACATTTATACCATTATTATAATTAGTTACACGTTAAAATTACTTTTTAATATAGTATGATTTCCAAATGGGTTTAAAATCAACCACAAAGATAATCTAACTAATATTGATTCAACAGCTGTTTGTTTTTCTTTCTATTAATCTCTAAACTAAAAAAACAGCTGATTATTATCAATAGGTTATTTATTGAAAACTGAAGCAAAATGCGACTAATACTGAGTAAAAAGTGGGGTTTTTTAGTGCTTGTTATTTACTTTTCAAGGGGTAGCGGGCAATTTCAAGCATTGAAAAACCTTCTCTGGAATGTAGACAATGCATGAAATAAGTTTCATTATTATGAGTTTATTTCTAATAATTTCTTATCCATTTGAAACATGTTACTTTCTTTATTTCTCGATTTTAATGTCCTAATATGTATAGAAAAGCTTTGTATCTATTTATTTGGTAAGTGTGATTCCAGTCAACATACTATTAAATGAGTATTCATTGATTAAGGTATTTTTGATATTGAAATATAACAATTACGAAAATCTTCGCTAATCGCAGTTTAAAGAATTATTATTATTACAAAAAATTCCTTGATCGTTAGCCTCATTAACAACGACAAAAAAATTGAAATTATGTAATGTGTTGATTAGTCAAACTTAATTAAAGATTGAATGTTGAAATAAATGTTTTAAAATATATTGATTTCGGCGACGCATAACTACTAGAAATCGATCTCGACTTTCATCGATCAGGATCAATAGTCATGTAATGGTTGGCGCAAATGGTGTAAAAACGTGTTACGACGTGACGTGTAGCGTGTGACGTCACGCGGCAACACGCGTGTCGGCGGAAGTGACTGGTCAGCTGATGGGGTAACTTTCCCTCACATGTATAAGGGTGATTACGACGAAACCATTCGTCACATCAGTTATGGTCGTACTTTTGCACAATTAAAGTCGCAGTACTTAATGACAAGGAATGTAAGTAAAACGTAAGGTGAGGGAGAAAGCACCTGCTTTAATTATTGCGTAAATGTTGAAAAACCAAACATCCCTCTACCCAAAATCTACATTACAATCATTTATTACATTACATTCTCATGTATCACGAATATCTTCATCTTTACTTAACATACAGAATGATTATAATGTTCTTGACCAGAAAAAATGGGAGATCAAGCTAATTTTACATCATATACATAATAAAAGCGGTGTTGTTATTATAACACTACGATCTTCTAAAGACATTTCTTCATGGGAAGACAGGAATTGCAACTGAACCTGTATACCTCCACAAAAAAACCTGTATTATAGTAGGACTTCTTGTGCTCGTATTTAGCAAAAAAGTCACAAAAACGCACAAATATTTACATATTTAAAAAAAGAGCTATGCTATTTTATATTTTTCTTAATATTCGTACTTCATGAATGGATCAAAGCTTCAAACTGCAAATTGTGTAGATATGTAATAAATCTTTAAAATGTCAGCATTTCCCCGAATATCTAGAAAGAATTTTGAAGAGTAGGTGTCACACATACGATGCAAAAAATGTCACAATACCAACTCGCAATACGCGGAGAGCGAACAACTCTTTTATTATTTTTTTTATTTATTCATAAATAGAAAAGTAGGACAAATGCTCTTAACTTCAATTTCCTGGAGGAATGTGTTTTTTGTGGAATTATTCCCACATTTTTATTCACGAGAAAAGAAGAAAAATCATCCCAGAATAACCTAGGATAAATCCAAAGACCTCTTTAATATGAGTAAAAAAGAACCATGTGAAAAGTAGTGTTTATTAATTTTCCAGTAGAAAGTTTTACATTAAGTTGTCTTAGATTATTAGAGCGATTAAAAATCCTGAGTCAGGATTTTTAATCGTTTAATTTGTTGGGATTCCTGACAAATTAAACCTACTCGTACACATCTAACAAAGCTTCAAAACATCAACAACACGAACTGTCAGTTTTGTGACACCCTAAATGATATACACACTGCGGTCTGTTTATACCTTACCTTAGGAATAGGTTCCGGATAATCTAGAACCAGCTGATTACATATTCTTACATACAGCTGCATTTTTAGCATTTCTTTCTTCCTATACTGATTCTTGTCTAAAGAGACATTTCATTCACCCACCTTAAAATTCCCCAATCAACTAGTAACAATTTCTGAAAGGACCTTACATTTAGTTAGTTAGAGTTAGTTTTACATATTATATTGAGATATTTACATATTAATTAATTGAAGAAACAAAAATAAATTTATAAACCAATTTATTTGTACAGTTTTCTGCTTAGTCACCTTCAGTATTTCCTAGTATTGACGACGTATTTGTTTTTTTGTAAGTATTCCAAAATCGTTAGTTTACTTGGAGGAAACTAAGAGTTTCTAATAGGTGTAATTAGTGGCGTAGACTAATTAGTAGAAAAGAATTTTCCTAACGACTGTAAGAATCCTGTACGGTGTATATTGTAGGCCCAATCTAAAAGTAATCCAACTGGAAATTAATTAACACTTAACAATTAGTCTACAGTTTTTGTGAAGTTTCAATTTAAAGAATATCTTATTTTAAAATTATGTAATCAAGGTATTTTATGCTTTTAAAATGTGTATTAACATTTGAATAGTTAATTTTCACAGTTTCAATGTAGGTAATATCTGTAACAAGAGTACTTTACCAAGACCTACTACATTTTTTTATTATGGAATTTTTCATTGAACCGTTCACCCATATCGAAAATCCAGAATAGCTTTTCACACAAAGATGTTGATGAATTGTGATGTTAAATATGTGGTAAAAACAATGAAATTTTTAGAAACAACCTTAAAATGTAACAATTTTATGATGATTGCGTAAAGTTGAAAAAAGCCTCAGTTTTTTGAAAATGAAAATACTAAGATATATACGAAAATTTTGGGGTTTCGTTAAAGTCAATTTGAATACTATTACAAACGTAAACATCATGTTTAAGCAGCTTAAATCAAAAATGATCGGAATATGTCCACAAAAATAACATGTTATTTCCTTATAACGAGATAATAGTTCATTTGGTGCGTCTTTATACGGACTATAACGTATTTTGTAAGCTCTTTAGCTTACTAAATACGTTAAAATAAGGATCACACGGTTATTTTCAACTGAATTAGTTATAACGTATAAAAATAAGAAAGTAACTGTTAGCAGGAGCAAATTGATTAGGTATTGTTCAAGGTTTATTGAACAATCTGAGAGTTATTTAAAAAATGTTCTCCCTGACGTGTAATTTCATGTGGTTATTCGTTTCCGTCTCGTACCTATTCAAATTATTTCCAGAGTGCAATTCGGTCCTGCTGGTGTTATTTGTTTTGCCTAACGAGTCCATAAAGGTAATTGTTAATTGGGTGGTTGCACTTGAAGACTTGTTAAGTGATGTAGAAACTAATTAATTCAACTTGTTAAATCGATCCATAAACTTTTATTGGATTTGATTTCTGTTATTACAACACCAATATTTTAGTTGTTTAGTTATTAATGTAACGGAAAAGCTCATTTTTATGTAACATCAATCAAATGTTTATTTGATTGATGTCACAGCCACAGTAGGAACATCAGAGCAGGTCAAAAGAATCTAAACTTCTTTAAACTATACTTCTGGGTTTCAAAAATCCAATGAATCTGTTATAGCCTATTTTTTAATTTCGATCCATTTTCTTTCTCATAAAATAATAAACTGTTACTTTTTCAGGTTCTTGTATGGACTTTGGAGTTGTTTGGTTGGAGTATGAATCTACTTAGGGTGTTACATGGCCTGAGCCTAGATTTGGAGGTTATTTTTACTTCTCTGAATATTACGTGAACTGTCCATATACCTTCCTTTCATATTCTTATCAAACAATTTTTTTCATGGCTATACGTTTTACAGGAGGACTTAGCTTTGCTGGAACCATATAATCCGCCAGTCTTAACATGAAAAATGTTTTATAAAGGCTAATATACTTAGCGAAACGTCCTGGACGAATTGTTTTTTTCATATTGATTAAGGCAAATACCCAAAATTATCATTTTAAAGAAGTATTTTACACTTTTTAATGTTTATCTAATCATAATACAATATAAATTCTATAGTATAATATAATAAATATAGTGCTTATTATGAAAACGTTTGTTGTCCTCCACTCTAAACAGTGATAACAAACTTCCTATCTATCTTAATTTGACAATTTCATCTCAAAATACATTTACTCTCCATATATTTTTTCTCTTCAGAAATAGTTAAATTAAAATTTGTACAAATTTTCACCTTTTAATAAACTGTTTCATACTTTGAGTAATTATAATTTTAAGAATCATTTATAAATATTATATAAATATACCTCCGTATTCACGATATTAAAAAAAGTACATTCAGTCACAAGTGATTCTATTATTTTTCTTTCCATGTTTAGATTTACAGGTGTAACATACTATACAAACTTTCTCTAGTGATTGTTATAAACCCAGCCCCCACGCACAGGCTGTAGCCTATGCGGGGACCTTCCCTTGTAATGTAAAATTGTATTAATGATCTACCGTTCTTTTTTCTTTTAGAATAAATGATCTTTGAATTTGAATTTCATATATTTTCTATATACGTTACGTAAGACTATTATTAGTTCATCCAAAGTAAAAGTAAGATTTTGCCGAATTTATTTACATTTTAATCAAAGAAATATTAACAATTAATATTGTGAATGTCAAATAAGTTTTAATATTGCGGTAGCAACTAATTCATCCCCTAAAACTCAGAACAATTTTATGAAATATTTATTACGGTATAAGTTACTACAAGCTAGTCATAAGTTATAATTATTCTATTCTTATAAGCTACGTGACCCTCTGTGTGTCCAACCCAACAAGAGGTTTGCCACAATAATCAGTGGCCTTGCAAACGCGAGTATTCAAAATTCAGCTCGTGCGACCCCAAATTCAAGTGGGTCACTCTAAACTGGTTTAAAAACAACCGTGCTAATTTGTCGCGTAAAATAATCCATTACTCAATCTAAAGATTACGTTTAATTAACTTTTAACATTGATATTGCAATTGCACTGAACATATCACATTCCATTAAATCAGCAACATATGAACGTTGTAACATCAAGTCAGTGGTGACTGTTAGTTATTTTTAAAATATGTCGTATTGAAATGTTTTTTCAGTGTTGCCTTCCCGGATACTTTATAATTGCCAATCGAGAGGTTGGACACCTTTTTGTCCAAGTTATCCAAAGAACGTTCTCAATACGGCAACCGGTTTCAAAACACTATATTATGGTGGCATTCTCAAGCGAAGACATACGGGAAAATAGGTAAAAAAGTGTAAAATGGAAACATTTGGGCTATGTAACTTAAATACTGTAATTTCCTGTATTTTTGCGTCCACGCGTATTTTTAAAGTAAATTTTTAGTAAACATAATTTCAATCATCTTGATATACTCTTTTATTGTTTGTGTGTATATATGTAGTCAAAATAATGACTATGAAATAAAACTATAGGTAGTATATCTTGTCTTAGGCGCAAATAGAATTTTTAATGTAGATTTATATATTAATAAAAATGAAAGGCGTCTTCAGAATGGCTCTGTTTTTAAAATTTAAGACGAATTGGGAAAAGTTATTAGTAAATTATAAAATTGAATATATAGAAACAAAAACAAACAGTTTTCGTATAGTTATATATAGATTGTTGTTTAGTAAAACAACTTGTACTCTTAGCCAATGTAAACTACGTCCAAAGCAATTCTTAACTAAATAGTCTTTCTCAATATATAGAGAACGTAATTTAAAAATTTAGTTTTCGTAAATGATTTTTCTAATCAATTTTTTTACTACAAACCCCCGAGGACGGCGTTCAATAAATTCGATCAAACTGATACCAATATATAGTGTAAATTAAAACGAGTAACACCAGACTGCGACCCTTGTTGAACACATGCAAGCCTCGTAAGACACGTGGGATAAATGTCATATATTCAAAATGGCTGATGTTCCGGACAGGTTTGGCACCTCTACAAGAGACTTTCTCCGACCCAAGTCGCTCCTTAACCTGCGCCTGACGATGTGATAATTTATTTTCGTCGCACTGCTGCGGAAAGGACAGTTTTTAATACATGCTTTGCGGGTGGAAAGTCTTCGTTTCCCACTCTAGGGAGGAAAAGTCAGATGATGTTAAAGCCATCAGCTGTTTGTGCGTAAAATGTAGAAATGATTAAAATACGTACATGTCAATACTAGGTTTTAGATGGTATCAAAAACGATGATCGATTATTAGTATCGATAGGTACAATCAGCTGATTGTTCACAATTGCAAGAACAATACCTATGCCACTATGTATTTTTTTTAATGTTTTTACAGTAACTAGCTTAATATTTAATGCAAACTGACGAAAATAGTATATTTCATCACTAGAACCAAAAACGAGCGTTTTTGAGTACAAGTTTAACAGCCGAGGCGTGCCGAGACTAGTAAATGTGCGTGTATATGTCAAAAAGCCAATTGTGGGCCGAGATATGAATTATATTTTTCGTCATACTGCAAATAAAATGAAAAAAACTCGAAACCATAAATTATTACCTGATTTAGTATCAATGGTTGTCGACCATTTTTGTCGCTTTAGACTAATCAGCTGTTTTGTTACTTACGTTGTAGCAGTGCTTTCTTTATTCCTGATTGGTTGTTTAGTTTTGAAAGATCTGAACCATTCTTTAGTTCGATTTAATAGCCGATTACCAGTTTCACAATCGATATCCTTAACGTTCGAAATACAAAAAATCTATAGTGATTGTTGCAGTTACTTAATCGATTATTTACAACCGAATGCTGACCTCGAATAAAAAGTATCATCAACAATGATATGTTGCGGCCTAGGACTCAATAATCATCATAACACACATTTAGACCTAAGAAGAAAAAGAACAACTTTTGCTCTTCAACACATGTATCTAAAATAGCTGTTTTTGAAGCATTATACGAAAACATATTTTATAACACAGGTCTAGAGTAAATTTTCGTTACTTACTTAAATTACATCCTTGAGCATCCATGAAATGCATAACTTTTATTCCATCTGGGTTTTTATTAGCTTAAACAATACTTTGCTAAAATGCCAGCCACGGAATAAATCTTGCGATTTTCCCATATTTATTTACAGCTGATTAGTGTTACATATAAACATGTACGTATCGTCTGCACGATTACTAAAAAACCTAGTTTTTAATTTTGACCTTTTGCATTTTGTCACGGCAAATGTCTGCATTTGTAGTTCAATCGGGTGGAATAAAGTGGATATTTGTGCTTAAAAATAAATGATTCCATTCAGCGAAATCTTTCGTTTCGATCCCATAGCAACAAACTTAATTTTGTGATAGCATTACGTACTGGTTATACATGATTGTTATAAAAAGTGGTTAAGGAGTCAAATTAAAGTTAAACTGTTTACCTAGTGAATTTCACAATTAATTCTTTTTATTTTACCTTCCTCAAAAATATAACAACGATGAAATTAAAATAAATGTAATATTTAATTCACTAGATATAACGTGAATAATGAATAATGATATAATGTGTGTTTACCTTCAATTTAAGGCCTTAACCATCTTTTCACGACTATCGTGATAAATGCCGTCAGAATATAAACGTTGTTCTAATTGGGCTGAAACCAAAATGGCGAAGTTACTTCAGACTTTTAGGCATTTCTAAATGCTTTATCTTCCACGGTTTGAAAAATTGCAAAGCCAATTTTAGCTCCAGATTTTTATCGGCGAAGGTAATTCAATTTCCATAGAACAGAACCGATACATCTACTGGCAGCCACATAATCTCTTATTATGCACGGTTGTCACTTTGTCGCCGGTACCAAGGCTGCCAGAACCGGGGCGCTTGCCCAACAGAAGCTGCAACAATCAATTTTGGCGTTGGGAAAATGGCGGGAAACGATTAAAGATAACGAACGGCCTCTCTCGTGCGCTATTGTCGGACACGGAGCAAGCGACGTCACTTGTACACAGAGTAAGATGAACAATGGACAAGGTCGCACGATCCTATTGTGGAGAATCTGGGTTACAGGGTGTAGATAAAATTGATTCGATTGACTCGAGCGAGTGTGAGAAACCTTTCTACGAAATGTATTAAAAATAATTAGAGGCTGTGGATTAAGAGAGTACACAAAATGTTTGTTGCAAGACCTGTGCGGAGTGATTTAAGCGTCCTCATTTATTGGGGTTTATCCACATGAGAGCAATAAATTGTGCTCTCAAAAGATAGTAGTAAAATTAATATAATCGTAGTTATCTAGAGAAATATATGATTAAATTTGATATTCCATTATAAGAAATTGTGTAGTTCAAAATTATTTATGTTGAAAAATAATTCTAATTTCTCTCCATAACTAACTTTAATTAGTGGAAAATATTCAATTCTATCTTTAGATTCACCTTATGCATTTAGTACATAATATACTTCTACAGACTAATGTATTACGACATTTGAGTTTTTATTTTGTCAACTACTTTTTCACTAATTTTCCTCCTTTGAATATATGAATTTATATATTTTTATAGCTTCCAAATTGAATTGATTATACATATCCACAATGAAATTATAAATTTATATAATAATATAATTTAAATAAAAATTATGTTTTTTAATTATACAGATTTTGTTGTGCATTGGGTTTTATGTAACTATACTAGTTTAAACATTCTTATAACTGAATACGTTATAATTCTATCTAACCTAACTTCATTTGTTTTATATTAACTTACAGGATTTGACTGAAGTTAATAATATTCAAAACAAAGCTACAAGGTAAAACATAGAGGATGGACATGTGTTAGTGCTAGCTTTCAGACCAGGATACGTTGGAACAAATTCAAAATTGCCTCTGCTGGTGAACCAAAATTAATTACTAACTCTCGGAATACACCAAGCTTGTCCGATTAAGACCAGTACAATATATTTGAATTGCTGGAAACCAATACTTACTCGCCTGCACGAGTTGGAACTTGCTATTAAAAATGTACGTAACACTTATTGCCCCAATGTGGATAGGCTACAAATCTGGGCCTGCACATTTGCAAATAGTAAATTGCCAAATATTGTCTCAATGCTAAAAGCCCGCAGATTCTTGTTAGTATAGTAAAAATAAAAACTGACAACGCTTCGTTTCTCTTCAAAATAAATTAAACCGTTGCACCGATTTAAATATTTGGAATACTTGGGACCTTTGAAGTCAGTCACAGTTATGCTACTTGTATTTGCCATAAAAGTTGGTTGGTTGAGTAAAATTTATACCATCCACCCAAGCCATGAAAATAAAATATTCAAATTTTCAAGAAGATTTCAAACAAAAAAGTGTTTTCCTCGACATTTTAATGTTATAGACCACAAAAGGGCGACCGTAAAAACCGTAACACGTATTGTAAACCCTAAAATAGTTTAATTGTTAGGCTTGACTCAATCATATCGTATAATAATTAAAAACAGTATAATTACAACCAGTAAGGTAAAAATAAGAGGAATAGGAAATGTTAAGAAACAGTTACAATTTTAGAAACGTCTAAAAACTCAGGCGTAGAGAATATATGGTAAATGGTACACTCGTCTTCCTCGAGTATATCAAGGCATTGGAGTTGACCATCTATAAAAATTTAAAATTGGTGAAAACAATTTGTGAAATTTCGGATTCTGTAAAATCAAAATTTCAACTGGAAAAATATCAAGTTATACGATTATGAAAATAACAGGGCTGATGACCAAGACGTCCTTCACTATTTATGGAACTAGAATCATAAATGTCCAGGTTACCCAAAAGACTTCCTAATGATGCGCTGATCTCTTCTAGGTAAGGAAAATTTCTCGATAAATCCAGGCTTTCAAGGTTTGTTGAAACCATTTATTAGTTCTTTCATACAAACATAAAGGTTATCTTAATTTTAGAATGGAGGAGTTTTTAAGTAAGGTAATAAAACGATTTTCCTAACAATTCTACTTTCAGTATCACTATAATTGCTTTGAAATATTTAAACACGTTCGTTGTCAATGAAAAATTTTGCGTAAACGTTTTGAACGCAAACAAAACAAATTCACCTCCAAGGATAACGCATCAAGTTTTTTCCACTAATTCACGCCAACCAACAAAGAACGGCGATGGCGAATTAACCTATAATAAGTACACGTTGCTCAGGGAGGAGTTATTATATTAATGTCCCATCCAGTTTAAGCGATCGCCGGTCGCCTCAGCCTCGGGGCAAGAAATCGAGGCCGATCCGAGAAAAAAGAAACTCTTCCAGACCGTGTGAGGTAACAGTGCGACAGGTGGCTGGGTGACTCTCCGCGACTATCGACTGTCTATCGATATAAAAAATCGAATAGTGGTCGAGAATTGGCATTCGAAACTATCTCCAGACAGAGCTAGGTAAAAAAGTGACATGTGTCTAAGGTGACAGTGATATCGTGGTATTTTCTATCGACTATCAATCGATATGACTAATTGGTTTTAAATGCTCATTTGAAACTCTTTTTAGAGCGTGAGGTTACAGTGCGTTAACTGGCTGGGTGACTGGGTAACCATGATTAGCGACTATTTATTGATATAGTAATCGGATAAATAGTCGAAATTGTCATTCGAAACTCTTCTAAGACCATAAGTTAACAGGGCGACAAGTGGCTGAATGACTGCTCTCCACGACCATCGATATAAGTAATCGGATAACTAGACGAATATAATTGAAAAAAGTGCGAGAACAGAGCGATAGTCTCTCAGTAAAGTACACGTGTAAATGTCAAATTTTCTATGAGTGACTAAATTATCGGTTGAGAATAAGCAATCGAAATACAGTATATTGTCTGTGAACTGATTAAATACAGACTAACTTGAAACCGTCGACATAAGCCATTAGGAATAATCGATTAATTAATCGAGGGTTACATAAATCACGCGGGAACAGGTGGGAAAGTAGTCGGTCGATAGATTTACGATGTCTTCGAGATGGAATAATCAAGATATCGATTTGTCCGTTTAATAGGAGTATCTTTGTACGTTTACAACGTTTAGTGTTTTTGACGTTTCGATACAGAACGGCCAAAACTCGATACTGATGGTATTGTTAATTACCAAAGTCAATTTGTAGTTTGAAGGGCAATTACAAATGGCGGCTGAGTTCGGATTTGAACCGGCGACCGACAGATTGCGAGGTGAGTTGCATCGCCGAGCTACTAAGTCAATCAACTAATTAACCGTATGGAAATTATTGAATAAGTGGGGATGGCAGAAAAATGCATTCACCTTTATTACTCATTTTAGAAATTGTTGACTGGGACTGGTAAAGAGTAGTTAAAAAATGTGTAAATAAGCCTATGACAAATCGGTATTATCGACATCTGTAAAAACTGTAAACAAAATTGTATAGCAGCACTAATGATTTGCTTGAATATTCGGAATAAAATTGTTAGGAAATGTAATACCGCACATTAAATAGACCATAATATGTGTAGGTCTAACATTAACGACCTAAAGAATTATATAAATGTAAACAATAAAATGATACCAAACATTTAACGAAAAATTATTACATTACTCTGTGTTTGAAAAAATAGATTAGTATAATGAGTTTTAATTAGCCTGAACCGACCTCATCTGGAGCATTTAAATATCAAAGTACTCAGTTAATAGTAAATGTGCATTCATGAAGAATTACTTTTTCACAAGGTTCACAATTCTACGCTACTTAATAACCAATAATTTTCAGCACTTGTAGGAACTGCATTTAATTTTCATTTGGTACGATTAAGGTGTTTACGTTATTACCACAATTGCATTTACAAAAAGAGGAAAGGGATATTTGCGACACTTGGTCTTGAGGTGAATTAGATAAGCTTGGTTCGCCCTTCACTCAAATCTCTCTAGTTTCGAAATAAACTACACTCGACCTTACGGATGTAAAGCATAACATTATTCATTCTTTGAGTCATACAAGTCCTGCTCTTAATTTGAACATTTGTTTTAGTTAATTGTCAAAATGTAAATCAGTAATGGGTTTTAGAATAATTATGCTATAACTCAAATTTCAGTTTATTAATTTTTGTGTCGGAAACTTGTAAAAAAACAAAATACAATTGAGATTTTGTTGCTTTTATTGATGAACTGTAGAATAAAATTGGATGGATTGGACGAGGTCTATTAAAACTCCCCGCAGTGAAAATGTCTAAACGTTACTCTAAACCAAACATCTGGAACTCGTCAGTTGTAGTACATAGAACTATAAGAACAATGGGGGAAACTTCACGTTAAAACAAGTTCGGCTCTATTGACCAAACTGGACCCAGTTGCCTTTGTTCAGCGGGTTTTCATTAATGAACCTAGGAAACGAAACAGCTGATATTTGTCAGTAAATAAAAACACATGTAAAAATCCATTGCATTCGTCACTCACCCTTCACTCGTATTCACTTTAAAACACCTTTACATTAGTTTAGATTATTGAAATTGCGACCGTACCCAAGTAGGTATTTTAAGCCAAGTATGAATGAGAAACGATTGTAGAATGATTGTGGCACGATCTTGTCGTCTTGTTAGTGACTAAGGATGACATGATCCTTAGACATAACCGTTAAATAATAGTCCAACAGTCAATGAAATATTTAAAGGACCTACAGTTTACCGTGGAAAACGAACCACTGCCACTTAAGAGTTTGGATCGGTGTCCCAAGAATGAGAATCCACTATGGCCATGGCTTTGAGTTTGTCATAGAGAATAAATAGTCAGTGGTAACTTTTAACATTGCGCTTTTTCAATATTGGGTGTTGAACGATTCCGAAGCGTGGTCATGCGGGGTATTAAGGGTAGAGTCAAATATCTATTACTTTATGTTTTAAAACACATCCGTATCATGCCCGGGCAGACACCTTACTCAGGAGGAGCTGAGTGGGAGGTTCCAGCAGTTGGCTAGGATCCTAATACTGGATGAACCTCGAGACTCCCACCAGGCGGTGCACAAAAGCCGAATGGCTAACGTGCCTTGGGCCACATGTGTTCCGTATCGTTCAACTACAAAACTATATTGATGATTAGTACGATGATTATTGATGATTATTAACGATATTGAGCTATAAAACATTATTGTTACTGTGGTTAGGATAATGCGTTCAGAGTGTTTAGGTGGATGTCACTACGAAGAAACCACTCCAAGAACCCGACCTCTGGTTGTCCCTGCTCTCAGTTTAACTAAACATATTTATTGGTTTATCAGTCATAGGCCCTAGTAGGCTCTCTCAATTTTTTACTAGGTTAGAGATAGAAATTGAATACATTCTTCTTGTCTCTCCTAGGCGTTACAGCATGAACAGCCAGTCTAACCGGAATTCTCGAGAGGAAGTGTATCTTCCTACTGTCCACCTGGGAAGAGTGCTCTGGAAAGAGACGTTTGCTTGGCGTGCTTTCGTGATTTCTCGAGTGGGGGGATTCTAGATTTGTACCCCACAGATTAACAAGGACCTAGTTAGGGAGGACCAGTTTACCTACAGGGAGCTACGGTTTAACGAGGAGTCCGAACCACTACCTCTGAATTACGAACTGGTCTAATTATGAGGATGGTCTTTGCGGGTTGACTATTTAATAGTGCAGACGTTAATCCACACACGAGAACAGTACACCCACCGACCATCGCTTCCAACTGTCCACAATTCGTGACCTCCAATTACCTAAATTACAGATACTTGAGGATATTATCAATCCCTTCTTTGCGGAGGCTGTACAATATTCCGCAGGAAAACGTACCTAGCTGGCTGGCTTTGCTTGCATCTGCCAGTCACAAAGTTGAACTAATTTGTTCGCGTTTGTGCAAAACAAATTTTTAAAAGTTTCTCGAACTAACTGTCCAGTATTATTCCGATGTACTATAAGGAGCATAACCGTAGCAGCGCCATCAAGTATGTTTTCCCCAGCCACAGGTCAGATGACCTCCTCAAGGACACTGCATCCTGACCACGGGCATCCCTGGATTCCTCCGGTTTACAAAACAACTATCTCCATAGCTGCAGAACCAGTCGGTGACAGGGTGAGGGACCTGTGGTGGACGAAGGGTCGATGTCCATAGAAAAACGACCAGAGGATGGCGATTAAATAAAAACAAACTGGATCTGCCAGGATTTAGACGTGGAAGGATGAGAAACACCAGCCGGGTTATTTGAATTCCAGCGATGTCCTCAGGATATACGATGTCGTTTTTTATCACTTTGAGCGTCTCAGATTCGGATCGGGATAGATGCATTGCATTTTCAGCTGGACTATTTATTATTTTTCAGTTTTCAGTCTAAAAACAATTCCAACTCCTCGTCTTAGAACATCTCAAATCCTATTTAAATTTCTTAAATCATATCACATTTCCAACACTAATCCAGAAAACATTATTGTCAACTATTATCTGTTAAATTTATTTTAGAAGGTACTTGTAACCTTTATTTTATCATTCAAAATATTCCAACATTCTTTATAAAAAAATTCAACTTAAATTTTTGAATCTCACGTTTATTCTACCGTCCGTCAGTAGGTAAGAACAGTCTTCTAGCGTTTGCCTTTGTTTGAACGCACATACGCGCAAAACACAATGTGAGAAAACAGACGGAAACATTTTGTCCAGCCTGACTAAAATGTTTCAATCAAAATTTTGTTCTGTTTGACTCGTTGTGATACCTGCAGAACCGTTATTGACTAAAATGGGAAAAGGCATGTATCCTATTCTTTTGTTCTGTCCTCTGGTGCATCAATTGAACTATAATAACGCTTGAATTTAAACAGCTCGCTCTGGACGAAGTGGTTTGTTAGTAATTAATGATGTGTCAAAATTGATTGTTGCAAATGAACTGACCAATCACAGCCAAACAATTATTAATTGGACAATAAAGATTAATTTTTTTCTAACATGGAGATCATATCTCAGAGTTTGTCTCCTCCGGTAACCAGTATCATTGCTGTTTGAATTATGATACCCGCTTCGTAATCTTAAGGTCGCCGATTCATCTGCGCAAAGTCCTGACACAATTTCGCGATGGTTCCTTTGTTCATTGGACTAATGACTAATGATCTTAGCAAATGATTCAGTTTATCTTTGTCAGTAACGAAGCTACATTACAATCCAACACATTCATTACCCATCACCTTCACCCTTCACTCATATTCACCATACAATATCCACTTAGTGAGTCCGAGTCGTTCGATGCCTGACAAATATGAAAATATATATGGAAACTCTAACTACAACCTCATGAACTAATTAATTTATATATGTTAATCTATATGTCATTCAAAGTTTTAGTAACCTGTTTTCTGGAATCTAACGTCACCGTTGGGTCATAATAATGGAAGCTCCCGAGTTTCAATTCATTTCTATTCTTGGCCTATTGATAAAATGTCTACTTATAGGCTATGGTCACTTTCCAGGTCATGCAGGCATGCGACTGCTGTACTTTATTTTATAGCTTCTAGGTTTATACCTTCCGACGTGTACTTAATGTAACAAGCAGACGGCTGTAACACAAAGACCTCTAAAGCAGCACGAACCATGGCCTCTCAGACCAATAAGGTAACTCGGCCTTGCGTCGCTCCAGTTCGGCGGTCTGTGATCGGCGCCGATAAACACCGCCGCCCTCCTTAGACTTTGAAAACATTCCTCATTAATTAGCGACGGAAATACGAGTGGTAATTAGTTTAACAAATACCCAACCGTTTATGCAACTTGTTTTCGCTTATTAGTTTTGAAATGTCAGCCGGAACAGCTTTTGCTAAGAGCATCTTACAATGAAATGGATCTTCGAAACATTTGTTTTGTGGGGAATATAATGAAAATGTACAGTATATAACGACTTATAATTTTTTCTGGAAAAATAAAGATATAACAAAGAAAAGTCGAAAAATGAAAACAGTAAAATTAATTTCAATAGACTAAGCATTAATGTTTTATGAACGAGTTTATAAATGCTATCACATCACGCGGGGCTAAGTATAACTTATATCACCCCATATAAACTTTTTAGGTTCTCACATTAACCTTAATTCATCAAATATTCTATTTCTTTAACGCCTGTTTGAAAAATATCTTACCTGTATTTATACAACACATGTTCACTAAAATGATATTTGCATCCAACCTAGCTTATTTGGGTCCATCTTTTCTTGTTTGATTTTACAATGCGCTTACCCTGTCCGTTGACTAACGATTAAAAACGTTTAATTGTAACACGATAATTTCTGTTTATGAAAGTTCATAACCAGAGTGCAGTACTTTCAAAAATCTCTGATTTCTATAATAGTAACATGGAAATCTTTCCTGCGTGATGAAAATATTATCTCCAGATGTAAATAGAGAAATACAGTATATAAATGAGGGAAGTTGAACCGACGAGTTAACTTTAAAAATTACGGAAAAACTCGTTCTGTTACTATCTCGACATAGTTTGACCATTAACACCCCATCCACACTAAGAAATAAATTACAGAACTTAAAAAAGGTAATTTTTACAATTTTCAAGGTACCTTAGTAATATGTAGCCATTGTTTAACTGCAAAAGCTATTATTGTAATATAATATATAACGTAATAATTATAATTATTGTCAGTCCAAAGTTATTGTTGGTAAAGATGGGGGTTTGAAATTTATTAACCAGAAAAAACACTAACAACACCCCCCACCCAAATCCCCAAAGTGGGGATGAATGTTTTAAAGTTGGTTTTAACCTTTTAAATGGCGTGGGTTCCTTGAAAATTAGAATTAATTGAGGTAAATAATGGATGGTACTCACTTGGGTCTACTGCAGGGAGCTTGGCGCGGGCTTGAGCGAACACGTAGGTTGCTGCGCCGAGGAGCAACACGACGCACAGCACCGGCACTTTCGCTACCACCATCGCGAGCGTACTGACATACGATACGACACGGACGCGGCCGCTGACGCCGGGGATCCTTCCAACAGCTGACTACCAGATCAGCTGATCAACAATGACTTTCCCCCGCTTCCTCTGCTTTGTTACATCTACGTTCTGTATATTGTTGGTTTGGAAGTGTGAATTAGTGTTATGTTTACTTGTCTAAGCGAGAAGGTGATAGGATAGGTGATGGTCGAAAATCAATTAAAATTAAAGAATGGTAAGTGGAAGACGTAAAAGTCCTCGAAATAAATTGTATTTTAAAACTGTTTTTAATAGGATACATCATTTTGTACATTGGAAATTGTTAAAGTTTAATTATGTCAGAACATTTGACGGGATAAAAAATGTAAGGTACAAAATTTTATTTCAATATAATACTCATTTGAATTACTATTTATTTTTTTAAAGATTAATAATTGTTTGTAATATATTTATTATATTTTAAATAGAATACATCCTGTAGGTTGTAAGTTTAAATCTGCTCTTGAACTTTTTAAATTTTGACACTAAATTAAATTTAACTACTGTAATTTAATACTAAATTTAAGTACTTTTGAAATTTAATTAAACATGATATTTGGAATATTATAAACTTAGAATAACAATTTTACTGAAACTACATCAAATGTGAACATCTTACAAAATTTAGAACAGGAAACTAAATAGTCATTTAACAAAATATTACTTACTGGTAGCTATATAAATAAAATTAGAGGGTTGTCTTTACATTGTTTTACATTTTTTTGTTATTTTTAAGTTTTATACCCTAGAAAAGTCGAAATGGCTCTTATTTAAATTTCCGTATGGCTTTCTGTAACGCTAAACAAGGTATTTTTGTAACACCTCTCTATGAATACGAGAGTACTCGCTTTGATGAAACTAATTACCCTTTTAAAATAAGTAATGCTAATTTTTCTTACTAGTTACTAAACATGTGTTTATTAAAGTGATTTTACAGAAATAAACATCAGCTATAAAATTATAAAAAAACATTAGTCTGTTTACATCAATCGTCGGTTTTAAACCTATTTCAAATTATTATACTATATTACATTTATTGTATTACAATTTTCTCTAAGCATAAAACGAATTTTAATAATGGTACAGATTTTCTAATTAAAATTAATACTAAATAATTGAGCTCAGAATTTTTTGTTTTAATTTATTTAATTCCGATTTCAGGTTAATATTTGGGCTTAATTAATAACAATTATCTTGCCTCTCGATACAGAGCTATGCATGCCATACAAAGGGTGGGCTTACTGCAATCCTTAAAATAATTTTACATAGACATGCCTCTGAGTAATTATGTTAGGTTTTGTATTATTGACATTATTTTATTCAAAATTAAAAAAAATGATGTAAGTTAACCTGCAAAAGATTAGTTTTGAAATGGTTTGTTTTATTATTACTTAACCTGTGACGTTAACATTTGGGTGAGGTAAAGTTAATTAATAAATATTAACAAATTTATTTTACCTATAAAAATGAGTATTTTTGGAAGTATTTTCAAGCAGTTAAATAATGTCAATAGCCATGATGCTGCTTCAGAACCATAGAATCCAATTATTTGAAGGCAATTGTTTTATTTCAACTAGAAGGGTTTTTTGGGACCTTTGCCGGAAATGAGTGTGAAAGTATTTTATGCGATTATCAAGGAAGTGGCGCGCAACCTTTGAGACCACGGGTAGGTTTGGTAACAGGTTTTATGTTCCGACAGATTTTACGCCCCCATAAAAGAAAATATAACCAATCAGGTTTGCAAGATTTTTTGGAGAGAACTAACATTTTGGGATTATATAAAAAATATTAAAATTTAAGGATGATACAGTGACATTTAACATTTAAACTGAAGTTGAATTTTCAAACAAATTCACAAGAGATGGAAATAGATGTATATTATGGTACTTTCACATACAAAACCAATTAATTAGGTTCTTGTTACAAGTAGATGAATTAATTAAGGACAATAATTGTCCTGTTGTTGATTAATGTAGGTATGAGATTTAAAAAATGTCATTTTTCAACCATTATTTAAGAAAAATTATAAATTATTGAACTCTAGTAACTATAGACCATAATGTTGCTTTTTAACACTGAAATATCCAGCCCGTACAAAGGACCGGCTTACTGGATTTGAGAGTACATTCTTTGATTTGAAGAGTAATTTCTTTAATTATTAAAGATTTAATTATGTTACAGCTGATTATTTTTTCTGTAAAATCGCTTTAGTAGATCACATGTTCAGTTGGTTAAACTTAGCTAAATGTGTCTAATAATTACCCAAAAATGGTTTTTGAGAAATCGTTAAATAGAGCTTGGTTAAAAGGATGTGTGTCAGTATAAGGTAAACAAAATCTTCTCCAAAAAGGTATAGAATGAAAATGATTCATTACAGTGGGTGTCCTCTAATGGAGTAGCATTACAGAAAACCCCACTCATAAATTGTTGAGATAAGATCCTTTTGGCTTTTTTTGGGGTATAAAAATTAAGATATGGACAAAAATGTAATTGAATTTTATATGTATCATATTGAAATACTTAAAACAAATCAAGGAAGTTTTTACCTGACACTCCTTGGTTTGATTCACCTCAATTTTCTCACCAAGGTTGATTACAAACGCTGATTCCTCTGATCAAAGGCTTGTAAAAGTCAGTTAACAACCAGTTACGGCCTGAGGATGAACAGTTGCACCAATCTGAGGAGGACGAAGTTGATTTTAATTATCAAAGATGAGGTGAGCCTATTATCACAAATGCCAAGGACTAAAGGCACGTCCAGACCTTGGTCGATGCAACTGGTAAAAGGAACTTTTGTCTTGTTTGCATATTGACTATAAACATATTTAATGGAGTGCTCAAGATTTATGTACCTTATTAAATTTGTGTGTATGTAAATTAATTGGAAAAGATCTATCAGCATTTTTTTACTACAAGTTCAGTAATCTATATATAAATAAAATTAGGGTTTTATCTATACATTGTTTGGAACTTTTAGTTTTTATTTTTACGTTTTATACCCCAGAAAATCCAAAATAGGTACTATACCAATAGTCAATATCTCTCTGTCTTATCTCTAACGCTAAACAAGGTCATTTTGCAACGCTTCCCTGTGAAAACAAAAATAATGAAACCTATTTCATTATTCTACAGCTTTTGAAGAACATTTTTGATTATTTTAAAGTGACACACACCCTATTTCGAAATAACCAGGTTTCTAATTCAAATCAATATTAGTTTGCTTAGGATGATCATTGATTTTAAACATATTTCAAAATTATACTAATAGAAATTTCATCCTAACATATCACAAATTTTACTAGTGACAAATACTTTGTAATTTAATCTAATTTATAGATAGTACTAAATAAATGAGCTGAGGTTGTATACTTCCTTTTCATTCATTTGTTTTTTTACTAACTTTTTTCAATAACAAAAATAAAACAATTTTTTTAGCTGAGAATATTTTTAAATTACTTACTAGCAGTAATCCCGGCGGACAACAGGTCAAGTTATTATTAAGACTTCGGTTGGAACCGTTAAAAAGTGCCTGAGGTGAAAAGACTCGAAAAATACACTTGCACCACTTAATTCTTCATGTACTAAAGAATATTGATTTAATTTTCAAATCAGATCCTCATATTTAAATTTAAAGTTTTTGTTACATATGGCAGCTTTGAAAACAAATTTTTTATTAAGTGTACTTTATATCTCTTCAACGAGATCATAACTCACAAAATTAATAAAATTATTAAAGCCTAGACTAACCAAAACTTAATAATACAAAATTTAAAATTTTGTAGCTTATGATGTCAATACAATTTTTAGCGAGATACTTTCACATAAATTACAAAATGTATCTTCAGCAGCAACAAAGGTGATTTGTTTCAGCATTTTAATGGGGTTTTCAACACCTTGATTGCAAGATGAATTGTGATTGATAAGATGTGAAACTTGTCTAACTATAAATGGCTTGGTCAATGGTAAAGTGCTCACATTGTAATCTGAGGATCATTAGTTCAATTTTGTACCCAGTTACAATTTATAATTTGACTGTTATTTCAATATTTATTGTTACATTAGGTAGTAAAAAGACCAATAGAATTTTCCACTACTAAAATATAAAAAAATTCCACTTACATAAAATACACAAGATATAAATTCGATCGATAGTATAAATTTGGCTAAAAAAGATAATAAATTTAAATAAAAATTGTGTTCCAAAATAATTTATTTAAACTTTTTCCTTAAGACCAAAATTAACTGGTGTTAAGAGAGTACTCTTCTAACACTATAACAAATTAACTAAATAAATTTACAGATTACATAAAATATAAGGAAAAAAATCCAGAATCACGCAATTGTGTAGTTACCATACTTCCGCACTATATTAAAGTCCCTTTCTATTCGTCAACCACACAAGGACCGTAATCACAGCCCACGCACACTCCTCCTTCAGTCATGACCACAATGGTTCCCGTGAGATCATCGGGTGTGACCAACCCATGACCACGCACCACATTTTATACTCTTCCTGTGCGACACAACTTTCAACTACTAGATGATATTGCTGAAAAAATACTTTTACTTTTCACTAAAATGGAGAATGGTTTTACTCAGGTAAGTATTTCAAGCCAATTATGCATGAGTAATAAGTGTAAGATGTTTGTGGTGTAACCTGGTAGTCTTGTTACTTACTAAGGCAGACAGTTTCTTCCACAGGACTGGTAAATTAATAGTCCAACAGCCAATGGCATATAAGGGACCCACAGTTAAATCCGAACTACAATTTTGTCTCTGAATTGAGAACTGGTCTAATTATGAGGACGGTCTTTGAGGATGAATCTAAAATGCAGATGTTAATCCACACAAGAGGATATTTTCCAGCAAACAACCCTTTTAACTATCTACAATTCATTACCTCAAAGTAGCTAGTTTACAGGAAACGCCACCGTCCCAATTAAAAGTTTTTTTTTTAAACTACAAGATTATGAGACAGATTAACTACAAGATTTCCATTGGAAGCTAAACATAAGATTACTAAATATATCCAAGGTTTCTATTAACATCAAAATTCAAGCAAGAGGTTACTCAACAAATAAAATCCAGTTCAAAGGATCCCCTGTCCTTTAGAAGTAAAATTATCAAGACAGACAGACAGTAAGATTATAAACTGCTCTAAATAATTCTATAAGATGATT
The DNA here is from genome assembly GCA_023375725.1 of Nephotettix cincticeps. Lineage (NCBI taxonomy): Eukaryota > Metazoa > Arthropoda > Insecta > Hemiptera > Cicadellidae > Nephotettix > Nephotettix cincticeps. Next base: position 45,135,321 of record CM041785.1, read on the forward strand.
GTAACATTGTAAAGACACAAGTCTCATGTGACATTCTAACATATGTTCACTAGAAGTAAGACTGGCAAAAACCAAGTCTAGTATGTAACACTCACCGCAACAGTTTTCACAACAGCTGATTCACCATGTCAGTTTTTCCCGTGAAATACCTTGTAAACCATTACTAACCAATGCCGTAGATATATATGGGAAACGGTCCTTGAAAGGTGACAAAGTAACTTATTTACATCAAAAACCTAAATGATGTTTGAAAGTACATGGATATATCTTAAGGTTATATTAACCATTTGTATTAACTGATGTAATAGTAAATTTAGTTTTTTTGTGAATTTGTTTTGACTTTTTTAAAAGTTATCTTTTATATAAAAAATCCTCAAATACAAAGAAAAAGCTATTTGTATAATATTCTATATTTGTCATTTTGGCGGTTCCTAAACTAAAAATGTTTTTGTTCAATTTATAAAGCAAGTTTTTCATCGTATTTGCTGGACTATTAAATGCCATGCTTATAAAACTCAATGTATTAAAAATACTCAACAGGCCAACTGTGTTTAAAAAAATATATTTCCACAAATACTACTGAGAATTACTGGAACCCACTTTTATAATTATAATAATAAAATATATAAAACAAATTGATAATCCTCTGTTAACTAAGGACAAAGACACAGAGAATAATAAAATATTTTATACTTTTTCTTACAATTTTCAACTTTATTCGTTAAGTCACATAGTCATTTTTGTTCATCAATAATATTAATCTCAGAGTTACTTTTACTAGTATAAATATACAACTATAACTATGAAAAGCTAACAATAGTAAATTTATTTTCATCAGCTATTTTGTCCTGTTGGTAACTAAATGTTTTTGCTATTTAAACTATTGTTATTTAAGTTTTTCATCCTTTATTAATAACTTCCATTTAAATATTATAAGTACAATTACATTATTTATACCTAAGATAATAGACTTTTAAGAAATAACAAAGTAAAGTAGTGTCCGGGTTATCCAGATTAATGTGGCGGAGTCAGAATCCGGATGGCTGAAAATTCAGAAAATCTGAAAATATAACAAGACATAGAAGTCCACGTGAGATAGGCAGCGATCGTGAATGATGCCTGCGATATTATTGCTGCATACTGCATGCAACTAACTTACAGCGAATAGCGCAAAAATGGCAGGTGTTTAACTTGTTAAAAATTTTTTAGATTTTATTAAAAAATATGATAAATTCTGAAAAAAGATCCTTTTTTATTAAATTTTGATCAGAAATAGAACACTCAAACTCAAAATAAAAATATGTTTCATTTCATATTAATTTTTGGTTCAACCAATCAATCAAGCATCTTTATGTGTCCTTGGATATGAAATACAATAATTGGTGTTATTTTTACACTAGTAAGTGTAAAACTTCCGTGTTTAGTGTATTACTTCCAAAATGGCGGAGGTAAACAATCTATTAATTTAAATAACAACAAAACCATTAACTTAATAAGATTTTTACAAGATATAAAAAATATTGTAATTTTAATTTCAAATTTAACGATACTTTGTTGAACGAAATCCTTCCATGGATGAGTGAGAAAATGGACTTTCAATGTTAGTTTGCAGAGCCCATGCGCCACCTCCACGCGGCCGTGGCTAAGAATCTAACACACAACAACAATTAATTCTCTGCCAAGCCCGCGCTTCGGTGGTGCATGGGCTCTGCAAGCTAACATTAAATGTGCATTTTCTCGCTTATGGGTGGACGGATTTCGTTCAACAAAGTATCATTAGATTTGAAATTAAAATTACATTTTTTTTGTAAAAATTTTATCAAGTTAATGGTTTTGTTGTTATTCAAATTAAAAGATTTTTAAGCCCCACCATTTAGGAAATATAAAAGCAAACCAAATAATACTTAAAGATTGTTTTTATCTTTAGCCTAAAAGATGTGTGCAAAGTTTGGTTTCTGTAGCTTAAATATTTCTTGAGATATAATGATTTTTGTAAAAAATTCAAAATGGCGGTTAGTGGCTAAACAAAGGATTTTTAGTCATATGTTTATAGGACATTTTTTGTTTATTTTGATGAGTACTATCATTCCGCCAAGTTTGTCCCAAAATAAAGTTTTTAACGACTATTGTTTTTGGCCTCTCGGCACCTCAAAATGAAAATATAACATAGTCCCGGGCATAAGTCTTGCCATGAGAGCTACGGTAATAGCTTCTTCCCTATGGGAAATTCACTAAAACAGACCATTCAGTAAAAAAACGTTTATTTAGTTATTTATTTTCTTTTCTGACCACTTTTTTATATAATATCCTCCAAATAATATAAGCTGACATACTCTAGACAGCAGTGTTACGCTCGGTAAAAATATGCAATGTAAGAAATGTACGTTCATATGTTACGCAATAATAGTTCACCGAGAGCGGCAAGTACTTCGGTAGGGTCTGAAATTTTAAAGGTGCTCCACTGAAACACATATTTTAACTTTTACTAATTTTTTTAACCTAATATGGATGAGCCAAAATCCGTATGGTTCCGATCTGGATAAGCCAGACCTTACTGTATTAAAAAATAACATAATGTCAAACTCATTAGCTGTATTTGTTTGTAAAGCTGATATGAAAATGTCGAATTCTCCTGAGGGCATGTTTCAACACTGCTAACGGCATTAAGATGGACAACCTGTAATCCATTTGAATAAGATTAAAACATGTCACCATTTTGAATCCAAGTATAGTATGTGTAGACTAATGTAGGCTGAAGTAAAAACTCATGTCTCCCAACACTACTTAATATATTTACGCTTATATTGAAATTACATATACAAACGGTAAACATATAGAAAAGGTGTTAAATTGGCGATCAATTTCGTCCAGTCACACCAGACATCTTAAGGCCCAAATGGAGACAGTCTCAGTTGAGGCAAATTTGTACAGACTGTTTAATCTGCTGAATTATCTAAGTTTTGGTCAATTTAGGTTAATGTCAAAGGATGATGTTGTAGCATGGTATATATTTATTCCCAAAGACATTGATTTGTTATTTACCTTTTGGCAACTTCTGATACCATGATATTAGTGCAAAATATCCCCTAGTGAGTAGCAGACCTGTGTACTCTGCAAATTTCTATAAATTTATGAGTTATTTGAAATCATAAAAACTAAGCTTCATCATAGGCAATAATATAGGTATCAAACATTTTATCGCAGTGTGTTTATAAATAAGAAAGTTATATCAATTTACGTATATTCTGTAAGGATAACTTAGCAAATAAGTAGGTTTTCCACAATTAGAAATATTGAAAATGGTTTTTTTTACATCATTAGACCATAACTAGTTGAAGCTGCATAAAAATTATCGCAATATTGCAAATAACTAGGAAGTATTATAAATTTGCTTATTCTCCATAAAATAAACATAGGGAATTTGTAAAATAGGTTTGCTGCCATAAGGAACAAAAAAGTAGGGTTTTCATCATACAATATTAGAGCAAAACTAAATGAAACTGTATACAGTTTATCACAATATTTCAAATAATAAACAAGATCAATTTTAACCTTTCCCTCATAAGATTAACATTGGAGCTCCAAAATACAACTACTATGTTAACCAGTTTCTATATCTCAGTAACCGCTTTACATAGAGCAAATATTAACTGAATTGTTTGTTTTTTGAGCTGATTCCAATGCTGCTAATACAAATTTAATTATTTAATAAATGATCTGTAAAAAACCCTCAAAACCCCTATTTTGGAATACAAAACCTCTTCTGGATCCGTCATCACATAGAGCAATTTGGCTGGATTTTGAACTTGATCAAATAATGCACATTTACATATTTGTAATAAATTTCATTAAATTATGAGTTTTTTTACAGAAGTTATTGTGTTCACGGACATATGTGACTGTAAATATGATAACTCCTGAAAAAACTCATAAATCAATGAAATCTGCTACAGACATGTAAATGGTCAATTATTCAATCAAATATGTATATATTTATTTATAAAATAACAACTGGTTTTTTTGGAATCTGGAGGTGTGAAAGCAGTAAAAAACTTAGACCCAGTACAACTGAGGGAATAAAATCTCCATTTACTGTAGGAAATTCCCTAAATGATACTAAAACTGTTTAATGTGATATATTCCTCCAAATGTTTCTCATTAAATCATAAAAGAAGTATTTTTAAGTAAAAGAAGGTAATGAATCTGTGGGACTTGCCTGAAGTGGTAGGATCCCGGCTTCTGCCCAAACCCTGAGCCAGGAAATGTGACCACTCCCATCTGATCTAACATCTCCAGAGAGTACAACGTTGATGGACAGTGATTCAACCGAATTGCTTCGTCCACAGCAGATTCTGGCATATCAACCTGTAAACAAATTGTCTATGTCCATAACAACAGTAAAAACATTTCAAACAAAAGCTCAATAAATTTCTTTCACACACCCTCTCTTTACAAATTTATTGATAGATTTCACTAAGATTCCCCTCCTCCAATGTTCAGAGCTGATGAATGTTAAACCATATCAGAGTCACTACTGCAGCCTGAAAATTCTGACGCTAGATCTTTGCCTGCAGGTTACATGAAACTTACTACGAAACAAACAAATCAAACCACAAACTTATTAGTCAACCGAAAACAATTAATGGCTTACAAACCTTGATGAAAGCGAAAAACCCTCCCTGCACAAAACTGCATGACAGACCAGGGACATTGTTCACCTCATCGTAAACCAGTCTAGCCCGGGCCTCAAGCGACTTCACGGAAGAGATTCTCTCTTGTTGGAAAAGGGAGAAGGAAGGCTCTCCGGGTAGCGGAGGGCTAGCCATGCAGTCTAGCGCTATCTGTGATCAGGCAGAGAAACTGAATCAGTCCTGAAACTGAGTAACAGTGGTTTAATAGCAGGTAGAATAAAAATTAATTTAATAATACATTTGTAGAGAAAAATGTGTAATTATTAAAATTGTATCGAGACAAGCTAAGTTGCAACACATTAAGTCCTGAAAAATCTGTTGTAATAATGACAAAACTAATCAGATTGTGGTTGAAATTTAGTAGCGATTTCTTTAGATCAGAGAGTTGTGCATTTCTCGCCCTTTGCTCACATCTCCAAGAACTTTTCTGGGGACCCAGCCCCCACCACCGGTAATACAAAACTTTTTGTGGGTGTTGTTGGGTGAAGTAACCTTACACTGCATACCTGTTTTCATGGTCAACAGTAGAAAAATATGTAAGAAATAGATTTTTAATATTCTCCACAAGAATAACATTGGACGCTCTTAGACAACGGTGCTAAAACTTACTGCATCTACTAGGGATTTTAAATTCAACTTTTCTCTGGAACAAAAGAAACAAACTTTTCTCTGGAAGTCATAGACAAACGAACAATAAGATACTACAGATTAACCCTTCCTGGACTACGCCCTAATTGGGCGGACACCTAATATAAGAAATAAAAAATAAAAATTGGTTTCGGTGTTTATAACACTTAGAGGTAAATAGTTGAAATAAACTGTATTTATGCCATAAATAATTTTTGAAGGAAAATAACAACAAATAAGAATCAACATTAATAATGAAATGTTTGAGTTCATTGATAGAATTAGTTTGGGTTCCTATTGATCAAAAATGGTCCATACATATACATACATATATATTTGTGACGATCCGCAGATATATACGCCGACCGTCTGCTAGGCTAAAAAAATTAGGGTATATATCCGCCGACCCTCCGGGAAGGATTAAAGATACTAATATGTTTAGTTTTTATGATGTTTTTTGTGGTGATGTCAAATTATGTTATAACATTGTGGTTTTCCCATGAATTTAAAAATATTCAAATTTGGACCTTTGGAAGCACTATAACTTTTAAACCTCAATAATTTGAGAAATACGGGTGGTGTCATTTTGTATCATGTGTCATGTATTTTTGTGTCATGTGGTATCATAAATGACTATAAATAATTTTTTCTCATTCAAAAACCCATAACTGTTAAACCATTAGTTTTCTGTAAAACCTGTACGTCAGTACATACAGGTTTTATCTACGTCTGTACATACATGTGCTGTTATATTATTTGGGACCTTAAAAGCTATAACCATGAAATTTTTATCGAAATCGTAATAGTGGATTTTGAGAAATTTGTATTTTGAACATTTTTGGGGTGACTATCCTTAAAAATCAAAAATTCAAAAAAATATAAAAATTGCCTGGAGATATTTCTAAAGTGCACCCATGTACCAAATTTCATAAAAAGCGGACGATCTGTGTGGTATCGTGGTTTGTACACAGGCGGACAGTCGGATATCAGCGACTATAGCCTGTATACACTAACTTGGCCGATGGACCTTTGACTACCTGCGCTTCGGCAAGGGTCGGCCATAAATCTCCTCCTCCCTTGCCAGCTATATCTTTCCGGAAATGTCATGAAAAAATCAAATCTCGAGTCGTTTAACAAGTTTATTAGTATAGTGGTATCACCAATATGAGACTCATTGAAGATACAGCTGAGTGAGGGAGGAGATTTATGGCTGACCATTGCCGAAGCGCAAGTAGCTGAAAGTACATCGGCCAAGTTAGTGTGTATAGACTATAAAAGGTTCACAAAATTGATGACAGATGGCACCACCTGCCAAATGTTTAACCCAACAACTGGTGGTCACCAGTTTTTGGGTTAAAAAGTACCGTACTAAAATATTTTTTATGGAATTACAAAAAATATTGTATAATTTCTAAAGTTGGGAACAATAACAAAATATATTAATTAATTATTAATACAATTATTGTTGAGTAAAGCACATTTTCGCTATAACCCCCATCCAAAAGACTGAGGTAGGTTTATAATGTATGATTAATATGAATAAAATTGAAAAAAATCTGGTATTTGCCAAGTTGATATTTGAGAGTGTTACAGCGATGGGTACAAGTTTCAATGTAATTAAGTAAAATAGCTTACAATGGTGCCTGCTAAATATTCTAGCATAATAAAGTCAACCATTTCACCAATGAGATGTAAAATATATCCCAAGAACCAAAAAGTATTGGCTAATAAACTATTAACCTGAGCACAAATTGGAGGAGAGTCAGCGATCTGGATGCTACTTCGCAACAACTCTCTGACTGAATAGTTAACATTGTAGAGCTCCATGTATCCTGCTCTCATGCCTGACTCCCCGGCGTAACCTGGTAGGAATCAGAAATATAGAAATAAAATTAGAGTTTTGCAGGTAAATTACTTGGAATCATAATATTTATGGTTTGCTTTATGTTTTCTACAACAGAAAAGCCTAAATAGGTATTGTTTCAATTTATGGCTATCTGTCTGTGAGTCTGTATTTCTGTAATGCTTAACAAAGTCTTATTGTATGTAATGCTTCTCCGTGAAAACGGGAGCACCCACTGTGATGAAACCTATTTACATTATTCTATACTTTTGGAGAAAGTTACTTATTTTATACTGACCCAATACCTATTAAAATAAAGTAACGAGCTCTGAAAATGCAATTTGAACAATATTAGCAACATTTTTTCTAGGTTGTACTGAACATGTGATCTATTAACCCCTTAACCTCAATGCCCTTGTTACGTAACCTTGCCCTTGTCGTGCAATGATCTTATTATGGCAACCCAAAGTTAACTCGGATTTGACTTTCTCAGCTGATTCTCTCATGAATAAAAGTCGTCTGCTATTTTTTTTCAAGCTATGACTGTTACACTAACCATGACGAAAAACAGATCATTTGGTGCTATTTTACATTACAGTGGATTTTTATAAACTTACGTCCATGCCACATACTCTGCAGGATCAAATGTGCGAGGCTGTGAAAAAAACCCTGCGCTACTAAACTGTGGCGCACCAATTTACACCGTGGTTAAAGGGTTAATGAAATCAATATTTTATTTTGTGTTTAGTAATTACTCTGGTATTTTTAAAATTTTAATAGGAAACAGCTTAAAACCTATTCTGATTACTACCTAATGTAGACTTGTTATATATAGGTAATAAAATTGTAGTCCAATTACAAATGAGCACTGATCAAGAGACGGCAAATTCTGATGTGATCATACCTGCCAAATCTTTGTTAACTAATTATTAGTGAAGATCATGAAGAAATAGTATTTTTAGCGCTAAAAAGTAACATAATAATTTCAAGCAGATTGCCACATCAGATTATTATATTTGAACAGCTTTTCTTAAATTAATATATGTGCTGGTTGTAAAATATTCAAAAGCTTCCTCCAAACTTTTGATACCTCATCCGTTCAGCAAATTTTTGTTCTTATTACAATAAGTTTTGAATTATTTATAAATATGGTTCTCAGTCTTCAATTAATGTGATTTCAGCATGCTGAGAGATTAAAAACTATATTGGATATTAACTTCATACCTTTAGGACTTGACATTAGAGATACCAATTCAGTGTTGTTGTAGGGAGGCATAATTTCATAAACCACTTTCTTGAAGGAATTGAACATACCATCATATATGTTGTCTTGATAGACCTAAATTAAAAATTCATTGTAATGAATAAAATAAAGCACTATAAGTATTAGGAAGTACATATATTAATAATAATAATTGAATGTACCATTAACGATTATAATAGTAATATAATGATCATTCAGTTAATAATTGTAATGAACTACATTTTATTTTATCCAAACACAATAATAAATTTGAATTTATTTCTCATATTCAATGTATTCTCCAATGAATTTTCTAATTTTACTTAAATATCTATAGTTTTAAGAGTAACAAAGTGATTGAACCATGTATTACATTTTACACTATTTTTTATATGTTCAGTAAGTGTAATTATTTCAGCGTCAAACAATAAGTTTATTTGCTTTACATTTATTTTTATTTGCTTATAAAAGTTTAGTGGTTTTTTTTAGTGTACTGATTATGTTAAAAAGACCAATTGTTCATATTTTGTAGTCTTGTAATCGATCATTTTTAATATGGCTAACCCATCACTAAAGTCTACGAATGTACTTATGATTATTTTATGAATAATAACTTATTAAGGGGTTAAACGATTACCTCACAAGCAATGATCAACAGATTTTTTTCATTTGCAAATTTGATTATTTCTTCCATATTTTGTCTTGTCAAGACCTGACCTAGGGGAAAAAATACAAATATAAAATACTTAATTTAGGCATTTAAAATAAAATTGATACATAATCATTTTCAAGCCAAGTTTTCAGACCTTGTCTGTGAGGTCTAAAGTCACTTTTCAATTAAACACGCAACAAATTTTTATGAATGACCATTTTTTAAATGACCATTATCACCAACTAATGTATTTTTAGGCACATTTTTATGAATAAACTAAAAACAAAAACAATGCCTTAGTTCTGAAATCTTATTATTAATCTTAGTAAAGAACATTTAATGTTCTAATATAGTTCTTTATGACAGTTTAGTTTTTTATTATTGACCTTTATGAAGGTTTGTCACCGTAGTTTGTGACTCAGGTTAATATGACCGATTTAAAGACTGCCCTTAAATGTGCGCAAAAAGCCACGTGGCGTACACGCTGAAGGGACACCGTCCCACCCTTTTGTGTAATGTAATTCAGTAATGCCCCTAACTGTGTCAAAGTGTTTATACATATTTTTTTATTTCTATCGTAGACACCCTTACACAGCAGTGTCTCCATGGGCAGTAAATTTTTTTCAGTTTGATGTCTAATAAATTCATTTCAATTTTACAATAAATATCTATTAATTAAAAACAAATAGGCTACACTAGTATAGTCAGTACAACAAAAGCCAATAACAACAATAAATAATATTTTTCTTAAAAACTAGGTCTGCAACTTGTTGGTCTAGACTTTGTCAAGAGTTGTTTTTCTTATTGCTGTTGTCAAGGTACTCAGAAATACAGTAAAACAGGTGGTATTCAAACAATAAGAAATTAGAAATATCCATGTCAAAATTTGTGGCTTGGTTTTTAAATGAAGGTTTCTCTTTAATGTTGTTTGGGGCAATTGTTAAATCTTTAGATAAGTGTTGGAGAGACTCTTTCCGAAAGAGTGGTTCGATGAATTAACTGGGTACTGAAATATTTGAGTATTCCCAGTATGATATTGATAAACATGACACCCAAAATTTATAGGAATATGATTTTACACAAAGGCACTGAAGAATGCATAAAGATGGAAGAGGAAGATGTTACGCTGTCTGAAATATTACCTGCATGATTCTCTGGGGCCTAGATCAGAAAGTAATCGAATGTTTTTTTTGTTTCTTAATCATTCTCTATGACTCTATCTACTATCTGAATTAAGCCGTAAGAAATATCAGAGTGGAAGTATGTTTATAAATCTTTTACATTTTCTCTCTTTTACCATTCGAATCAGCTCAAAAAAACAACACAACTTAATAGTTTAAAGTTTTGCGGTATCTCTAATGTATACCGAGATATTAAAAAAACTAAACACAGTACATATAATAGTAATAGTAATACATATAACTGTATTTTGGGGCTCCAATGTTATTTAATTATTAAAACCATCACTAAACATCTAGCTTTGACTGTGATTAGTCAATATAATCTTAAATCTAACATTAAACAAATAAAGTTTTTAACTAAATATAAATAAAGAGGTGATGTTTTATGATCATGACATGTCAGATTACAAAACCACTCCCGATAACTGCTCTTTTAACTCAATTTTGAATTTTGTAAAATATTCAATATTTTTTAGGGATAACTTTTTTATGGGTAATTTATTGTATATTTTAAGCCCTGTGTATTGAGGTAAGGGGAATGCTTTCAGTCTATGCTGTGTAGTTTTCAACAAATTTTTATTCCTAGTGGTGTAATTGTGGAATTTCTGGCTGAGCATGAATGTGTGACTTTCTTTAAACATTCAAGATTGCAATTTGAGTAACAAGATTTGTTTTATCTCTAATAATCCAACAAAGGTAGCTGAAACTAAGTGCTTTGATATTGTTTATCCATGAAACTGTTAATCTTTTGGAGGATTAGGAAAAATTAATATTTCACTTATTGACCTATATTTTTTGGATGGAACTTGGTATTTAGTTTCATGTGGTTGAGATCCATCCATTTATGCTTAAAAATCATAGTTGATCTGCATACTCTTTCCTGTGTTAGTCTCGTAGAAAATAGACAAACTCTCTTATTTATGACAAATATTGATTGAACTTGTCATATATCACTGTTGTCATGTTATTGATTCACTGAGTACGCAGGTATGCTATGACAGGGTTATGTGTTGTATTTATCGTATCTGTTTTGTTGTATTATGTTTGTATTTGTAAACGATTTTACTCCTAACCTGTAGGATTTCCTGGGTTGATGACTAGTATTCCTCTTACACAACAATTTGATGGTTTCTCTAACAAAGCCCTCTCCAGATCACCAACGTCTACAGACCAGTTGGCCTCTTCATCAAGATAGTAACCAACCTGGGAAAGAAAAACACATTTTTTAACACACCGGAACCTCCTGGTCTCACAGGTCCCATGGGATTTTTTTTCTAACAGCAAAACTGTATGACGGTGCCTTCCATCTTGCTAATACCTTTCCACCACCACCACCTTACCAATTAGCAGCCAAACCACTTTTTGTTTAGTTTAGGGGCATCCCTTGACCTTGACAGTCCATTTTTGTGCGAATACGTCTCCCGTGCCGAGGTAATGGTACACAAAAGTATGTACAAACAAATTTAATGTATTGTTTTCTTATTTTATATTATTATAATTATTATTTTACGTGGTTTCTGGTGTTTGAAAAGAGATCTTTGCTTCTTATAACGATGTTAAAAAAAAAGTTAGGTCCACAAGTAAAATGATTGTATTGTCATTTTATATTATGTTAAGGTTGTTTTCCTTCATAATGCAGGGACTCAACCCAGACCAAATCATACAGGCCGATTTGCCTATTTTCATTCATGCTGAAGGAGATGTCGAAGGTTATTAATCAGCACCTCAGGGATAAGATCCTGTGCTAACCAACATGTCTTCATCAGAGGGAAATTAACTATTACGGCCTAAAGCAGTATAGTTGGAAAGATTCAGAACTCTTTGGATTACCGGAATACATTCTAAAAATGTAATTTCAAAATTATCATGAGTTAGCTTTTTATTAAGAAAACTTAAAGATTGTGTCTCAAAACCTATTCTTTTAATGACTTACCATAGTTTATTCCATTCCCACTTGCTTTATGGCAATATATTGTGGGGTAACAGTTCTGGAGCCAACTGTGTTTTTAAATGGCAAAAAAAGGCTCTCAGAGTTATGTTTCAAATTCCCAATAGGGTTAGTTGTAGGCCTTTTTTTATTGAAAATGAAATTATGACTCTTCCTAGTATTTTTATTTATCAAAATTTAGTTTATGTTAAAGAAAATTTAAATAAATTTGTTCCTTTCAACTCAATTCATGGGTATATCACCAGGCATTCGGAGGACCTACGGATTCCACAAGCTAGGTTAACAAAATTTATCAAAAGCTACAAATTTTTACAAATAAAACTTTTTAATAGGCTTCCAGTATCCTTTAGAAAGCAGGAAAATATCAACAAATACAAATCAAAATTATCAAAATGGTTAATAAGTCGTTCATTTTATTCAACTGAGGAATTTTTTGATTGTTCTTATTTTTCATTACTTGAAGATAATGCCAGGCAGTCTACATAACATGTTAGTTATATAAGATCTATATTGTTTTTTCTTTTAATTGTCTTTCAATAATCGACTCTAACTTGCATTAATTTATCTAGTTTTGGTTTTTTGAATTTCTGTTTTAAACTGCATTGTGAATATTTAATGACTTTGTCTATTGTAATATGTGTTACCTAATGACAATAAAGATTTATTATTATAATTATTATTATAACGCTGGTTGGTGTTTTCTTGGACATCCAGAGAGTGTTCGACAACGTGGAGTACGGATCCATAGAGGAGGCAATCAGACAAAAGTGAGCTCCCTCAGAAACGACCACCTAAATCATGGCTCTACTGGATAGCAAAGTGATGACGGCCACGGTAAACAACACCTCGCGGACCATATGGGCAAGGAGAGGCTGTCCCCAAGGGGATGTTCTCCAGTGTCTCCTTGGGACAGCCTCTTCTTGCCTATATGGTTCTCCTTGCCTCTGCACTCTTATGGGCTCTGGTGGTCAATAACCTGCTTAACAATTCAGAACAGAAACAGTTCTGCCTCCAATCCTATGCAGATGACCTCGTGTTGAATCCTCAACTAATTAGTTGGACGTGTGGAGCCATAGTCAAACTGACAGTGACCTATGCGCCCATCATCTGATGGCCAAAGGTGACACAAGTTACAGCCATAAAAAAGCTACAGTAACTGCAGAGACCTGTCTGTGCTGGAGTCTGTGGGCCAACAAAATCCTGACCCACAGCTGCAATGGAGGGACTCCTTGGACTTTTTCTAATCGAACTGAAGATCAAGAAGAAAGCAGCGATTACAGCACTGAAAACTATCACTAGGCGATTACAGCACTGAAAACTATCAGTAGGAACCAAATCCTGCCACGTACCACAGGACATGCATCCATTCTGAAGGAATTCCCGGACTTACGGAAGGAGCTTGCTGTACCAGATCTAATCGAGGTCATCAACCTCTATATTCCTTCCAGGTGGACACCGGAGGGAAGGGGACCGGTGGCTACAGGTAAAATCTGAAATGGACAGCCAGGCCTTGATCTTTTACACTGACGGTTCACACACGGACGGCCGCTCCGGGCTTAGAGTGCACGGTGCAAGGACTCATATCTCAGGCATTGGGCAGGGCTGTGACTGTGTTTCATTCAGGAGTTCTTGCAATAAACTTCTGTGCCAGAAGGCTCCTGATATTAATACTTTCTGACAGCTAAGCATCCCTCAAAGCACTGAAATCACATTCAGTGACATCAAAGGTGGTACGTAGTTGCAGGGACTCGCTCAAAGAGCTAGCAGTCATCAACTATGTGCGACTAGCTTGGGTTCCAGGACACGTAGGATACGAAGGGAACAAAATAGCAAACGATCTTGCCAGTAAGGGCTCACAAGCCCACCTGGTTGGACCGGAACCTTTTTGTCCAATCTCCATCTGCCAAGGTCTGGCCAAGATTCGTGGCTGGGAGGAGGATAAGAAGAGGGAGGCATGAACAGCCATCCCTGGAATGAGGCAGGCAAAGATGCTGATCAAACCCATTTAGAGGGAGTGGGCAGAGCTGCTCAAGCTCTCCAAACAGGACATCAGCCGGTTGGTAGGGCAGCCGACAGGACACGGCCCACTGAGGAAGCACCAAAAGATTACCGGACTCATGCAGACAGACTCCTACAGAATCTGTGAGGAGGACACAGAGTCTGCTACACATTTCTGGCTAGACTGCCAGACTTTGAGCCAGACAAGGTTAAGACAGAGGACATCAGAGAGCTGGGTGTCGCACAGCTTTTGGGCTTTATTAAAGGCCTTGAGGTGTAGGACTCATACAATTCATGGTGCTATAATAGATTTACAGGTCGAGGTAGCTATTGGTAGTTATACCCTAGCCCTGCTCAATGAAAAAAGTCAGAACCACTACTACATTTCAGATATTATATTGCTCTTACCTTCACAATACCAAAGTCGGACAGAGACTTGGAGATTAGAGGAAACTCAGGAATCGGCGATAGAACACCAACTACTTCACCACTTAACGTGTAGTTCATCAGCTTATAAAGAATCTGAAGGCAAAAATAACACAAATTTAGGTTTAAGCTAAGTTAAGTTTGATCATACTAAGTCATTAATGAGGTAACCACGCTACAGCGCCTCTGTTATTTAATTACTCACAACAACATAAAAGTAACTAAATGGCTTATACAAAAATATTGTAAAATTGGTGTATAATTAACTAAATTTCAGATTCAGATTTCTTTATTTGTTCGGTACAATCAGGATGTACATTGAGTGTGAGTGTGTATCAAATAAACCAAAAATTAAAAATAATAAATGCTTGATTACACAGAGCCTAAAAAATTAATAAAAAATTACTAGTTAACACTCACAAAGGATGTGTTATCAAATAGATATCCCCCTTACAATCAATACAATTCATTACTAATTTACTTCTAATTTGCTTTAATTTTCCACCAATTGTATTTCTACTGGAATTTGTCCAAATTGTAAATTACCAATTCCGACAAATATGTTTTTAACTTTCTTCTGAATTTTTCGTGGTCAGTTTCACTCCTTTATAACATCCAGAATCTAGTCCAAAAACAAGTTGCCTGCAAATGTTTTTTTTTAATAATTCCAATCTATGAGAGGGGATGGGTTTAATTTTTTCCCTACCGGTGAATGGAGACAAATTCTTTATTCAAATTCAAGTTTTGATATACATGATGGTGTTAAATATATATTGACAAAAGAATTATCTTTCATTTTTTGGAAATATTCCCTGGTGGGTTGTCTGTTAATTCATTTGAAAATTAGTCTAATGGCTTTCTTTAGAATTGTTTATATTTCCTTCAAATTTTCATTTTTTGTTTCTCCATAGATAGAAAATTAATTAGAAGTGTAGCTACAAATCAAAGTAATTTATATGGAGCATAGCACGTTGAGGTTGCAAGCCTTATAACTGTGATACTTTAGTATTCCAGCTTAAATAGCTAACAGTGGATTTAACTAGCTAACAGAGCACTTGTACCTGTGATGGATATAATCTGCAATAGGTCTCTGCACCATCTCCAGGCCCCCCCTGTCTGTCAAAGACCCTACCCATATCATCACTATCTATCACTAACCTTGACAGCGGCAGACACACCAGGCACTATGATGACATCCTCCCAGCTTGCAGGGCAGTCATCTCTGTGATGGATATAATCTGCAATATGTCTCCGCACCATCTCCAGGCCCTCTGTGTCTGTCAACGACCCTATCAACATCATCCTGGCTTACTAACTTGCTTGCCAACACACCAAAAAGTGTTTTGATTTACGATATTTAGGTTTATAAACCGCTTGTAACATTCAAGTCATCCTCTGAATTATGTTAAGGAAATATTATTCAAATTTCTGAGCAACTGTAAACCATTTTTTGGTAGTAAATGAAGATGCTGATTTATTTTCTTCAATCAACAGTACTTGAGAGGAGAAGTTACTTTTTGATTTTTTTACATTTTTTAATGACAACTGCTCTACACCTAGAGTAATTATGTAATTCATAGACTGATATCTTAATAGTCAAATGTAAGATCAAATAAAATTTTTGTTTGTGATTTCTGAGACAGATGAGTTAAAGCAGGGGAAAATATTTCCCCTGCTCTAACACCTGCAGGCATTTCATTCATGGAAAGATCCTAAGAGAGTACGTTGTGCTGCTTTTGGCTGAATGGCAATGGCATATAAATACGTCTGGAAAGTGGTTAATTGAAGACTGTGTTTTTGTCTATCCTGCAGTATAAACCCCCAAAACTTTAATTACTCTGGAAAGTGTAGTTGGGATTAAATTATTCACTGAAAACCCAAGAGTTTTGTGGCATATACCGATGCTGTTGCCTTGGCACTGCTGGAGGAAAGTTCTTACACGGCTCTTGACATCATCAGGAAATATCGAGTCCAGTAATAGATCTGGTAGGCAAGCTAATGCTGTCACCTGGAATATAGATGACAACATGTAACACTTTTAAACTTCCCTAAGAAAAAGCAAATATATTAAGGGATTGAGAGCTTGAATAAAAATTTAAGTACTTAAGATATTAAATAAATTTAAGACGCCAATAAGTTTAAATTCCTATTACAGTCTAATCTCAATTATAACATATGAATCTACAGCACGTTTGCACTGATTTTACATTACTGCGTACACAATGTACAATATACAATCACTTACTTTTTAGAACATAACAATTCAATCATCGTCTTTTGGCATAACAAAGAAACCCTGATAGCCAAGTTGCGCCATTGTCTCATAAAATAAACATCAAGTGTTCGGATGTAGCAGTACACTGTTGCTCGAGATAGCGTAGAGCGATGTCTAGCTATACTCACAGTTCATCACAATAGATTCGATTCTTACGGTCTGACCCTATATCATCGCTTTTCAGCGAAGTACTTTTCAAACATTTAAGTTCATCTCCAGCAATGATCGTGATCGCGTAAAAAGTAGGCCTACAGACAAGTAGTTTTACATTGTTCGGGTTATTTTTTACATGTCAATGTGTGTTATGTTTTATATTTCTAATGACGGGACCACAACGGATAGAATGTCTCTGCAGGAACACTTCATACCCTTCAGGCAAAACATGTAGTGGACAAACCTATATGTGAACTGTGATAAGGATAAGACTAAGTTAATTTCTCCAAATACATCATTCAGGTCTGTTGACTTTTATTAGTATTTTTTAATGAAATTTATACTGCACTTCCGGCTAAGCCAAAAAAATTGGAAATCCCAACAGGGTTCGGTCCCAATTAACCGGTAATCTTGTATATACCCATTTGTGTGCATGTGTGTCAGTATATACGATAAACTTGGTAAAAATTGTCTTGAAATTTATACGTGAGTAATTTTTTATAATCTTTTTTATGTCATAACATACTGAGATAACTACAAGAGCAAAAGTATAGATAACCCTTCCATAACGGTTTAAAGGCTTGAACTAGTGTAACCAACAGAAAATTCTAACAAATAATTTTTTAAATGACACTGTTTGGTTATACCTGTCTGATGAATGTGATCTGGTTGTCCCCGTAAATTGAAGAATCCACTACATTTGCCTCAATAATATCCTTAAATGGCTTGCTCACTCCCTAAAAACCATTGGTTAGTCTAAATATATTGGTTTCATTATCTTATACCTTTAATTTAAATTATTTAGGTGTCAGAATTACCTAACCATGTTGGAGTATGGTTAAGGAGTAGCTTTCCAAAAATAGGAGCTTTTTATCCATGTTTGATTTAAAAATTAAATTTTTTTTCTATACTTATTCAAATATTATTAATGAGGGTTGAATCAAATATTCTGAATTTATATTTTGGAATTTGTAATTGTAAATTCTTTTATACTATAGGGTAGTTCTGTTTAACTTCAACAGAAATTAATACTTAATTTTATAGTTCATTTTAGCAAATTCTGTATAACTTGAGCTATTGATGAGGCCGTCATAACAAGACTTTGAATCAGGACAAAGTTTTTTTCCATCTTGAGTTTTCCAGATGGCAAAAAATCTATCATTCAAGACTATAAATGTGTTTGTAATTATTATAACTCTTGTAAATAAAATAAAATCACAATAAAATTTGTTACACACATTTATATGTGCAATTACCAAACCAGGCAGATCTGTCTAGTCTAGGGGTTTATTGGTCAAACATTTGGTTTTGGGGCTTTTATAATTTATTCGAAAATGAACTTTAATTACTACCTTTGGATGATTTGATACTACCAATGATTTTTAGTATTATCATTGGAAAGACCCGATTTTAATCATAAAAGAAAAAAGGAAAAATTGATACCTTACCCTCTTTAACAGTGAACAGAAAAAAAACAATTTGTGTTCCTTGTGGCAGAAAACTCACTCACTCATTCCCATATTATTTGAAATATTGAAATAAAACTAGGTTCCTTCTTATGGTTAAGATAACCTCTGCTGAAAAATCTATATTTTTTGTTTCTTAAAGCAAAAACTGAGCTTACTGATATCCTATGTTATTATTCTTAAGAATAAGTAAATTGATGTAAACTCCATGCATACCTACCATATGAGTTATCTTAGTTTTAGCGAATCTCCCATAGGGAAGAAACTATTACCGTAGGTCTCATGGCAAGATTTAAGCCCAGGACCATGTTATTTTTTCGTCTTTAGGTGCCCGGAGGCCAAAAACAATAGTCATTAAAATGTTTATATATATGCATGTGTGTGTGTCTATGAACACAATAACAATAAAAATCAAAATCACAATAAAAATTGTCCGATCGAGACCAAATTCGGTAGAGACATGTATTCCTGCATTTGCTCGGCCGGAACGTGGAGTGTTGGAGTACCGAGTGATCCGAAGTCCGAGTTAGTAGTAGTGGATTAGGCCGAGACCGAGTTGCCGAGTTTGCGGAGAGAGCAAGATCCCCGGAGTTACACCCCGAGTATCCGAGTTGGAAGTTTGTAAACCAGACATATCGGTCAATC
Source organism: Nephotettix cincticeps (assembly GCA_023375725.1). Classification (NCBI taxonomy): domain Eukaryota; kingdom Metazoa; phylum Arthropoda; class Insecta; order Hemiptera; family Cicadellidae; genus Nephotettix; species Nephotettix cincticeps. The sequence continues at coordinate 45,154,469 of CM041785.1, forward strand.
GGAAAGGGTAGTTTGGAGGGGGTTTTGTACTCAAAAATTGGGTTTTTAGCATTTTTCACTTGTAATTAAAAAATTTCTTAAATTTTATCCTTCATTAGATTCAGCTCCAAAACTACCCAATTTAGTACCTTAAAGTTTAGGTCTATCTCCAACCGAGATATTAAAAAATCTAAACACAGTTCATTGTATTTAGGAGCTCCAATGCTAATCTTACGGAGGATATGGAGAAATAATTTTGTATTCAACTTTATATTTAGCTTCATGTGGTTGGGATCCATACGTTTATGCTAAAAAAATCATAGTTGATGTGTTCCTCAGAGCAGCAAACCTGCATACTCTTAATCTTAATGTTATTCTTATCGAGAAAAGGCAATCTTCCTTATTTATGTCCAGATAATGATAAATCTTGGTATATGATCAAAATAAAAATATTTTATGGTTGAAATGCCTTCCAGTACTTTCAGTGTTCCTCAAAGCAGCAAACCTGCATACTCTTTCCCATGTTAATATTACAGAGAATAGGCAAAAATACTCTTATCTATCAACAGAATCTTGTCATATAATTGTATTATTATTGCCATATTATTGAGGTAGAAATTCACGAGGTGAGTACGCAGGTCTACGGTGATAGGGGTAGATTAATATCACAAGCAATTCACTAAGTAGGCAGATCTACCACTACGCAGTTGTTGAACAAAACTTTTTTGTTATAAATAATTTTTTTTATACATAAAGCAAGAAAAAAATTAAAATTTACTAATACAAAAAATATGTTTCTAAATTTGGAATGTTAAATTTACAAGAGGAAATAATTATTAATTCTTTTCTTAATAAGTTACCTGCGCTAATTCTCGCTTCAACGTCAAAGCTCTTTCCTGTATTACTTCTTCTATATTCGATACATTCCTATTGTCACAGTTAGTATTACCAAGATTTATCTTCAAAAGTGCAGGCATGCTTTGGCCTTGGGGACAAAACTCAAAAGCAGTGAGATGCAAGAAGGTGACTAAAAACAGACAAGTCAACAACATCAACTCATTGGCTATGTAGGCCTGAATGTATTGACCTTTAACTCACACTATCAAAGAGGCAGTGAATATTGCTCTACTGATAGTGGAGGTGCTTTGTGACTTAACTTTGAATCCAACATGGTGATTATAAGAACCCAATGATATCAAAACTGAAAATTCTGGTGAAAATGACATTTGATCAACTATCCTTGTATTCTTTAAAAAAAGAATCTTTAAGACATGCTACAACAATGTAAAACTTTAAAATTGCACACAGTTTTGCTATTAAACGATTTATTAATTTCCTGTCAAATTTGCTTGAGGTTCTATTTTTCCAACCGATGGGAAGTATTTGGTTGAATTTATATACACAATTTTTAAGATTTTTATTAGAATTTCTCAAATTTTAACGTTGTAAGCCAACTATTGATTCAGACTGAGAAAACGAAGTACAGTATAGAAATTATACTTTGTTTTATCACAATAATAGTATTATGATATTTTGATACTTTTCTTTCACTCATAATTGCTTTGAGGATTCAAAGAAAATAACTTTTCAAATTTTCAGCTTTTAATCTTTACGACAAGGTCTGAGCAGGTGTAAGATTCTAACATATTTTGCAGTAACTGCATTCTGATTGTGAGATAACTTTTAATATTTTTTGACAATTAAAACATTTTACACTGGCAGTAGTAAAATACTATAAACCCTTTACTTAATTATGTGAGGTGAAAAATTAATCCGAAAAAAACTTTATTTGCTTTTAATTTTTTTGAACGAATAAAATTTTTACTATAATAGTAATGCTAAAACGTATCAGTATATATTTAATACTACTAATTAATATTTATAACTGTGTTCATGAATACTTACGGCTTATATAAAAAAATATCCTGATAGTATTTTGATATCCATTAGTATGAAAAAAACACTAGGAGATATTGATATGTGAATTTCAACTTCATCAACTATTTCTCGTTTAAATGTTTTACCTGCAGGTGTTTTCAAACAAGAATACATTATGAGGTCTTGGTCTATTTAAAACGAACTTGACTCTATGGAAGGGACTAAGTTAGCAAGGTGGGAGTGACATCCAAATGTATTATTAGTCTACAGGTATTTAAAAATACTGTTTTAAACTACAGAGAGATAAATACTTTTTTTAACTAGCAAGAAATATAACTGAAATTACATTTAGTTTATGTTTAAAAGATATCTCCGGTCAAACGGTTTTTTTATAATTTCATATTACTTAAAAAGTGGTTTCTCAATATTTTCCTTTAATCATATAGACTTAAAAACACCAAAAGTATTATTAAAGATTCATCATTATTAGGAATGTCACTAGACCAAATAATTCAAGGAGGCAAAAATAAATTTTTTTTAAGTAAAATATTACAACATTTTAACTTCACATAAGCATTTAATTATAATATGTATAAAACATGTAGCCTATAAGGATATTTAGGATATCTTAACTTCAACATTAGATATGAGAAGTTATCAGCCTTTTCAAAATACAAATTAAAAAATAATTAAATAACATTCATTAATTTAAAAAAACTAACCAACCCATGCCGCTGTGTGTGCCACTAAAGTAATAGATGTTGTGGTAGAGGACAGAATTCCTTTTCCAATCTGATAAATTAATTTTTCATTAATTCACTTAGATAAAAAATAATCTTTCAATAATAAACTGTTGCCTGTGAAATTGCATTAACCCACTCATAACATAATATGCGATCTATCACAACTAACAATAATACTACATTACTAACAACTAACATATTCCGTAGAAACATGTGCTTTTGTTAACTGGCCGTGTGTTTATTCCTGCTCATAAAATATGGTTATACAGTAGAGTCTCGCAAACTCGGCCTAATGTGGACCCAATGGCAGCCGAGTTAGCGAAATGCCGAGTTATCGGGAAAAGTAGGTTTAAACGAATAAAAGTCCTTTGATAGGTTATATGTACTGTATCATGTTATTATTTGTCAAATACACCACAGAAGGCATTACATTTAAAATTAAATCGATTTAAACACTACATAGGAACATTGCAAACATAATACGAAAAACAAATACAGTTCTGTACCCTGTAAATTTTTGTTTTATAAAAAAGTTGGTTATTGTTTTTTGTTTTTCGCACCTGGCCCTCTTGCGAGCGGCATCGTCCCGCAGACGGCAGAGAAACAGGATGTCCATTGCCGAAGCACCTTGCTGCTCAAAATACGTCAACGCACTTTCAACAGCTTTCAGTCCCTCGCTGTGACTCATTTTCATTTTATTCGGGAAATAACTGTCCCGATACAATTAACGCTCAAGGTCAATGCCCGCTCGCATGGAGAATACTCTCGTAGATTCAATATTATCGCATTCGCGTAGTATTTTGGTTTTACAAGGTCAAAATAATTTAATTTTTTACATTTAAATTTTTTTCCATTTTAATCCTCTGTGCGGCCGAGTTATCCGGACTGCCAAGTTATCGAGGGCCGAGTTTGCAAGACTCTACTGTAGTAAAAAAAATAAAACTCTTTCCCAATGTTAATCTTATGGTAGAAAAAATACTTTAGGAGATCATTCTTTGACACCTCAATCATTAAAATCTGTCCAATGATAATGGAGAAGTTTAATTCAAATACTAACTCATTCACAAATAACTTTCTTTATTTGAATCAATGGATAGCATAATGGCCAAACCTAGCGGCCAGGGTTGAAATCTCCAAAACTTTTTTCTAACCCATTCCTGTCTGAATTTTCGTGAGACGCCTGAGGCCCTCCTGTCTGAATTAAAATCGAGCCTTGTTCACTACGACTCGCTGGAACATTGGACACTAGTGAAAAATTATAAATATGATGATTTAAAGAAGAAGACAACACTATCTGTCGGATGAGAAATGAACTAGCACACCTAACAGGAGAAAAAAGAACTACATCAAAATATAAGCAGGTAAAGCACATTCTTTGCTCTGAACCACTCAGAACGTACAGTGCACGTCTTTAATCATTTGGCCACCAGAGGCGGAGGGCGTACACTGTACGTTGTTCATCAAGAATGGGTTAGTGTTTATTTATGGCTTTGGTGAAAAAAACCCCATGATAGGCCACAGCAATAAAGCTCTATTTTTAATAATTACAGCTGTTTAAAAAGGAAAAGGTTAGATTTTTCAGAAATCACATGTCAAAAATGTACAAAATGTAATTTTAACATACGCCTAACATTTAATCCTTTCATATTTATTACATAAATACATAAATCTAAATAAAATACATAAAAAAAAACTCTGTCATAGCAGACCTGCATCCTCGGCAAATTTCCATTTCTTTAATAACTATTTCTAATGCCACCTATCAGTGCTTCATAACCTGTCTCTCATCTCCAGAAAAATGTATAAATTATTTTATTCATGACCAATTTTTACTTAGGAACAATAACTTTGCTTCCTCTACTGTTGGAAAGATTGGCTCTAAAATATAATTGGTGTCAATTGACACCAAGTATAATATATGTTAATTTCTCTGAGACCTGTTTTCAAACCATATAACTTGGATATGTGACTGACTACATAGTTGTGGGGCTGAGAATGATTTTAAGAAGTGTGAAAGTGTTGAATATGTGAGTATGAGTTTAAGTACCTTGGTGTGATAGGATTTTTGCCCACCGTCTAATATGTATTTGTATTAACTGTGAAAATATGTTTTTTAGCATATCTATTTAAGGTCCTACCTACAAAACTTCTGAAAATGTTTACAATACTTATGCTTATGTTTAAATTCCCATTTCTAGGTAGGTCCAACTGTTTGGTATATATGACAACTGCATGGATGAAAAGCCCAGTGACTGTTAGTAGGTTTTGAGATTTAAAAGCTTCTCGGCAGCTATCTCTAGGACCAATGCCAGAGAGTGCCCTTACAGCATTTTTCTGGAGCACAAGAATTTTACCAAGGTTGTACTCAGATGTTCCTCCCCAAACCATTAATCCATATCTGTTTTGTGACTCTACTAGTGCATAGTACACTGTTCTAGCTATTTCAACACCTCCTAACCATTTCATTCTTTTCACTGCATATATTCTAGATGAAATTTTCTTAGCCAGATTGTGTATATGATCTGTCCAGGAGATTTCGGCATCAATTGTTGATCCCAATAGTTTTGATTTTCTTTCAGTAGAAACATCAGGAATTTCTTGAAATTGTTCGTGTCGTTAATTGGCAATTGGCAGGCTGCAGTGGAAAAATGGCTGAAGTGGCTTGCCCAGCTACACACAGTCTTAGAGCTTCATGCTGTCATTCACACCACCATGAACACTTCCGTTATCATGCAGTTCACTACCCACGTCTCTCCCAGTTTGTCAGCTCCAGCTCTCTTGTCAAATCATTCCCTCATATCTCTTGTTATTAGTAAGAAATTCAAATCCTTCATTGGTAATACATGATGTTATTTTCTTGTTGAAACCTTAAAATTTTTTAGTTAAATTAGAACAGAAATAACAAATACAGTGCAACTCGTTTATTGCGGCCTCGGCCATAACGTCAACTCAGATATAACGTCATTTATTTTTAGGTCCCGCCAAACTATATGTATTTACATAGGAAAAAACCTCGGATATATCGTCAGTAAATTCTCAAACCTCATATATAACGTCAAGAAAATCGGGCCGAGATGAAGGCAACATATAGCTAAATGGAGAAAGTTCGGTCGGTGGTACAACGTGAGGGCTACGGCTATTGTTTAGCTACATTCTATTTTTAGAAACGGCATTTTATTGCTGTCTTACCGCTAACCACCTCAACCCCCTCCCCTACATCCGCTGTCGCCGGTCATCAAGGTCAGTGTCAGTGACTCACGTCGCATCAAAGCACTGTAATGCCGTTCGTACGTACCTACAGTTCGTGTAGATATCGTTAGTTCAGTGTATGTCTTTTACAGTTTGTTTTTCGTTATTTTAATTTACGAATACAGTATTGAAAAATAATGGCAAGTGTTAAGAAAAAGGTTTTGCTGAAGAAAAGGTGTGAGTTATAAGAGCGTGTGAGGAGGGACATAAGATAGCAGACGTGTGTTCGGGCTTTTTTTTTAAATCGAACCAACAGTTGAATTCACCAAGCCGAACTTCATTGCAATATTTTCAAATTCGATTTTTTATATAGTAGAGTAGTCAGTCAGTCATAAACATAAACTTACGGTGTATTTCAAATTACCTTCATTAAATGTCGTAATTTCATGTAAAAAATGTATTTCCCTATTTTTCCTCAGTTTTAAATTAAAATTATGTAACCTCTTTTATAGCGTCACTCGGATATAGCGTCATTAATTATGTGGTCCCTTCAATGACGTTATAACCAAGTTCCACTGTAATATTATTTGTGAGAAGACTAATTATGAAGCATTTCTAACTGAAATGGAAACTCGCTAATAATGCACATCCGTTGTGAATGTTGTGACAAGAGTTTTTTTAACTAAGTAATTTTATGACAGTTACAATAATTCATTTGTAAAAACAAAGCTATTATTTACAGTGCAAATTAAGATTTTTAACGTATTTAAGCTCTACTTGATAATGAACCAATCTTGTCTGCAATCGAGAAGAGCTGTATGTATGTGTACTTCTGCGTTTGAAACTTTGTAGCATTCAAAGATCCATTGATCATTGTATCACAGGGTATTCCTGAAACATGATAAGGAAAAAATTGTAATAATGAAAAGTAATTATTTTTAATAGTGAAAAGTTTTGAAACTTATATAGTAAACATTTGTGATTTAGATGGCAATCAGGATTAAGAGGCCCCTTAAAAACCAACTAGTCATTCTTGAACAAGTAAAATCAAGTCAAAATTGAATTTATTCAAAAAAAGTAAAATTACAAAATAAATTATTAACATTTTTACTAGAGGTGTGCGGATATCCGAAAATTCGGTTCGGATTCGGATCGGATCGGATATCCGAAACCGATCCGAATGTATTTAAGATATCCGATCCGATCCGATAAATATCCGAATTTTCGGATAGACTGTATAATACAGCAATTTGAACAAAAAACAACGGGATTTTCGTCGAGTTAATACCCGCGAAGCTGGAATAATTTTTGCTTAATCCTTGATAAGACGACGAAATTACGTAGTCTTTAATCAAAACAATGTCGTTGACTGGTAGACGCGATACACTTATAGCGATTCGAATGACGACCGCAGATGACGAAATTACGCAATTCATATCCAATCGGAATGTAAGAACGTCATTGGGCGATCCGAGGATGCGGTATGATTATTCGATTCTTCAACTACGCATTTAAGTAACCGTAAGTTCAACACGATATTGCATTTTGAAATACAAAGCATAGCGTCATCGATAGTTGCACCGAGTATCAGATTGCGGTTTGATATTGTTCCATATAAAATTTCATTTCGGCTACGAAAAAACTTGAATTGTTGATTTAATGTTACTGGTAACAAACCATCATAATAGCTCGTTTTGCGAAGGGGTTTCCGGCAAAAATAATACTACTTCATTCTGATCGTTTACGTAGACGATCAATTGTTTAGTTATCGCATTCTCAACTACTCCGGGTTTGAGCAATACGATAAAGTGTTGCCAAATTTACATTTGGCCTATTTCGTCGTTCAGTGTTCACATAACCAACAAATTTTCCACTTGTTTTCAATCTACATTTTATCTTTGTTAAATGAATTTAAGCGTTATTAGCTTTACATTTTTAGATAATTTTAAGATGAATAACTAACTAGATTACGACGAGGTACCATAATTTCACGGGTTTCAATATCGTTTCACAGCCGATCGGGGTATTTTATCTGCCAAATATTCCAACTCTGCGCGTGCGCACAGGCCTTTGTTTGATAGCAGCTGCTTTGTCGACTGTCACTGCCCTTGCCGATACGCAGATAGCCGATGGCATCGAGCCAACGGCGTCTGTCAAATCTCAATTCTTAGTTAATGGTGATTTGTTTTTATCATTGTAATAAATAAAATAATTGAATCGTGAATTAAAATTGAGAATTAGTTGATTATTAGTAGAATGAATTGATGAATTCGTAGAAAGTTGATGTCATTTAATGGTGAATTATAAGGTTTCTGTTGATTTAATTTGTGAATTACGCCATATTAAAATTTGTTACTGGAAATTGTTATTTTGTAAATTTGTATTTATTGATGGAATAAACTTATTATAATTATTATTAATTTTAAATGCAGTGAAGTAAAAATTTTAGTTTTGTTGTTCATCCTATGAAGAATTTATGATTTTTTATGTAAGTTTACCATTTAACAATTTTGATAACATTTTACTGATTTTTTCCTAATTTATTCTTAGATAAGTCTGATTTCACTTTTTTATTGCGAGTATCCGAATCCGAAAACTATCCGATCCGAACCCAAACTATCCGATCCGGATCCGATCCGAATCTGAGCTATCCGATCCGAAAAAATAATTCACTATCCGCACACCTCTAATTTTTACATTAATATAATATAAACAAATTTTAAAAAATCTCTATAAAAACTCTCTAACAAAATAAGTATATCAAACAGAATGCAAAAATTTGGAAACAGCCTAAATGGACCTAAAATAAACTAAGCGTAGGCCCAAGTTTTTTTAAAATTAAAATAAAAATTAAATCTTTAAAACCTTCAGGAAAGAAGAAAATTATATTTCTATCGAAACATTTTGAGAAAAAAAAACTAAAGTACTTCTCCACAGTGAAATATAAATTAATAAAAGGAAATAATCTTATGGTATGAAATGAACTAATAAAAAAAACACAATAAGATGATGCAACAATCAATAAACATTCTGAACTGCTTGGAGGGCGAGGGACAGGAGTTGGTCAGTCCAAGTCAAAGGTAGTAAGTTCCCCTAAACATAGAGAACTGAATTATTAATTAGAGGGTACACTTTCAAGCACAGTACACAGGCTCACCCGGTACACCCCGATAGGACATCAAGTAGCATCTTTACTCCAGCACATTTCTCCCCCCTTGATTTTTTTCTTGAGGGAGTCAATAAAACAACCAAGGTGATAGGGATGCTCATCACACTACACATGAAAGAACCAGTAAGTCAAAAAAAGTAAGAGATAAGAGCTAACTAAGACTTATACATCCAAATTACTATCTTGGTAAAATTTTAACAATTTGATAAAGCCAACATATTCTTTCGTTCTGTGATTCAAATTGAATAAGCTCGACCACAAATAATTTAAATCCTACCTGACTCATTTAATGACTTGTCCTCTACGAAGAGCGATATTTGCTGAGGCAAAGGCGACTGCTCAAGGAAGACGTAAGTGGAGGATGCTCTGCGGTTCCGTGACTCAGCATTTAGCTTCAGCATCCATTTGTAGAATATTTTATCTCTAAAGATGAAATATATTGACAAATTAAAATGTTAGATTCCCACTTTTCCACGTGAAATACAAATCCCTATATCTATAGAGAAGGCAAGGAAAGACTCATAAGAAATTATTGCCAGAGCATTCTTTTTAAAACAAAGTTTACGATACGTGTGTTTACTTTACTTACAACCCTATTATTTCAGAATCAGGTCTAATTATTGGTAACCTAGAAAGTGGCTCTTTGAAATAATAGAATATGTTTTAAACCACAGTAACAATAAAAATCAATCTCTGAGCAAAGGTTTGTTCTTAATAGTCTTTTAGAAATATGTTTTCCCATTTCTTAGAACGAAAACTTAAAATTAAATACATCTTTGAAGTAAGGTAGAGTTGACACATTAGCTGCTGAAATGCATGAAATAGAGTGGTATATATGCTAAAAGTCTTTTCAGTGTTCTACTCATCATTTGAGTCTTTTGATAGAAAACAGTGAAAAAACACCATCCAGACAAAAAAAACAGCATTTACGGCCATTTTTAAGCGGCAACAATCATTGCTGGCCACACCTGGGGACTTTTTTTTACCAATCCGCAAACTTTTTTTGTTCTAATTTTTTTTAATTCACTGTTATACGTCAAAAAGACATTTATTTGATTTTAACCCTTAAAGCGCTACTGAAATTCACAGTCTCTGCTCATTTAATGTAAAAAATCAAAATGTTATTTTCCCAACATTCTTTTTGGATTTAAGTAGCTGAATAAAGTATAAAACAGAAATTTGCTTCATTTTTAATTATTGAAGATTTTAAGACTATTTTTAGGTATTAAAAAAAGTATTTTTTTCATCTGGATGAGCCATTTCAGTTAATAATAATTATTTAATAAATTCTATACAGTAAAATCATTCACACAATATACACCATTTACTGCTAAAACATTATGAAAATAAATAAAAATGTCAACAAACAAGGTTAACAAAAGTGAAAACAGCTAGCCGTTGTGACTCACAAGTTTTCCTGTTATAAGCCTTACGAATACTCGCCAAAGTCGCATAACAACTAATTACAGTCACTAAATATTTCAACAAAGCCGCCATATTGGTTTTGTGATTGCATAGAGGCTAAAGAAACATCACCATGCACTCTATCAGCTGTTTCGAGAACTACAGCACAGTAAATGTGGGTAGGGTGCGCCTTGCGACCCTACTGTGGTGCGAGAAAAGTCGCCAGCCGCCCGGTAAGTGTTAAATCATAAATTACTACCCTAACATAAAATTATAATATTTACAACACCGCCAGCTCACCCTGATATGTTACGATCACTTGTGCCAGTCATCATACCACTTATGAGTGATGCACAATCCCGGCTGGTCCTCGTACCCGGTGCAATGCCAAATCACCCTTTTATAGTTATTTCTCTTGCTACATTCACAGCACCTTTTATTATTTACCCTTTTGCCAAACTTGCCTTTTCAGTGATTGAACAAAACAGTTTTTACTTACTATTTAAAAATACACAATTTTTCCATAGAAATGTGTGAACCAAAAACTGACACCGCCTAAAATGAAAGAAATGTACGTCGCCACAAGCGCAATAACAAACACTGGCACCGGAGAAGTGCTAGCAGCTCACTGACGTATTTAAGCAACAATGGAATGGAGACAACTATCGTTGCCACACGTACCTGGGGAAAGGCCGGCGTGGCAACAATTGTTGCTGCCTGTAGCGAACGTATTAAGTAACGTCTACAATAAGTTACCTCTTGGCTGTTTTGAATGGTTAATGTGTATTTTTATTATAAATAAAATCAGACCACTGCTTACTTACCAATACTCGTACTTATCTTAACCTGAAAAAATAAATGAACAATATTAAATTTACTCACCCTTCAATGAATGACTTGACTTCCTTACTAATAACAGGAGCTCGTAGTTGATAACATCTGTTTTCCAGGATATAGGGGAACGATTTGACAGGAGAGCTAGAGCTGACAAACTGGGAGAGAGCGTGGGTAGTGAACTGCATGATAACGGAGGTATTCATAGTGGTATGGATGACAGAGACAAGCTCCAAGACTGTGTGTAGCTGGGCAAGCCACGTCAGCCATTTGTCCACTGCGGCCTGCCAATTGACACTCGCTAACTCACTGAAACTGTTCACAAAGAGATTGATTTCATGTCATTGAAAGATGGATTCACGAGCATTGGAAAGGGAGGAGGGAAGGCAACAACTCCAAGCCCCTTGTTCTGTCAAGACACAAAGTCATGCCTATTCCTAGAGACAAGCATTAAGCAATCACAAAATCCACCCTGAAGTGGATCCAACGTACACAGAAATTTAGAGTGTGCAAGTTCAAAGTTTGACATGCCTTAGAGAGACAATGAGGAAATAAAGGCGAAAGGGAAGCTGTTCACTTTTGATGGTAACAGTACTCTCTTGCGAATATTGCGACATCATCTGGTTGTAAGCAATGATGGCTCTTGACATTACAATAATTAGAAAGGCAGTCCAGAGGGTTTATTTGAGTCAGATCCAAGAGATTAATAAAATCTATGCTTGAAAACTATAATTTTCAATGTTCACAATCACAATACTACGTCAAGTCGAGTGAATTTTACCTTGGTAACTTGGGGACATTGAGGTTCTCTGTACTAGCAATGTTGGAGGCAAGAAACATGAACATGTAGTCTCGCTTCAGCTTCTCCAGTCCCATCTCCACGAGCAGCTCGAGGGGCTCAACCATGAACTCCACGTCCGAACTACTACGCAGTAGGCTCGCCATCCGTGAACGGTTCTTGGCGAATATCTGTTTAAAATATGTAAAGAAAACTGTAAAATATGGATAGTTATATGAGTGAATAAGCCACAAGTAGCCTTTATGTACTGTACTAATATCCCCTATAATCCAGGTCCTCAATGCCCCGGTGTGTTCTGTAATCTATCCTGTAATTACGGTTGGGACAGAATTACAGCACTGTGGTGTGGTACTTACAGCGTTGGAGAATTTGCCGACGAGTCATTATATGTTTTGTCTAGTCTAGTAAATTATTCCAACTTTTTTGGACTATTTTGTCTAATCACAAGTCTCCACAATAATTAGTAGTAAATGGAACATGGATAGTTCATAGAATATTTTGGATAGCTCAAACCATTTTTTCCACTGTAGTAAATCACATTGTTCTGTATAAAAAATATTGTTGCCAACATAAGCAATAATAATGTTGTTTATCTTTAAAGTTGTTCTGATGTGGGTTGGGATCAAATCCAGGTCTCTAAATCGAAAAATCGTACCACATTCTCAGACCAGTCAATTTCGTTCTTACATTCCAATATAAATTGTGTAATTTCGTTCATCATCCGCTTCAACACTTTCAGTTGATGAAAGACGTTCTGTATCGCCGACTTGATCTCAAATGGAAAGTCTTGCTTTGATCTTTCACTTTTGTTGCTCATTTTGATGGTCTATCTGAAAGTTTGGATATTTTTTAGGACTTTACCAGATACTTGTTTTGCATTTGGATTGGAGCTAGATATACGATCCGACTTTTCGGATATCTTCACACCTCTACACTTAACACCATCTTTTGTAGTGACCAAGAAGGATTAGTCTTTTTTTCAATCCTCAAACATATTTAGAGGTTAAAATTTGTTATGGATTTGGAATCGTTTGGGAGATTGAAAAATTGTATTAAATGTTAACTCTGTGAAGGTTTTAAAAATTAAAGTACTTACATAAGGCTTCACTGACTGCTTCCTTATTTCTCTAATTACGAGGTGAAGACTTTCTTTTAACTCCTGATAAGTTTCAGCCTCTGAAAATGTAATACTAAAATTAAATGTACAAGAAAATTTCAGCCTCATTCTTTTAACTACGGTACTTTTAAGATCTGTTGATGTGATTTGTTGACAACTATCCAATCTGAACTTGAGCTATCCAATTCAATCCGATATAAATTTTACTATCTGTACATCTCTATTTATTTTCCAACTGTAAGATTATTTTGTCTAAGAATGAAGTCTGCCTTGTTTACCTTGCATATTGTAAGCTATAATAAATATATGTAAAGACTGTTTGGTGTAAAGTATAAAATTTCAAACTTTTATAACCTCATATTGTAATATCTCTATTTATTTTATTGTATTTATTGTATAATTTATGTATTTTGTAATTGGAAAATATAGAATTATTATTATTATATAGATACAAATGGATATAAAGTAACTTTTATTATACAAAAATGTCAAAATAATTACCAATAAGTAGACTCCAGAGTCTGTCTATGAAATCTTTCCCCTTCTGCTTTTCCGTTAGCAGTTCATGAATGGTAGAGTTGAGTAAAGATGTAAGATTCACTTGATTCTCGAGCTGACGACACACAGACATGCTGTCTGAACTACGAAGCAACTCAGCGACTCTCTCTGTCATAGGAACTTTCTTCACATCTCCCTCCTGAAAATATCAAATATTACCTATTTTTATTGAATATGTGAGAACTAGGTTGTACACCATAAGTTGATCATAAGTCTATACTTCAGTAGATCTTAAATTCTATACTAGATGCTTCAAACGTCTTCTTCAATATAACTAAATTATTTATAGTTTTATTTGTTTATCACTTGGAATTATAATATTTTAGGTTATTTCCACTTTTTTATGATTTAAAAAAGATGAATTAGTCTTATTTCAATTTCTGTCTAGAACTTTCTATAGGCCTAACGGTATACATGGCATTTGTGATTGTCTTCTCCGTGAAAACGAGAGCACCCATAATGAGAAAACGTATTTTCATTATTCAAATAAAAACCCAAAAAACCCAGTTATTCAAATCAAAACCCAGTTTTGAGCGATATTAGACACATTTTCGAAATTTTACTGAACATGTGATCTATTAAACAGAGAAAAAACAGCTGTTACAAAATTATACTATACTAAAATGTTACTCTTACTTATACAAAAAATTTACTTTCTTGGGATAACAATTTTTTATGATACCACCCTAATAAACTGGTATTTCCGATCTGTCAGCTGTGATGGAAACTATTCAATATCATACGGCCTTAGTAAACAACATGGAAAAACTGGAAAAGGCATAGTGCGGAAAGTAGGTTTCCATAAATTGACACTACAATCGCTCAATATACTTATTTACTAATATCTTTGTTTCAAAGCCAAACAGCTGATCATTCTAGCAATATAAACTATTGAAACAATACAAACACGTGTAATGTCAGTTTATTATATTATTGTTTGTTTTGAAAACACACTTTCAAATTAGATTAAGATGAATGAATCGAATGATGTACCTGAATCTTTTTTAACCCTAGAAGTGGCAAGCTTTTTACTCTTAACTGTAACATAAAAATAATTACTAATATCTTCATGAAATATCAAAGTTTAAACAAAAAAAGCTTAAAACATGCCCCCCCTTATAACCACTAACCACAAAAGCAAAACAGGTGTCCACTGCAATCCCAGTTAAGCCTACAAATGCCGTCAACTTCCACCCAAGCCGGTCACCGTTTATTTAAGGTGGGCCCTCCACTCCGCTACACCACACATTTGCAAGCCAAATTGGGATTGCTCATGGTCAGGATTCGAACCCTAGCACTTCCGAATGGCTAGAACGTTACGCTCGTCAGCGTAGCGCGTTAGCCGGCTTGGCCACTCAGTGCCTAGGAGTAGAAAGCGCTTACTTGGTTATAGACCTGCCCGGTGGCAGGCTCGTGTACTACGAGAGCAGTTTCGGTTGTTTGCCCCCAGAGGGAAACACGGTCGCGTAGGCGATAGTGTCTAACAAATACACTAAACTGCGAACAGATGCCTCCACCTGCCAATTCTTATTGAATATGTAAATGCGTCGTAAATTACGACTTTGCCATTTCTAGGGTTAAAAGGTGGTATGACGAAAATTATTGTTCGTAGCACGTCCGAAAGTGCTATTCGGGCCTGATAGAATTCAAGTACTCGGAGAGCTTGAATGATAACAGTCATTTTCCGGACTAGTGACAAAATATACTATTCTAACTTGACCCATTTTAAAATGAATACCAAATAATACAGTTGAAAATTTCTTTATATTTATTTGTTGATGATTTCAGATTAATATTTTATCATGATAAAAAGTATCAAGCTTCTTAACACAGAGTTACATGACCTGTGCAAAGGTCGGGCTTACTGCTAGTCAATAAATCTTACAAATCTAAAGGCTTGCATTTTGGAAGAGGCTCATATTATCTTGTATATTTAATACACTAGGCCTATTTTTGTGATAATTGTTTTGGAGCGGTGGTGCTACCAATCACCATGTCCAAGGTGTCGTTATAAAGGTCTAAACATGTAGTTTTGCCATCGATCAAAAAAATTTTGAAAATTCACCGTGGTCATAGAAAATAATGGGGTCAAAGTCGCGATTTTCCCCATAAACTTAATATGAAGATAAACACCGACGATCGAGAAATCAGCTGTTTATTTAAGGAAGTGGTTAAATAAACAAATCAAATCTGACAGTTAAACATGGTTCTTTCTTTTTTCGTTTAATGAAGACATCATTGTACAGCTGGCAATAAAACACCAGTTTTTATTTGCATGAAACCAAAACATAACCAAAATGAAAATCTGTTGGGAAAATCTAAACTTGGTTTCTAAGTATAGTTATTATAATGTAGTTATATATTGTGCAGTTGATGAGTAAATAGAAACACTCGGGGACAAACATTACGTGAGTTGATGTTTACAGCTCGACACAACGGAAGTAACAGTTTTTCAAAGAACACACATTGGTGACCTATGAAAAAAAAGCTAAATGTTCGACATAATAGAGACTGGAAGGCGATACCCTGTTACCGTTCAGTCTCCAGCACACACAGTTCCCGATTATTGTGGCATTTTCTATGACCATTAACAAATCTCAGGGCCAATATTCGGGTAAGGTTGGAGTAGTTCTCCCAGAATCGGTGTTTGGTCACGGCCAACTATATGTCGCAGCGATCATTTGATGGACTCAAAGTCTATATAAAGGTGGAAAACACCAAGGCAGAATTCGTCGAGACAACAGTATTTATACTCGGAATATTGTTTATAGAGAAATTTTATAAGGTTTATTAATAAAATAATTTTTATCATAATTAAATTGACTTGATTTTTTTAAAATAGCAACACTTAAGATTGAGTGCCTAAACGTATTGGTGGACAGATTGTCTCCTTGACAGTGCACGATTTCGTGCGCCAGGTACGCTAGTATGAATTAATGTAAGTCGATTCATCACAATATTTTTATTTGCTTACACGGTCATACTTAAATGATGGAAGCTCCATCCCATCTCGGTGGTAACTGACTTGAACCACCTGATTTTGCTTCCACTTTCTTATCAGTTCCATATACTTGTGTAATTGGTTGAGTTGATCCCACCAATGGGAGATTTGCGATTCCTCTTGGCCTAGTACGCACTCAACAACCTGTATTAACAAATAATCTCTAGGTAAGATAAGTAAAATTAAAATATAAATTATCATAAAAATACTATTCCTACACATACTATGTAAAGCCATACTTAACTCTCTGGAATATAGTACTAAAGTAATATTTTTACTAAGTCCCAAAGGAGGGAAAGTAATCCTATAATAACACGGGAAAACCTGGAACACACTATAATGAACCATCAGACAGAAATAATAGTAGCTGGCAGTATAATTCTTGGCCGTTCAGCTGATAGTTTGCATTAATTGCTTTGAGGTTATGTTAGTCAACTTAGAAAATGATAGTGGTTCAGGTTAGTCAGTAATTTGTGACTAGTGTTACTTGTATGTGTAGATGGAGGAAACATTTTGTGTGCTTCATGGGATTTAAATGGGTTATGCCTCGGGTGACAACAGTTTCCTTCGTGGACAAAAAGTTTAACTTTAATCCCTTGTTGCACAAAGAACTATTTTTTACATTTAAATATAGTGAATTGATTAGTGTGTTGAGGGTCTATTAACAATTTACCAAATCAAACAATTTACCAATCACATAATTAACAAATAGAATTATTGTTAGTAGAAAAGATGCAAATAATAAGATCGGTAAGTAATTTATTTCCTGCTTGAACTCTAGCTTAAGTAAACTCAGCCCCTAACTGAGTTAGACTCTAAATATAAATAATATTTTGTCCTCATCAATTGAGTCAGCCCTTTATTTTTTAACAGTTCCAGCTGTTTTGGTACTACTTTAAAGGATAGTTTACACAATGTCAGTTGACCATCCAGTGAAGGTTTCCAGTCACTGGATGCCAGCGACTGGCGCAGTGTAAACAAAGGAATCTCCAGTCAGCTACTGTCAGCCAATAGCTGGAAGTGGCAATAGAACAAAAAGCTTTGTGTGAAAAAGTTATGATTGGATTGAACTTATCATAGACATAAGTTCAAGAAACTATCCAAAGTCTCATAACAGATTTTTCATACTCTTGAGGTTTATTAAGATAAAGCTCTTTTATTATTTTATCTGATGCACTGGTAAATCACCAGTTCGCTTGCATTCCAGTCACATCTCTAGTGGCATGCAAGCCACTGGCAACGTATAAACCAGCCTTAACATTTAGCACCTTCAAGACATCATTATTTTTCTTTAATATACACATCAACATCGAGTTTATAGATTTAGACATAACAATATATTTAACGAACATACAAAATGTTTGTCTTAAATGATCAAAGCTAAATCTTGAAATGAGACTGATTTGTAATATTGAATGAAAACAGTAAGCTTTTACCCATTTCAGAGGACTCCCTGGGAAAACGGTTCATTCAAAAGTCACAGCGCAAGAGGTCCATAAAGTTAGGAAAGGATTCAATCATCCGAACTAATAAGGATCTGGACGCAATCTGTTTATTCCAAGAGAGAAGGACAAATTATATTTTAAGATTAGGCCTACTATCAGTGGTTATTATTGTATGATCTCATCATGTCATAAGTCTTAGTAAACAAGTCAACTGTTAAAATATATCAACTGTTTAAAATATTTGACAAAAATTAGGATAGATTGGTGTAAGAATCCTAGATCAAATAATTTAACAAAGATAACAAATTCAAATTACCAATGTCGTGTTAGCTTGATTTATAGGAACCTCATATGACGGTTTTTTCCATATTGCGTCCAAGTAACATTTTGATTTTTTTGGCATTCCAGGGTAGTCATCAAGAGAGAAAACACAGCAAACTTCAGAAGTCACCTGAAAATTGAAAAAAATATCCTACACACTGATAAATAAAAATAATACAGTAAAGTCCGTTTTATTTTGATTAATGAGGCAGAGTTCAAACCCGGACAGTTGGAAATCCTGAAAAACTGAAAATATAGCAGGATGGACGCCCATGTCGCATAGATAATCATGAACGGTGCCTGCAATATTAGTGCTTCCAACTGCATGAAACTATCATGCATCAGAATAGTCACAAGATATTGTGTTAAGGTTTTAATAACATAGATATAATTTTATTTTATTTCACAACTATCAGTCAGTTTAAATTCAATAGACCTACTCTGGGATGACCGGTCAATGTCAAGAGCAACCGATCAAGGTGCAATCTGACATCTATTTCTTCCTGACCGGCTAGTCATTCTTCATATAGTCTACTTCATATGCGGTTGCACTAGCCCTTTAGTGACACAATCTTTCTCGGCCACCAGATGGCAGCTTACTTGTTATAATTTTAACTTCCATTTTTTGACATACTTTTTAATTCAATATTCTATAAAATTCAATCATTCAAGGTTGCAGGTAGTGATTTTATTTCTATTTTTTTGGACAATCTAAAACTAAGGTTAGAGTACAAGCATTGCAGAGTTCTTTGTTTGAAATTCATTATTGGTGATGGTGGATTTATGTTACAGGCAACTGATCAAGGTTGTTTTTGAGTCTCCATGACGAGTGGACGTGTTTGGTTTCTTATGTGTGTAATGTTTAGTGAAAGGTTTGTATTTAAGTTTTTTTACTGCTTTAAACTTTAATGTTTTCAGCTTTGTATACCGGTTTGGTCCAGATTACGTGTTAATTGTGTTATGTTTTAGATATTAGTTCACCTGAGGACAGGATCAGATTCCAGATCCCAAAACGTTGTGAAACTTTGTTTTACATAAAATTGTGATGGAAAATATCTGCAATAAAAATCTAAATAATATTGCAGAGTTAATAACAAGAGTGAAAATAAGTAATTTCACAAAATGACAACATCTAACATCACAGGGGTGCTCCTAACACCATCAGCATCGACATTCAATTCAGCCAACAGAAGACATTAAGGTGTATGGGATACTTTACTCTACCGTTATTTTCAAAATTCATTTTAAAAACAATAACTTAGCTATTGAGGAAAATATTTCAGTTCAGTTCTTTAATTATCCAACATAGTGTAGGAATTAATTTGTTAAAAAGTGGTTTTTAATATAGTTAAAAGTTAAAAACTATGAATAAGTCTAGAAAAAAACAATATGGTACTTTTTATTAGTCAAGGTCAGAAATTCAATAAAACCTATTTTTAATCATATTTTATTGTTCAGTCTTAAATCTAGAAACTGGTCTTTAATTTTTTTTAATTAGAGACTTTATTAAATAAGTCTCTAATTGTTTCATTTATTCTGATCCCTTTATCATATCATTTCCCCCAGATTATATTCAAATCAAATCAAATCAAATTTCTTTATTGTACTTAAACACAATTTAGTGTAATGTATATGGTCAAATTGTCACAATGAGTTTAAACGAGAATAAAGAATTGTTTAACAAATAGGCCTATGCCTACATTATTTTGAACATTAACTTAAATATGACTATTAAACTATTAACTAAGTAATGCTCCTTATGGCAAAAAAAAAACAAAAGATATATGGGGTTTATGCAATCATAGGTCACACAATCACCGTTAGTGATACTTGACAAGTATTATAGCAAGATACATTAATGCGGTTGCTTCTGAAATTTTTAAGGTGCCGGATGGCATAATTTAATCTTTATTTTATTCTTTTAAATTCGGATCCAGATAATCAGGAATCAAGTTTACTTTATAATAGTAAATATTTCAAGCCGGCAATACTCCATTTAAATGTGTTCATTTGCTAACCAATTTTAAATGTAGTTCATTAATGTAGTAATTGATAAGACTAAACAAAATAAATTGATATTCTCAAGGGTTTTTAAATAAATGAGTTAACAAATTTCATAGACAAAATGTAAAAATATTATTGCATATAAAATTTATAATTAAGAAAGTAGCATTGTTTTACTACCTTGTATTCTGAAGTAATGTTGAATCTCTTTTGGAAATCATTGCACATTTCTGTGACAGCAATTTTCTCACTTTGGTTTGAATGTGCTACAGCCCAAGTTCGCTTCTTCCAGCCGGATTTTACTTCAGCAGAGAGTAGAAATTGTTTCAAATGATCAGACATATCCGATAAAACCCAAACTGGTAGAGGGAGTTTATCCCCGATCCTTAAAAATACTGATGTCAAGACTTTCCTGAAAAGTAAAAAACGTCAAAATAATGCAAAGCATAGAAATGATGATTAGCGTACTAAGAAAAATAACTTAAGAGACTGGAAATCACTGTGATAAAGATAACACTCACTATTGTTTGGAGTCGTTTTACTGTCAACAGATAACCCCATTTAAAATGTGCTTTTTTGACTATTTTTGGTAAAAATAGCTTCAGTACTTACGGGTGAATTCTTGCACAACCTAAGACTAGCTGGTACTAGCCAATTTACTGGCAGACTCCATGATGTAAGCATCATATCTACCTTAAAGGCCACAAGCCTGAGGCCTTAAAAATAAGTCTGAATGACACTTTACAGCCCCAACAGTAATTTTGGGATAGCATTATATCCTTATGTTTCATAAATTTGGTTTGAAAAATTATTGCTGTTTATTAACTATTATTAAATTAAATTATTAACTATTTTTTGTATTATAACAATGGCCTCTACTTCACGGAAACGACACATGCGGTCAAGTGAAAGTGACCTTGACTCAGATCTCAGATGTGTCTTTTTGTTCAGTGGATGGCTGCCAAAATGTAACTGACGAGGAACAAATTCTGACTGATTCAGAGGTTAAAATTGACACTGAAATCAATCCTCCTGTTTGGCATATCTGCACTGGAGGTCTTAGGCAATAGAAAAACATATTATAACTTAATTTGTGTGCGCCAAAGTTTATTTATGGCATGGAGAGCCAGTGGGGGAGGGCGCCAGGTGCTGACCATACACCGGTGAGTGCTACTTTCAAAATGATGGCTGATGACAAATAAGCTATTGGAACCACATTTCATGGCATCAAGTGGACTTCTGAAACCAAATGGAATGTTTGTATGGAAAATAAATTTTCAGGGTGGTGGGTAGGTTATACATGATTATAGCCGCAATGAATGTGTTACAATAGAAAAAAACATAAATACCTAGCATCCGTCATGGACAGAGGAGTATGAAAACTTTCTTCTGTTATGACAGTGGGATCCTGCATAACAGTATCATCTAGGGCGTCATCTTCATTTCCAAACGGGCATTCCAGTGGTTGGCCAGTAACTGATAGGTCTGTGTCACAAGCATGAAATTGTTAGAATATGGTTAAATATTATCAACAACTGACTTTTGAGTAGATCTAGGCCTACTCAAAAAACAAAAAGCAAAGTTCATATCATTTCACGCAACTAAAGTCAAACCCAAAGTCAAATTATTGAAATTATTACCTAGTTAATTGTTTTATTTTCTTTTTTTTACCTAAATTCGCCATTATAATTTGATAACAACTGTGGTCTACGCACAGGCAGCCCATGAAGACCTTTCCTTGCTAAATTGTGGCAAAAATGTGATTTTTCTTAGTAGTTGTTATTATTATTATTACTGTATTATTATTAATGTCACTGTATTTACTATATGTTTTACTGTGGGATTAAAACTATTATTTCATTTCATTACTGAAAAATTCTTAATTACCATCAATATTATATTAAAAGTTAATCACATTTCATCTTTCTCTACCAAATTAATCTTCACTATCTCAAAACGCCATAAAAATAAATACCATTTCACTACACGGTACCGGTGCCATGCAGAGATAATATAAAGTAGTTAGTGGTTGGGTCGGTGTCTTACTGAATATGAATGCAATACAAACCTACCGGCAAGGCTTTCTTCTATTCCACTGATATCGACTGCTGACTGACAAACTTTGCTCTGTCGATAATTTCCCACAGAAGTTCCCTAGAATTGAATAAGGGCCATACAAATTAGAACAGTAGAAATTCTGCAAAACAAGCTATTCAGTAGAAACCCAGACTTCATTATGTGTGTTAATTTTAAGTTTGGTTTGCTAGTTTAATAGTTTTTTTCTAACATTATTACACATTAGTTGTCATTCTTCATTTACTTTAGAGTTTAAAGTTTATTCAAGGGCTGTTTTAAACAAAACAATACGTATGGAGTATGAGTTATTTAAGAATTTTACTGAATTAATAACTCAACAACAACTACTTCTAATTTTAATGTAACAACCATTTGGAAATGATATTTATTTATAACAGCCATACAAATACCAATTTCGGTTCACACGTAAAATTGTGAAAATTTTCAAACATGACATCCTATCAACACTTAGACAGAGCCTGGTTGGCTACTGTTATTTTTATGCAAGTGTCACCACTAAGCATTATTCAACTTGGTTTTCTGTCAAGCCAGTTTGGATGGATTGAGCAGCAAAGTTTACACAGAGAGAAGGGATGAAAAACATTTTTCCGTCCTCCTACTTAATATAGAGTGTTATTTAAACTGTTATGGATTTTCTTTATAAAGTATTTAGGTTAAAGCACTGGTTTGGTGTTAGGTTTTTAGCCTGATATACTTCAACAAGAAGGAAATGTTTTATAGCTTGTGTTAGATTTTTTAATTTAGTAATTTTTAGCCTCTGTATTATGGAGACATAGGCATACTAAAAGTGATTTGAATGCCTGTTTTTTACATAATCCAATCTGTTGCTATTGGCAACTAGTTTTGGTTTCTGAATGGAACTATTTCAGGTCTGTCAAGGATATGTAGTCACATCCATCATGTGTGATGTGTCTCTTCATTCGGAGATCTTTAATGTTTACAAAGATTTAGTAATCTTACACATGTACAATAATATAGACAGGCAACGAACAAAAAAAACTGACAATCTTCGCATGAAGAGAACTACTACATATCCTTGACAGGTCTGATGTTGGTTCTATGAACAGGAGCTAAAACTAGTTGCCACTAGCTCCATATTGGATTATGTAAAAAGAAGGTATTTGAACCACTTTTAGATCTTTAATAATAGTTTACTTACTTCTAATGATGTGGGTCGGGTAAATACCCAGTGGGTAGGTAAATATAAATTGGGTATTCACCCCAGGCCTGGGTAAATACCTAAAACCTGGGTATTTATAATTTTTATTAAAGTTAGAGAAGATTGAGATTTTTTTGCAATTACTGAACTGTAGGGACAGTATGGATGATTAAATCTTAATAAAATGTGTTAACTTAATTTCATATAGTCCCTTTTAGCATTTTTCTTCTGAGCATAAAGCATAGTCGGCATAAATACCCTGGTCGCATGGTTGCACTGGTCTTGACTACTTATGATTTTTTAATTTCTATGATAGATATGAATTTATTTTATTGAAAGTGAAGAAAAATAGTTTGTAAAGTAATAATTATTATTTAGAAAGACAGGAAAATTTAACCTAGTAGTGGCCTATGGGTAAACAACTTAAGAAAATAATTAAAATTCAATCTGTGGGGGGCAGTATTTAATTATTATTTTTGTTCTAGATCTTTTGTTGGTATCAAAATAAAAAAAACTAATTTCATAAACTAGTGACACAAAACATTTGAATCTATAGCACAATAAATCTTTCAAAATTATATTAAGTTAGACAAAAAAACAGGAGATACATTTTTTTTAGTAGGTCTATCCAAATATATTATTGTTTTCAACTAAGCGGTAACACAGAAAAGTTCAATTACTTTTAGTACTCTGCCATTCTGCCTATGTCAATCAGGTCTTAGGTCTGTCAAGCCTCCCAAGCCATTTATACAATAAAAATTTTAACTACCATAATTTAATAACGGTAGATTTAAAACACGAAACCTCATGTTTATTTACAAACATAATGTATTATTATACAAAAAGTACTAAATCACTAAATTAAAGGTACTAGCAAAGATTCAAGTTACTGTAAAAGGTGTTATAGACTATCCTAATTTATCATGTAATGATATCAATAACATATTTAGAGATAAATATAAATTAATTTCAATTGATTTCATAAATACCCAAAATACCCGGGTATTTATGGATTTTGGGTATTTACCACAAGTTTTAAATACCCGGGTATTTTACATCACTACTTACTTCTTTATAAACCAAAATTATGGAGTCCTCTTCAGGGTGTAATAACAAATTTGAAATATATGATGGTGGCTTTCTCACTTTTAAATGAACATCAGAGCTGAGAACAGTTCTAAGAAGAGAACAACACTCCTCTGGTGTCATTATGTATACTTTTATTGACTGAAACATAAAATAACAAAATAATGCTAAACAAGGCAATAGATTAGGTCTATAAAACAAATTCTATTATATGTTAACAAAACCTAATTTGGAGATCACTGAACTCAATGTTAAACCAAATAAAATATCCATCCATAAAATCCATGTTATCGAATAAAATACATTAGGCCTATAATGTCAAGATGATTTTTCAGCATCAAGCACATCGTCATGCAGTTTGTGTTGTCAAACACCCCCTTGCTGTGAAGTGGCAACCTCAGTGGCTACGCTGAGACTGATGCCACTTCACAGTAAGGGCAAAATGTTTAGCAACACAAACTCCATGACAGCGGTTGATGCCAAAAAATCAACTTGACATTGTTGACACCATCCGCAAAAGCCTACGTTTAAAGATTACGTTAGACCTATGATAATCATGACTTAGGCCTATTACTAATAACAGCGACTAATTATCTGCATTAAATTTGACAAAAATTATTTATCAAAATGCTGAGTAGGGCTAACTTATAATAGATTTGAGGTGGGCCTAAATAGCTTCTAAGTGAAAAAAGTTACATAAGAGTAAAATGATATAAGAGAAACCAAGATAAGAGTACGGATATTAGAACAGAATAAACTGTTAAGAAAACTGGTTTATCTTAGACAATGCAATACAAAGATAAGTAAACACTAATATCCATTTTGAAAGATGCAAAACGTCTTTATAATAGACAAATCGTGTATTCATTTGTCAACTAACTTCAGCTCCATCAAATCCAATCGACAGTAACAAATGTTAAAACTTTTCTAATATTTTTTGTAATTTGTATTAGAAATCTACAACATAACATCATGCATGGACGTTTTCAGACCAATTTTATTGGTTACATCACAGAAAGCTAGGGATTGAAAATGTTACTCTGGCAACTTACATTCAATGTTTAATAATAATTCCGAAAAAGAAAGAAAATAAAAAAATCCCACAACACATAAATATTACAAAGATTTATTATTAACTTTACTAACTTCAGTTCCAACCGACCGTCACCCGCCAAAAATTTGAAGTCTAGTAGTGGCAGTGGTAATGTTTGCAGCAGTATGCCATCCATCTCGATTTATAATCCTGAACTTCTCTTTAAAAATAATACATTTCTCTAAAATGTACTACTTACATCACCTATTTTCTGACCTCAGTCTTAAAGAAGGGGGAAACGTAATTTATGTAAGAGGCATATTTAGATATGGACTATTTATAATTTATAGCGAGAGAGTTTCTTTCTCTTTAGTCTTGGAGCTCTGTAACGTTGTCACCCAACCTATTCTTTCAACCTTGAATTTTTACAAATCTGTTTTGTTAATATGGTAGCTCTGAGGGGGGTGTTGGCAATTTGACTACCAAAATTTGAAACTGCGACGTCATAGTTTGGTTATGAGAACAGCTGTTTAGATGATCTTAAAACATTCCCTTTAGACATAGATTAGATTATTGAAATGGCGACCTTCCACAAGGTAGGTATTTTAAGCCAAGTATGAATGAGGATTGAGTATAAGATGATTTTGGCGCGATCTTGTAGCCTTGTTACTGACTAAGGCTGACATGTTCTTTAGACAGGACTGTTATCAAGTCTAACAGCCGATAGCAACTAAGGGACCTACGGTTTAACTTGAGTTCCGAACCACTGCCTCTGAATTACAAACTGGTTATATCCATGATCTAACCTATTTCCCACAGCAAAGTAAATACAAACATTTTTTAATGCAGGCAACATTATAGTTTTGAATCAGCATAGAGCAGTGTGTTTTTGAACGCTGTGATGTGACAGATTCGTTTTATTTTTGAGTTTGTATGGTTGGAAGCTGTGGATAGTTTGAGAAGTTATAGCCAGTGATATGGTTTCTAATATATAAATTGTTGTTAGAGGTTAGAATATGTGGTTATGAGATGGGTATTTATTTCCTGTATAGTTTTACCTTGCTTTTGTTCGAGAAACACTCGATCCCCTTGAGCATGCACAGCTCTCAGAAACAATTCTGGTCTCAGCATTAGGACCGTACGGTACATCTGTAGAACTGGAGCTGTTACTAGGATATTATTCGTATGATCAAAAGGATTTTGCTGAACTTCTCCCTATAAGAAATAATCCTTTTCCTTCAAAAGGTTCCCTTAAGGGCTTATCCGGAACGTTTTCCGAAATTTAGTCAAATTGTTCATCCCGAAAAATCGTCTGTTCCTTGAACAGTTTTTTGAGGGGGCATATTCAAATTGCACAAACCTCGTTTAACTGATTTAATACCATCATCAGCACTTACTTTACTTCATGACCCAAGAAAACAACAAATTTTTCCTAAACTCACATTTTTCTGGTTTAAGGTTAAGTTGTATGCTTTCGATCTGTTCAATACATGAATTATTTATACGGAATTCATCTTCTTTTATTGTCTTTACAAAAAATCAGAATATCAACCATGAAGTTAACAAACCTATCCAGACCATTCGGTATTTCACTCAGTTGGTATTTCCTTTTAAAGACAACCCACCCATCTTCTCTGGTTTCCTGAATGCAATCAAAACAAGCACAAAGCGTGTTGCAAACGCATAGAAATTCTCGGTGTTCAGAAAGAGAAGGTTTAGAAGAGACATGCTCATCCATGATTCTTTTCTGAAGCCCCTGACAATAAAATGTAATATCAGTTATAGGGTTACCAACACGGCTTGACAAGATTGGCTCAGAGCCAACATTGTTTATAGACATTAGATGCAATAAACTCTAGCTAGAACCTCTACGGTTGGCAGTGGTGTAGTGCTAAAAAAAGCTGTGCCGGAGCGGTCCTTCCCAGGAAGGCCGTTACTCTTTGGGGGGGGGGGGGGGTAATGGGTAGTCAAAGTCTGCAAGTTCCTCAGGAAGGTCATTGCGTGGTCAAACGCGAGGAGTTGTGTACAATGAATCTATTTAAATTCTTATTTAAATAGATTCATTGTATTCACTCAATTACATCAACCGAAGTTTAATTTTGCTAAAGTGACTAGTGATGCTCCTGGGGTATATGTTGTATTCATGCAAAGTATTGCAGTCGAAGGCAAACGGTCCATTTTTAGTAAGGGTTCGCTTTCTTTTTCAACCCGAACTGGCGAGTGCAGGTCAAGGAAGAAGATCATATTTGTAGATGAGTTTATCCACCATATAATACGGAGGAAAATCCTCAAATTGTATTTTGTAAAAAACACCGCAACTTCATCGAAATTAAAGGCTGTTCTGTAGGAAGAGGGTTTGTTGAAATAAATATCTTAGACGGAGATTAAAAATGAATAGGATTTAAATGGTTAAAGACTGAAAATATAAATAATCTCAACAGTTCTTAACCAGTCTCAAGTTTGTTGTAAAAAGTATATTTTTGAATAAAATAACTAGATACTATACTATAAAAAGATATATGGTCTTCAAGTAAGCCCTTGTGTCCGATTCTGGTGTTACGATGTTTTTAGGTTAGGGTTAATGTAAAACGTCTAAAATTGCCTCGATATTGCGTGTTGATAATAAAATGATGCGAGCCACTCGCTTACATACCACGCTCTATAAAAAGGCAAAGTACAAGTATACAAATCTGAGTTTCGGCTGCACGAGCTGTGCCGGAGCGCAGCTCCGGCTCTAAAAGCTGTGCCGGAGCGGCGCTCCGGACCGCTCCGGCTCCACTACACCACTGACGGTTGGTCTCCCTGCAACCCCAGATGGTGTTATGGGAGTTGGAGTTGCACTGCGTGAGCACACATCCATGTCTCTGGGCATATGCGCTGAGGCCAAAACGATTGGCTTCAGTGCACATGCCCTAGAGGAGCCTCACACGGTCGGTACGTATTGCAACAAGGCTGATCCACACACAGGCTCTCGAGTTTAAAGCAAAACCCAAGATTAGGTACCTTCCAAGGGCCCCTCCAATCAGGGTAGCAGGATTCTGCAGCTGCACAAACTTGGATCTTCTTGGGGGTAAGGTTGAGAATAAGCCCATTCGCACATAGAAGGACTTTATTGACGGAGCGTCGGTGATCCATGTAACCCTCCTTGTACTTGAGCACGTGAAGTATCTTCTTGACCCAAGCACTCGTTTCCTCACTGCCATAAACGATAACAAGAGCTCCCATCTCCAGGTATGTCTTGTACATCTGCTGAGGTTCTTTCTGGTTAATTGACATTTGGAATCTAATTCTTTGAAACAAAGAACAATCATCACCAGACAATATCTGCTCCGGAAATAACATTGAAAAAATGGCGACTTTCGTCATCGTTCGATCAAGTGGTCTCTGAAGGAACCACCCGCAGATGTAGAGGCCTCTGCAGCTGCAAGATTTCAGCCATTTGCCTGAGTCCATTTTTGACCCAGATGCATGCCCTTATGGTGTTGTACAGGGTAGGAATATCTGTCCTCTGAAAGACCCTCTCACCCTTTTTTAGTTGGCGAATAACGGGTACTTTGGCTAGTAAAACAATAAAGCAAACAAAGTTTACCTAAAGTAAACAAAATATTATTCAGACATTTTTATCAGTATAGAGGTCCGAAGTATTTCAACCAAATTCCTGAAGAAATCAGACATTGCTTAAGCTTAAATCTGTTCTCTTTTAAATTTAAGTTTTTAGTAACGCAGACATAAATTTACTTGATAATATTCTATGTTAATTTATCTCACTAATCATCAAATTTCAGTAATTTGAACAAAATTATTTCATTATTTTTACCAAATTTCGTTCTTTTATCAAATTTCATTTCTGTTTACATGCAACATTTAATTACTGATTCCAAATAACAAATCTGTTATTTACTTTGTTCGGTTATTTATAAGAGTAAATGTTTATTTGTTCTTTCTATTTATACATTTGATTTATTTAAAACATCGTAGAGAGTAACAACATGAGATACTTTAACTTGTTGAACTGGACTCATTTGTAGTAAATAAAAAGATTTTTCATTTTGTTAAAAATTAGTCACACATACTGGATAATGTGGTAACATAGTTCCAAGTTTTTATTTTATTTTTCTTCATTTGTATTTGTTGATGGAATAAAGACATTATTACTATTAAATATTTATAACTTCTCATAATTGTTACCTTGTTAAATATTTTATCTACTGTTTTATATTCTTTTTTTTATTTATTGTTACATTTTGATTTTTATTGTTGACTTTTATAGCATGTTAGTTAAAATTTAAATTAAATAGTTGAATGAGTTATCCTCAAGAAAATAACTTTATTTTGGAAAAAATTTAGCAGAAATTTTGATATGGATATGTCTTAGCTCTGGGGGTGTTAGTGATTTTTAAGATGGAAAACATGTAACAGGTTTCCATAGAAACTACCAGGGCTATTGTATTGAATTTTTAATATACAGTAAAAGAATAAGAACAGCTATTTAGATGAATTGAAAACTTTCCCTTTAGACATATCCATTATATAACCTATTTCCCACAGGGAAGTAAATACAAACATTTTTATCTGACAAAGCACCTGTACATGTATCATGTAAAACTGTATGTTTTGTGCCAATAAAATGTCCTATGTTTTATTTGTCTGTGCATCAAGGGATTAAAGTGACACTCTTTGCCCCTGAAGGAATCGGTTTTCTTGAGGGATAAAAATACTTTAATTCCATATGATGCATAGAAAGAATATCCTCCACTTACACTAATAACTATTTACCTTCATTTTTAAGCTAAATATTTTGGTGTACGACGTGTTTCCAGATCCTTTCCCATCTTATTCTCATAGAAGTACCTAATTTATTTAGTCCATAACGGACAAAAGTTCTACTTATATTCCCTTGGTACTAAAGAAGTGAGAAAATCCCATGGAATGAAAAGTAGTACTATAGTACTCTATTGCAGAGAGTAAATACAGTTTTATAAAGTAGGCAAGGGAAAAAGTTATTTTCCACTTTCTATAGGCAATATTTTTACAAAGTAAGTAAATTAAAGAAATATAGAGATATTTATTTTCATTTAAACAAGATAAAAAAGGCTGACACATGCCTAAACATCGACTTCTCAAAGAAATGTCATTTTAACATGTTATTTTAACATATATACTAATGCCATAAGACAATTTCAGGAAAATCTTTAACACAAATTAATAAATAAACTGATAAACGAATACTTTCCATTTTTAACTCAGAATATTAGTTGTGTTGAAGACACACATTCATTATAAATATGAAAGATACTAGCAGCTTTTCTTCCAATATTGCACTATACATACGAACACTCACTCAAACCGACCTAGGACGTTGGAAGTTAGACTTTGGACGTTGGTAAGTCTGTTTACACACCTACATGATATATGGAGGTGTCTCACTTCATTCATCAATCAATCAAAAACTAAAACTAATAAATGATTTCTTGGGTGAAAAAGTAACTCAATTACACAATAATACTTAAAAGTAACTATATGATCTTTTATTTATTAACAAATTTACATGTTTTAAATATACAACAAATATTTCCAATCATAAAGACATGTTTAGAGGGCAAAATGCTAAAATTAACCCATCTTGTCAGCAATTGATGATAGCTGTATGTATGTGTACTTCTGCGTTTGAAACTTTGTAGCATTGAATGATGCATTGATCACCGAATCAGTAGGTATTACTAAAAAAAGGTGAAAAAATTGTAATTTTCAAGTAGTTATAATTATAAATTGTAAAATATTTTTAAGGATGTAGTAAAGATGTGTTATTTTTTAATGGCAATGAGGAATAAGAGGCCCTAAAAAAGTCGGCTAGACATTTCCTGCTTCCTGCTGAGTACTGTATAGTCACCAGAGGGAAGGAATTTGTAAGAATTTGAAAGGCAGGGAATGAACAGGCTAATTCTTCAAGAAGTAAGAAATCTCCTAACAATCCAAATCCAAGCTTGAGCTATAAAACACCTTAGCACCTTAAAAAAAACACTTTAAGTTGAAGCATTCATGCACCAACTCAATAACCCCTTTGAGTACCTTTCGCAAGTAAAGGGTCTAGGTCTACCCCTGGGATCACTCTAACCTTCATTAGAACACCCAAAAAACAGTAAACCTCCCTAACAAGCATATACCTGAGAGCATGCTAAGTAAACATCCTTCCTCCAGGACAGTTAGAATATACCCAAGAATTCTGGTCAAACTATTACGGGTCAATTGGGAATCAGTTCCCCAAGATGGAAAACAAGATTGAAGGGAAGCCTTTCAGAAAAGCCAAATGGCCATAAATGTTACACCTTATTTTTATTGTACACTATTTTAATTCCGGAACTAGTAAAAACCAGTAAAAGAACTGACTTGCCAGTCAGCTTTT
Source organism: Nephotettix cincticeps (assembly GCA_023375725.1). NCBI lineage: Eukaryota > Metazoa > Arthropoda > Insecta > Hemiptera > Cicadellidae > Nephotettix > Nephotettix cincticeps. The sequence goes on from CM041785.1 coordinate 45,186,688, forward strand.
TAGTAATTTTTAATTAAATTTAAATAACTATAATGTAAGTTTTAACAAGTTTATTATTACTAGAATTAAGAATCACAAACAAAAGGCTTGTTTGATATACTCGTATATACATAAATTGCACCATTAATACTACGATTTTACTTATTATTACTGCATTAATTATGAATAAAATAAACATGTTCTATTTTTAAAATATCCAAACAAAGATACAGTAGAATTATTTTTCAAATAAATCGAACCTCAAACATAGATATGTTCAAATCCTACCTGACTCATTTAGTGACTTGTCCTCTACGAAGAGCAATATTTGCTGAGGCAAGGGCGACTGCTCAAGGAACACATATGTGGAGGATGCTCTGCGGTTCTGTGACTCCGCCATTAGCATTAGCATCCATTTGTAAAATAGTTTGTCTCTATCAATGAAACAGATTGAAAAACTATTATAACATTTATATTAGATTCCCAGTTTTCTATGTAAAAAAGTTATATATAAAGGTATTTGTAAGTAATAAATCAATACATCATTTATTGAACAAATTTTACCATGCGCCTATTTATATTCTTATTCATGAGGATCCCAACCAACCAGTTAAGGGATTTTAATTGAATAGAGCTGAACGGTGAGATTCCCAGATTTTGATTTGATATGGATATATGGTAGTAGGGTTTTAACCAACAAAGACTAGTTTATTTATTTGCTAGGATAGTGATCTTAGCAAAACTAATGATCCTAGTAAAACTAGTGAGTTTTAATTACAAAAAATTCTATCAGGTCTACATGTCATTCTTGGACTCAACTCTTTGGAATAACATAAATATAATATGTTTGTAAAAATTAAAACAAAAATCATAGCACAGTTGTTGCTCTCGTTCCATAGTCTTTATGAATTATGGTTGTCCACTGCCTAGATAGAAAATTTGAATTTTTGTTTTAGCTTAATCTGAAGTTGGGAAGTCTGTTCCCTTATTTATGATAACTTATTTGATGACAAATTAAAATCATACATTACCCAATGTACTCACCCTTCAATAAATGTCTTCACTTCCTTGCTAATAGCAGGAGCTCGAAGATGGTAACATCTGTTTTCAAGGAGATGAGGAAATGAATCAACTGGAGAGTTGGAGCTGACAAATCGGGAGAGAGCGTGGGTAGTGAACTGCATGATAACGGAGGTATTCATAGTGGTATGGATGACAGAGACAAGCTCCAAGACTGTGTGTAGCTGGGCGAGCCACGTGAGCCAATTGTCAACTGCAGGCTGCCACTCATGACTCGCCAACTCACTGAAACTGTTCACAAAGTAATTATTGTCATGATGTTGTCAGAATATAATTAGAAGGCTCTATTAAAGCTGGTCTAGCACTGTGACCATTGTTGATCAACCACCTCTAAGATAGGATTCAGGAAGTTTGCAAATGCAGAAGCAGGGGAATGGGCAACTACTCAAAGCCCATCCCCAACTCCCACTACTCGGAGTCATGCCTGAGTGCTGGGTTACCGGATAAGCATGAAGGAGCCACCAATCCAATTAATATTGGAATTCAGACTGGGTATCCAGGTTCAAAGTGTGACATGCCCAAGAAAGACAAGGATCCTAAGTTGCTTGGGAAGCTGTTAACTTTGCAAAGCCAGAATACTTTTCAATATTTTGACTATGGTACTTGATTTTGTTAAAGAGTAATAAACAGTCAGAAATCATTTTGTACTTACAAACACAACAAACAAACCTTTGTTGTATATAAACCAAGACCAGCTTGGTAGCTCAGGAGTAACGCATTGGTCCAATAAATGAAAGGTTGTTGTTGAAACCAGTGGCTGGCAGCTCCTGTCAGATCCTTTGGCCAGTCTATGTAGCTCATGTCGTTATGGTACATTGCTGTCTTTAATTCACAACACAGGCCCTAGGTGGATGGATGTTGATGGGTTGTTAAAGATTTTAAGACTTTTTTTGAAAAATCATAATATTCATTATTACTTAAAAAAAATACAAAAATTACCTCGGTAACTTGGGGACGTTGAGGTTAACCACACCAGCAATGTTGGAGGCAAGGAACATGAACATGTAGTCTCGCTTTAGCTTTTCTAGACCCATCTCCACGAGCAGCTCAAGGGGCTCAACCATGAACTCTACGTCCGAACTGCTACGCAGCAGGCTCGCCATCCGTGAACGGTTCTTAGCAAATATCTGCTTCGACCAGTTTAAAATATGTAAAGAAAAAGTGAAGTATTGTTATTGAAACAACTATGCTATAAATAGTATATAAGTTGTGAGAGTGATAGCCATATAACAAACATTCAGTTACCTATGTCATTATAATCCAACTATTTTAATCTCACCTGAAATAGGCCTACATCATCTTGGGGAGAGGATGTATTCAGAAAAACTTCAACTGTATACTGGTATACAAAAGAGCAGAGAGAACTTGAAAAGGGATTGGAAATATGTGAAGCAGCATTAAAAGATCTTGGATTTTAAATATTAACCATGCAATGGTTTGTGAGATTGAAAAATTGTTTAGTATTTATTTTGATATTTGTGAGACACCCACCTGACATCTTCGAATATGTTTTCAGGTGAAAATGAGTGAGCGGTCATTTTCCAGGATCATTACTTAAAGCCCTATGAATATAGACAACTGGGTCTATTATCGAATGATCTAAAAATTGTGTCAAAATATATCTTCAATTTTAACTATTAAATATGCTCTGAGAATATTTAAAACCAAAGTGCTTACATAAGGCTTTGCAGACTGTTTCCTTATTTCTCTGATTACAAGGTAAAGACTTTCTTTTAACTCGTGATAGGTTTCAGCTTCTGAAAATTAAATATTAATTTACTACAGTGGGAATTGGATAATACAAATTCTTATTTGATTTGAACCTTTCTTTTCTCTCCTCCTAAATTGTAACAAATATAACAGAAACATAATTGTAATAACATTTTGTATGATTCAAGCTGTTTAGCCAAAGTTTACAATTGGCTGTAAAATCCTTCTGCTAAAAATTCCCCAAGACAACATTAATTTATTGATATACTGTGTCAGTTCAGACTGTGAAAGTATAAAATCTCAGTGCTCAAATTTCCCATAATTCCCTTAAGTTTTGAATTGTCCATGTCCTAATACAATATCATGGTTATCAAAAAGATACCACCTAAGATGGAAGAACAGAACTAAATAAATAGGAAATGGAAACAGTGTAATGCTCTTTGTTATAACCAACCTACATGTACATGTACCTGAACATGCATGGCCATCGAATGGGCGAGGGGATCATCCTAGGCACGGCCAGATATGGCGCCACAAGTGCTACTGATAGAAATTAAGTACAACAACTTTAAATAGTTTACGCCTGGATGTAGGCTTATAAAACATATTTTTGAATATTATGTGTAACTGAACTTTGAATATTACATTGTACTGTATGCATTAATCAAACAAATACATGTTTGACACATATCACTTAATAATTTACAAAGTTTTTACTAAATTAAATACTTTCACAAAATTGAATAATGAATAGCACCTATAAGCACAAGTCGCCATCTTCAATTTCAATTTGTACCATCTTCTATTCCTATTTTGCCCAAACGGCTAACAGCTGACCTGGGATTCTGACAATGGCAACATTGCAACCCACCATGCAATATCATATAATGGGCCCATGGTGGGATTGATAGCCTGGCAACATCTAATATACATGTACATGTATATGTTCATGTACATTTGTTGGTCAAATATACAGATTAATGACTAACAGAGTATGAATCTGGTAAAGATTCAAAGAGATGTAAAGACATATGTAATTTGCAAATACAGTATGTCTAAATGATTACCAATAAGCAGACCCCAGAGTCTGTCAATGAAATCTTTCCCCTTCTGCTTTTCCGTGAGCAGTTCGTGAATGGTAGAGTTAAGCACAGATGTAAGATTCGCTTGATTCTCGAGCTGACGACACACAGACATGCTGTCTGAACTACGAAGCAACTCAGCGACTCTCTCTGTCATAGGAACTTTCTTGAGGTCTTCCTGCTGAAAATATAAAACCTAAATCGTAACTATTTACATTAAAAATATAAGAACCATGCTGTAAACTCTAAGGTGTTCCTCAATCTATGTTAGACCTTGAAATTTATATTAAATCATTTAAACAAGACTTGTTTATAATATAAGCTAATATTAAGTTAATAATATAAGCTTGAGGATCTATATGGGCTTGTATTTTTAAAGACGGATATATTATCTGATTTTATAAAGATAAATGCCACAGGAAACAAATTGGAGATAACTTTTCTTCCTCTTTAATTAATGTATTTTTTCTTACTCCTTAATGTCTTCATCATTTGACCACAACGGTTGATCACTGTACTACTACAACTTGTGTCTCACAATGTTTCTTGTCTCTCAACAAGTTCATCACAGTCATCCCTGATTCCCTTTTACCCTACTCTTAATCGACCCAAACCAACAATGTCGCTTATTCTTATCACATGTGTTGGCAGTTACTTACACGGTCATACTTAAATGACGGAAGCAGCATCCCATCTCGGTGATAACTGACTTGAACCATATGACTTTGCTTCCACTCTCTGATCAATTCCATGTACTTATGTAGTTGGTTAAGTTGATCCCACCAATGGGATATTTGTGACTCCTCTTGGCCAACTTCACACTCAACAATCTATAAAATCATACAATCTCTAGATAACACAAATAAAAAAATCCTCTTTAAAACAGTAAGTCAAATAACATATGTACAATTTATGCCAATCTCACAATTCCTGTAATTATTATTGTGGGAGTAAAATAAACATAATTTTTTTATACAGTAACTAGCGAACTTCGTAACGCTCTACAGCAAATATGTGTTAACTTTAAGATTGGCCATGTTCCGAAGTCAAATAGCTTTACGGCTTCGTTGTAAAAGATTTAGATATTCTGGGTCACGGTATGGTTATGAGCCATTCTCAAGTTATGAATGGTGTAACTAACATGACTTTTATAGATAATAAAAATAGTTCAATCAATATACAATAATATATGGCATTAACATGTGATATTTAATTAGACACAAAATAAAAAATAGGTACATACACCCCCTAAACTGTGAAGTAATGACGTGGCAAGTAAAACTGTTTGTTTTGTGCAGTATTTATTTATTTGATAGTTTTAAATTTACGTTTGTTACAAAAGGCATTGAATAGCAATTCACATGGCTAATGAAAAGTAAACCAACAGTTGTAGCTTTAGAAATCAAATGTTTTGATTGTAGAAAATTTGTAAACAAATGTACCCCCCATAAGGTTAACATGGGGACTTTGACCCTTTGTAGGGCAGAGCCCTTTGGGAGTTTCAAAAAATCTTTTCGTAGTACGCATCTAGACTTTAAATAGAATGTGTACCAAATTTGAAGCTCCAAAGTCTTGTAGTTTTTGAAAAACTGTGATCAGTGAGTGAGTCAGATTTGGGCTTTGAATAAAATAGATAATATTGGTGAGCATTCCAGTATATCACATATAACTAGAATTAAAAAAACTTATTATCCCTGAAGCTAATTTAGACTTATATAAATGATTGCAAAATCATCATCAATCATTATTCCTCATCAATCAAAAATTCCTTTTCTGAAAAAAGCTCTAGGTGTTTTTGCAAATTAAGCTATCTTTAGACTTAATAAATTAACATTACCAATGTAGTGTCAGCTTGATTAACTGGAACTTCATAAGATGGTTTCTTCCATATTGCTTCTATGTAACATTTTGATTTGTTTGGCATTCCTGGGTAGTCAGAGATAGAGAAAACACAGCAAACTTCAGAAGTCAACTGAAAATTATAAAAAATACTCTACGTAATGATATTCAGGGTAACCGGTCTAAATAGTGCAATTTAACAACTCATTTATTTTTATTTTTATTAGTTAGGGAAAACAATTTAAATTCAACATGTAAGGAAAATTGTAAGGGGTTTTTATTGAATATATTATTATTATATTTATTTCTTTATTTCATTCATACTAGTTATTCAAAATCCTGTTTTTTCACTTGTAGTATGATTTACATAAACATTTTCTAAAAGAAAAATACTATAAGCTTATATCAAACTGAAGTTTAGAAAATGGGCAATTTTTCAAAATGTACCGTATTTGACATTTTTGAAAACCGTAAAGTAACCAATTTTATATTTCTTTCAAAATTGATTTTTTTTAAGCACAGTTTTTGTATTTAAAATGCCACTATCGCTACAAAAACGCTTTTATTGACATACTACTACTTGAACTACATGGAAATTTCATAAGCTTTCACAAAATGCCATTAAAATACCATCAGCGAAAAGAACGGTGGAGAAATGTTAGCTTTTTCATAGCTACTACAGCTTTTTTTGAAAAAATTAATTCATAGGGAAGAGACCACGTGGGTTTAACAAAAATAATTGTGGATATGAACATGACTTATTACATCGTTAACCTGAAAAATTTTGTCACACTCACAAAATGTCCACTCACCCTGTATAAAAAATATATGTAATAAAAAACAGTAAAATTTTAAACCTTAAGTATATTTTTAATACTCCTTTTAATTTTTTAATTTATACTAACAAATGAAACAATAATGCAAAATTAATTTGATCAGAATGACCAAACTGTATTGAAATTCTGAGGGAGTTTAAGTTGAAATGAATAATTGTCCTCATCCACAACGAATAATAACAACATTGCATCACAAATTTACAAGTAAGAATAGGAAGATTGTTTGTAACCTTGTATTCTGATGTAATATTGAATTTCTTTTGAAAATCATTGCACATTTCTGAGACAGCTATTTTCTCACTTTGGTTTGAATGTGCTACAGCCCAAGTTCGCTTCTTCCAGCCAGATTCTATTTCAGCAGAGAGTAGAAATTGGTTCAAATGATCAGACATGTCTGACAAAACCCAGACTGGAAGTGGGACTTTATCCCCAATCTTTAAAAATATTGTTGTCAATATTTTTCTGAAAAGTAATAATGTCAATTTAATGGCAAGCACAGAGACGGTGGGATTAAGTAGAAAAATAATTAAGACAATGTGAATCACCATGAAAGTTCTCACTGTTATTCAAAGTGGATTTACTGACAAAAGAAAAGTTCAAAAAAGGTCACCTACAATGTGCTTGCTTGATGCTGTTGCTTTAGGCAGATGATTGAATAATTTTTGAGTGAAATTCCCTGCACGGCCGAGGAATTTCAGCTCTGGCTGGTACGGACAACTGTGCTAGTGTTACTGCTTCGTTACGCATATGAGATTGTTTCATGCAAACTCCCTGAGTGACCTATTTATTATAACAATTCTGTTTTTTGTACGATTTAAAGCATTGTTAGACCTCCAAAAAGACATTTTATATGATTATCGGATTAAAAATGTCGCTTTAAAAATCAATTTCTGTATATACAAAATTTTTGTTCTTATTTCAAAATTTCTCAAAGGTTACGTAAAAAAGGTGTGTTATTTATTCGGTCCCAAAATTTTAACTCAAAAGCATAAGTAGTTTTCCCACACTCCTTACATGAAAAACAAAAATTTCCGATTTTAATCACCCTGTAACTCAAAAATTTCTCCCTAAAAACTTGAAAAATTATGCCAAATCATATTTATAATACAATCAACAAATAAATGTTATAATTATGTTTTTTCAAGATACCTAGTAGATTATTCACTCGCACCACCTTAATGTTTGTTTTGGCAATTCTCAAAAGTAAGTAATTGGTGGAATTACCATATTCTTTTTAAAATGTTTTTCCTGGATATATCTATGATGACCTTTACATTAAATCCTAATGACACTGTACAGCCTCAACAGTAATTTCTGAGTAACATTATGCCCTAAGTTTTATAAATATGTTGATAACTATTCTGGGTTAATGAAAGAAGTTTTACAGTTAGATAAAAGAAAGTTTCCTGAAATCTTAAAAAAAATTAAAATTGGATTTAAAAAGAATGTCAACTGTTTCATTACTGACCAGAGTCTAAATAACCTTATCTAAACTGCAATTCAAGTGACAATCATCCCCATTTCTTGTATTAGACATGAAGATAAATCTAGGAGAGTTTACTGAATGGCAGGAAATGTTGTTGATCATATTGTATGCATTCTAGATAACTTAGGTGAAATTATTTTTCAAATAAGAGGAGAATTTTCAATCTGACATTAAAGGCTTTACTTATGGAATTTACATGGCCAGAAAAGTACAGATAGGAATCATCAAGAGAGATGCAGTGCTTAATTTCTAAAATTGTCGGTGTGGGAACTCTTTTTTCCTGGTTTATTCTTGTAAACCATCTGCTCTATTTTCTAATAAGGCCCAGTTTGGCGTCCCCACCCCGTTAACAACTCTGTACCTACTCTAAACTTCTTTCAATTCGCACCAACCATTTTTTATGAAGCACAACAGTAACCTACTAAATAAACATGAGAATTATTTGTCTATTATCCATAAGATTAACATAGGAAAGAGTGTGCAGGTTAGCTGCTGTGAGGAACACTGAAAGAAGTCATTTCTACCATGAATAATTTTTATCTTAAAATTTACACCAACTTTCATCAACATCTGTCCATAAATAAAGAAGTTTGCCTATTCCCTATATGATTAATATGGGAAAAGAGTATGCAGGTTTGCTGCCATGATAAACACATAAACTATGATTTTTAAGCATAAATGCATAGATCTCAACCACATGAACCTAAATATCAAGTTTCATCCAAAAATATTGAATAATAAGTGAAATATTAATTTTTTATTATCCTCCATAAGATTAAAATTGGAGCCCCGTACTGTGTTTAGATTTTTTAATATCTTGGTAACCGTTGGAGATAGAGAAAAACTTCAAGAAACTTAATTGTGTAGTTTTTTAAGCTGATTCCAATGGTGAAATATAAAATTAGAAATATTTAAAAATTACATGTGAAAAACACAAAAAACCCCATTTTGGGGTACAAAACCTCCCCAAACTACCCGTTCCTATTGACTGATATGTCTGGTTTACGAACTCATCTGAGCATTTGTAAGAGTACACGTCTCTACCAAATCTGGTCTCGATCAGACCATTCTTACGAGAGCTATCGTGCTAACAGACACACACACACACACACACATATATATATATATATATATATATTTTAATGACTATTGTTTTTGGACTCTGGGCACCTAAAGACGAAAAAAGAACATGGTCCCGGGCTTAAGTCTTACCATGAGACCTACAGTAATAGCTTCTTCCCTATGGGAAATTCGCTAAAAACTATTAAAAGGACTCAACGTTTCAATAGTCAACAATAGTAAGCCTACATTTTATTTCTAACATAGGTAGATTGTGAGTTGATTGAACTGCAATATTTTGCTGCTCCGAATCGATCCTGTAGATCCGAGTCGATTTTACGTTTCTATGCTACCACTAAGCAAAGACAATTTATATTTCAATATATTAAAATAAAATTGTATTTGCACTAAGATAGCAGACTTGGTATCATTTCATGTATGGAAAAACTAATAGGGATGCCTCGTCTATGTCTTTATTGTTGTTTTTGATTACAGCTCACAATTAATTGCTTTTTTGGGCACTCATTATCTGCTTGCGAACCACAGCTTTAAAGTTACGTGTGTTCCCTTGCATTCCGGTACTTTTGGGAGGTAAGGGCCCTTGCGTTCCCACTGAATTAAACCACAGGACAGATGCCAAAAATCTCAACAGAGCTATTTGTTATCAGTGGATTACCGTACAATATTATACTGTACTATGTTCAACACCCCCAGGTATACTTGTTCACTATATGGGGTATTTCATAATATGTTATTTATAGATAGTACACCTAATAAAAATATAAGAAACAAAAATACCTAGCATCTGTCATGGACAAAGGAGCATGAAAACTTTCTTCAGTTGTGACAGCGGGATCCAGCATGACAGTATCATCTAGGAGTTCATCTTCATTTCTGAATGGGCATTCTAGGGGCTGGCCAGTTACTGATAGCTCTGAGTCGCAACCACAAAATGTAGTTGAGTAATAAATAATCATTTAGTCAACTTAAATTAAAAATAACCAATTTTTATTAATATTTAGTTAAAAGGAAGAATCTGGTTGATAGTCTTTTAGAAATAATTTGTAAAAAATGAATTTGAATAACATTGACAATAATTGTGTTTTGGGTACCAAAATATTTCAAACCACAATCAATATCATATCTTGTAGCCGTAATTAGTCTATCTCCTCCAAATCAATACCATTTAAGTACCACTGAATATCTCAAGTCCCATTAAAATACAATTTAACAAAACTTTTTATATTCTCTTGGGAGTTTGGATTAATTTGTGTGAAGTACTTGACAGTTCAAAACGTACACTGTTGCAGCACTGGTCAGTTATTTGGCTATACAGTGTGTAGAGGTTTCCTTTCATAATGTTCTCCCTATTTCAAGGACTACTGAACCTGAATACTATGTTGTACCCATATTCTTAACATATGGACTAAAGAAAAATATAAAAAAAACTACATATGGTAAACAAAGGCAAAGTTAGAGGTTTTAAGGGGGGGCACAGAGTTCCTAGTTTCCTAGTTTTTTTCATAATATAACCTTTTTAGGTTATATTTTTATAGAGAAAAGGAAACATTTACTTAAAACAAATATAAAACCACAGTAAAATATCATAAAAATATCTCTGTAAAATAAAAAATTATAATAGAATTGAAATTTATAGTTACCAATGTTAGGTAATAAAAATGATTAAACTTTTAAGAGGTCTGGGGGGAAATGCCCTCCCATGCCCCCCCTGTAACTCCGCCCATGATGGTAAAGTAGTTTTATCTCTAAATTATTTAATAAAATAATAAAATTTGTGCATTTTATAAATGGAAATAGGACTGAGGATTGGATTCCAAAAGTACTCAAACACTAAAAAAATTGAACGGATTAAATATTTAAATTTGTGTAGCTTTAAATTTTGTAAATTAAAATTACTTTTTTTATTTTTCCAAGTGTCTGTGAGCACCTATTGTAATTATGAATTTAAGACTTAAATATTAGACATAACTGCTCATTGTTTATAGTTAGTTGTAGATAGCAAAATATGAGCAAACGAATAAGTACAAAATATTATTTTAATTTAAAATCACATATTTTATCAAACAAAATGATCAAATTTAAGTTGGGTGATGTTACAACTTACCAGCAAGACTCTTTTCTATTCCACTGATACTAACTGCCGACTGACAAATTTTGACCTGTTGATAATTTCCCACTAGCTTCCCCTGAAATTTAATAAGGGTAATAAAAGGATAATTTCAATAAAAACTCTTAGGAATCTGCAAACCTGTTGAATAGCATCCTATATATCCTGATAGGCGAATCTCGAGGTCAGGGTTGCCAAGGGTTTTCATTTATTTTTTTAAATGCCAATAATATTCAAATTTAGTGCTAAAAATAGTTTGTCATTGTTTTCATTAAGACCAGATTTATGGAATTATTCCATAATTGGTGTGAAAGTATTTAGGAAGACCCTCGGTTGGCTCAATGTTTTTGTATGAGGGTTGAACTTGGTACAACTTGGTTCGCTGTCTGACCATGTTGGATGAAATGATCAAGTCAGATAATTAAAAACTGAAAGCCTCTTGAATCTTTATGTAGAAATAAACATTCCACTCGATTCCTTTCGCCTACTTTTTCTAAGTATGTCTTAATGATCTTCTGTACAAACAAATTAGACCAAGTACCAGTGTAGTTCTGATTTTTGGTCTGGTATAACTTAGAATATTTAAGGTACTGAGTTAAAGTTTTATTACAAGATTATTCTCACCTCTTTATAAACAAAAATGATAGGGTCCTCTTGATGGTGCATTAACAAATTTGAAATATACTTTGGTGGTTTTCTCACTTCTATAAGAACATCAGAGTCAAGAACATTTCTAAGAATTGCACAGCACTCCTCTGGGGTCATAATGTGTAGCTTGTCTAACTGAAATATAAAATAATCTAATAATACATGAATAACCATCAAAGGGATAAGACCAACGGAAAAAAATTAATATAGGTAGGCCTACTATTTAAAAAATGTTTCAATGTGATAACCTATAAAATATTTCACATTAGCGAGTTCATACATGTTTTCATTTGACAGTCATTTCTCTACGGATCTGATCTCTCATTGAAAGTAGTTACTGAGTTGAACCAAATTTTGGGGATAGGGGGCCTAATAAAAACAAATGATACCCGTTCAGTCATCAATGCTGCCATTTATTCGTTTTGAAAATTAAGGGAACTTATCTCATTTCAAATAACACCCCCAACCACATAAATACCCCTGTGAGTAACCCTGAGGGGTGGGTACTTTTAGCCTAATTATTTTAATTAATCTGGTTTAAAAAATTTAATTTTATTAATTTTAATTAAAATTTTATTAATTTAACAATTAATATAATTAATCAATGTTTATTTTTAAGAAATTGTTTAAATTATTGTTTTACTTATTATTATACTAGAGACATTGAGGAAAAGTATGTGGGTATTTGAGTGAAGGATGAGTTGATTGGTATAATGCATTTTATGACATGTGGCTTTTGCGGTGACTGGTCCATACATAACTGCTTACTGAGGCTGCTACTTAAATTAGCATATCTGGTCTTACCTATAAACAGACGCTAATAAATATATAAATCCTATCATACTTCGCTACATATACATTCCCCATTCCTTAGCTGTCATTGTTCTTTTTACCATTAACATTCGCCCATTATTTTTTTTATTTCTACCTATTTTTTTTTAAATACCATTAATTATATTCCCAATATCCCCCCCCCAAAAGTTGCAGCCTAGCCAGACATATTGGTGCAGGTAACCTGATGTTAGCTGACCGGTGGTCGAACTCGAAAAGGGTAAGAGACCGATCCATCTCGTCAAACCTGGTCGCAGCGCCAGCTGCCTTGATTAACTTCCTCTTATTCTTTTTGATGCAGTGGGGCCAACCCAACACTTTGATACTGACAAGAACAACCAATTCATTTGTATGGATCATTAATTAATAGCTCACTGATCAAGGCAACTGAATACAGAATGGAAACATCACAAAATTGTGTAAAGGTTTAAGGATCAAACCAGCATCTATATTATGAAACGGGTACTATATTCACTGCACCACCCAGCCAGTTAAATTTATTGAAGGGTAGTTATTGTATTACTGAAAATATTAAACTACTACCTTATACAATATATTTCTAACAACCATATATAGGATTACATCGGAGTGAATACATCAATAGTTTATTGGTGTAAAATAATTTTTGTGGTATAAAATTATTTTTTCTCCCTGTCCTCAGACGATCAATAATACCACATCTTGTATTTTGTTACATAAACGTCATGACACTTTGTCTCAGTGTGTTTAGACTATGGCAATACGGAATCGTTTGAAATGGTAAGATTACTCTCCATATACGAAGGTTATAATAGGCGGAGACGTGGACGAGGCCTTGTACACCAAGGGGGTGTACAGTAATCGGGGCTTTATTCGGCCCAATCGCCTTCGGTTCAGCACGGTCCACGCTGTCCCAACAATTAGATAAACTACCCCCACCCCCCACCCACCCTGACGGCAACCCTCAGGTGATTAATGTATTGACTAACCTCACACACCCTCCCTCTCTCTCCCTCTGTTCCGCTCTCTCTTCCTCTCCAAGGATTATTTCTAAGCCTCGGACAGAATGAAGGAGGACGGCCGAAGCCCGCTTTAGCCCCGTAGATGAGATATTAAACCTTTGTCCTCCCAAATACATTTCGCTCTTGACATTATAAAGTGGCCACGACCCCAAACCTAAGCCTTCACAATGGATCAACCGACCGGGTTCCGGACAAATATTACTTCAATGCATTCGACTGTTGTAATAAAACGAGTGGAAAGTGATTAATGTAAAAGATAAAGCTATAATAAAATTAATTTTTGCTACATTTACATAAATATGACAATTTTGATTTCTCGAAAATGTAACTAATTATTTTAAAGCACGTTATCTTTCTACCTGACTTCTTCTATATATAAACCAAATTACAGTTTTCTCTTTAGGCTCCTACATTGCTTGGAGTTATTATCCTTTTTTAGTTATTTTTACGTGCTCTATCTCAGAAAAGCCAAAATAAGTATTATCTGAATTTATGTATTTCTGTAACGCTAAACAATATCTGTTTGTAATGCTTGTCCTTGAAAACACCACGATTATGAGTCTTTTTCATTATTCTATACCTTTAGGAAAAGGTTTTTGTTTACTTTTTACTTACCTAAAACCTATTAAAATAAAATAACGAGCACTCAAAACCCCTGTTTCAAACAATATTCTTCTAGATTTTATGGAACACTTAATGTCCACTACAGATGATCAGTTCGAAATGACAGCTCTCCAATCGTCCTTATACGGTCAGTTGGTCTAAAATCAGTCCATTTTACCAATTAATCTAACGAAATTTCAGCAGGCCATCACTTCAATTTTTGGCTGAGCGCAGTCAGAATCTTGCATACAGACGATAAGGACTAGCTGTCAGTTCGAGCTGTTCGTCTGTATGGGGGTTTAATAGCAGTTCATCTATGCGAGTGAAGTTGCGAAATAAAGTACTATGGAAAAAAATAAATGTATGTCCATATTTATGTAACTTAAAATTATTTTTTCTGGTAATGTTGGTAATGTAAAATATGTTGGTTGAAAAATGTGAATTGTAAAAATTAGCTAGTTTTCTTGTTGTATGAGTTGAACTAATTGATTGTTGGATAACTATATTCTCACCATGTATTACTGTTGAAAGTTAAAAAAATAGTTACTGTTGGTAATGTTGTTGCACATGACGTGTAGCAAGGGTAGGTTATGTTTAGAAGGACCCGTGAATGAGTTACTTAACGTCTAAAATTATGTGGATTTGAAATTTTCATTTGTATTAAATGTAATTACTGTCGAAAAATAAAGATTTTTTATTATTATTTCATGTGCTTTTATTTGACTAGAAATGGAATACAGAAATGCTATAAGTTGACCATGACGAAATTTTATTATTATAGTTATTGCCTTTTTAGTGATCTATTCGTAGGCTAGTGTAAACTGTTTACGGACAGTAGGCCCTACTTATTTTCGTTTTATTCATTGCATTATGAATATGGAAAGAAATTTGGTAGGGCTTTAAAAAACATCAACCGAGAGACTACTTTGCCTCCGCCATCTTAGACTTTTGGTCCCATAAGATCGATGTTAAAAACTCTGAAACACAAATTTTAAAATGAAGACAGAAAATTAAGACCACTTGGGTCTAAATCTTCTGGATAACAGTTATTATACAAAGATATAGACTAAAATGGTAAAATATTCTTGACCTAGGACCCCGCATTAGATAAACTTATTTTTGAGCAGGGTTCTTTCAATGAGATGCTCTCGAGCTGAATACCACCTTACATAAAAACGGTTGAAAAAAATAGAGAAATAGATTTTTCGTAATTTCCATAAGGATAACATTGGGCGCCCTCATAACGCCAGATAACGTGCTGTGTACGTCTTTTATTATTATGTCTACGAAAAGATTTTTTTTTAATTTTGTTTATAATTCTAACATTAAAAAATGTGCACAGTTTAATTTGTAATATATTTTGTTTTTTGGAATAAATCTGATTTTGACTTTGACTTTGACTTAGTGTACCGCGGACTTTAGTAAGCTGGTTTTAGTGGCGTTAATTAAATTGTTCTATACGTTTGTTTTGCCAAAAAATAAATAATAAAATTTATTCCTCCTATAAATTTATTACTAAACCCATAATATTTTCTCAGGGTCTACAAGTCCATTGCCCTGTGATATCAGTCGTTCACTACACTGATAAGCTTAGCGAAAGTGGAGCAGTTCACTTTTACTTCACATACCACTTAAATATTACAATTGCCTAAAATATAACTTATTAAAGGTAATACTACAGGTACGGTACTTAAAATAATTAACTCTAACTTTAACATTTCCGAAAATTCATAAATAATAAATATAAATTATCTTTGCCACAGACCCACATTTTTAATTATAGCGAAAATTTAGACAGAGGTTTTTGTGTTTTTAATTTAATTGGGATATCATGAAAAAATTGGTCCTAGAAATACAAAACCTTTCTCAAAACCACTTTTCCAAAAGTTAGGTCTTTTAAAGTTCTGCTTTATGATATTTCTTGTTACGTATGCTTGTCTGTATAAAATCGCATTATTTGTTACTTGCCCACTTCGTTAGTAAACAATTTCAATCAATATTTTATTGGCATAATGTTTAATTCCTTGAATAGAGGAAAAAATGTCCCCTCCTTCTTTCATTCGTTATATTCCAATGCAATGATTCGGTGTAACTCTTAATTTATAAACTAAAACTTCCTACCCAACAATAAATTGCATACATGTTCTACATGTTTTTTTTCAAATTTTTTATCCATATAAATCCCTGAATACTCGACTTTTCCCAATCATTTACAAAACCAATTAGCAGTATCATTGCAATTATGGAACATTTTTTCCTTGTTGAAATCAAACCCCTTTAAGTCAAGGTTTATGTATTTTGTTTTTGAAACATTAATATTATGATATCATATTAATATGATTTGTACCACAACAATCATTCAGTAGTTTTGAATTAAAAGAAATCTTTTGAAAAGTATTCTTGCTGTTAATACCTATCCAAATTTAAAAATGCAACATCGTAAAAGCACAAAGGCCGTACGTAATATAACCTTTAAAATGTTAATGCAAAAAATTATCAATAAGCCGAATGAATGATTTATTCATATTTAAATAAATGTATGATTTGAAAGGTTACCTTTAAATATTTGTAAATATGAGTGGTGTATTTCATCTCAAGCCGTTTTGAAAATTTTGGGAATTGAAGTTCTTTAAAGGTTTTTATTTATGTTATATTTATTTAAGGGGAAGAATTTTGCTGATCCCTCTTTTCTTCCCCTGGTTTTGGATATGTACTGGACTTTTAGAGCGATAATGTCAGAATAAATCAAAATTATCTGCATGGATTAATGTGAAGTGGCTCGTATGTTAAATCATGTGTATAAATTTAGTTCAATAAAGACACAGTGAAAGTGGGTTAGGCCTATAAATCTAGTTGTCGACTTTATTTCAACTTCCGCATGAAAACTTTTACTCAATGACACCAACGATACGAAGTAGGAAACTTCAAAATTATTATCAGCGAGCTGTTTCCGTTTTGTGTTCTTGTCAAGCATTGAATCGACTTCGATGAGAAGCAGATTGAAATCTTTGTCATCTTTTCAAGACATAGAAATCGAAGGGGAGAACGGTTTAAACTGAAAAGTCTCTGACCCCAACTTTTTGGTCTGTCCGACGGTGACGAGTTTTATTTCACCCTTCATTGTTGTGACCTCCCGTGATTTTGGAAAAATAATTGAAAGATTTTGAAAACGAAGAGGTGGGGTTTTTAACCCAAAACTTATCGAGTTTTAGGAAATAGTTGTAATTTTCAATTATTATAAAGATGTTCTACCTGTAGTTAATGGTTTAGGTCCCCGATAAAAGATTATTTTAATTAGGAGACGATTTATAATTTTATTAGGTGGAAAAAGTGAGGAAATATTGCGTGGAAACAATTCAACGCACAGATTAAGATGCACCTTTTATTACTGATAGATCTGTGACTCAGCCATTACCAATCTCGATTAGAATTCCAAAAAGTTTACTTAAAAATGAATAAAAGTTGCCTGTAGGATTATAAACCTACTTAAAAATATAATAGGCATAACGCATGAACTTTCAACAATAAACTTTGTAGATAAGTTTTGTAAACTCTTGAGACATGTATATAAGACAATCATTACAATGTAAACTTTCTAATAAAAAATATTATTATTATATTTAATTTAGGATCGTTCAGAACTGAATTTTGACAATGAGAATGTCGCGTAGGTAGAAACTAGTTCTAAATGGTTTGCATTTTATGCCCACATATATTTTTAGATTTTTAAAATCTTTCTACAAAACCTTAAGTTTGATATAGATGATACATTCTCCGCGAGAAATATATTAAATAGATATAGAAAACGTAAATTATTACAATTCAAAAAATAGTTGTACACAAATTATTTATTTATTTCCTTAGTTTCAAATAAATAATTTACTATAGGTATTTTATTGTTAAATATTGTTTAAACATTTTCAAAGAGACACATTTTATTTACAAATTTACTATAGGTATAGTTTGACTCCTTCATTGGCGTTAAAATATTAATACTATTTTTATTAGAACTTATGAACTCCAGTAATAAAGATAACACGGATGATTAAATACAATGGAACCATCGTATTTAAATTCCATTTTTAGGAGATAGCTCATCTGCAACAAAGGGATGCCCATTCAAATAACTGAGAAGTTAAAAATTGATGCATAAAATTTAATTTACAGTTAAACTGGTAACAGACCACTAAAGAATTTTTTTATAGTATCCACATAGGAGTTGACTTGTAGAGGGTGGCAGGACTGTTGTCTAATGTGGTAAACTTAGATAGCTCGTCGGGCACATTAATCACCTGTGGGGAGGGGGTGGGTCTAATTGTTTGGACAACCTGGCCCTTCGATTGGACCGATTTAAGACTCGATCGCTGCTAACGGTCACGCACGAGTCCTAACACGCCCTGACACGTCTGGGGAGAATTGTCTCGGTATTTGTTTTGTATCAACCCCAGATGTGTTTTAACTAAGATGTTTCGAGAATCCTCCGGTATCAACTATCGATAACTTGATCAAATTTCAATATCGATACAGCGATATTATTGCAAACAAAATATCGATATATCCGATAATTAATCGTAGATATTTTCTACTTTAACTTCTCAAAAAATACTAAAGCTAATCTAAGCTATGTGAAAATTTATTGTATCAGATTGACATAAATTAGTTTTCACCACTTGGGGTGATGGAAATAAAATAAAATAAGTCTAAATGTTGAGAAATTATTTATAACTTACAACTTATTTAAGAATTACTATATAAATTAAAATTAATTTTTTGTATGTTATGCAAAATCTTAACTAAATTATTGACATGGATATGTCTTAGCTCTGAGGGGGTGTTAGTGATTTTTAAGATGGAAAATATGTAACAGGTTTCCATAGACTACTACCAGGTCTATTGTATTGAATTTGTAATATAAAAGAATAAGAACAGCTGTTTAGATAAATGGAAAACATTACCTTTAGACATATCCATGATCTAACCTATTTCCCATAAGGAAGTAAATACAGTACAAAAATGTTTTGACATGGATATGTCTTAGCTCTGGGGGGGGGGTGTTGGCGATTTTTAAGATGGAAAACATGTAACAGGTTTCCATAGAAACTACCAGAACGATTGTATTGAATTTTAAATATAAAATAATAAGAACAGCTGTTTAGATGAACTCAACATTCCCTTTAGACATATCCATGATCTAACCTATTTCCCACAGGGAAGTAAATACAACCATTTTAATGGGAGTACTGGGCCCAGCTGCCTTTCTTCAGCATGCTATCACCTATCAATATTAATGACTGATCTTGGAAAATGAAATGAATGAGCTGATATTGCTCTGTAACAAGCTACATGTGAATAATGAATGTCATGAACTTTATTACACTCGTCAAACTCAAGCTTCACTCATTTTTTTGCTATATTCATCTTTTAAAAAACGACCAGAGTGGGTTGGTGCGTTTACGTATATGCATATGAATATAGCACGTAGAAAATATCACTAATACTATAAAAACTATAAAATTACGAGTAGGCCTACATAATCTAAATAAGAAAAAAATAAAATTTGTCAAAGAAACTTAGGGTCCTGAAATTTGTGAACTCAGATAGTTATTGAAACTAACCACCTACGACAGAGCGCAAAGCTAGGACTCCCATCTACTATTGGAACGTTTAGTGATTGCGGCGATGTCCACTACTAGCGCTACTGTACGCGGCAGTAAAGTTGTTTACTACTAGAGTGCAGCACTTACTTATTCTATGACCAGCCACCTATATCCGAGATTACATCTGCATATGGAACGTGAATTACGAACGTGTAGAGTCAACACCTTGGACAAATGGCGGAAGAAATGTCAAACAGAATGTTTAGGCTTGCCTCAAAAAAGCACCGTGCCCCTTGGTTCAGATACCAACACTCGCCGTTTACCAGACGTGCTCCTATAAAGGCTTACTTTATTAAACACAAAGAATGGATAAATCACCACAAACTTATTTTGTTTGTTAGTGACGAATAATTTTGTAAGAAAGAAGAATACTACTAGACTGACTAATATGAATGATTCATATTTTGTTAATTAGACTTTTTACGGAATCGTCTCATCTTCTTAAGTATAATATTTTACCAATAAAGTAACTAAACTACAAACCCTTAAAAAGGTGTGTTACCTTTGGAAAACATCACGTCAAAGATAATCGGTTAAATAAATTTGAATTTGTGGTCCAACGAATCGGAAAATAAACAGTAAAATCAGCCCGGTGAGTATTTAACACTTCCTTAGTCACTCACTCAAAAGGCGGGGGAAGGTAGGCCTAACGCGGCACGAGTGTTTCACATAGGGCGGTGATGTGTATATAGACTTTAATTTGAAAACTTCCTCGAATCCTTGCGAGGTTCACGCTGAGAACTTGCTCAATAAATCACGTCTAAGCAACTCCAAAACTCGCTGCATTTTCTTTAAGCCAGCTTTTCGTTGAGGTAAGAACATGCACATATGAACTCTCTTCAAGTTGCAGGTTTGATAACGAGAAAATGTCAAACATTAATATAAATGTGGAAAATATAGCAGTGTTAAAAACCCATTTTCAGCAATAATGTCCGAAAACTATCCCTTCGAATTGAGTCATAAAATGCTCGGTTTTCAAACTTATCAAAATAAATTCATAATTACGCCTATTTACCAACTTTCGTTTGGATCAGCATCATAAAAATTATATGTATAACTCATGAGAACCAGAACAAAATTGCAAATAAATAAATAAATATCGTCTTTATTGATAAGCGTTTATCAAAGGAAATACTCTGTTTCGCATAAAAACTCTTGTACAATAGATATACTATGTTTATATAAAAAACTAGCTTCGCTCGCTGGGGGCTTTGCCCCCATGGTTGCTGTCGGCAGTCCTTAATAATTAGAATACAGTTAATGGCGGTGTAGGGAATGAGCGTGTAAAATTTCATACCATTATAAACTAAAATAACGTAACACAGTAGCAAAATGTGTAAGAAGAAGTCACAGGGTGTGACATATTCTAAAAATGTAGGTATAAAAAATGTAAACTGTCACTCGCATGGTCTTAAAACTAAAAAGTAAACAAAATAAAAAAACATTAAAAAATTCAAGTGCTTCAATCTGTGGTGTATATTCATCTAACAGGTATAGTAAAGCAATCAGCTGTTGAAAAGAAAATAGCTATAATGTAAAAAAAGTTCTAGTTCCACAGTATGGGGTCCTTTTTGGACTCATAGGGAGAAACCTAAATGAGCTACAACAAAATTGATGATCCATAAACCTTCTCCATGAATTATTACCTCAGTGAACCACTTCTCATGGCTAATCGGCCAACTGTGTCTGAGCGCATAAACTTTAAAAATACAAATATATACACAAACATCCTCTTTTATAGATACGAGATAAAGATCTAAAATATATTAATGTAATTTATAAGAAAATTATATCAAATAAAAAATCTTTATTCATTGAATTATATTCCAAAGTAATGTGTAAAACTTTTCTAAACGATGGCCAAATCACAATCTTTTAATGATAAGGAGGACATAACAAATCAGTAATAATAATCAAATTATTGATTATTAACTACTCGTATAATCAAGTGCCAAATAATTAAAATAGTAAAATTATAACTTGTAGATTAATTTATGGTAAATTAATGGGTAGATATTTTCAAACCCCTAAAAGTCGTTTCCGAATAACCTAATCTGAATAACTTAGTTCTTTTAATTGGAAATTACAGTGGAAAGTAATCAAATATTATAACATTGTAAAGTAAAATTTTAATTCAATCATAAATTTAACATCATGTTAAGATTTCTGATATTTTATTACGGTGTACACGATTTTTAAATAAATCATAGCGTTCTTTTAAATGACTTATAAGTAAAATGTCATTTTAGTTTCACATTCATTTTAGTAGGAGTGTATTTATTTATTATATATAAAGTTATTATTTTTATGTATAATTATATATGAATTGATTATATATTCATTATATAATAGCCTATAAAAATATTTAGTAATATTTTTACGTATGACCCGTACTAATTAGAATATTACACTTTCAACAGTTGGCAACACTTGTGAACAGCTGACGAGGGGTTGTCAGACACGACCCAAGATGGATGGCGACTCGAGGGCTCCTAACTTTCCAAATCCTTTTACAGCCAGTACTTATTATCGAGGGAAAGGGAGAGTTTTAAAACACAAAAGATTAATTTGCCTCGGAGAGCTTTTAGTTTTCAATGAAAGGGAAATGTTTCCATTTCAAAAGTTTAACTAAAAACCTTTTAAAATGAAAGGATTTATTTTAAACCGATTATGTATCCAGGGATGATTTACCCGAGTTGCCGAGAAATTCTGAAGTGAACATTTTGCGTTGTATTAACATACTACGATGATCTTAAAACTCTTTACCATCGGAGTCTTTTGATTTCTTTTTTCTCCCATGAGAATGACAAAGGAAATCATGAAATTGGTATTTTTACTTAGGCCTACTAATTAATTAACTTATTATTATTATTATATTTTGTTAGTGTGTGAATTTTCTATATCTCTTAACCAGTATTGGGTTCTTTAACGAATTGCCCCATAATTTTTATCGATGGCCCCTTAAAGCACCCCTTAGAGGGTTTTATATACTGATGAATATGGAAAATGATTAAAGAATATTTAAATTTTCACACTAGAAATTATATTTTAAATATTTTTAAGGGTAAATTAACTTTATGACAGTATAAACTAACTAAAATTTTGCATGGCAAAGAAAAATTCCCTAAAAGTGACGAAAAGTTTTTCAGTGCTAATTCCAGTTTTTAAGAATATAATAGGAAACGTATTATTACACCTATCGAGAAACGGCAAAAATGATTAATATTACAACAAAATCCGTTTAAACAGGCTTTAAAAAATTCTAAAAGACAATGTTCCAAACTTATCAATCAAATCTTCTGGTGTTTATCTAAGTTTTATAACATTTCATTATACATTTTAAAATAACTCCATCATTGCTCGTGCCCAATTCATGAACGATTCTGCTAAATTAGTTGCTATGTCAATTTTGCAGCCCGAAATTAATTGATCTATAGGATTGATCCAGAAAGCTGATACAGGCAAATAAAAATATATTTTAAGTGTGGGAATGAAGCAAATCCTAAATGTATGGCTATATAATACGATTTTGGTAGTCAAAGTGTGATTTTTCAATATACTTAAACAATTTTAAAAATTGTAAAATTATTTTATAATAAAGCTTATTGTTTTAAATATCAAATAAGAATCAACAAAACATTATTTTACTATTTTAAATCTGAAATTTCGTTGTAGGTAAAATATTTTTATAAAATTTGGAATATGCTATTTTTACTGTGTCATTGTCGAATTTATTAAAATACCCTGTATTGTAAGCTCGCTTCAGAAAAACCTGCATTAGTTTTTTAAATAAAATATTGTAGTTTGTTTTATTATATCTGTAGCTAACGTATTATGTTACCTGATATGTGATACCAGAATGCATGTTTAAAAAATGGAAATTCGCTAAGTACTCGGTTCTTCTGCGACGGGGATATACATGAATATGATAAAAAACAATTATTTAATCTCAATATCAACGAACAGTACAGTATATTTATCTTAAAATACAGGGTCATCTGTAATAAGTTGCGATGGTTCGCAAAAAAACGTTAATACATTAATAAAATTGACAACAATACAAATACAACGAAAATTAATCCTATAAACCCCTACACGTTTTCATAATGTATAATATATTTTAACTATTTTTTCTTACAATAAAGTACTCTCACAAAACTACTTCTAAAAAAGGTTTGTTTAATTCCCTGTGGGAAATAGGTTAGATCATGGATACGTCTTAAGAGAATATTTTCAACTCTTCTAAACAGCTGTTCTTATATATAAAAATTCATTCTCTAGTAGTTTCTATGGAAATCTGTTTCAAATTTTCATCTTGTAAATTGCCAATACCCACCCCCAAACTAAAACATATCCATGTCAAAAACTATATTCAGTACCTCAGCAAAGTACAGGAACGGACACAGGACAGCAAGTGACTGGTCTAGGGGAAGGGTCGACCACACATGAGACTACCTCAACAGGAATATAGAGTGAAAAGTTGGAACCAGTTTATGAACAGCTGATAAGATAACCAGCTGACGGTAGAGGAGTGAATGAGTTGGTCTAACAATTATGAATAGATACGTAAGCAGTTCACTACTTGGCGAAGCAGTACAATATATATTTTATCAAAACATTTTCTTACATAGTTTCCAGACTATACTTTTGGGGAAGACGAATTGTCCCAAAGTGGACATTCTGGGAAAAGGATGGAATTTTCAGAAAACTTTTGATATTATGTTTGAATGTTAATAGTAACAATAAGAAAAAATGGATTTCTTAGCTAGTTTTTGAAAAGTTAATAATTAAAAACATTTATTGTTTGTATTATCATTTCTTGGTAGAGAATATTCATATGTAGTCCTACGTTGCTGTGTCTGATAGTGCGAAAGTAAAAATAATGGTTGTTATTGTTTTCTTTTATGGTAGAGTTATGTTGGATAAATAATCTAGATCATTACAGTGCATATCTTTAAAATTGTACTTGAGAATAATTATATTTTTTACTGTGTCCCCCCAACCAACTCAATTTCTTTGGACCGAACATTGGTAAGGCATATTCGAGCTTATCAGATCGAACACGAATCCATAAAACCAAATTTCATTAAATCTAGAACTATATACTATTATAACTATAACTATTATACAGCTACAACACTACGTTACATAGCTACAAAACTACGTTATACAGCTACAACACTACGTTATACAGCTATAAAACTTCGTTATATAGTTACAACACAACGTTATACAACTACAACACTACGTTATACAGCTACAACCCTACGTTATTCAGCTTCACCACTATGTTACAGCTACGTTATACAGCCACAACACTATGTTGCAGCTACGTTATACAGCTACAACACTACGTTATACAGCTATAAAACTTCGTTATATAGTTACAACACAACGTTATACAACTACAACACTACGTTATACAGCTACAAATACTATCTTAAAAGCATTTTTTTATTTTCTCCAACCCAAACGATAGACCATGAGGAAAATATTACTTTCGTCAAAATGTTTGAGATCATATTTTTGGTAAATATGCCGTTTAATTTTCTCCTGTTCAAAAGGGGGAAACCAAAATCTTGTATTTTATAGATGGGATGTTTAAAAGAAACAAACATAATTTAAGAATACAGTACGACAATTTTGTAACATCTATGTTTACTTTTAAAAGGAGAGGGTATGTGTGAGTTCACTGAGACCGTTTGTTTGTTTGTTTTATTTTCTTTTACAGAAGTATTTCACTAGTTGAAGAACATTCGAGGCCAGTTTCTTCAAGTTCAGTTTGGCAACGCTGTGATGAGTCACTAATGAATGTAGTTCCGGTTCAACTTGTCTTATCGATTGCTATTATGATTACCCCCCTCACCCTGCATATTCGCCCCACGCGCCGGTTTTTTTAGCCCTTGCGCCACCCCTCGGGCCCGACCGATGAAAAAAATCCATAATCCCAACCCCGCGACGGTCCGGTCGGCTGCTGCCGCGTCCGCAGCGCGCCTCACCTCATCGCCGCAATCTATATCTGTAAAAATAAAATTAGAATCATCTCTACACATTGTAGAAATTACAATTTATTTTTGTTTTTTACCTTTTATACCCTAAAAACGGAATATATCAATTTCGGCCAGTTTTTACGTAACGCTAAACAAGGTCTTTTTGTAACAGTTCTCCGTGGAAAAAAGAGGTAACCAAGAACGACGAAACTTAAACATAAATCTATACTTTTGTACACTTTAAACTGACCCACGCTCTTTTAAAATAAAATAATAAAGATAAAAAAAGCTTTTGAAAGATATTTTAAACTTTTTTAAATTCTAGTAAACTAAAACATCCGATTATTATTATTCTTTGAATATTAAAGTATTTATAGTAAAATAAAATTGGAGTTTTGTCTGTACACAGCCTAAAATGGGTAAAATTGTTTTTATCTCAATTTCTGTCAGACCTTCTTTCTGTAACACTAACAAATGCATTAATGTTCATTTTATAGTTTAAAACGATAGCACTCACTATGATCATTTTGACATGGATATGTCTTAGCTCTCGGGGGAAAGTATTGTCAATCCGTCAGAATAAAATTGGAAACGGAAGTCATGGTTATAAGAACAAATGTTTAGAGGAACTGAAAACATTCCCTTTAGACATAACACTATTTCTCTAGTCTAACATATTTTTCAAATGGAAATAAATAACTTACATTAATTTAGAGGCTTCCTGGAGAGGTGTTTTTATATGTTTCAAACTGGCCCACGCTCTATTTAAATAAAGAAATGCTCTGTCGAAATATCCAATTTGCGCGATATTGAATGAATTCTTTCTTATCTTTACTGATCATGTGATCTTTTAAAGTACTGTAATTTAACAGAATGCAATATTCAGCTGTCGATCTAAAATAAATATTAGGTTGAGTAAGAGTGTGTGTGTTTGTATCCGTTTGTGTATTTGTTAGTCTGTGTGTGTGTTATGGATAATCCCAAGATGAGAGCAAATTTCCATTCTCTATCAAAGCCAGTTTACTGCGCATCGATAACGCAGTCAATACTTTCTAAAACAAGATTATTCGAAGACTTGTTTGACGTTCGTAAGGCTAGGGCAGACTGGACTCTTCATTACATAAGGTTAAGTGATTCATTAAGTAAACGTGACGGCATATTAACCAATAAGCGTGATAGTATTTTTCACCATTTTGTATTTCATAAATTTAATGATTTTCTCTTAAAAAGCTTTCCGCCAAATTGCGAACGCAATTTGTTCCTGCACAATTGGGACTTGGGTAAATCATTCGGAATAAATTGTCAGATGAAAACCACAGTAATGACGACTATAATGATGCTGGTGAACAGTAATGACGAGGTGACAAAGGGCGAATAATCACCTGACGCCATTGTTGAAGAACAACAGACACCCGCGGCTCCCAGAACGGAAGTAAAAACTTCAAATAATTTCCGGTTTCCGGATTCGCTAATAACGCCTAGGGGTTTCGCGCTGGCCAGGTGCTCTGGCGGGAATTTCGAACGCGATCGAAAGCCCCAAATATCGAGTCTAGGAGAGCGATGGTGTATGCAGGAAGAAAGATAGAACGTTTTTTAATTTGAGCTACCTCAAATAACAAAATACTTACTTACTAAAAAATTCTATATTTTTATAATAGAATAGGTTTTCAATTGATGTGAAACCAATTAACTAATATAACAAATTTAATGACTGGTCAACTCTACTTGTATAGTATAACGTTCTGACGTGTAATCGTTGGGTTTCCAGTTTGATTATACAAGACAGCCGCCATTTTTAATCGGGCATTTTTAATTAATTACCTATTAAACAACAGGTTGACGTTAAATCGTAACACTTAGGCCCTACTAGTTTTTTGTATGTTTCCTATAAAAATTCTACTTCAAAATTTTAATTAAAAGATACTTATATGAAGTTATAATTTAATTTAAGGAAGCTATACTTTAACAACATAGTTAGTTCTTTCAGATATAAAATCACCCTTAAAATCTAAAGTTGTGTTCATTAAAACGTTTTTATACAATACATAAAAAACCTTTACATTATCAAACAACAAACACAACTTGAAAGCGATTGATAAACCCATAGTACCTAACATTAAATTTAACACTTAAAGACCTAAATTTATAGTTCTTTAAAAATTATAGTCTATTAATGAAACGTAAACTTTTATAGTTCTTGTTACACGTATAAACAACCAAGATCAGATGGTCGTGGTGATGTTTAGTAACTGTACCCAGATAGCGCTAGTGTAGCCTAACTACAGTCCCGCGATCGCATGTCCCACGATACAATATAATAATATGTCGTCCCTCAATCTCGCTCTGCTAGGCTGTTACCCGTGTAATAGGACAGCCTGCTGCCGTGTTCTTCTACACGCGTTTCTAACGTGTAAAAAACTGTCATTTTAATTGTATAAGTTTTTTCAAAAACTTGTTCATTAGAGTCCTGACAACGAAGACATTAACGATCTTGCTGGCCTAGTGGTTAGAATCCTGGACTTTGGTGCAAAACTTTACGAGTAATAATCCCGAGGCGCTCATTTTGGTTTTAACGGCTTTCTAAAAAGTCGTTTGTATAAAATCACGCCTAACTTATTCGGTGTAAATGCATCTGTCGTAAATAAAAAAGAGTATTTAGGTGTAAACTTTGATAAACTTTAATTTTCTTCTTACATTCAAACACTAAATTAACTACAGTGATAAATTAGACTGGGACCATGGCGTGTCCTGTAATCCAGCTAGTTGGTCACGAATTTTTGATAGTTTTGAGTAAGTGATATTAGTGTAGTTTTTTATTGTGTGGATTAAAGTCCACATTATTGAATACTACGTTAATCGTCAAATACCATCCTCATAATTAGACCAGTTCGTAATTCAGAGACAGTGGTTCGGACTCCGCGTTAAACTGTAGGTCCATTAACAGATATTGACTGTTGGAGTATTAGTTTACACTTCTGTCTAAGGAAACATGTCAGTCTTAGTCAGTAACAAGACTACAAGATCGCACTACAATCATTCTGTACTCATTTTCATTCATACTTGGCTTAAAATACCTACCTGGGTAGGTTGCCATTTCAGTTAAAAGTATAAAGTATTAATTGGCTCAAATATATACCCGGTTATCATAAATGTAATAGAACAGAATAGTTATAGTATTTTTCTTCTATTAAATCTTTATATTTTTGTTACGAAAATTAATTCGTTATATTACAGCCCATACAAAAATTCATTGATCCTTAATTATGTCCTATAGTACCGTTTGGAGGACATGTATTTCATCTAATAAACTAAAATATTATAAATTTTAAAGATCTTTAAACTTAAGTTGAAACAATTTCCATCAAAATCTACATTTTTGAAATGCTCGCCTTCATAAAGGATTTGAGTTTGAAAACATCACTTTTTACTGTTTTTATTCCAAATTCCTGGAGCAGTTGCATTCGTTTTGGTACCACCAATTAAATGGAGAAAAGTTTAAGAGAAAGGCTTTCACAGGATTTAATGCCTATCAAAGAATTTCAAAACGAGAACGAATTGTAGAAGAAATTAACAATATGATAATAAACCCTTTTAGTTTATTTATTTGATTTATGGTAGAACATAACTTTACATGTAATAATTATTCACTCAATTTTCCAACCAAATGTATGAGGGAAATTCACAAGTTCAATAAAAATTGTTTTTCATAATATGTTTTTTCTTAGTCAGGTTTTACACGGAAACCACCACTTAAAAATTATCATTAAAATAATGTTTTAGCTGTAAAATTTTAATGAGTTCACAAAATTCTTTAACAATAACCATAACTTATATCTTCTCAGCGATATTAAATAAATGTTGATCTACTTAATACTTAAAAATTGCACTTTTCCACAAATTCTGTATGGTTTTGTAAAGGGCATTTAAATAGATTTTAGTATAACAATGTTTGATATTTATTACGAACAATTCTTGTTAATTTTTTCTGACAATACAGTAGCAGGCCTCTTCACTTATTCATGTTAATGCCAGCCGCGCCTGCTCTGATAATGGCAATATCTGCTCGGCGCGTATTGTGTTTTAATAATGAAAAACCTCATTTCTATTCAGCGAACCTCATTAACGGCTCCAAGTATAACAAAGGCAAATAAATTGTTTCCAATCAATTTCTTAATAGCTTTTACTAAATCAATGTGGTTTAAGTAAGTAAATTCTTTTACACAGGATCAAACTCATTGAAATCCTAATTATTTTCATTATTTGCTTGATAACTCTAAAACATTATTAACTAAAAGGTAAACACTGAAGATGTTCTTCAAATACATTATAAAATTATGCTCAATAAAATTATGCATCATAAAATTAGCCGAAATGAATATATAGATTACTATTTAAATAAGCAATTAATATTCTGAAAACAAACATTTTTCAAAATTCAATTTTTTGTTCCTTGTTCAAGGAACAAAGTTTAAGTTGTTTCGTGTTTTTATAACTTGCAATTTAGTTTACAGAAAAATCACACAAGTTAACTTATGAATTTTGAACAAAAACTCAATTAAAAAATAACTATAAACACGTTAGCAAAATCTCCACCATCTTGGATTTTTGATCCCCTAAGAGTGGTTTTAATAGGATGTAATCTAAAAGTTTTAGAGTTACATGTCTTCAAATATGAATTTGTATGGATTAGGAAGAGTTTAGAATCAGAGCATGCTTATCATAAAGATATTTATCATAGCGATATGTGTGATTAGAAGTTAAATAAATCTGTGATTTTTAGCAGTGATTTACGAAAGTATATGAAAAAATTGAAATTCAACTCAGATAGAATGCCTTTTCTAATGACACTGAGTGCAAGGTTTTCTGGCACAAAATAACCTACAGTAACAGCAGTTGTTTGTGAATATCACTTTGTTGTTAAGAGAAGTGGATACTAAGACGCAGGTATGCCTACATGCACGCTCAAATATACTCAAGGGTGAATTTTAGACAAGAGATGTATCACCCACGATATAGAAAAATCGAAATAAAATCGAAAGCAATCCATATCTCCCTTAACCCAGCCCAGTAGCGGACCTACCCCACTCACCCCTGTCAGCTGCCCCTCAAAACCACCCCACGCGTGCCGCCAAAGGGTTTTTTGTTCTCCCTTGTTTATACAGCCCGACTAATTCTGCACCCTGGACACCGCAAAAACACACTTTTTTCAAGCTTATTTTGCATAACAGATGGTGAAATTGAAGGGTTTCCCTAATTAACGCGGTACCAGAGTGGCGAAAGCATTTGTTTCTGGGTGTAGGAAAAAGTGCCTCTTTTGTTATGTATGAAATGGTAGGTGTGTTGTTTTGGTTACTGTAGGGGAGGTTTTATGCTTTTTTACAACCGGTTTCAAGACAACGTTTAATTTTTATTCGCTTAAATTGAATAAAAAGGTATTTAAAATTGGATCGCTAATAAGATTTTTATAATGGGATTTTGTTTGTTTTTAGAATAGAAGAGTTTATTGACTAGATTCATGAGTAATTTTGTTGTTCAGAGTTGTAAATTCAGTTTTTTATTACATCGTGATATTTTAATACTTGGATATTCAATATTAAACTAAGGAAAAGAGTCGTATAATTTAACATTTAAAAAAAGGGTTAAATCTTAATTCTAATTTTGAGTTAATCTTAGTTTTTAATAAGTGCCACTCCTTCTTTAGATGGCATCTACAATAATTTGGTCTAGCTATAATCTAGCCTGACTATAAGTATGCCTATTATTAACATGCTTAAGATAGCTGTTACACAAACGTAATACTGTATTTTACACAATTAAATGTATTATTCCTAAACAAAATTCCGGCCAATTAATTAGAGTCTGACTTTTTTTAAATACCTAATGCAATTTAATATTTTGATTAATACGAATTTCGTATTTTCACTATAGATATACCATAGCAAAATAGTGGAAGGGATAAAAATTGTAAAAAAATTAATAAAATAGTCTCAAGTCAGGGGAAAGACATAACATTATTACTATTTTTTGTAGAAATTTCTTAAACCCATTTACAGCTTAATATCACATTTACTGTAAATAATTTCTAACGAAAATATTAAGTAGAAACGCGAGAACGTTAGGGGTTGAACATCGGATGCAGCCGGCTCGCGCCGCGCCACCCCTACGCCAGAAGGGTGCGGGGTGCATATCCAGAGGGCTCTATAAAAAACACGATCGCTGGGGTGGCGGCGCTTTTTTTACAACCTTCCCCATTGTGACGTAGGTCTTTTTTAGAGCTGTGCGGGACCCCCTCCCTCCAAAAAACGCAGCTGAATCTAAAATATAGAACACGCTAAACTAGTCTATCGGCGACTGCGCGTCGGGTGCCAGGTATTTATTTTCATCCCTATCTTTTTTCTCCTTAAGACATCCCTTGAGGGTCGACGACTTCTTGAGGGCGTTGACCTTGGAGCTAGGGGTGGGAACCCACGACAGCGGTGTAGGTCGGTATGTGGGTCAACTGAGGGTCAGGTTCTCTGATTCTGTCTCCATGTTGTATTGTACTGTCGTTAATATAAACCGCGTGAGTTGTAGAAAGAAATTTCTTAAACTAATCTTCAAAGGATGAATACGTTAAAAAATTCGGTTGGTTTAAATAATAATTTTATAAGTCAATTTGTTTCATGTAAGTGTCTGTTTTCAAGAAAACAATCGAAGTTGACTGAATGCATCTCAAATATAACATCTTAAACAATTTTTTCAAACCCCATTGTGACATAGTTCAAAAATATTAATAGTTATTTTTCTAAAACCCGGGATCATTTTTACTTTCTTCCTATACGGTAGTATAGGGAGAAAGTATTGTTTTCGTCTGCATTATCAAACTTTAGTTTCTGGTAGATACATCCAATCAAGTGCCCCTCAATCAAAAAAAGTGGTTTTAGATTTATGTCTGTCCGTGTGTCTGTGTACATGTATGTGGGGATGTGCAGAAGCCTAGATATCAGTGCCTCCAGAAAAATCGGTGCCCCCTGAATCGGATGTATGGAGGTCTTGAGACGAGACCATTGGTCCGAATTTCATGAAAATCGGCATTTAGGTAATAATTCACGGTATCTTGGGATTTTTATATTTTTTTCGAATCTTTAATTTTTGAGGTTATTTTACCCCTAAAACACATAAATTAAAATTTCTCAAAAACGGCTCCAATGATTTTGATTAAAATTATATGGCTTATATTCCTTTATGAGTTAAACAAAATGACACCACCCGCATTTATTCAAACATCGGATTTCAAAAGTTATGGCTTTTAAAGGTCAAAAAATCTTTTTTATTTTTCCGCGAAGTCAATAAAGGGTATCATTAGTCTACGATTAACGATTCCAGAGAAAAGTCAAGTTTAATGTCCGTGGTAAACTCAGTACATTGTCTGAGAACGCCCATTCTTATGGAGAATATTAAAAAACCTATATATTTCTTTTTCCCAAACTTTTTCCGTGAAACATGGTAAGGTCACATCACCCAAAAAACATTCAAAAAAGCTTGGTATTACGACGGGGGGGTTGTCCCCCATGAAATTGTTTGTTGTTTTCAGAAATTGGATGATTACGTTTGAAACAAAAAATTATTCAAATTATTAAATAATATTTAGATAAATGTTGGTTTTGAAGAATATGTTGGTTTCATTAAAGATGATCGTTTAAATTGACTTAAGGGAGAAAGTATGTGTCAGTCCACTGATACCGTTTATTAACTTCTGTAACGCTCGTTTCCCACTCTTTTATTGGGTTTCTGCAATAAAACTACTTAAGTAAAAACTATGTTTTTATATTTATTATTTAAGACAATACAATAGCAACTTCTTTAAAACTTAAAATAGCGTCGGTTACTAATTATTCAATATCTTTTATAAATAACACAGTGTAGTTAAAATCGCACACGCGTTGGAAAAGCCCAATAAAAGATATTGAACAATAGCAACATTAGATTGTATGCCCTCTTATTCTGTTTGCATATTAGAAATTTTCAATGAAGTGTTATGTAAGTTTAATTTAATACGTAATTTCGTAGTTTTAGTTTAGTGACTTTCACATATTCTACAAATATCCATATTATAAAATCCACGCATTACTAAAGATTCAGAAAATATTTTGTTTAAGTACAAATTATGCTGAAATGTAGATAATAATTAAAAAAGTCTGTTATATTTAGCTGAATTAATTTATAAATTTAATGTAAAGATTATGAAATAAATTAGTAAGACTATAACCATATAGGAAAACGTAACTTGCGGCGTATTGACCTAAGTATTACGTATGAGGATGTAGGGTTAAAGGTTATTTCTTGTTTTATTTTGTGTTTTTCTACGCTTTTTAACATTATTTTAAAACGATTAATGGGGAACGCTCCAACGCCCGGTTTTGCACTAAAACTAAAGATCTGTTGTTGGGAAGCGTCACTAATTCATAGCCCAATGACAAAATAACAACTGAGTCCAGATTCGACCATAGTGGTGTTAATCAACCACTCGGTGAGTTTCTGAAATTCTATAATACTAATAGCGTGAAATATTATTGATAAAATTGGCAAAAATTTTAAAATTGCAATATTTTGGCAGGAATACACCAGCAGACTACTTCATGACGCATCTATTGTATTAACAACACACACTAAATCTAAACATTATTGGGTAAACATAGAAAATATTACGCAAGCTTATATGTTAGTTCTTAGATTATTGATGAAACATATTGAAATAATCTTTTGTAATTAAAAAGTGGTTATTTTTATACTTGTAGACTTAACTCAATTGTTTGATTGAAACAGGATTGGATCTTTTTCTTCAGTCAAACAGATTTAACTTTCACAGTCATTGCAAACATAATAACCTTTGAAACCCTCGTCCTCCCTATCTTATAGCAATGCAACTTATATTGTTATTTCTTATAGCGTCGAGGTGGATTTTACCGTGAGGTAGGCGCCTATAAAAGTTTTGGCACTTTCATTTGGAGAAAATAACTATGTTTCCTATGGAACTCTCGCCTACGTTTATATCGCACTTGCTTCAACCACAAAAAAATTCTGTTAAAAATGTTCATATTTAATTCCCTATGGGAAATAGGTTAGATGATGTATATGGCTAAAGGGGATGTTTTCAGTTCATCTAAATAACTATTTAGATGGTTATAGCTTATAACCAAACTATGACGTCACTAACCAAATGACGTCACTGTTTCAAATTTTGGTCACACAAATAAATTGCTAACACCCCTCCCCCAGAGAAATACATATCCATGTCAATAATGAATTCTTTTCATGAATGACTTAAATACAAAAAAAATTGTTGAATCCTACACGAAATATGTCAATATGAACCCTTATGAATCAATTATACGGATTATGTTGCTCGACACACAATTGCCAATGAAAGTTACATATGTCTATTTATTCTGTGGTTTCGGCTTAATTCACTTGGCTTTCCAATATTTGTAAATGTGTAGAATTTCGAGTGGATCAAATAAAATGACTAAGTGATATTTTGGTAATTTTCCAAGATGTCCGCTATGTTTACCGACTGGCGTCGCTAGAGAGTGTGCCAGTCGCCGGTCGCTGTGTCGAGCTCGCAGCGTCGCCACGCGCCTGCGCGGCCCTCCCCTACCCACCCCTACATCATCCCCCGTTCATCCACCCTCCTTCCTCGTCCTCGTCGCTGTCACCCCAATATGGAGGACACTCACCGTCGTTTTGAAGCCGAGTTTTATTTACAACTGGAATGTAAATGGAATAGCCATAGATGTCTGGGAGGCACTGTGGATAACTTTATTGTTGAAATGGCCAAGGAATCCCTTAAGAAAGTGAAAAGGATGTAAATTGCTTAAGTTATTAATTTAAAGAGCTACAATGTATACACTAACACTCAGATTACAGCAGTGCTATGGCACAAATTTTTTAATACAATGTTACATGAATATGTGAGAACATATTTATATGTTGTTTACAGTTATGTTTAATTTATGTTGGTACATTGGTGGTGTTGGAAAGTAGATTTTCGGTAGTTTGGATAAACAATGGTACCTGCCCTTATCCCCCACTATTTATTTTTGTATTGTATTAGTAACTATTGATCCCTAAAGACAAGTTTTTCAAATTTGGTGGGGTCAATTTTTGATGGAAAATGTAGTAAATAAATATAATATTAACGATAACCCCATGGGAGTTGACAGAAGCGTTTGATTATGAAAACAAAAATAAAAATAATTAAATTTTACACGGCCTAAATAGGTTAAAAAATACAATAGGGCCTACGTTGATTTCTTCGTGAAAAAGGTTAATAGAGAGTCATGATTTTAAACTTTAAGTTCAGAAACTCGAGTGAATGAGTTTATACTATTTCTTTCAAATCCATCAGTAAGGTGTTCAGTAAGGTGTAAGGTGTTCTCAAACTCTTTAATTTAATTTTACATAATGTAATTGGATAATATATTTAACAATATGAAACATGAAATTGATTTGATTTATGTAAGAAAATAGGAGACGCCTATAGATAGTTTTGCAAATAGTAGTGGCAGTTATATTACTATTCCAGTTTTCAATACAATGCATCACACATCTTAGGTGAAAATGTATACACAGACTCAAAAAATATGATTACACCACACACCTTTACGCTAGTGGTATTGATGATACCAACCTGATCAAATAATCAGTAGCACAAATACGGTATACAATTAATATCACAAAAACAATAGTAGTACAAAACCTTGTCATTAACAATTGAGTATTTGTAAAATTAAAATGATTGCTTGTTAAATGCATGTGTATAAAGGGAAAGAAAGAAAAATATACTATTTATAACTCAAGGAAATTGTTTAAAAATACATATACATTAATAAAAAATAAAAACATTTTTTCCTTTCTATTTGTCCCTATAAATAATTCCTATAAATTCTATAAATGAATTATCTAGGAAATATTTCCTTTGTGATTTGAAAATGTACAAAGTCCATACATAATTATATAGACCAAATATTTTTATTGTTGTATGATTAACAAAACTTATAACATATAATACACTTTTCGAAAGTATTTTTTTAAGAAATAAATAATATATATTAAAAATATACAGGACTACTTACACACAATAATTTAAAAAATATATATGTATTGTATATTTAAGGCCTACTATATTCATACCTTAAAACCTACATTCACATTTAAAATTTCATTAAATGATCATACAATATGGATTACCAAATTACCATTTGAATAGAGAATTATTATATAGGCCTAATTCATGTTCTGCAAAACTATAAAGGTTCATCTTAAAAGAAAACCCGTTTGTTTAGTTGTGCCACTTTTTGTCGTTGATTCAAGATGGCCGATTCAATAAGGCACATGTAATGCCATTAGATGGGCTGATAAATCTTGCATGACTAAACTCTATAAAATTGGGATTAACGCCACTACCTTTCACTCCAGCTACCTCTGCCGTATCCTCCTTGTAGTTTTATTGTTTTCTCTCTGTTTTACAGCTAAACTGGTTTCCCTTTATTTACCATCCTGTATAAGTTAAATAAAATTATTGGAATTTTGTCTGTACTCTGTTTGGAATCATGAGATTTTTGGTAATTGTTACGTTTTATATCACAGAAAAGCTTATATGGGTCTTATCTGAGTTTTGTTAATCTCTCTGTAAGCTGAGTATTTCTATAACACTGAACAAGGTCTTTTTGTAACACATCTCCGTGAAAATGAGAGCAGCCACTATGATGAACGTTATCTTCACTATTCTGTTTGCCTTCGGAGAAAGTTTTTGTTTTCTTTAAACAGACCCAACACCTATATAAATAAATTATTATCCCTCAAAAAACCAGTTTTGAACAATATTAACAACATTTGTTCCGTTTTACTCATAAGTGGTTTATAAAGAAATACCCAGCTGTTAAGTTAAAAATCAATATTAGTTGGTTAAAATTGATCATTGATTTTAAACCAATATTAAAAGTGAACATTAATGACCGAACAAATTTTTTAAGCTAAATAAGATTCATCCAAATAAAAATTAAGACAAAATTATTTAGCTCAGAGTTTATTTTTCCTTTTTTATTTATTACTTACTGTGATATCAGGTAAATATATCTCCATATTAATAAGTACCTTGCCTCTTAACACTAAGTCAGTTAGTTATATTGTAATGAAATTTACTTTAGTTTTTAACACATTTTATAGCCTACATTCATTTTTGTTTAGGTTTACACACTATTAAATGCCATTATGAAAATTATCAGACTTGAAAAATGTTCCCCAATGAAGGCGGACGGTCGAATATGATGATCAATTATATGATATTATTATTATCATACGATCATATCATCATTATTATTTGATGGTCGATGATTTTTATGTGAATCAGCGGTTAAATCGCCAACACAACTGAACATTTTTCAATTTTAATAAAATTTAAAAATAATTTTTAATGGAATTTTACTCTTTGGTACCAATTTGGTACGGGGGTATTTTATTTATTACTTACTTTGATATCAGGTAAATAAATATATCTCCATATTAATAAGTACCTTGCTTCTTAATACTACTTTGGTACTTTGGTACAAATTAGCAGTATCGCTGTGTTATTAGTATATGAATTACTTATCATAATGAGAAAGGAATTATTTCAGTACTCGAAGTTTTACATACAGTTGATTCTTAATTTTGATCAGTAAATTATCCTTCGGAACTGAAAGTGGGTACTCTTGAACCCCCTTTCCTTAGTTTAGTTTTTATTCCTTGGCTCGTTCGTTTTCTTTTTGAAACGTATGATCTCGTTCCACAAAATGATAGATCACTTTTACAACATGTAATGAAGTGTTGTAAAAGTGAGCATGAGCTAAACTCCTGATTATCCAACCGCATGCACACATTTACCTGCTTGGTATTCCAGTGGATTAAAACTCATAAAACATTTGACGGCTTCATTTCGCGGGCGGAGGGGAAAATTCAAAAATCCAATTCTCTTGATAAATCCCCCGCTTTGTCCCCGAATAATAAGCTCTAAATTAAACATTCGCGGCGAGTGGCTGGATGATAAATTTTCTAATTAAACCGGAGAACAGTCTAAGAACTCATTAACCAGATAAATGGCTTCTTACACTGCGATAATTCTGAAAACATAAAACACAATGGAGGCGTTCCCGGAGATATTAATTATAAGAGGGAGGGGAGAGCGGACAAAGAAGAGAAAACGACCCGAATTAAACCTGATTCGGAAAATCCAACATCGCGTTTTAAGCGCTCCCGATCCAGCGGTAAAGTTCGCTCATTAATCCAGCTTTATTACTGGAAATCCCCTCGGACGGGATAATAAAACAAAACCTGGAAAAGTTAAAGTGGCGCGGTCCGGGAACATTAATTACCAAACCGCGAACCTCTTAAAACGCGGACCCGCTCGTAAAATATTAACGGATTTAATATTTCCAGTTGGAGCGCTTCATTCCGAGATGCTCGAAACTTTTTAAGAGTCATTACGGAGCATTAGAATTCAGCTACCTTAATTGGGCACTTACCGTGAGTCGCTAAGTTTACCTCGGTATCGGAGCGCCTTATTAAGGGCACAATGGGGTCGGTCTAAGGGCATCGGAGAGTCAAAGGCTCGAGTGCAGGACCTTTGTTACATCAGCAGTCTGAATTACGCTAACTGAATTGATACGCGCTTGACGTAGCAAGCCGTGTTTGGACGATCGGGGTGTTCTCCAGTTTATATATTTTCACATACATAATTAATCTAAGTATCGCACTACTTATAGGTTTTGTTAAAGAAACCAAGGTTCCTATAAATGGTAACGCAATTACGGGAACCTTTAAAATTAGTTATCAAACCTCAAGTGACCTCGGTGGATGATCATGTCACCTAATACCATGATGTTTTCTACCCGCTAATAGATTTCTAGAAGCTCTGAAGAACAATTAATGAAAGGAACTATGATGGGGAGGTCACTGGGTGAACTACGGAGTTCCACAGGGTTCAGTAATTTTTTCCCTCAGTTTGCTTCATTACTATATTTTTTAGAAGAAAATATTTCTTTTTGTGGAAAACGCGATCCAAATCGATCCTGCTGTAACCAAGATGATTCAAAGAAGACTAATAACCGGTTCCTTGTTAATAACCTCAAATTAAATAACACAACTAAGCTTCAAAAACTGTTCTGTTTCAAAAACCTTCATCCCGTAACACACCATTTGTATTTTTTAGACTCATTTTATAGGCATATTGGAAATTCATCGTATTCATTCTTATATTCACATGTATTTCTAATATCTGACCACAATTCATCTTTAACAATTTTATTTTAAATTTATTTGTATGTAAATGGATGTGTAAATTTAATCCACAGTGCTGAAACGGATCTTTTGCAAGTACACCAATTTGTCACTCTCTTATTCAACATCTCTTTTTGTCTTACATCAGATCAACAACTCTTGACTTACGAGAAGATTACATACAAATCGAGATTGGAGATGAAGAGCTCAGGCGAAATCTCCTTCACATTCTAAATCAACAATAATCCTGATTCGGATGTAAAAGAATCCCAAAAGGATCTGCAGGATTTTAAAAGTGATCAAACAATATTTATATGGTTCACGTCACACATAGTCAGACATAGACAATTTACTCTATTGGTTATCTGAGCATTACATAATTATAAAAAGTTACGACGATTTTGAATTTTTAGATTAGACAGTGGAGTTATATTAGGCATATAGTTTTCGGTATACATCGTTTGAAATAATTATACTGTTAATAATATAAATATTTTATATTATTGTCATAAAGATTATATTATAAATGCTCCAAATAATTTTTTTTGCATAACTAGTTTTATCTGTGTTTTCTTTGTGTATCATAAAATTAACTAAAAATACTAACAATAACAAATTGCTAACTAATAACTGTTACCAAAAACAAACCATAGTTTATTGTTGACATAACGTAAAAAGGTGAGTTATGAAAACTATAGATTACTAGGCACTGAAAAACATTGAATATAGCCTAAATAATGTTAATTAGTTCAAATAATTAAAAACGTTACCATTATTCTTTGAAAAGTTGAATCATAGATGTAATGGTGAGAAAATTAAATAAATAGATTTTTTTCAATAAATGTGTAATTATTGTAATTAATAATAAAATATTGCGTCCGGAAAGAGTAAAAGGAGAAAGATGAAAGAAACCGATGAGAATGTTTGCCGAAAGGCAATTAGAGAGATCAAACAAGAGGGTTTCATCATTTCTTGAATATCCCCAGTTTCATTCACACTTTAATCATTAGAGTCAAAATGCCGATTTCAAAGAATGTTTTGAATGAAAACTCTTCAAATGAAAAAGTGCCGAGTTTTCCAGCTATTTGCTAAATATCCCACAGACATTTTTCCTTCGTATTTTTCTTTGTTTAACCAAACCTACAGCAGACCGATGGCATGTCTCAAACATCGAGGTAACGATGTACCACCACTCTCTG
The DNA here is from genome assembly GCA_023375725.1 of Nephotettix cincticeps. Lineage (NCBI taxonomy): Eukaryota > Metazoa > Arthropoda > Insecta > Hemiptera > Cicadellidae > Nephotettix > Nephotettix cincticeps. Next base: position 45,228,111 of record CM041785.1, read on the forward strand.
ACTTTTGATACGTTTTGTCTTAAACGATAAAATTATACGAGTTATGAAGTATTATTATTTGTAGAGTCATATAATGTTATATTTCCTCGCCAACTGGGTGTAAGTAACAATTTTGTCGGGTTCTTTTAAACCGTATCCAAATGGAAATGTCTTTTACCATGAATAAATTAGAACATGTCATTTATTTTAACAGTCCTGTCCTATTGGTCTGAGTAGAAAAGACTCGCCTTGACAAAATATACGGTCAAAACTTCTTTACCGCATCGTAAAAGATGAATTCTACAGTATCGGCATATATGTTAATAAGTGATCAGGATCAACCTTCCTCTATAGTCATAGAAGGGTCAAACTCCATCACTGGTGATTGAGATCAACCTTACTCTATAGTCATAGTAGGGTCAAAACCCATCACTGGTGATCATGATAAATCTTCCTCTATAGTCATAGAAGGGTCAAACTCCATCACTGGTGATCAGGATCAACCTTCCTCTATAGACATAGAAGGGTCAAACTCCACCATTGGTGATTGAGATCAGCCTTGCTCTATACTCTATAGTCATAGAACGGTCAAACTCCATCACTGGTGATCAGGATAAACCTTCCTCTATAGTTATAGTAGGGTCAAACATTCCATTGGTGACGAGGACCAACTTCCTCTCCAGTCAGAGTAGCCAAAATACAACTTTTTAAATCAACAATTTTCAAAATTATGAAATCCCACGTCAGCTTGACTTTGGAAATGATGGAAATAAAAAAGTATAGAAACCGGTTGCAATCGTTTCTTGCAGCAGTATAACAAGCCATATTATGGTATTTACAGAATTCTTTTAACTATTGAGACATATTTTAGTCAAAAATATTTTATAGTTTGTTAGATTTAGTTGGGTTTTGTTCATGTAGGTTCTTGTGGCTACTTAAAATATAGACATTTTGAATTTCAGACAGTACTAATTAATTATTAAATTATTACATAAAATAAGTTATACACGAGATTTAATTTTAGTAACTTTTTAATCCCCCTCCCATTTCAAGTGGCCCCTCCCACACCTCCGACTGCACCGTTGAGTGATTACACAATTAATTATGCAGATGAGACCGTCAGAAGGGGGGGGGGGTAATGAGGCTGTATCGACCGCGCGGGAACGCAGCTGATTGGTCGATGAGGGGGTGGAGGGGGCGGAGGGGAGGGGGCGCCGGGGCGCCATATTGTTATAACGAGCGCCGTCGTCTCGTAATGACACAGTTTTTAATTGGACCGGGCATAACATGGCCTCCCGGTCAGGGGAGGGAACTTGGGAAAATACAAAATTATCCTAAAAATGAATTAGTTTTGATATTCAATTAATCAGAATAGTCCCTAACATTTTTAAATGTTATTTCCAAGTAGATTTTTTAACCACCATTATTCGTATAGTTTTATTTACATTGAAATTTTAAATTAGTAACTACTGTATACGATTTTTTACTTTGGACTATAACACTTTATTATGGAAATCAATGACTACAAATTAAATACTTTATTACTGTATTATATATTAAAATAGTGTGATAGTATATAATTTAAGTGGAATTAGTTTTTAAGTGTAATAATAGTTTTATATGGAATCTATATTAGAGATTTTCCTTAGAGGTCTTAACTTTTCCAAAACATAATACTTGGGCTTATTCTAGTACAAAAGTGCCAACTATTTATAAAAATTGGCTTTGTGAATGCAATAATGTGTACAGACACAACATAGTTGCTATACATTCAGTAAATGTATGATTGCTTGATCTTTTACTTTTCTTATATTGTATATCAAATATAGCATTTTGTTTGTAGACGAAGAATATATTACCATTTGCGAGAGATGACACCTGCATGTTACCTTTATCAATTTATTACAACAGAATTTTTCATTATAAGATTTGCAAGATGAAACTGACTATTATTCGTTTAAAGTTTTGAACACATCTCATGAGGTTTTGAAACTGAATGTCTCTGAAAACTAGGAATCCCATCATTCCTAGAGTCCTAGAGAAGTAATTTCTCGAGGACAGTTCTTCGATGGTAAATTCGTATAGCATTGCCACCCGTGCTCTCTAATGACCAATTTTTAATACAAATTACAAATAATTTTAATTTGTTTTATGTTATGGAATGATTTTTTTCAAAAACTTTGTAAAAATGTTATAAATTAGAGAAGGCCAGTGTTCTCGAAGCCTATTGTTTCATGTTTAATACGTAAGTTATAACAATCTCAACCGTCAAATTTAAAAAATAAATTGAACAAAGGCGTATTTATTTTGATAATATAGTAACCTATATTATGGTATTTATTACGATATTCGTTATTCACTATGTCATTAAATAATGGCAGCTTTCTAAAATAACGAAGGAAAATAAAAGTTGTTACTAGGGTATAGCATTGAGTGAGTGTAATTGTAAGATTGAGTGAAGTAAGGTTTAACTTGTAGTGTGTGCACTTACTTACACTACCTGAAAATGCATTATTGTGACCATGTTTGTGCTTTGTTCAGGATTGTAATGCAGTAGCCCTTAAAAAGATATACAAATCTATGGTTTGAATACGAAAATAATTCTTCAGTTCTCTGTTTGAAATTCATTATTGGTGATGATGGATTTATGCTATGGACATTTTCCATCATGATTTTTAAGTAAAACAAAGTTTCACCCTTACTGTGAAACTTAGTGAAAATATCCACGATAAAAATCTAAACAGTTCTACAGTTCAATTTTCCAATGTAGAATTTCAATTCACAGTTCAAATTTCAAATTTTGAATCAATGTAGAATTGAATCGCTGATAGTTAAAGATATCTTATTTTCTCTGCTAATCTGTATCTTCAATGTATATTTTCCTAAGAGTTATACTTTGCTATGAGTTATATTGTTAATTAATTTTTTGAATCTGAGGAAAACAACACGAAATTTCTTTAAATATCAAGAAAATCAATGTTAAATGTATATACTGATGTTTGTAGCCTATATCAATGTCTGTAACTCTATCGTGGAAATAAACATCTGGACTTTGTTAAAATTTTAATTTTAAAAATTATCAATGTACATATTTTCTTTTCCTATTACAAACTACAGAAATATGCGGGGATGTAATAAACAAAGGTAAGGGCGAGCCTAATCAGTAGAAGGTGGAGAAGATTGATAAAAATCTCCTGATAAAAATTGATTATCAAACTTCGGGTCGACGTCCACCAAGCTACCGACTAACTCCTCCACAGACCTATGGGTTGAGAATATACTTAATTTCAATGTTCCATTGATGTTTAAAAACAATATCTCGAGCAACTACATACTCACTACAACTACAAACTACAACTGGCTGGTGGTTCAGTTGTTATAGCCACCACTTCATAAACTGAAGATCGCCGATTCGATCCTAAGCAAAATCTAGACACAATTTTGAGATGGTTCGATACTGGACCTAGTTGCATTTGTTCATTGGGATTTTAATTAATGGTCCTGGCAAATTAATCAGCTAGCCTTTGTCAGTAACAGAGCTTCTTGGTAAAAATAAAAATTTAAAATCCATAAATAAAATCCATATCACTAAATCTTTACTCATATTCACCTTAAAATATCTCCTTAGTTGTGTGGTCGATGTTTCATAAATATACAAAATGACGTCACTGTTTCAAATGGTCACTCAAATTGCTACCCCCCCCCAGAGCTAAGACATATCCATGTCAAAATGGCATACAGCACGAGGTACATTTTACATCCACGTCGATCGAGTGGAGATGCAAAATGTTTTTATTTCTCACACTAGCTTGGAAAGTTTACGTCCACTAGAGTTGTTAGGCTATGATAAAACGTTATGATATGGTTAGCATCAGGTAACTGAAATAAAAAGAGAGGTAAGGGTCACGGAAACAAAAAATATGACGTCACTGGTATCAGAAATGTCTGTTGACTTTAATCTTGGTGTTTAATGTTTTAAGTTTTAAAATTAAATTGTATTAATAACTGTACGGAAGTTGATAAAGACACTACACATTGGACTCAACCGACAAGTTATGCTTAACTTGGTGGGGTCAAAATCCTTTTAAAATGTGCGTTTGATAATTAAATGAAATATATTGTAATGTAATACTTTAACAATTACGTAACTCGTGTAAAACTACCAAATGTTTGGCTAGACGTTTGTCCGAGACTGGTGTCTTGTCTCTTTATTATTTACATGGATATATCTTAGCTCTGGGGGGTGTTGGCAATTTACGCAACCCAAATTTGAACTGTGACGTCATTTGAATTATTGTCGTCATTTGGTTAGTGACGGCATAGTTTGGTTATAAGAACAGCTGTTTAGATGAACTGAAAACATTCCCTTTTGACATATCCATGATCTAACATACTGTATTTCCCACAGGGAAGTAAATACGAACATTTTTCAAATAACTTGGTTAGCATGATTTCGTTCAACCTCTAAAATATATTTCTAATATATTATCTAAAATGTAGCTCATCACCCCAGCGGAATGTTTAATTTTTCACCGCGCCAATCAGGCAGAGTCGTCAATCATGTAAGGTTTACGAGTGTCCCCAGCCTGCATGAGGCCAATAAATAATTTCGCGGGCCCGGGCCGTAAAGCGGCTTTTACACGGGGCCCAGGTGCGCCGCGACGCCAGGATTGGCTAATTTACAACCCCCGCCCCCGCCCCCAGCGTCACGACGCTCGGGACGTCAAGCTAATTAGGACTGGTGGAGTGACGTCATCGGCGGCGGCGCAGGCGTCACCTCCCATGTCCCATGTCCCGTGCTGCTCACATGACGCTGCGGGAATGTGTGTTGGTTCTTGTTTTATTTTGTGAATTCCTTTAAGGATTTTATGTGTAACGGTCCAAACCTCGGCATTTTTTCTACCTAATTTCAACGTTGTTAGCAAACACCTGTAACAAGTACACTGGGGTGAACCATATTAATGGTAATAACTGCATACGTGTAATTATTACAATGCATAACTAGTAGTGAAACAGTGACGTCATATGCTTAGTGACGTCATATGGCTATGAGGACAGCCTCCCATTTTTAGAGGAACTGAAAATATTCTCTTAAGCCATATCCAAATTTTACCTATTTCCCACAGGGAAGTAAATACAATAATTTTATAATTATAGTGTCACCAGTAATACTGTCACAAAATTAACATTGTTCTTGTGGGGCAAAAATACAATATTACGCCAGTAATGTTGTGCTCTACCACAGTCACGGTAGCATAAAATAAATTTTTGGTTAGGCTGATATTATTGAAGAAACGTTATTGAACGAAGAAGCACGTAATTGACGAAAAAAAATATTATTTTAAATTGTTGGGGGGAATAAAAATGATACGGAACACAACGGGAACCCATTTGGTGTGTAGTTTACACTGGACCAGTTCGTAATACATAAGGGATTGTATAACGGATGTGTGTTAAAATTAGGCCCTTTAGATACCATTGGCTATTGGGCTATCATTAACAGTCCTGTCTAAGGAATATGTCAACTTCAGTCAGTAACAAGCCACAAACATCTTACACTCATTTCTCATTGATATTCGGCTTAAAACGTCTACTGGGTCGCCATTTTAGTGAAAAGTACAAAGTATTGACTACAATTTAACACAAAAATGTATTTTACTTTACTGAGCATTTTTAACTAAGTAAGACCAACCAAAAACAGAACTATAAAATACGTCCGTGACACTGAACATCACTGACACTTAATTCGTTTTCAAGATTTTTCTGCGTAGTAGTTGGTGACTACGTCACGTAGTCACCTCCTGAAGACGCCAAACACATGAGGGGCGAAACGTCGTGGACCACCGTGCTACATGCGCCAACTATAACGCGGAAAATCTGGAATACGAAGTATACCAAAGTGCTAGTGACTCTCTGAAACGCTCAGTTCTCCTCTTTTCTTATAAATATTATTTAGTAGCATATTTATAATTCATTGTTTAAACAACTGTAACTATGTAATGAATGCCGTTTATTGTACTAAAACGTACAAAAAACCCGTGGCTAAAAGGCAAAACCTCTGTAATTGGGTAAAATGTCACAGTTATTTATTTTAGCATAACTTTACCGATACCTTACACCAATCGATTTGAGTTAACCATTCCACGCTCACAATTCTAACACATACTTAATTAAACCCTAGAATTCAGATCCACATCATTTTAATACTGTGCCTCCACCGGTTGTACCGTGCAGGCCTACCCCCGGAGTATCGGATCGTACTCAGACTCCCCTCCGTCGTCGGCCTACTCCGGCGGACGGTTGATGGAAGACATAATTGGAGCGAGGTGGAGGTGGATGGAGGTATATCGGGGCACACATGCACGCTATGGCGGGTAAGCGGTTTCTGATGTTTCTTGTGTTCTTTGATTGACTCCATTTTGTCAACGACAAGACCCCTACGGCATCGAATCACTTATTTCCTCAGCTATGAATGTTGAAACATGCGTGTTTAAATCACAAAAAATAGACACGTTATTGAGCTTTTATGATGTACGTGTTTAAATATATATTTGTAATAACTTTAGTGTACAAAATTTGTATTTCAAAATGTTTTACAGTGCAGAGCGAATTATATTACACTCAATTTTCATTCATACTTACTTGGCTTAAAATGCCTACCTAAGTAGGTCACCATTTCAAAATGGATTGTATTTACTTCCCTGTGGGAAATAGGTTAGTTCATGGATATGTCTAAAGGGAATGTTTTCAGTTCATCTAAACAAATGTACTCGTGTTTTCAAATTTTCATCTTACAAATTGCTAATACCCCCCTCCCAGAGTTAAGACATATCCATGTCAAAAGGTGATCTAATCTCGTCTAAGATACAACATTGCAAATGTGTATTGACCGGGAATTGAGCCCGGGTCTGTTGGCTTGAAGGAAAGTATTTTACCCTCTCAGTGCGGTCTTAGTGGCGAAATGTTTAGTCTTATTCTCTTATGAACAGTTTTAATTTTGTCATAGTATTACTGGTTACACGATAGAGTCATAAAGACATAATTTAGGTGTCAAAGGTTAAATTTAAGAAAAAGTGGTCGTCCAGGGAATTACGTTATTGATTTTTTCATTTTATTTTCCATAAAAATGTAATTACCACATTTTTAGGATCCGATAGTTAACAAATTACCTGTATTATGATATAAAAATATAAAATACAAAATATAATTCCCCAGGTAACCACTGTATCTTTAATTCGACACCTCAATAATCTTCTACGGATATCGATTAGTCAGTAATGATGTCACAAAATTAACATCGTTATAATAGGGCTGAAACTAATTATTTTAAGGGTATTATAATACTAGTGAAAATCTCGTAGGCTACAACAAATCTTGGAATTTGGCTAGTATGTCAATCAATATTAATTCCTCATGTGGTTTAGTACTCTTAATACACATAAATAAGCCAGTTTTGAGTTTAATCCCTGAAGCGATCCCACTTTCTTAAAATGTTTATTACATGATCTACTTCGAAAAAGTATATAGAAGTTTAAGTGGTCTAAGTGGAAAAAGTTGTTACATTTGTTATAAATTACATAGTTACAGGAAACCGCAACTGTAATTAAGTTTCACAGTTACGACTCCATAGCTGCAACTGTAACAAAGTTTCATTGTTACGGTTCCAAAACCGCAGCTGTAACAAGTTTCACAGTTAGCCGCAGACGTTACACAAGAAGCTCCCCGCTCCAGCGGGAGTTAATCCCCTTTAATCCGTATCGAGCGGCGATCCATCATCTAATTCCTTGAGCCGCGTTTCGTCCAAACACCCCGACAAAATCCACAGTCTGATATATGCACAAAGCCCGGGTCTGCCACGCTCGGCCAGTTCGCAAACTCGGACACAAGACGCTGTGGCCCCTCCGGCCCGGGGGAGGGGGTGGTTTTTGATTGATTATGATAAATTACAGGATGAGAGGAAGAAGCCCTCGGCATATGCTTGTCTCAGATGTAACGTCTCTTAATCGATTTTTGACCCCCCCCATACACACACCCACACTCGCTTGTATAATTTCAGAAACGTCTTCAAGGATTCACGATTGATTTTCTGTACTCGGCGGCTTCCTTTTTTGTTAGAATGTTAAGTAGTAAATAAGTTTTTCTAGATTATGTATTTTCTTATTTTGGGGGTTTAGTATGAGAAGCTATCAAGTTAGATTTGAATTGTTTTTAGTAAGTCATTGGTTTTTTCTAAAAAGGTAAATGGAATACTATGGCATTGAAGAGTTTAGATAGTAACTTACTTGTATAAATACTATAACCATCATTACATTAAGGTTCTATGAATTTCATTATTTCACTAGGACTAATTATATTACTTTAGGAATATACAGTACAAATAAATAGGCAAGTTGAATCGATTTCAAAATTTTAAACATACGGTATACAACAAGCAAACTGAGTAAATAGAACTTTCTACTAAGATACAAATAGAATAGTAATTTTTAAATAAAAGTTATTTCAGATAATTTAACCAGATAAAATCGAATACCAAATGATAACATGTTATAAATTCGAAAGTAATCTATCAATTAATTCTTGAGACGGAGAACCGTTTATCAGGGTATTGACCTGAATGTTATAGAAGGATGATTGTGATAATTTCTATGATGCTATGTAGCTTTGTACTGACCAGTATTTCATTAACAGGATCAATGAATAATAGCCCAATTATAAAAGACAATAATAAAAATTGTATTTACTGTATGCTTAAGATTAAGATAATGTGAAATAATTTTCTAACATTTCAATAATTAAGTGCCACAGAAGGCGAGTGAATATAATAAATTGTTCTTCAGCTCATTCTGGTAGAGATGGCAAAAGTATTTCCCATATTTAAACTCCTTGTAACTTCATTTTTGGGGTACACTTCCTCTAAATATATTTTTATGAGTGATCTAATTGATTTTTGAACTAAACTGAATAATCAACTGCAAAGTAGATTAGACATAACCAACAACAATAACGTCAAAAATGGTATATATTTTCCCCCGGAAGTATGAAATTATCTTAGTAAATTATGATTTATATCCCTAAAATAATGGGTTTTTCTATTTTTTCGTCGAAGGTCGAGAAACCTTTTAACTAATCAGACAGGTCAGACCATTGAGCAAAACGCTTTCATGGACTATTGAAGCCACAGTGGAGGGCGGTGTTAAGTTAACAAATTACACGTTTTACCATTTCCCGCCAAATTGGCCGCCATTACCACAGCTGATGTAGAATCAGCTGGTGTAATTGGGTTAAACACCGCGCGAGTGCGCGCCTAACACCCCGTTAAATGTGACCGCCATCTTGAAAGATACATCACAGAATATTACCGTTCCCTTATTATAGATTCTTTAACACATAAAATTTGTATTTCTGTCTCTACACTAAAATATGAATTATTCTCGCACATTTTGTGGTTTTGCATGCGTATGTGTTAGCTCCGCAATTGTCTCATAAACGGGTTTTAATTATAAAATATTTAAAAAATGTGCTTCTTGGTAAAAGGTCAGATACAAGTCTATGGCTCCATCGTTTTAAAAAAGAAAAACGAAACAAATATGCAGATCTGTAGTCTAAGTGATCGGATTTAATTAAGAGTTAGGTGATAAATAGGAAAGGGTAGGGTGCCTCCGTCTAAAACCGATTAGAAAAATGATCGCATTGTAGATATACTTTTAAGAATTCACTTCAATGTTATTTTCCTGTTTTATCGATACTAAAAATTAGTCTGGTATGTAGAGAAATAAAGTGAGTAAACAATAGATAGAGAGATATTAACATATATAAAATACGTTTGAGTTCTTTGTGTACACATTGGCGTATTTTAGGGGAATGTTTCTTAACGAACATTCAAGTATAGGGTTCAGTGTTAGTATGGCATTTCCTCTGGAAATGTTGAGGGAGGGTCACCTACGAAGCCGCCAAAACCATTCCTGCCTGTACCATTAGTAGATGACTTCGTCCTAGGGTCATGTTTTATCACACGATCGGTTGCGTCCCATGGAATCGCATTAAATGTTATGAATCCCCTCTCATTATGTTAGTTCTCTGTTATACCAAACATACCAAGACATATACCAAACATTCCAGTCCCTCTATACCAAACACCCCGTCCGATAATGCATAGAGGGAGAACGTAAAAGTGAGTAAAGAGGTCGATTTTTTCGTCTCCATTTAGGTATGTAATAGCATCCTTTGTGTATAGCAGCTTCTTTTTTAATAGTGGGAGGAAGGAACAAGTAGCCTTTACGTACTTATATTTAATAATAACGATGTTTCAAATAGTGGGGTTGAATATGGATTCTTCGGCGAAATAATTACTATAAATGAAATAGACTGGAGTAAAATAGCTACAGACCTTTTGATTTCTCCTTCTTATTACGTAAAGTACTATGTAGGCTATAGTAATAATGATTGTGATTATTTAAAGATACATTGAGACGAAAACAGTTATAGAATTGACTAGTTTAAAAGTAAAGGCAAGATCATTAGATTCCTTTGAAATAAAATTAATGCATGCGTTTAGGAAAAATGTATTTATAGTTCCAAGTAATACAATTGTTCGAAAGATTTATCAATTTCTCCCAGACTAATCGCTTCTGCGAGCGGTAATGATAATTAATTATTCGAAGCGGCGCCTCCATCACTCAAAATCGCAATTTCTCATCGTAAACCAGAAATAAATCATTTCCAAATATTACGCTCTCGATCAATTGTGATCAGTCTCGTCTCCGAAATCATCTTTCTTCCCGGGTCGAGAAGTAAAAAATTAAGCGTCCCCACTATAATGGGGCAGTAATGATTTATTACCCCCCAATATTGGTGTAAGGGCCACTAGAGGGGGGAGGGGGTGTATTGATATAAATGAGACGGACTCATACTCTCTTTCTTTGTCTCTCGTATTAAAACCGACATCCAGAACTCCCACCCCCCGAAACAGACATTATGAGAGACGGTATCCCGGGCTTAAGCAAGTTTTGCGGGGGATGGTGGGGAGTAGCTAAGGAGCCATATAATCGGGAGAAATGGTTTGTGTTTTGGACTTAATGGAAGTGAGTGCGAGCCCCTCCCGTACGGTTAATGCACGTGGACAACAAATCCAGCCAGGCTTGAGGCTTGAGGCTTGTACCAGGGTTTTTACTTCTCGTAAATTCTCGTTGAGGTTTTATTTTTAGCAGACGTGGCAGTACGATTAGACGGTCAAAGATTACTTTTACTTTCCTTTTTTCATTCAATGACAAATACTAAGTTACATTTTTATTTTATCTGTGTCTTATCAATGCTAGTGGAATTTTTAAAGTTTTGATAGAAAACGATCCAAGTCTTTGTCTTGTTACTACCTAACATCAACTTTAATTAATAGCCCAACAACAAATTGTGACTGAGTCCGGAATCGAACCCGGGACCTTTGTATTACGAGGTGAACTCGTTACCTCTGAGCTACCAACTATATCTCCACCCTTCGTAATCATAACTTGATGATAATGGGTAACATAGAGTGTAGAAAATGTGATTTAAAACCGACTAGTAGTGCACATTGAAATTCTTCGCTATACTTATATTTTTATGTAATCATAATTGATTACAGAAATTGACAAATAAATGGTTTCAAAAGGCTGACTAATGTTTTTCTCTTATCCAGGTTGTTTATTCTGTTACAATCGTCATTTGTGATATACTAATGAGCTGTTAGGAGACAAAATATAGCATCAAAATGAATTTATCAACGTTTTTTCCTTCATTCTAAATGTAATTGTTTTGAAAACTTAAGATAGCTTTACATATTTAGAGGTCTTTCATTAAAAACAAATAATGTTCAAACCGATTTAGGTAAACTCTCAAGTAAACATCTAACGGATTTAAACGTTGAATGTTTAGCCTCTGTTAATACTAGGCCTATAGACTAAGAAAATTTTAAATCTTATTGTTCAAATAGTTACTCATAAGATATTTAATTTCAAGGCAAAATGCCTGAATCTATGAGTACTTTTCATTTGACACCACATGCGGTCAAACCGGCCTAATAGAAGTACAACACTTGTTCTTCCATTACTTTTAAAAATGTAGGCCTAATTTAAAATAAAAAATGTACAGAAATAAACTGTTATACAATTCATTAACTACAAGTATTAATATTAGAATTATTTTCTACTGTTTTCTTATTTGAATGGTTTTAAATCTTACCTTTTAATACTCTGACATACGACTGTACTCCAACGAGGCAGCTGTCAATGAAAGAATAAATGACCCCAGACCGCCTGATATCAGGTGTCAAGTTGTCCTCAGGATATGCTCAAACTTGAGGATGTCCTGATGAGAAGAGCCAGAGCGTTGTAAGCAGTATGTAGCCTTGTACTATAGATGTCTTAATTGCAAGGGGAACCTATGTTCTTGTTAACGGCAAAATATAATTAGAAATTTTACAATTACTTCAGGAATTTGCAATTATTTTTTTACCAAATGGGTACTATCACATAGCGAAACTCCGTTGTGATTGGCGTGATATGAACCCGAGACCCTGAGGACCAATTTCCCATGATGAAACAACTATAATATCCAACAAAGAAAGGATTCTTGCATTTTTTGTTTTAGTTTTAGTTGGATACTCCTGTGTGTATCGATTTGTGGTTTTACAACCATAAAAATAAGAGTCTAACTTGGTTTACAGTCAAGTTGGGACTGAAGAGGATATTGTTAGTAATAATGCAGTTATAGTTACAAATAATGCTTTATAAGCAGAGATGTAGGAGTTTAATCCAACTTAACTAATGTTAAAGTATATCTTTAAAAAAATGCGCAGCTGAATATAATTTCTCACATGGCCTTTTTTAAACAATTTTGGCTAATGTCATATCATACCATGTTTGATCCCACAAAACTAATATAACAAATAGCTTATTATTAACTATGATCCAAAATTTACAAAGTTGAAGTTAAAGTTTAAAATTGTAGCCAAATTTGTAGGCACTTGCTTAAAATGTTTTAGTGAAATAGTTAGTTTTATATTATTAACGATAATGTCCTGTACTATATTAGGACTCAAAATATGCCAAAGGTTGGCATAAACTGGGCAAACATAAATAATGCCATGAATTAATTAAGATAAGAGTAAATGAAGTTACAACCAAACAAAAATGTGACACACAACTATACAATTGCATCTATACAACCGATAGTAACCATATGGAGACCGTGTTGAGGGTTCAAACTTTGTGTGCCTACAGTGTATAGTATTTTTTACTGTTTGCACCAGTACAAAGACAAATAGTCAAAGCTTTGAGATCGCCGAGATAGAGATCCCGGGGTTTGAACCTGTAACATCTGGCACCGAAGTCCGAAACGCTAACCATTAAGCAAACGAGCTACCTACAGAATGTACTTCTGTTTTGTATCTATATGCAATAAAATGTGAAACATACACTCGGAAAAAGACAGTCCTTGTGTAAAAATCTTGCATCGCCTTCCAATACGAAACAGCGTTCGATTTCACAACAGCCTCCAAGTAAACATCCTGGACTAAGGCCAAGGGTTGGAGGAGAGGTTAATGTGTCCGTTCAGCCTAAGGCCTAAAGCCTGAGGCCACAAACCCTCATTTCCCGCGTTTTCATCCCAGTTTCTTATTGCTCCTCCATTGTCATACGCGACCCCCCACCCCTTCCCCTTACCAAAACACCCCATCTCGCTTTGCGTTCCTGAAATGAACCAGAATATAATCGCTTCCAGGTATACGGAAGATACATTAATCATGGACAACGAGAAATTTTGAAAAGGGACGTTTTGATTGATTGTTTTACACCCACTTTATACCTCTATGTACAGCGGTTTTGTTTTTAATTGAAATTTTGAAATAAAACTAATAACTAGAATATTATCTTATTTCATAAAGATAAAGTAGTCGTCTCCGTAGTAGTGACATTTTTTATAGACAAATAGATTTTGTTTAAAACGTTTTATTGATGTAGGCCCAATTGTCAAATTATGTACACTGGTTCCTGATTTTCGAAAGTATGGGAACAATTAATTGAGCAATTGAAGTTTTTGTTTTAGTAGCAAAATCATGTTTTATAAAAAAGTAATGAATGAATGCGGTATATAAATAATTAAATATACAAATGCATCTTTGTTTAGTAATATTATTCCATATAGTGTGATTACTTTTATCATTTTGAATTCTCTTTAATTTTGGCTATACATATAAAGTAAATAGGTTGGTTACTGAAATAGCATCCGATCCAGGTATTTTAAGCCAAGTATGAAAGAGAGATGAGTGTAAGATGAGTGTGGCGCGATCTTATAGTCTTGTTACTGACCAAGGCTGACATGCTCCTTAGACAGGACTGTTAATTAATAGCCCCACAGCCGATGACAACTAAGGGATCTACAGTTTAACGTAGAGTCCGAGCCACTATCTCTGAATTACGAACTTGGCTAATTATGAGGATATTTGCGGACGGACTTAATATTCAGTATAAGGAAGTTAATAAAAACCATATAATATCCCATCCACCGACCATCGCTCATAACAAGTGATCTAAACCAACAAAATAACATAATATATTGTTATTAAATATGTAATGTATGGTTTACGGTAGCAAAAATGTATTTTTAGAAGGTAAAATAAACTCTCACGATTGTTTTATTTCATAAAAAAACCTATTTATCTCATTATTATTTAATATCCAACCTCAAAAGTCTCAACACATTATTTTGGGGGTTACATATAATTAAGTGTTATTTTTATTCTTTTAACCACTTAATAAATTATTTTCTTATGTAAATATGGAATGACATTCAAAATTTACTATAATGTATATTTTAAACCTCGTAAAACAGGAATCGAATCTATTTCAAGGCATTGCACCATGATTAACGGACCTTACCCCAGTTAGTATAGCGTAGCATCTCTATGGGCTTAGGGCTTGTGCGGTTAATTGAAGACAGCGAGTTACCATAGCGGCATGGGTCATATAGGTTATCCAGAGGTGACCGCTCATGATCTGACATGAGTCGACGGCAACTGGTTTTGATTCAGCAACCTTTGACCTAGTGGGCCAGAGCGTTACCCTTGAGCAACCAGAGTGAGTGAACAGGATTTGATAAAGAATAAATAAATGTACTAACGCTGGTGTGTTAAGTTCTGGTATTATAAACATAGGTTATTTACCTTAGATTGTAGATTGTAGATTGTCCTGACTAATGTGTTTACCAGAGCGGGAAATCCCATGAGTATAAATTTATCCTATATACAGTATTAAATCGCGTTTGCTAACATAATTATTGTAGTTTAAATCAGGCAACTTTTCTTTTCCCTATCTTAGCAATGTTCATTTGAAGCTCTAATTCACATTAATCTGTGGTGTGAACAATCTTGAAAAATATATATTATTTTAACCAATAAATTTAAAATATGATTTTATATTTGTGTTTATGAACACCAGTGGTATTTTTTTTTAAAGAGAACGGTCCTGCCGCTGGTCTTGCTCCCACCTGACTGGACCTTTTTTGTTAGTTGGGTAATTAAATAAATAAATGGTTTATCGTTCATAGTCCCAGTCCACCCAAAGAAGACCCATGCAGGTTGAAACTGTGATAGGTCTTGAACTTTCAGAAGGTATTTAATCAGTTATTAATTTACTGATAAGTGATTTTTTAAGCTAATCTCATGAAGAAAGTAATCAATTACTAGTGACGACTAGGTTCGGAATCGAACCGGCGACCTCCGGATTACAGAAGGGAAATACCCCTGAGCCACTCATCTCTATATGTTGGTTGAGATAGTTGTGAATTACATTTAGACTAAGATAAAAACACTCATTAAAAGCAAAGCAAGTGTTGAGTACTACTCTCCGGGTCCGGGTTCCAACCCTTACCCCCTCCCCTAACAGCTAAACGTTACAAGCAGCCTTTCATCTTTTTTTGACTTTGTGTTGCTTTGCGGTTCGCGTTAATAAATGAGAGCGGCTCGAGACCGTAGCGGAGGTAATTGGGGCGGTTTGTGGCCCCCTGACTGTCGTACGTCATCCCCGTGTGGGGGGGTCATAAAACTCCAAAGCCCCTCCCCCTGGTCCCCCCGAGACGGATAAAACAAGCCCAGCTAATACCACTGCTTAACATTCATCTGCACTTTGATGCCGGTAATTTTAGAAATGAACTTTTTTACTGGTTATGATTTTCTAAGCAGGTCTGATTGCGGGGGAGCCTGATTAAGTTGTGGTAAAAGTATGAGTTTGTTGTTTTTCACCATGTGGTGTATAAATTCTTATCATGTTTAAGTGTCCGTGAGAACTAATCCACATGAATAATAATTTTGTATGACTTGACATTCTAGCCAAATTCCAAGATTTTTTGTATATCACTTTCACTGACAGCCTGTACTGTAGTGAGATGTGTTAAATTGTTAAATCTTTGACAGCATAACTGAATACACGATAGTCGTAAAAAATAGTTGAGGTGTTAAATTAAAAGTAACGCGATTATATAGGAAATTAAAGTTTACACTTTTATTTTTCTATAATGAAAATAGATGATTACTTGTTAATTATCGGTTACAATTGCGTGCCAATTATATCTTTCTATAAAATAAAATATAAAGGTTATTAATGTAAATCTTCTGAAATCCACTTTAACTTTGATTTTACACTTCGGCCATTTTTACTTTGTCCTCTTATACGAGCAGTAGGCCTATATAGAAAAAGTATTGTTTTCGTCAAAAATTTCGAATTTAAGTTCAGAGTGGAAATATCCGTTTTGGGGCCCTCTGAATGAAAAAAGGTTTTCAAAATGATGTCTGTCTGTGTGTGTGTGTTTATGTCTATATGTGTACTGGTCACAGCCTACCCCGTTACCATATTTCCAGGTTTTTTTTCATTTTTGAATTTTTCATTTTTAAGGAAAGTTAACCCCTAAAATCCCTTAAAAACGTGTAAAATACAAATTTCTAAAAAATGGCCCTAACTAATTTGATTACAATTTGATAGTTTATAGAGTATAAAGTACTAAATAATATGATACCACATGCATGTCTGTAAAATGACGGTTCAAAAGTTATGGGGTTTTAAATGCCGGAAAAAATTTTGTAACTATACAGAAATACCAAATATTTCAATACTGACAATCATTTATTGTTAGAAATAAATACAACTACGTATAGTATTCATAGATTGCATGTTCATAGTTTGCTAAAACGTCGTAAAAAACGTAACTATTTAAAAACAAAACGCCAACTATTTTTCTCTATGACTAACAGCTACAAAATACATGGCCAGGAGTTATATAGCTTTATGAATACAGTATAAAGCTATAAAATTAATGTAAACTGAACGATTCCATACTATTTATAATTATTACGAATTACTAATTTAATTGCCCTGATATGCATCGAATAAAATTAAGGAGTCATAAAATCAATTAACACACACGCTGTGTATCTAGTCTGAACATATCTGGCTAACTGTGCTATTTTACACCAATTTAATCTATCTATAATTAATATTTTATTTCGTTTTAATAATTTCAATCGTTAATGCAAGAAATTTGAATAAAAATCTCTTCATTAAATCACACGTAAATAAGGCCCTACATTGTTAAGTCGTTATCATATTCTTCGATTTGCCTATTATAAACTATTGTTGGTTTTAACATACTTAAAATTTCAGGGACTAGAATGGATTCTCGGACTTGGTCAAGTAATTTGCAATTTCCACCCCAACACCATCTAGTGGTAATTGGAGAAACTACTCAAATTAAATTCCAATGCCGGACAGAGGGTTTAATGGGTGACTTGTAACATAGTTCTCGTTCGCCCCTCTTTAAAAGGCCGAGGAATGCCTCTACCCTTCATCTTCATCCCATTGCCCTACTGAAATTTGATGACGAGACATCGAAATCTAAATCATCATTTAAATTGGTTTTTAGTGCCATTATGAAATAACTGTATATCCACACATAAGTTATTTTGTTGCACTTTACTTACAAGTCTGTATTTTGACTTCACAACGTTTTTGGAAGTGGTGAAAGTTCTACAATTTTCAAGGAATCACCTAAAGTTTACATTTGATAAGAAAACAAATCCAAATTTTTTTAAACTATTAAATATTTGTTTGTTATTTAAAATATAAGTCATAGGTGGTCACTTAAAAACGTGAGTAGTTTCACTACCCCCAAGATCTGTGTAGTTGAAAAATAACACAGACAACTTGGAAAAGCCAAAAAATTTGAATAATTAATGACCATAACACACAGGACATTTCAAAAATATAGCTCATTTGAGTGCAATATGTGTTTACACAACAAATTATGAGTGAAATAAATATTGATACAATATGGTATCCGATTGTCCAAAAACGTTTTCTCTCTCTTAAAATTTCTCACAATCTTTCACATTGTTGTTATATTACTTAAATATTCGTATCTAAGTCTTAATTTCATTTGTAAACATTATCACGCAGCATACGAGTATGCAGGTACTATTATAACTCCGTACAATCTGGCTTTATCGTTGAAACAGATAAAAAACAGTCGTTTTAAGATTGTTCTACACTAAATTAAACTTGGTATCAAAAAGGTCCTTATGCTAAAAGATAAGATTCAGACCCGTTTCTTGAGGATTGACCAATTACAATTATGTACATTATAAAAATTTATGATTTAATGTGTATAAACTAATATCAAGAATTACCTACTATATTATTTACAGTGTCTTTTGTCTTAAGGCAGTTTGTTTTGCTTATTAAAGAATCATGTTAACGGGGAGTGTTCGAAAACATAAACATTTGACGTGAACAAGACTTTTATATAAATGTGTTTCATTCTATTAGCATAGATTTAAAATTAGTCTAAATAGTTTCTGAACGTTGAGGTTTAGATATTAACTCTGACTTATTGTCTTTGATATTGTAGGAATCAAAATGGGCTTCAGGATACCTTACATTGGCCAAGAAAACAATCTATGCGAGGCTGGTCGCAAACCCTTGGTCAGAATACTGTACATGAAGGTTGGACTTTGAACTTGAAAATCTCTTGAAAATATTAGAGATTGTTGTCTGTAGCAGGGACAGCAAGGAAAATGCGTAAGTATTTTGAATATTATATTATTCCATAATGGGTGCTGCGTGTGATGTGTGTGACATAAGCTTACGGAATCTTTATGAAGTCAATAGAATAAATTAGTATTATATTTATCGTTCGTCATAAGATCACTGAGATATTGCATAGCTAAAACTGTAGACGCTTTATGTCTACCATAATGCCTGAAATGATCTCATGTAGGTATTAAATGTTTTTATCATATAGACTATTTTATTTTAAGTGTAGAAAAACTGTTATATTTTTGTTTTTATTTAGAATATTTTGGATATGACAGTTAATAATAAATGTACGTTCCTATTCATTACTTTTCTAGTAATAGCGAGGGGCTAAACGAAAACATACCCATTAGTTTATCCACTCCACAATAGGCAAACAAACAATACATACACACATGGGTTTATTGCTGTTTATCTCCATGCATTTTATTATATAAACGATCGATTTATCCCATTTCTAATGTCTATAGTTAAAAGTTTAAATACGTCAGCAGACAATGCTTACAATGCTAACGTTTATTACAGTATCAAGCATTCAGGTGCTCACTAGGACATTACTACAAAATAAACATGCAATAAACCTTACATTGTTTTTAAGTCTTCTTTAAAAACCTTTATCTCTACTGTAAAGCAAATATTTATGGATACCAGTTACTTTAAAAGCTATAATACACAATTTCTAAATAAACTCTATTTTTTATTTGAATTTCAGGATGTTTTACTTATTTTTCCACCAAAACAAGAAATAGTTTAGTTACCTAAACTGAAAATATTCTTAAAATTAAGTGAATCAACTTAAAATTTAAAGTTTGTTTGTATAATTAATGGGAAAAATATAAAGATTACGCTATGCACTATGCAAGTTTTGGCTGCATTTTTATGACATTATTACACCCACTTGCTACTGAAGTAATATTGTGAAGTAAGCTATAACAATATCTGAACGAAATTTTTTTTAAATCAGTTTAACATCTATAATCTGTACAATGCAAGAAACTAATTCATTATACGACATCATTGGGGCTTTAGAGAGACTCAAACCTTTCAAACATCGGAGCTCCTAAATTCCCAACAGTTTAATATCTCCTTTTCCCACGATTACCGCGGACGGCTGCGTCTCAATAGAGCAATTAAAAAGGTGTCGGCGCCATTTTGGCTTTTGAGACACGTCAATTAAAGTTTCCCCCGAGTTTCACAAAGCCAGCATTTTAATATCGGATCGTTTGGAGGGAGTTTTACCCGGGATTCATTACACAACGGTTTACACTGTCCTTGCAGAAACAGCTGGTTTAATGAAATCGTTATCCCCCGCCCCCACGCCCTGAGTCAAAAACAAGGGATTTAATTGACAAATACTTGGACTCAGCTACAGATTTGATTAAACTCCACCCTTCCTTGTCCCACACTTTGTTTGCCTAATTCTGGCCAACTTGAAGTCGCCGGGTTTCGTAATTACAAATTGTTTCCGTCACTCCCTCTCCCCCTACCCCGTACTCCTCAGCTCCAAAACACCCTCAACAGTACGGTAATTACCAGAAATCCACTTCAAACGTGGCCAATCCGAGCTGAATTAATTTTATTGTTGTCCTGGTTAAGAGCTTTTTGCCTGCCTGGTCTCTTTCTCGTGAAAGAGGGTTTCGCTAAATGATACGTTGTAGGAGTTTCGACCAATTTTGTTTTTTCTGTTTTCCACCAGGTTTTATTTAAAGCCTTAATTAGTTGAGCATCACAGAATTCGTTGGTGCACCTAAATTATATCCTTAGAATTGGAGCTTAAACCCCAGTTTTAGAACTTATACATTTAAAAATATCTCCTTGTTTGATTGTTGATTTATGTATTATTATAATTAATTAATTACCGTACAAATATATTGAATTATTTATTGTATCAAAGATTATTGTGGGATACATAGTACAGCTTGATTCAATAACCGACAAGGTTCTTTGCAAAAGGAAAATATAAATTAGAGAACAGAATTACTTTTCTAATTCAACATTTTCAGGTTACTGAACTTTGTATAATAACAACATCATTGATATCTATCAAAACTTGTATTTCCTCACTCTATACACCATATGCTATCTTTTGATCACAATACGATTAAACAATAATATGTTCAGTAAAAACTTTTCATATTAACAATTTGTTCTTGAAAATAAAATCATAGCTTGATGATAAATAAAAGAAGTCCATTATGTAATAACTCTTAGGGGTTCCATTATGAAGGTATGTTGCCTTCATCCTTATTTCCTAAATCCTTATTTTGTAATTTCAAATATATATATCATGATATTTCTGTTATTTGAAATACTGTAAACTGATTACCTCAACTTTATAAATTTGTCATTGCAGAGTAATTTTATAACTGTTAATTTCACAAAAGGAAAATATTACGTGTTATTTCACAAAATAATATGATTTTTTAAGAGAAAATTTATAATTTGATTGTAATATGCTATCAAAATAAACATACTGTATTGGTATGGTAATAACTTACCAATCAAGAGTGAATATATTTTTACATGTAAAAAATGCCTGAGTAGGTAATTAATTATAAACCTGAGCATAAAAATTATATAATTCATATATTTTTATCAATATTATTTTTATATGTTGGTTAAATAAGTAACAAAATTGTTGAACACTTTCTTAAAATATTATAAATAACTATTATAAATTTGTCTGTAGTAAATACAATTTTTTCATTAATTTTTATTAATACCCTGGTAATTTACATCACTATGTAGCATATCATTCTCTAGTATGTTACTACTGTAATTTTTCTATATATTCTCTAGAACCTAATGTACAATCCTCATTTACGACTAGTCAAAATTTGATTTTCCACAAACATTATGATTATCAAAGCAGTTATTGTAAATTTTGTTTTAATTATAGATAACAGTAGCAAAGCCCCGAGAAGGAAGGAATGACTGACAATGCCAGAGACCAATGAGAGTCAGTACGGAGGACACTGTTAAGTGGCGGTTCACAAATCAGTGAACACGGGAGAGATGTTTATGTATGAGGCTCATGTGAAGCAGTAGGCGCCGCTGAGTAGGCTGTGTCCACTTCGCCACCTCGCCACCTCGCCACCTCGCCACTTCGCCACCACAATGCACTTAAACAATTGGCTCACCAGGTTTGTTGCGGTCCCTTGCTTTGGGCCGGGCTCTATTTTAATTTTTACCTTCACATATAGGACCAAGGGTTCTAGATTTTATAAAGTTTATGAAGTATAGGATGTGTGACACCGAAAAAAGAAAGTGGTATTTGGACTTGAGAAGATTCAAAATAATTTAAGAGAAACACGTTTGAAGCATATTATTATCTATTGGAATGTAAAAAATAATACTATTAATACTAGACAAAATTGTATATAACAAACTAATAAATTATTACTGCCTAACTTAACTAAACTAAAACTACTACTAAATTACGACTGGATCATGAAATAGATGTAGGTATAAAGACACATTTCATTGAGTAGACTAGCAAATTCCAAAATTGCCCCTAATAAGTAAGTGAATTTATCGCAGGTCATACGATCTTAGATGAGTTTGTATAGTTACTTATGTCTTTTAGGAGATTTCCAAAAATTCAAAAGATATACAGTAGGCCTATACAGACATATATTATACCAGGAAGGGGAGAACGACTAAAAAGGACTGCCAATTGAAACTATATTCACTATTGAAAATGTGTTATACATTATACATAGTAATAATGATATTATACACACGTTTATTCAATTTTTAGTTAAAATGATATTACAAAAAAAGTAATAAATATATTGTTATTTCCATAGCTAGAGTAATGCAACAGAGGGGACAACGCCTTGCTGAGGCCGCGATGCAATCCGCACAGCGCGTGTACCCATATTGCGTTACGCGCCTTGCAAGCTACACAAGCTCGAATCTTCATCAGAGACGCGTGCTTGAATTTACGCGTGTGAGAACAAAGTTTTTGGACAGCATCATAGGTAACCCGATAGTTGTAAAAAAAATTAGAAGTTAAAAAATATTAATTGTTGGAATTGAAAAAATAATTTATTTACCATTTTTTACAATTGAAATTTCAATCGTAGTATTTGTTTTACTTCAATTAATTGAAATGCTAATCGGTAAATATGTTTTGTTGTTATAATATGATGAAACTAAAATTATAAATACAATACGTAATGTTGTAATATATTTTGTTGCATGAGGCTGATTGAGAGTTGGTGTGACAAAATGTTTTCAAGTTAACTAAGTAATAAGTCGAGTTCATATCCACAATTCTTTTTGTACTGTCCCTAGTGGTCTCTTAGCTATGATTATTTTTTCTTTCAGAAAAACTTAAGTATCTATGGAAAAACTTACATTCCTACACTTTTCTTTTGTTAGATGGTAATTTTTATGATATTTTCTGAAAGCTGATAACATTGTCATCTGTTTCGGGTAGTTTTGTGTCGATAGTAGCTATTTTGTAGCAGTAGTGGCGTTTTAAATATAAAATGTGTGTTTTTTAAGAAAATAAATGAGTTTTAAAAGAAATATCAATTTGGTTACTTTTTTTGTTTTTTTTATGTCAAATACTTTTTTAAATGGTCATTTTCTTAGCTTCAATTTGATATAAGCATATTGTATTTTCCTTAATCCCTCAATCATTATCACAAAGGGTAGTACATCTTATCTCACAGATGACACAATAACTCATGTACCTTATACTGCAAAGGTATTTAGGATAGGATATTTATTAATCCAGTTCGTTCACATTGCGTGAATATGCTGAAATGCATTTTATTTCTGGTTTTTGTGATGGGAAAGCTCGGACTCAGATAGCTTGCGGGGACCGATGTAAACAATAATCTACAATAATACAAATTATTATTTTATTTTACTTATTTCACTTTTTGGAGCAGTAATTCGATGTAAGCATATTACATTTTTCTATGATAAAATGTTTTTAAAATTAAACATAAATAAAAAACATATGTTGATCAAACATGTATAAACTAGTTTTGAAAATTTAGTTTACGTAAAGTTTAAACTTAACGTAAATTTTAAAGGTTTTAATATAGAAAATAATTATACTATTCTATAACATGTAATACAACTATTTGCTCCCGCAGACTTTAAACGACATTTTATATGTTGTTTTAAGATATAAAACAACAACAGCTTAAAAAACAAACAACAACAAAACTATAAAACAAAAAAAACTATAACAGCCTAGTACATTTATTGCACGCTTCTCATTAAATAGACTAGAGTAAGAAAATTATTCATAAAATAAAATTGTTTTGTTGAGATTTATCCAGTCCAAGAAATTGGTTTCTTATTCAAAGGGGTTTCATGTAAACAACATAGTGTTTTATAGAGTAATTAGAATACAATTTAATGTTTAACTATAGTTTATGATGAGGTCATAAACGTTTTTAGTGCCCTATCTTCAATAACAATAATAAAATACAACTTTTAAAAATACATATTGGAAACAATTAATTATTATTACTAAGTGATCCATACATGATTTCTGCTGTTTATTTTTCGTAAAGGTTGTATTATTTTCGGTGATTTTTTCTTTAATGGACTCTTTTAATTTGATTTAATGTGATATTTTTGATTGGTGGTTGTGTTCTATTTAAATGTTTCTATTGCTGTTATTGTTGTGTTGGCGTCTATAGATTAGAGTTTTGTACTTAAGTATTGACTTGTCTTTAATTGTTGCCTGCTCATGTAATTTCATATATTGTATTATTCTTGCTTAATGTTTTAATCTAAAGATACTAGCAACGTTAAAATATGGCGCGGTTTTGGTGTAGGCACACTCAGAGTAAATATACTAACAACTTACGTCACCGTATAGTACTACTCTTTATGTGAAACCCTTTATTTGGTTTATGTGGAACCCTTTATGTATAAAACTAGTAATTTTTATTGCCCAAACGATGGCAATATGATCGGGTCGGGTCTGGTTCGTTGTCTGTAACGTTAGAGAAAAGTAAAAATCTCTTTTAACAATCTATTTTGACACGTTGTAATCTTCTTTCTATAATTGAAACTAAATGTATATCCATATGTCCTTTATGTGTCGCCAAACCACATCAGCCGAACGCCATTGCATTGTAGGAAGTTGCTCTAAATGTTCCCAGGGAGGTTTTAGTAAAATATAATTTGTTAAAACTCCACGGCATTCTATTTCATGGACTTTTAAAGTTCTAATGTTAACCTTATGGGGAATAGGTTTTTTTTACAAATTTCCTTCATTCAAAACATTTGACTTCGCTACAGCTAATGGTTTACTTTCCAGTAGCAATACCTATGCTTTTTCTATCCAATGCCATCTGAATCATTCATTAATGTAAAACTATGAAGTAAATATGTGCTGTACTAATACGACAAGTGACAAGAATCCAGCACATCTATCTGTATTAGCCTATTATGGTAGCCTAATATCATATCTCACCATATAGTCTTAATCAAAAATATTAGAATCTATAAGTTTACATATCACTTCCATTAGAGATATGCCTATTATTTATTAACATATAGAAAATCGCGAGCAGTTTTATGTAAACCTATTCTTATTCGTGAGACACTAGCCGACTACTCGACAATGCCAAAGGCTCTATTAGCTTACTTTCAAAAATATTTCATGAGCCAGGAAAAGAACAGGCATGGCCAAGACTCATGTTGATAGTTTTCTCTTGAAAGCTAACAAAGGATCTATGAAAAATCGATCTAAGAACAATTTTTTTTCAATACGTTAAATTCTACTAAGAGGACTACTTAGATTGTTCTTTGGAAGCATCTTGCTGGCACTTCTTAGAACCGAGTGACAGTTGTAAAGCCAAAGGAAGTAAATTGGAGACATTTCTGAAGGAAATAAATGATTAACGTTGTTTAATTTTTAGAAGGGAATATACAAGCCCAATGAATAATACTATAAAATTTGTGAAATTTGAGCAAGGAGAGGAATAACCACTGATGGTATATGATGCTTTCAACATCTAATTATTCCAAGATCTGTTGGACACTCTTCACGAGATATGTATGCATAAAATACTTACGTAAGTCGTGTTATTTAAAAAAAACATAGATATTTAAATATATAACACACCTCACTTATGAAAGCATGTTTTCTTTGAAAACCCTTTCAAGTCTAGTAGCACATCATTAAACTCATCATTACAATTATCAAGGTTACTTGGCCGTAGCTTATACCCCAGTAGATTAACGAAATGAATTGTAATATAAGTATATAATATTATATGAGACTATATTAACTAAATGTTATTAAATAAATTATGATAATTACGACACAATTTAATTAATTAACGAGGAAAAAATCCTCTTAGTTCGGTATTCTTGATTCTTATCGGATGTTAGACCCTACAATTGACCCAATGTGCCAATAGAGCTTCGATAATCATTTATTATAAAATTTTAAAAAATATCATAGTAATGATTTTTAGTTCTTTTTATTTTTTGGAGCTTAGCATATTTGCTCCAGAATAGGTTATTATTGAAATACCCAAAATTACCACCATTAAAATGTACAACATTAAGAAATAACAGCGTCTTAATATCAGCAGTGAAATTTTAATTTATTTTGGGTTTTCAAAGTATTTTTAGTGTTAGGAAAATTTATGTGTGATAGGAAAATGCCCAAGCCCCGGTCTTGTTACTACCCAATCTGTGTTGTAATTAGGTAACTAAGTAGCCTCATTACAAAAATTTGAAGTACTTATTTCAACTTACTATTACAATGTAAGCCAAATGGGAAAACTTATTACAACCATTTTAAAATCAACAGGAAATTAACATGACTGTCCTCATTTGAGTTAATTTTATACAAAATGGTTTTCAATATTTCAATTTTCAACGTGAAACAGAAACTAGTGTAGGTTATATTTCTAGAAAATAATATTGGTAGGGCCTAGGCTGCTAATTTTAATATTAATCAATAGTTTTAAAAGTCACATCATAATAAGTTTAGTATATTTTAGTTTTTTACATTGGGATGGAATATTGTTTTCGTTTGTTATGGCTTTTATAGCTTTTTAGTTTGGGCCTAACGTTTAAACTGTTGTTTAATTGTATTGTCATATTATCTATTACTATTTAAAGTTAATTTTTAAGAACGAGTGCAATTAATTATTACGACAGTTCAAATGGTAATAGTTTGGATGGTTTTGTTATGTTTGCTCTTAGCTTTCGGATATTTTAGGGTATTCATAAAGTGTTGCAGGATTATTATTGTTATTATAATTATATCTATTTAGTCAATGTTACCTATGTAGCTCCTATAAGAACGAATGTAAACCACCGTGCTATTATCAAATTTACAATGGGAAATGGCAGTTTTATCAAGAATCAAGAGGCTTTAGGTCGATTTTGATCCTATAGTTGATAAAACTCTCGTTTGAGTTGAAACTCCTTATATGACTTCATCAGTAGGTCCTTTGGCACTGTGGACACTTGTCTCTTGGAAACACACCACTATTACGGTGATGTGTAAAGCGGACATTGAGCTGTAACTTTGTCGATTAAGATTAGGAGGTCGAGATCAGTTTGTAGCCATCAATGGTCAAATTTCCTAGCCTTTACCAGTTTGCAATGGTATTCCGCAGGGGTCTGTCCTGGGACCTCTGCTGTTTATAAATAGTTTGAACATTTCACAGTTTCCATCTGTGTTTCCAATCGCATTGAATGCTCAAATAAATAAATAAATTTGATATTCTAGATAGCTGTGTTCATAACACGAAGAGAATATAGTTTAGCAGAAAGCATTGTAAGTTTGACGGTGTAACGCTCCCTAGAGTTCTCTGACAAGCGACGCACACGTCACTCCTGTATTCGGATACGAGTCATGAATTAAACAATACACTATTAAACGGGCGTGCGGAGCATCCTATCGGGCGCATTTTATTAAAATGAGCCAGATGCAAAGCCTAGGTTTGTTTGCTCCACGATAGATAGTGTTTGTCCAAGTCACTGAAGCGGACTGGCGAAGCGAGCTTCCCCTCCCCGCCATCTTGCTCCGCCCCCGCAGGACACGCCTACTTCTCCTACTTCCCCTCCGACTCCCTCCCCCGCCTCCTACCTCCCCTACATCTCCGTATGGTGGCGCTGCCACAAACGACGGATCTCACGCGAAACCTTCTCCGTTATGATTCCTTTTTCTTTCTTTTCGGCAAATAAATGAGAGCCTTTAATTTGATTCCGCCATGATTAGGCGACGCTGGTAATGATGTTTGTTGAACGCAAACACTGCAGAACCATTAAATTTGCAGAGCAATCAGCTCGATCCGCGCGGGTAAGGGTTCGTTAATTTGGAAATTGATTATGCGGCTTCCGAAGCTATCTTTGGGCAAACACGAGACCTCGGTGTGAAGAGGTGCGTCGTGGCGACGGGCTCTCCGCTGATTGGGCTGGGCATTGGACAACCGCTCGCCTAGATAGGCCTACTGTTATACAGTCTCAATTTATGTAATCTACTTAGTCTAAACTCTGTTACAGATGAGATTAAGTACAGATTCACGCGAAGTCCATTAATATCAATCTATATTTGAAGTGATCGTGTTTAACTATTTTTAAATTTAAACATAAAAATTGTTTTTCAGTTTTAATCATAAGCAATCTCAAATCCAAAAAAGTTAAATTATCCTACCAACCCACAAAGCTTAGTCTTGTAGAAAACCGTAGGTTCTATGATGTATGCTGTATTAAATTTTCAGCTTACTTGAACTTTTTTCTCTCTAATCGGTTGAATACACTAATTTTGTATTTATTAAGTTACTCTATACCAGACAGCATTGAGAGTAAATATTTCTGAAAGGTTTCACAATAAATCTACGTGCTATAAACGTTTGGGTAAAGAAAGTTAGTATAAATTATGGTTAAAATTTGGTTTGGCCAACTGTTAAATACAACAGGATCTTCTAAGAGATGATTCACGGAAAATGTGATCCTATTATGGTGTAAAAGAAATACAAATGAATTCTTTACTAACCTAATTAATTTTGCACAAGAAATATTATCACTTATCGACTTTAACTATAGAATATAGGCCTACTGAATATTTCGTTCCATATTATTTGTTATGTTTTAGTCTGGTTTTTAACCTTAAAAACCTTAAGAGTAAAATTTAACCCTAAAGATAGAACTAATTTATCACATTAATAAAGCATTTGTTCTGGTTAAAGTTACAGACACTGAATTTTCAATTTCATTCACATGACATGTAAAAATACAACATTTATTTTTAATATTTTCTCAGTATTTTAATCTGCGTACAAAATAAAAATAAATAGGTGTTCTGTAAACTTTAGAGAACCTGAGTATGCTAAAATTGAAATAATTCCAAACTCCATGCACCTGATTTCCCTCATGGATTAAAACTATGTCACAGTGTTTCAAGAATCAAAAGTTTTCTTCTCGTTGAAACGTAACACAGGTCATCCACTATGTTATCTAATTTAATTGTGACAATTTACGTTCTTTTTTCTGACATTTCTTGTACTAAAAAATGGAATAGGTGGAATAGGGACATTGTGCCAAAATTAACTATAAAACTAATTTGCAACACTGAATTTAAAGATTTTTGTAAATTTGTAGTGCCTAATTGAATAATGTGGATTGTCCACAAGTAGATACATAATGTATAATTGATGGATACATATTCTAGTTTCAATTAAAATAATAACCAAAGGAATTTGTTCAAAATAATCACGCCACTTACGCACTTGGGCATTTTAAAACAGTTTATTTTCAAAGACTTACTTGGCAACACCTGAGTGGTGAAATGTTTAATGTAGTTTTACCTCTTTTTGTGTGCGAAATTATTGCCTGGTATGATATTGGTGAATGTCAGTTTTAGTGGAGACTAATACTGTGTAAATCTATAGGTTAAAAACTGTACAAATTAGCCTACTTATCGATTATAAGTGTCTTACAGATCTCCACAGCGCCAACTCCAACCTATTATACGTAAACTTGTTAAAAAAGTGTTGCTTGAATAAAATGTGTGTCACCCAAAGAAATAAGACTATATTGAATATTAGATTCGATTAACAAAAAGTAAACTGATTTTAGCTATTCTAAACTTAACAAGAAGCTTTGATTTCCAGAAAGTGTGTAAGCTATTAAACTTAATGTACATAACTGATAAAAGTACATCCAACACTCGGATCCACGATTAAAAAACCACCGTGAAAATATTTCCGATCATCTCGATTAGAAAAGTACACGACTATTAATTGTTATTGTCAATTCTGATATATATGGAACATACCAGCCTCTTGTAACAAAACTACAAGATCCCGGCACAAATATCTCACACTCATTCATACTTGGCTTAATATACCAAATGAACTGAAATAGCCTGGGTATATTACAATTTCCATAAAAAGTATCAAAAGTAATAAAATCAAACAGACAGATAAAAAGTTCTTAACTTTTCACTGTAATCGATAAAAATATGGACAAAACTATTTCATTTCAAAACTGAATTAAATAAATATGAACTTGCTTCATCTCCAACACTTTACAAACCCAATCCGAAATTCATCTAACAATCCTTACATCCGGTATTAATAAGGAGCGCTTTTACAACCCTGAAGCACTTGCAGCTAGTTATAAACCCGGGGCAATCCGCCGTCCGGCGCTGCGGAAGGAGTCAATAAACCAAAATAACTGGCCAAAATGAAACTTTTTACAGCCCCGCCGTCCCAATTTGCATTTCCCCACGTCCCTGGTTAACGGTATCGTTAAGGGCTCTTTATACGGGTTTGATGTGCATATAAGGTTCCATGGAAATAGTCCAGCGGTCAAAACAGAACCGCGATAAAACTGGGATGAAGTCGTGGTTTCAACTACTGGGCGCAATAGTGCGGCTATTGTTTGACCACTCAAGTATAAAGTCGTACTACGGTTCTTGCAATAATGGTTTTATCTGGGACTTTAAAATTTATTTTGTGAATTCCACACAGTTATATGAGTTATTTAAAAGATCACATGAAAAATTATTTGTTGAAGAGGTTATTAAAAGTTAGAGACACGAGTTATTTTCATGTAGGTAATTCAATACTCGGCAATAAGGTATGCCATTTATAGTACTGTAGCAGACAAAACTAGCATTTTGCAGTAAAAGGAATATGAAACCGCAATTTTTTTACATGGATATGTCTTAGCTCTGGGGGGTGTGTTGGAAATTTTCGAGACCAAAATTTGAAACAGTGAAGTAATTTGGTTAATGAGGTCATATTGGCTAGTGACGTCATATTTTGGTTATAAGAACAGATGTTTGATCTGAAAACATTCCCTTTAGACAAATCCATTATCTAACCTATTTCCCACAGGGGGCAAATGCCTCTATATGAATTCCAGACCAGTTTTCAAATGTTAGTGATTGTAATGTATGATAAAATAAATATTTATATGAATAACTTTTAGTCACGTATTTAAAACACTTCAATTTAAGGTTTTCTTAACTATAATAGTTCTCAATAATTGTACTCTTTAATAACTGGACGTTGGCAATAAAACAATAATGTCAATATGAACAGGACAAGGTGATTTAACCGAATGTAAGACCTCTAAACCGAAACGTAACTGACCCAAATGAAAGTTTTTACTGCCCGTAAATCCAGCCTGCGACCATACCAGCCCTGATAGGGGATTTACATATCCCACTCTGACTACGTGTCTGGCTATTCGCCTGTATGTGTAGGTTAGTACCTGAATATTCGCCTGCCTACACAAAATGTGTGTAGGGTAGTGGAGGATCTGACTATTCGCCTGCCAAGACATGTGTGTAGGGTAGTGGAGGATCTGGCTATTCGCCTGCCAAGACATGTGTGTAGGGTAGTGGAGGATCTGGCTATTCGCCTGCCAAGACATGTGTGTAGGGTAGTGGAGGATCTGGCTATTCGCCTGCCAAGACATGTGTGTAGGGTAGTGGAGGATCTGACTATTCGCCTGCCAAGACATGTGTGTAGGGTAGTGGAGGATCTGACTATTCGCCTGCCAAGACATGTGTGTAGGGTAGTGGAGGATCTGACTATTCGCCTGCCAAGACATGTGTGTAGGGTAGTGGAGGATCTGACTATTCGCCTGCCAAGACATGTGTGTAGGGTAGTGGAGGATCTGGCTATTCGCCTGCCAAGACATGTGTGTAGGGTAGTGGAGGATCTGGCTATTCGCCTGCCAAGACATGTGTGTAGGGTAGTGGAGGATCTGGCTATTCGCCTGCCAAGACATGTGTGTAGGGTAGTGGAGGATCTGGCTATTCGCCTGCCAAGACATGTGTGTAGGGTAGTGGAGGATCTGGCTATTCGCCTGCCAAGACATGTGTGTAGGGTAGTGGAGGATCTGGCTATTCGCCTGCCAAGACATGTGTGTAGGGTAGTGGAGGAGCCAAGACATGTGTGTAGGGTAGTGGAGGATCTGGCTATTCGCCTGCCAAGACATGTGTGTAGGGTAGTGGAGGATCTGGCTATTCGCCTGCCAAGACATGTGTGTAGGGTAGTGGAGGATCTGGCTATTCGCCTGCCAAGACATGTGTGTAGGGTAGTGGAGGATCTGGCTATTCGCCTGCCAAGACATGTGTGTAGGGTAGTGGAGGATCTGGCTATTCGCCTGCCAAGACATGTGTGTAGGGTAGTGGAGGATCTGGCTATTCGCCTGCCAAGACATGTGTGTAGGGTAGTGGAGGATCTGGCTATTCGCCTGCCTCATATGTGTAGGATAGTACTTGGCTATTCGTCTGTTTATTTGTTACAATATTTCTTAGTTTACATTATTTCTTAAAATGTGGTTTATGGTTTCACTCATGTGTTTAGGACAGGAAAATATATTTTTGACATCCTGTGACAGACACACGTTCCCTACGAGAGCGTCCATGTTAGTGAAGTTTTGTACAATCACATTTATGACTAAATTCGTGATTATGTATTTATTATGGAATTTAAGCTATTCTGTGTTGATAAAATAAAACTGTGATAAATACTATTAAAATTCATATTCATTGGGACATCATTGTGGGTATTTTAAAGAGAATACGAGTGAAGGGTGAGTGCGATGTGTGTTGTGTAATGCAAACTCATCACAATTGTCCAGTGTCGAACCCTCGCAAAATTGTGTTGGAATTTTGCTCAGTATTGTCCTGGCACCCTTACGATTACATCATATTACGTTATTTCTTAAAACAGGGACTCAGTCTTTCAAGTATTTCAACCTGAAAATGAGTGAAACATGAGTGTGTAAATTTTGAAGATATAATGTCGCTTTAGATGAAGACATTTAAGACAAAGACCTGCATTTCATTTGCGAGGATCATTAATTACTAATCTAATGATCAAAGGAAACTGGACCAAGTCTGGGAGTGAACTGGAAACCTTAACATTACTAAGCGGGCTCAGCCGTCAGCCAATTAAGCATTATTTATACTTTTACAAAATGTATATAAATATTTTGAGCAGGTGGACGAGGGAGGTATTGGACGGGATGAGACGTGGGTTGCGGGTAGATGAGCGCCTGTCCCACTATCCCACCATGCATCACGTCGGTAGCGCTCTTGTATGACAAAATTCCTCCTCCCAGGACACCGAGCGCGTCCCCCCGAGGGCCGTATTTTACACCGGACCCACATTTCTCATACTTAGGCAGCGGTGGTCTTTGTTTTTTGAGTTATGCGTCGGCCCCATACATAACGCCGGCGACACTCGCACAGGCCGGCGCGCCAAATGCATATTTATCGTTAGACAATTACCTGTCAAAATTTTCCCGCTGTATCGATTTATACGGATAACATCCGGAGAGTTATGGGATGTTTCCACGATTGTTTCGTTTCCGGGTGTCACCCGGTTAACCGGTTTTCCGGCGGCTTTAAACTCAGCGGACCGGATGGGGAGGAAATTGTACAAAACAGTTTAACAGATTCGACCGGTGATGTAGCTGTACCGGGTATTGTAATTCAGCGAGTGCGATATCGTTATTCCGGAACTGTTTCGTGTGATGACATTTAATATGTAATAAATACTGTAAACCGTCGTCCTGTAGATAGTTCTTGTTCATAATGACACGCCTTCAACGTTCGCTTCAATAATAAACTTCCAGTACTTCCTCTTCATAATATTGGGGTTAGATTATTTTTAATTTGAACAGTATTTGTCTGATACAATATTGGTAAAAATTACGATTTGTAAACTTGAAAATACTATAGGTTTTTAAAAACATATATCGAATATATTTACGTTATTATTATTTTGAAGTTTAACTCATCTAACTTTTTACTTGTCATGGAAACAAAATTTAGTAAACAAATTAAGAGATTTTACAATTTCTTTAGATGACCTGGAAAAAATTCATGTAAATTATTTCTCAAACCACCTAGCTACATGTCTACACCGAAGTCAGGTTAATATTACTCAAATCGTTCATACTCTGTTGCCATGAATGTGTAAAATACATTACCGGTAGTATTTTAATCAGGCCTAACATTATATTATAAATTTTTCTAATGAATGAAAACCTGTCCCAATTTTTTTAAACATATGACCTTGAACTTGTAAGTCTATTGAAAGGTGGGAAATGAGATTTTCTTCATTTTGAACTCCTTTACCTCAGCAAACAAAGCAGATGTAGATGCCATCGCGG
Source organism: Nephotettix cincticeps (assembly GCA_023375725.1). Taxonomy (NCBI): domain Eukaryota; kingdom Metazoa; phylum Arthropoda; class Insecta; order Hemiptera; family Cicadellidae; genus Nephotettix; species Nephotettix cincticeps. The sequence continues at coordinate 45,262,847 of CM041785.1, forward strand.
CGGGTGTCTTTGTGAGGCAGAGCAGGTGACTGTATCGATCTCGTCAACGTTCGCGACAAATTGGAGATACCCCTGGAGACATAGAAATAAATATATAAAAAAGCCGAGTCAGCTATCTGATGAGCGAGAGGGAGGGTGAGAGCCGCTCCACGGCGGTGCGACAGAGACGAACAATCCTGGGAATTCAATTCACGTTCGCGCTCTTCTCGCGCTGTTTTTTAGAATGGAGAAATTAAATTATATATCCGCCTCGGGTCAGTAGTCGGATGCCCTCCCCCCCACCTTAAGGTGCGCCCCCACCCGCGCTAAGGGCAGGCTTAATCAGACGTCAAAGGTGTGGGCACCTTTGACCCGAGGGATGGCCTAAACTTTCCACCACTAATGGGCTCTTCCCCTTTGTGCTTCTGTGTTTACCGTCTTTCACATTCGCCACCTAATGATGTTTTGTGTTCTTTCCATTACCACACGTCCTTTACCTATAATGGTGAGTATGAGCAGGATATCATGTTTTAGGAGTTTGAATTCAGGAAAAGTCTTATTTAGAGCTGTAGAAAATTCTCCTTTCAGTTTTGACCCGTAGCTATTTAATTTCAATTAATTGGATTTCATGACTATATTATTTCTGATGGTTTTTTCATTAAAAATTAAATGGAAATCAGGTTGGAGTATATAAATTCATATAAGACATCAAAGTATATGTAATGTTATATGTTACATATTGATTTTGTTCTCATCCTCATAATACCCATTGTGCAAATATTACAGTATAACCAGTGTCATAAGCGTCCTGTTGCTGTTAATCGTAGTTACTCACAGATGGCGTTGGTGTCTCCAACAATACACAGCTTACACTAGCCGTATCGCGTATATGAAGGTTCAGGTTCAGTGACACTAGTTAGTGCACCAGTAGTGCCGCCAGTAGTTGGTAGTGTCGCCACCGTCCCACAGATGGCGTTGGTGTCTCCAACAATACACAGCTTACACTAGCCGTATCGCGTATATGAAGGTTCAGGTTCAGTGACACTAGTTAGTGCACCAGTAGTGCCGCCAGTAGTTGGTAGTGTCGCCACCGTCCCACAGATGGCGTTGGTGTCTCCAACAATACACAGCTTACACTAGCTGTACCGCGTATTATGAAGGTTCAGGTTCAGTGACACTAGTTAGTGCACCAGTAGTGCCGCCAGTAGTTGGTAGTGTCGCCACCGTCCCACAGATGGCGTTGGTGTCTCCACCAATTAGACCGCCACATTAGCAGCGCAGCCCCAGTATTGTGTGTAAATTCCGGCCATAAATTCCCAAAGCTCCCGATGCTTCTGATAACGCCCATTGTCGCCAGCTTATGATCGCAATTCATTACCGAGCTGCCCAACTTTCAAATTTGATACCATTGTGCGCCCGTTACAGCAGTTGCGGCCCTCCGCTCAAATTACACTTGACAACCGCTCCCCCACACCTTCCCGTCATCCTCCTTGGCGTCTTGTTTCCGACTGAAATCCTCAGTTAGTTGCACATTCAGTAACTCCTGAAATCGAGTATTCGAAGTCTTTTTCAGTACAAAAATTATACGAGTAAAAGTTACTTTTACGTTTTCACGATGTCACGTACGTTGGGCTGATAATGAACAGTTCGATTTCCTGTACGATTCCTCCTCATATCCAACGAGCACAGAATAGATTAAATTCTAATTATATTTGAATCGTCACAGTTCAATCAGTTCATAATTCAGAGGCAAAATGTTGGTTCGGATCTCACGTTAACTGTATATTCTCTAGATGCCTGCTGACTGTTGTGCTTAACGGTTTTGTATTAATTAAGGAACATGTCAGCCTTAGTTAGTAACAAGACTACAAGATCGCACAATCACCACAATCATCTTACACTCATTTCTTACTCATACTTTGCTTACAATACCTATCTTTGTTGGTCGCTAATTCAGTTAAAAGTATTATATTGTATAAATATTACAAAAAGAATTACTGTTTTATGATCATATTCTTTCTAACTAAGTGTAACCATTCATTAGGCGACATTATATTCAATAAATTAATTTGAATATAATTTTGAATTTTTAAATAATTTTATGGTCCAGGGGAGTTGCCGTTTAACATTTTTTATATGCTTTGTTTAGTTCTTGCGCTCTTTGCAGTGGATAGAGGGACTAATAATTTATGTGATTCATGTAGGTCTGCTATTACACGTCGTTTTGCAAATGTGATTCATGTTTTCCAGTGGTTGTTGATTTATTTAGGAAGAATATTGATGGTAACGTAAGTAGCCCTACTCTATCGTAACTCTATCGTAAGTTTGATATCGTAATTTATTAGTGAGGATATTTGTCTTTAATTTGATATATAGTATTAAAATCTTCGGTGGTTCTGTCTTAACGAGGATGGCGTTTTTAAAAGCCAATTTCGGATAGCCCCCATAGGTCTCTGAGGGGTAATGTGGTAGGGCACCGGCGCTCCTCGACACTATGTCTAATGTCATATTTTAGATGTCTTTGACATTGATGACGTAGTTCACCAGTCCATTAGGTTATGTCCATATGTTCAAAAAGGCCACATTTTGTGTGTTTAATGCCTTAATTTTTTCATTACGTAAACCTTAGCAATAGTTGGATTTAAATCTGTTTATAAGTACCGTTATAGGAACAAATGAACATAATAAAGTATTGGTTTAACAAGAATACATTTTATTTTATTTTCTACCATAGGCATCACAACTTCATGAAATAAACATTCATAAACACTCAGTTGAAACCATAAAAATAATTCTTCAAATTTACCGATCATAATCTTCCTGTTATTGAAATAAGGATATAAATGTTGGATAAAAATGTAGGCTATATTCAGCTTGACCCTTGCTCTCTTTGTACCCACCATACGACATTTTGACACACAATCAACTTAACATTGAAAGTTACCTCTGTTTGTTTTCTGTGGTGTAGCAAACTTGAAATTTACGACACAGCAATAAAGTTGTAGAAACTTAATCCATCGTTAACCAAGAAATCTGAAATATATTTTCTTATATACAAAATGACGATTGATTTTGTGTTTCGTACACTTTTTCTGGATCGACCAATTTTTAAGGTGTTAGCATGAAATAAAAGATGGCCAACATAGTCGACAACGCGTGGACAGGATTAAGCACGAAGAGGGAGAAACCAAGGGTGGGAGAGAGAGATTAGGAAGAAGAAAGTGTTTATTATCGCCGTCCCTCACACGAGACGAAAAACCCTTTAAAAATCCAATCGTCCACCCTCCCTACCCGACCCAATCGCATATGAGGGATAAAGCCTTGCTCAGGGCGTCAACTGATCAATATTCGATTTTTGCCGATGAGCCGGTGCGAGGTGGGAGGGGGGGTTGAAAGTGAGAACGCATTATTATGAGAAGTCCGTCTGTCGAGGGAGATATGGTAGCTCGTGTGATTGCGTGGTGGGTCGGGGTAGGGGGGGTATGCGAAACTCTCCCCCTTACGGCACGGAGACGCGTTTCTTAATTTCATTTTGAAGGCCAATCGATGTCTAGAGTCGAGTCCTCGGTGTAATGCGGGGCGACACTTTCGGATGTTTTAGCCCTCTTGCGGCCGGCGAGGCAAATGCGAAATAGTGACGTAATTGTCTTCAAACGTATCATTTCCTGGAAAACAGATTTTTAAATAGTTGATGTAAATGGAATTAAAATACTTTTGCTAATACATTGATATTGATAAAGAGTATGTGTGGTTAATAATCAATAGCATATACGTCCAAAGGTATATCATTGGAAATCAATGCATTACGTTTTAAGTAAATCTCCATATTGTTTTGTATATTGTTAGTTAGTTACTGAAATGGGAACCTACCCAGGTAGGTATTTTAAGCCAAGTATGAATGAGAAATAAGTTTAAGATGATTGTGATCATCTTATAATGATCTTGCAGTCTTGTACTAATTAAGGCTGACATGTTCCTTAGACATGACTGTTAATTAATAGCCCAACAGTCAACGGTATCTAAAGGGACCTACAGTTTAACGTGGAGTCCGAAGCACTGCCTCTTAGTTACGAACTGGTATACTTATGAGGATAGCCTTTGCGAATTAAGTAGTATTCAATAGCGCGGACGTTAATCCACTCAAGATAACACTACAACCAACGACCATCGCTCACACCTATCCACAATTCTTGATCTCCAAGCAGCTGGATTACAGGACACGCCACCGTCCCAGTTGTTTTTATGCTAAACCTTTAATATTGCACTTAGTATTGATTTTTATACTACTAGAATCACACGTATTGCATGTTTTTAAAGTGGTTTTTAAATGTGCGATGGTGGAGTTACTAAAACTTCGTTTACATTACGATTTAGATAAAATTTTAATACCTGTGTAGTAAAATTTAAAAATAGGTTTAAAACCAATGACCAATGTGACAAACTAATGATATTGATTCAACAGTTGGTTATTTCTACCCGTTAAATAACTTTAAAAAAATTTAAGTTAAAATGAAACTGGGGTACTTAGGCCATAGGTCGTAGATCAGTTTGAATTAAGCACAATCCTTCTCCAAAAAGGTATAGAATTATGAAAATAAGCTTCATCATAGTGGGTACTCCAGTTTTCATGGAGCATCATTACAAAAAGACCTTGTTGAGCCTTACTGGAGTGCAGTCAGACAGACAGAATTTGAGATAAGACCCATTTAGGGGTTTCTGGGATATAAACGATAGAAAATATCATAAATTTAAGCGAAATACAGACAAAACTAGCTATATATATATATGTATAGATTGTTTTGATTTAGTCTAAATATTGTGAATAATTTTGGTAGTTTACAGTACTTAACTAAATAATGGTCTTTGTTACAGGCCCTGACACATTCATACCACCTCAAAATATAACAGCCTGGATACTTGACACATTCATAACAACTAAAAAAATAATACCCTGGCTACTTACTTCATTCATAATACCTAGAAATAACAGCCTGGTCACTACACCTTATCACCTTGAAAAATTACAGTCTCGCCACTTGACACACTCATGACACCATACAAAACAACAGCCTGGCTACTTGACACGCTCATGACAACTTAGAAAACAACAGACTGGCTACTTGAAACATTACAAAACAACAGTCTGGCAACTTGATACACATATGACACCATACAAAACAACAGCCTGGCAACTTGACACACTCATGACACCTTACAAAACAACAGGCTGGCAATTTGGCAGACTCATGACACCTTAAACAACAACAGCCTGGCTACTTGACACACTCGTGACACCTTACAAAACAACAGCCTGGCTACTAGAAACACTCATTAAACTTAACGAAACAACTGGCTACTTGAAACTTTAAAAAACAACAGCCTGGCAACTTGACACACTCATGAAATCTTACAAAACAACAGTTTGACTATTTGACACACTCATGACACCTTACAATACAACAGACTACTTGACACATTACAAAATAACAGACTGGCAACTTGACACATTCATAACACCTTAATAAGGGACAGTTTGGTTGCTTGACGGATTCAAAACATCATTAAATGTGACAGCCAGGATACGTATCCTTAACATTCCGAAAGATGTTCTAATTACATGACCCCAATATTATGATTCTCAGTGGCAATATATCTCAAGAGCATTATTCCTCGTCTCGTTAAAACCACTCTCTAAATTTCAATTCGTAGTTTTACCACTATGGAAGTGGTAGAAATACTTTTGCAACGACTCTATTAGACTGTTAAAATAATTTTTTTACATTTTAGTTGGTACAAAGTCGTCGGAGACCAACTGGAGTGAGGTACGCATTAATCTATAACTTATTTGCATTATATCTTCTCAAATCGAAGTTAGTGAAAAAACACTGTGAGAAAATGTAAAACAGTTAAAATCAATAGTTTTTATTGCTAACTTACAAAAATATAAAGCTAAAACAACAATAATTCTATAAGTCATCAAAATTGTGCTTCATTTGTGTTCATTTTTCATACGCTTGATTATTTTATTTACCTCAAAAAACGCGCTTACTTTAGTTCATCAGTTGTGAAAGAGGTATTTTCTTTCCGTAACGATGGCGGAGAGCGCCGCAATCAGAAAATGCCAACGGCTCATTTCGGCGGGAAAAATGAATCAGCGGACACAATTACTTCTGGCCCTGGGCCCGAGATAAATAATATTTTGGTCAATACAAACAAAATGGCGGCCACAACGGACGAACACAATACGACCGCCATCTTGGTTATCATTATCGTTTTAATCTTCTCTCTTAACTGCTGGTGAAAGGAAAAGGAAGAAAACTAAATTAAAGTTTGACAAAATAACCGTAAATTGTGGATATATAACAGGGCGGTGTGAAGGATAAACAAAACTGCTGGGATTTTTTCTTTAATTAAAATCAAGCACCTAATTAATCATTACCGTTGCATGGGTCATTAATTATTCGTGTAATGAGGGAGGGAAACTCTCTTAAGGGGAGGGGTAGGCAGCGCGCAGGCGTCGGAGGGGAGGTAGAGGGGGAGGGGCGTCGCAGGGGTTGCGGTGGTGGGGGAAATCAATATTTTGATACTTCTCATAACCTTGTACTTCGAGCATTTACATTACATTCCGACACTTCAGCTTCGCACAATTTACAAATCGAACCCCAAATTGATAATTACGGAAATTGATTGAACAGACTTGCAAAGTAAAAAAAACTTACAAAGTAATGAATGTGTATAGTAAACTAACATGCAAAAATTGTTTATACTATATAATTACGTATTTTATTAACGAACATCTTTTGTTATATGTCATAAACTATAAAATAGTATACAGTATGTATGGATTATTACGTAATTCGTTTCCCATTGTAATGCATAAATAACCTCAGATGAAATTATGTAGCAGGCCTATATAAAATCGTAAAAGAGAAATCTAATTTTTCAAAAATGTTATGAATAAAACACTCTATAATTAACTGTTTTCTTCATTTCAGTACGTTTCTCTTTCATTTATATGTCTAATAGTTCACAGCCTAATTTTCTTAGCAGTATAACAAATTTAATACATTTATTATAAAACTGGTGTGGTTTGCACTACCACTAGTTATAGTTTCAAAATAAATGTTTGTAAAGATTTTGCATGGTATTAGAATATATGTCAAATATTACTCTGAGTATGCATATCTTATCACTGTATAGCTTTATGATACGATTACACAATTTAAATACCTGCCAAAAACCACAATAAGCACAATAGTTTTATATGCATAACACTAACATTTCTTATGCATAAAGATGTTTATAAAGATTTAATGATATTTAACAAATGTCAAATATTACATATCCCTCTCTGAGTATGTATATCCTCCAACTATACACATAAGATTTATGTGTATAGATTTTTGTATAAATCAATGAATAGCTTGGACATAGTACTGATGGAAATTTTGACCTAAACAATCACAATAATTATAAATAATACCTCTAGAGAATGTGGAAATGAAATTGTATTACAGAACTATTACGGACAACACTAATTTAAATTTAACTAATTTTAAAAAACCCATAACTCAACCGACCATACACAACCTAGACCCTAACCCCTAGCCTAAACTAACTTAAAACAAGGTTTGAAGAATCCTGTTTTAGGACCTACTCGCAATGCACGGTAACAGCATTTGACAGATGATATAAATTACACTCATTGTTACATTTTCTGTTCTGATATTATAGATGAACCGTTATAAAACACTCGATCTTAACGAACGAAAAAGTGTTAATTATTTTAAATGCATGCTTAAATTTTGTACTAACTTGGAAAATTCCGGTAAGAGTACAATTGTTTAGATTAGATTAGATCATTGAAATGGTAACCATACTACAATGTAGGTATTTTAAGCCAAGTATGAATGAGGGTTGAGTGTAAGATGATTGTGGCGCGATCTTGTAGTCTTGTTACTGACTAAGGCTGACATGTTCCTTAGACAGGACTGTTAATTAATAGCCCAATAGCCGATGGCAACTAATGGACCTACAGTTTAACGTTAAATCCGAATTACGAATTGGTCTAATTATGAGGATGGTCTTTGCGGATTAACATAGTATTCAATAGTGCGGACGTTAATCCACACAAGAGAACACTACATCCACCCACCATCTCTCACAACTATCCACAATTCGTGACCTCCAAGTAGCTGGATTACAGGACGTCGCCACCGTCCCAGTCAAATATATACTCTATCAAATGTTTATCACGCAATACTACCATAATTAATGCATTCTAAAACACGATTCTTCGAAGCCTCTGCAACGATCGTTTTACCATCTAAGTGGCGTTATATCGTACTTCCTAGACGGATTTTACCAGGATTGTGTCAGGTCGTGGGGTATAGTTCTGTGCTGTGTAATGAAATACTGCTACAGTGTTCTGTGGAGTTAGGCCTAAGGTATTTTATTAATAGTATGAGCATATTTTAGTGGTCAAATTATGTTCCAAGTAGTAAATTCATATGAGAGGAAATTCACCAATTAGACACTGAATAACTCTGTTTTGGAAGTTTACGATTCTGAGCACATCACTGATTCACTTTTTTGTGTGAAAGCTCCAACTTCTCTGAATAGGAGGTGTAGATGTCTCAAAGGCATGGCTATAATATCAAAATGAACTGATTCTTCTTAGTTGAGCTTCTCAGCGACACTCGCCACACGCCACGTGACAAGACTGTTCTAAATTGGTCCGTTGTCCTAGTGGGCCGATCTGTGGGTAGCAGCTGAGTGGGACGAGGGCTACCTCAGCGCTCACTCCGCGACGTGGCCAAATGTCGAATTAATTAACAAAACAATTTCACTTGGCATAGTTGGTAAAAATGTTAACCGTTCTAAAACAATTAGTTTAAGACTGTGTATTGAAGACATTGAAGGTGCTAGAGTTTTTCCAACGGCCCCTACTGCAAGGAGGTCTGAGATATGGAATGACCAAACATTCAGGATGGTGGGAAGAGGGGGGGAGGTGAAAAGAAAATTGTCTAAAATTTTATCATGAATGTTTGGATTTAAGGAATTTTAAGAGGTGTTATAACGGTTATCCAAAATAAAGTAAACGGTTCAGGAAAATTTGCGTTTGACTTTTCTTATTTTTTTTGTTTTATTTATAATCGAGAATTTTTAACTCAAAATGATTAGCCGGGAGCAGATCAAACAAGGCGTTTTATATAATATAAAATTTTTATATAGCTTTCCGCTAGGGAGTACTAAGGTACAGTACATCCTCTATTGCCCAACACCAATTTGAGACATTTTTCAACAAGGGCAAGGTGGTACAATATTCGTATGGATAATTTGGGTGGAACGGATCTGTGTAGAAGCCATTTGACAACCCCTGTCAAAGACATGCCCGAACACTTCGTCCACATGACGTGGAAATAATTGGAAGGTGGGTTTGGCATAAATAACGTGCATATTCGGTAGCCAGTGCTTGTTACGGTGTAATGGCCGTTGTAGTGGACAGGGCGGTGGGTGGCGGGGAGACGGCCAAGAAAACCCCGGGAAGAAATCCCGATTAATTACTCAGCTGGCTGGCTGGGGCGAGCTGCGATTGGACGAGAGCGGACCTGCGCGGGCACGTGACTAATTAAAACAACCAACTAGGTGTCAGTGTCTGCGCGGGCGCGGGAAATTAACTAATTAACCGGCCAATCACGTCTCTCGCTGCGATACATTATTTATTTCTTCCGTTTTTCTCAGAAAATGTAATAGGAAATCCCTGCGCAATATCGGAGCAATTTAAAATTTAATGAATACTTTAGTTTATTAGGAAGGTTTAAGTTTAAATGAGTTTTCCTTTGAACGTAGTATTCTCCGTCCTTTTAAGATTTTAATTTCAGATAACGAGTAATTGAATTTTATTTTTGTAACGTAATTATAACTTAAATTGGATCAGAGTGAAGCTTTGGGTGGGTTCAAAACTTATTCTATTCAGTAATGAACTTGGCAAAACATTTGTTTAAGCAAAAACCTATATGAAGTAGTCAAAGCAGTATTGCTTTGATATAAAAATAGTTAATCATCTCATCTAAATCAATAATGGACTAATAATAATAATAATAATAATAATAATACATCATTGACAATTACTTTAAAATTCCTCTCGACTTAGGTATATTTTTTACAGAATTCTTTATAATTCGTCAAATAGGCTACTTTAACCCACGGGTTTTTTCTTTAAGACTCTCTAATTTTGGAAAATACCAACATTCACTTCTTAAAAAATTTTGTAAATACTAAAAGAATATTTTTAAATCTTTAAAAAGCAAACGTAACCGAACAACAGTTATAATCAATAACTTACTGAAAATAACTTAATTTTAACATATTATTTTACGTCCTTTACATAAACACAATCAGGATTTTATGGTGTGTTTTTATTTATGATTACTATGTTAATATTTGTCGACACATATTGATGAGAATAAATGAGTATTTACAAAAAACAGATGCACGGACAGGTACAGATCGATCGGAAGGCCAACTAGAGGGGCCTCAGCACGGCCCGTCGATTCACAAACTTTGCCCTTCGGGTTAATAAACAGTTAAGAATTTCCCGGGTGGGCATTTTTTTATCTGTTCTAAATATTAAAAATACGTGTTTCGAAAATAAATCTAGGACTATGATAAAACTTTGTTACAGGTAGTCTATTTGTTAATTTTATTCTCTATCTTCAGATCTTATTCATACGTAAAATTTGACTTATAACTTACTTATACTTTTAACTGAAATGGCGACCTACCCAGGTAGGTATTTTAAGCCAAGTATGAATGAGGAATGAATGTTGGATTATTGTGGCGCGATCTTGTAGTCTTGTCACTGACTAAGGCTGACATGTTCCTTAGACAGGACTTTTAATTAATAGCCCAACAGCCGATGGCAACTAATGGACCTACAGTTTAACGTGGAATCCGAACCACGGCCTCTGAATTACAAATTTGTCTAATTATTTTTCTTTATTTGTCTAAAGGATTTTCTTTATAGTGTGGACGATAATCCACACAAGAGAACACTAAATCCACCAACCATCTCTCACAACTATCCACAATTCGTGACCTCCAAGTAGCTGGATTACAGGACGTCGCCACCGTCCCAGTCTGTGTGCATATTATATACTCAGACTATAGGCATGTGTGCTTTAGTTTCTTTTACAACTAGATTATATTAGCAGTAGTTTGCACGGATTAAATGACCCGATGTTAGGCCTAAGAAGCAAACTAAAATTCTCCTTATCGTAAAACTCTTATCGTAGTTGGTAAAACTATCTTGCAACTAGTTTTATTCCTAAAAGCCTATATATAATTTCATATTTTTATTTTGTAAGATAGGTCAGATTTATTATTTTGAATTCGTGTGCAGTATTCGTATGAAGTAAAGCCATTATATAGCTGTATGTTTTCAAGATACATAATAACGTCCTTTATAAGTCCTTTTACAATACATACAATAGTTAACAAGTTAGATTATCAGTCTAAAAATAATGTATTTTTGCGTTGGTTATCCAATAGTAGAGTTTCTATTAAACACATAATGTTCTACAGCTGAAAATGCCTACAACATTCAGCACCAATTAGTTAATAGCAGGAGTTAAAGCAACAATACTTCCTTGTGGATTTTATGTTAATAGTAATGTGTTTGTTTTTCTTGTGTTTCAGGTTTATTATCCTACTCTCCAGTATGTTTGATAGTGTCGAGGTTTTTGGTGAAATTAAAAACTTAAATCCATATTTTTTTCTTTCTGTATCATGTAGCTAAACAGTAATTCAAACCAACTTTTACTGAAAGAAGTACCTGTTAATTTAACACAGTTACTTTGTTACTAACAACTCGACAAAACTTTTTTGTAAACCTACGAAGTATAGGCTAATCGTTTACTCAATTTTTCAGATTTTTTTTCAAAATTAAATAAAATGTATTTTGATGAAAAACCAAGGGATGTGCAGAATGGGTGGGTATTTTGCCTATTGTGTGTTTTTTAACCTTTGTTTACACCCTCTTGTAAAGTAAAATTTTGCACAAAAAATACTTATGACAGTCTCAAGGCATTTTATTCAGCTTTGCTACTTCGTAAAATAATACATTTTGAAAACGCGTTAAGAAACAAACCTCAGTGTCTATGTAATTCGGAGGAAATGTGATTAATTGATTATTTTTATACGTAATACTTAAAATTAAACTATATAATGCTATTTAAATTTAATTACATGTTATAAAATAAACCATCCAAATTCATTGTAAAGTAAAATGTGTACGTACACCTAGGCTATAACTTAATATGAATTCTGTAACTATAAGGTGGTTTAAATCATGCTAAAAAAGATTATTCCATATTATTATCAATAATTATTATTTATAGTAAATGTACCATAAAATCCAAAGTCACTGTTTTTTATTTAAGATAAACAAGATAAAACTGGGAAATTCATTAGGTAATTTCCAAATAAAAATACCAATCCGTTTACAATCCACATCCATTCAAAGTTCACGCGAAGGTTAGTTGATTGATTAACCCAAACTCTCTTTAGAATTCTATGAATTGAGTAATAAACAAAATGTAATTACTCATTCTTGTTTGTATTTCTGTATCCTCGAAGTAAAAAACACATGTTTTATTACATTAGTCATGTTGAGTATTATCACTCATAATAATAACAATATTTTTAAGAAAAAAAACAGGTGTAAGTACAAACTAGGGCATCTGTTAGCCTAACGGTTAGCGTCTTGGACTTCGGTGCAAGAGGTGACGGGTTCAATTCCCGGGATGACCACAAAATTTAGATGGGAAAATCCATAAAACCAGTGTACTTCGAGGCTGCATAGCTTAAGCTGAGCCTGCCAATGGCAAAACAGAATAAAAAAAAGTACAAACTAACTTCTGTTTTTTTCTGTCCAGGGCTTTTTAATTTCCATAAAAATCCTACAATGGCATCTCACTTAAAATGATTTTATAGCTTTAAGTTAAATTTCATTCAAACTGGTGTAGATACGTACAGTAATACTCAAAATATAAACAAACACATGTGACCTTCCCATGGAATAGAAATAACAGTTTCCTTCTTCAAAACGTAGGTAAAAAATTATACAAAAACAACCACCATTTTCTGTGGAGGAGGTGTTTGATCTTGTCGATGAAGAATAATTTTGTTTTTATGTTTAATGAGTTTTAGGTGATGTGAAACCCTATGTTTTGGGGACTTTTGTAAAACAATTGTCAATGTCAGACAAAATTGGAAACAAATATATTGACGTTTCTATTCCTTTTTGTTAGCTTAACGTCAAAAAAACTTAATCGATTTATTAAACCTAGATCAACTCAATCTGGAAACGTAAGCGAAAGGATATACTTTCGTTAAAATCAAACTGGTGACTCCTAAAACGAACTTCAGTAGCCCGATTGATTTTATTTAGCACACAGAGAAATCAGCGTCTCTTTAAATGCATATCGATTACTCCTCACCCCATAAATTCCAACGGGGTTGACCGCGGGGAGCAACGAGCAACCCCCTTCCACCCTCCAGTTTAAACAACCCTGACGAACATCCATTAAAACTTGCTCGCTGCATAATCCGGTCTCGGGGATCTCGGGCCGGACGTTGCTGTAATAACTTCATATTCATTATCTGCACTGGGTCGGTCATGCATGTTAATTAGCTGGCTGGGTGGAGGCTGTGGAGGTGGAAGGGGGAAGGGTGGGGGAAGTGGGCGTGGTCTAGGTAATTAGCCGCATTGTCGTTGTGCCACCTGAATTAACACGACTACTGGACTGTGTCGAGGCTACGATGTGTTCCTCTAGGTTATAATGTTATAGTTGACTGGGTGGTACGGTGGTTATGGTACCCGCTTCTTAATTGTAGATTGCTGGTTCAATCCTGAGCAACATCGTGACACAATTTTGTGATGGTTCGATCCTGGACCCAGTTACCTTTGGTCTCTGGGTTATTAATTAATGATTCTGGCAAATGAATCTGCTTATCTTTTCACCCACAACAAACATAACCTCAATTAAATAAAACATCAAAAACACTGAGTAAGTACAACCAAACAAACTATAGAACGAAATCGCCTACATTTATTCTTCACCGTATATTATTTTTTATTTTTTAAGGTTGAAGTTTACGTTTTAATGATTCTGAAATAGACATTTAGTACCAAATGACTGCAACCAATCAAACGGGTACTAACGGGTAGGCTATATTACAATTTCAAAATGTGATTGAACGAACGAATTAACAATACCACAGTCCAAAGACAACAATATAAAACCTACCAAGCTACCAACCGCACATTACTTTAAAAATGAGAATAACAGTGAAATCTATAATATTATAAAGAAGAGGTGGTGTCTGTATGTTTGTTTGTGGGTGTGTTTGTTGTGGAAATTAAACGCAAAAAATACTGAACCAAACAGTTTGAAATTTTACACAAAGGTAGATCTTACACTCATGCAACACATAGGCATACTCATTTCCTTAAAATCCTCTCGGGCTACGCCCTGTGAACGTCCTAAGTTTCAATGTTTACATTTTCAAAGAATGAAAACATAAAATTACTTGAATGTCAACAGCTGTGAACACTAAAATTTGACAGTTCGGGAAGAAGAAGAAGAAAGAGCTGCCGTGACCGTCCTAGGTTTCAATGTTTACATTTTCTAATGACAACATCCGTTTGCACTATATTTTGACAGTTCGGGAAGAAGAAGAAATAAAGTTGATTTTTCAAATAAACTGCTGGATCGAAATTGGTGAATTATTTGAAATAGTGGAATGGTAGATTTTAAGTTTTTTTCCGACGACTGTCTCTATTACATTAATCCTTATCCTCTCCCAATATTTGACAGATGTTACTTTGAAATGTTGTAGACACTCGTGTTTTGTCATTTTGTAAACAATGAAGAATTAATTAACAATAACTTAAATGTATCAGTAGAGCCTACACCTTTCAGCCTTTTTAATTCGTGCGAAGAACGGGTACTTTGGCTAGTAGAATATAAACTAAATCGATTTAAACACTGAAAAATATCAAAAATCAAGCGATTAAAGACAAAATTATTACACTGTACATGATTACATCATACATTATTGATTATACGAGTATTTATAACTCGAAATCTATTATAGGCACTGATGTTTGTACCTGAAGTAAGATCTTTTAAATTAAAACACCCGAGGAAGAGAACAAATTGTTTTTATGTAAAGCGATATAAAAACATGAAATGTAGGAATAACTGTGATTCATGGAGCGTCACTTCAAGCGTTATTCGAAATCTACTTACTTTATTTAATGTCGTCTTCTTTAGTTTTGTGTTGTGTATTATCAATACAGGGGGTATTATTTGAACTTTTTATAAGAATCTTTTTTACTTCGGTCTTGATACTAGCTTTTACATATGTAATTATATAGCAGCCCAATTAAAAACTGCATCTGTGTCCGGGATCAAACTCGTGAACCTTGAATTGCGAGGTTAGCATTTTACTACTGAGTTACCTAGACACTTTGTCATACATTATTTAGGTATTTAAGGTTTTGGAATTTTATAGAATTTATATTTTTATTGAAAATTGATGTTAAAAATGTTATGCAAATTAAAAACTTTACTCAGCACATCTTACCTTACAACTGTGCTATTTTTTTATGAATTGATTGTGGAAATAATATTAGTTCTAGTTTAAGAATTTCATGAAAAAATCGTATTTAACAAGTTTAATTTTATTTTGTTGGTATTTATACTTCGTTTAATTTTTTCTATATCTTCAATTTAAAATTGGTTTAAAAATACAACTGGCATAAACATTTAATGCAAAATAAAAATAAAATACCTTAATGCAACCAAGATTCACCTTATCCCTCCTCAATTAAACCCCCAAAATAAAAATTCCTTGTCGAATTCCATTACTGAAATACAAATCCATCAAAGGTCCAAATTAGGTAAATCAAGTTAAATGAAATCACCGCGGAAAATTCCGTATGAAAAACAAAGTTTTAAAAGGAAAAGTAACTCATCAGGAGCACGAGGGCGAGCAAAAAGGAACCAACCTTTATCTTAGCTCCCCTAATAGCTTGCCAGGCGGGGGAGGGGGTGTTTTTTATCAGGGCTTTTAAGAGCTCTCCATATATGTTCCATAAGCAAGCAAAAGGAAAATTGGACTCGACAGAGTCCCGGATCGATGTAAGACCCTCACTTCCTCGTAATTATCGTCCCATTAGAGCCCTAATGCATGTACGTGTGTGCAATCGACCTTACACTTATTACATTTCCGATATAAAATGGGGAACATTTTTACATCCATCAACGCCATTATAAATACTACTAAAACGTTCCATCGTATAATGGTGCGATTTCAATTTCCAGTACATTTTACTTTACAGGTGTTATATATTTTTACGTTCTTCAG
This sequence comes from Nephotettix cincticeps, assembly GCA_023375725.1. Taxonomy (NCBI): domain Eukaryota; kingdom Metazoa; phylum Arthropoda; class Insecta; order Hemiptera; family Cicadellidae; genus Nephotettix; species Nephotettix cincticeps. Next base: position 45,279,263 of record CM041785.1, read on the forward strand.
GTCGAGCGATGATCGGTGAATCAATTATTGTGCTTCTGGAACTACATTTAAGTGTTCTAAAAGCAATATATGATTAACTGTTATTTTCTGACAGTTAATTGCACCTGGGAATTAAGGGTTTCAATCAGGACTTTACAAAAAGGTTTACTCTACTTTACCAATAGATTTTGTTGAACAAAACCACACAAATCTTTTCATCTAATTTCATTGAGTTAGTAGAGAAAAAGATAATACCGCATTTATTTCGGATTAAATATTATTAAAATATTTTACTACGGTCTATAACTATGAATATTCTAGAGAAGTGCTCAAAACTGATTATATAGAAAAATTTGAAAAAATTATGGTAAATTCTTTTTGTTACCCAGAGAGTTTGCATCCTGCTTCACTTTAAATCCAACCTTCTCTTGTCTTTACTGCTATCTCGTTTAACCGTTAACTTCCATTCTAGTACTTGCTTTTGTTCTCATAAGGAGTAGAAAGAAATATTGAGGAGAAAAACATTATGATGAATTCTAAAATTGTGGGTTTATTCTATTAATTGTATCCATGTATATTCATACAAAAAATCTTACGGAAAAAAGACAGTACACATTTTTTATCCACTTTTATATTGTCTTTTTTATGACTTTTAACTCTGAAAGTCAAAGTCCTGGATAACAACATCTAAACTTTTCTTACATTTGTGAAAAAAGTTCTTCCCATTAAAGGAATTCTTTCCTTTCGAGTTGCTGAAAAATATTATAGTTCAAAACATGTAAAACCATGATGGAACTAAACGAAACTAAAACACACAAATAATGCGTGTCTTTGATTATCTACGAAATGGACTTCGCCGATGGTTTCGAAAACTAAGTGATGCTATCTATGAAAATGTGAATTTTATTGTTTTTGTTACTACTTGATTTTTTAAAACATGCTTTTAGGTTGAAAGATGAACGTCCCAGTATGAAAGTCAAATGATAACCAATAGCTGTAAAATGCCGCGTGAGAGAGAGAGAGAGATTAGATGAGTTTTCTGCATGGGAGCCTTAGGTAGCGTCTCGACAATTAACGAACAAAGCTCTCGCCCCTCTCGGGGCTGCTTATGCACGGCCACGACTCCAAATTTGACCCTACGATGTCCATGACTCTTCACCCGGCAGGATCCGAATCAGCGCGGTAATTAGTTATGACGTTTTATTTGGTTTTACGACGCCAAACGCGGCATGAAGGTGTGTTCTGAGTTCTGGGAACAGCGAGCATTTGAGCGCACGCTTATGGGGCAATTACTGTTTCAAATTGAACATTTTAAGTGGCTACGTGGAAATATGCACTTGGGAGTTCTTTTTATCACAATCAAAACATGGAATTTTAAGTACTAGTCAAGCTGCACAGTAACATTTAGACGTGTCAGTTTCCAGGAACATAAAAACGAATTACGATATGTATGCTACAACATTTTATTCAAAAACATATTATTTACTTACATTGGTATAATCGAAGTTCCAGGAACTTTCACTGCTTTTGTTGTATGTTCTAGTACAATAAACGGCATCTGCTCAGCATAGTGCGTTACACTTTGTTAATGTGCAATTTCTAAGCGACGACTGAAGTGACTCTAGCGGCTATGATTCATGTGACGCAACTGGACTGCTAGCATGGAACAGTTCAGTCGCAACAGCCGCGACGACTAGAGCTTTGTGCTAGTGTTTTAAGGTTATTTCCAGAGTAAATAATAGATGCCGCTAAACTTATATAGCTATTACGTAAAAATCCTTGTGTTTCAACAGTAAACACCCACCATACATAGATGCTAATGTCCGGGATGTGTGGGAAGAAAATAGGGTAGTGGGAAAATGGAACTATCAGGTAACGTATTACTTTATTTCTTTTATAACATACGTTCATAGTACATTTAGTAACATATGTGAAGGGTACAGGGAATAAAGGGGCTGAGGCACAATTCCTTAAATGTTTAGAATTTAGAATTTAAGATTATAAACTGCTCTCTATCTATTTTAAATTATAACATATGTTTTAGTATGATAAAATTATAGTTATATTTTTCAAAATTGTTATTAGAATTCTTAGTTTAGTATAGTAGTTGAAAACATTTAAAATGAAATTATGATATGTCAAACTAAACTTAGTACAGGGAATAAATAAGTTACAGACCCTGGACAACCCTTTTAGCCTTTTAACAAAACGTTGGCCTTTTATTCCCAAAACAATATGTTTACCAATGCTCAAATGATTTCATGACGACCAAGACGCAACTGCTCGAGTCGATCTTAGGAATGTATCGGGCGGCTACAGCCACGGCGGCTAGAGTCGTACGTAGGCTGTAGTCGCTATAGTCGTCACTTGGCAATTGCACCTTTAGTACTAACTTTATAGACCAGGAGGCGCTGTGAAATTCTTTCTATGATTGTCATTTCGTGATTATTGTACATTAAGTGTAATCTTAATATTAATGAGTTTTTTAAGTGTGTAATGACTTTGTATTATGAAAATTGATGAGAAAATAGTAATCCTGTAATATGTTTTGTCATGAGCTTCTTTCAACGGTCCAAAGGCTTCTCTTACAACCATTCACTATACCTTCATGGTACTCGCAGCTGTGACAAACTTACTTACTCTTACATAAATTTTGTTTCTTTAAAATCTTACTAGGAATGCACAATCTTCATGTACTATAAGCATACATATTTTATTTTATCTCCATATAAATTGGGTTTTAACCTAATTTTTTTCAGTCAAGTAAAAACTAAAATACGAGTAAAGTGTGAAACGTTGCTTATACAATTTTGAGATGCTAAGTTTTTCATTGTATATGAGCTGAATGAAGATTTCAGGAAAGTTTATTGAAGTCGGTTTAAAACGGTATTGGATCATGCCACAGTAAGAAACGGTATTGCAACCCAGTCAACAGTGACGTCACTAATTCAAGCAATGGTAATAATGTTTACGTCCCTTTTGTCATCTAAGGTATAGGTGATCGCCCGGAACCGCTTCAAACATTACTTACGCCCACATTTAAGATAGTGGATTATCAAGTAGCGAAAAACGGTGACGGAATCCGAACCAGTGACCACTGCGCACCGCTCTACCTCTAGACAAGCAAGCACCGAATATTATTGGATTGATGTTACTAGATTATATCGAATATAAAAATAATATATATCATTGGAATATATTCATATATTACGCGCAGTGGAATATAAGTGAGATGAGTATAATGGATAAAGGCGATGTGTGCCAAAAATCAGGCTCTGGGCTGCGTATTTCAGATGATATCTCTAAGTTGAAGTAAAATTTATTTTGGGCTTTGATGGTTATATAATCTTAGTTGTTTAAATGAACAACGTATAAAATATTTTAAAACGTTTTAAGCAGAATAAGCAAAAATTTAATGTAAAACATTTCCACCCTGCAGCACTTGATAAAAAAAAATTAAAAATTAAGATGAGAACTAACGTAGGCTTGGTTATAAATGAAATATGAATGCCATAGACTTGAGCCCAACTTAGCCTGCACGCCACAGAGGTCTTGTGGAAGTGCGCCCTCAAAGCGCAGGACTGAGCCGGACCCCAAAAACATACATAGAGGACCAGGCAAAGAACAACAAACACAGCAGCTAGACAGGGTAGTGGTGGCAGCAGTGGTCAGGGTGGACACCAGGACTCTTAAATATATTTCCATGCTCTTAGTTATGTCTAACTAAACTATAAAAACAGCCAAAAAAGTAATAAATAAGAAATAATAGATAGGTAAATACGAGTATTTAAATGGATAACAATAATAAATAACAAGTGAAACATGAAAATAAACACGAATAAAAAATATCATAGGAATCTAACATGGGCTGTCCCCAAAATTTATAAGCTAGTTTAGTTTAACTTTAAATGTTAACTTGTAGCTAGTTTAGTAAAAGAATATTGTTTTCTTTGAATGTACGGAACACTAGCCTAGTTGTAATTTTCTCAGGAAAATAAGAAGGAAACATTACATTATTATTTTATAGGCCTAAAATGGTAATTATCAATCACTAACAAAAATTGAACAAACTTAAACAGCCTAGACACCTGTTTTGGCCTGTCACATGCACCAACAAACTAACATCAGTTTTTTAATTTAATTTACTCCAGGTCAAAAAAGGATGGCAAAAACAAAGAACACAGGACAAGAAACATTTAACAGAAATAATTAGCCTACCACCGTGACTAGAGATAGGGTTTAACCTACAAACTTGTCAGAGTAAGGAAAGTCTGAACTTCAATATTGTTTATTCAAATGTAAAAACTAAATGAAATGTTCTGTTAACTAGACGTGTTTTTACTAATTAGTTGATTTTTTAGTTCCATTTATGTCTATAGTAATATTATTCTAATGTCTACAGCTAGTTTAAAGTAATAACACAAAATTAATGAGATGTATCTCTCAGCCTATTTTACCCGTGCGAAGAACGGGTACTTTAGCTAGTGCAATATAAGTAAGATGCAAAGAATTTCAAAGACGTAAATAGAGCTGTGGATAATAGGCCTATATGTTAAACTGTTTCATATTGCAGCTGCTTACAACTCACAAAGAATTATCAACTTGGTTCTTCCTACAATTATCGATGCCTCTTTACAACATAAGTTTGGAAACATGATTAGGACTGTATGCATGCAGTATTGATGAAATATTTACGAGTATTTACATTTTGGTTAAATTACACTTATAAATAAAATCGTGAACACATGTTACCTGAAGCGGTGTCAGTATCGCAGTATCTCAATATTGCATGAACACACCGGCTTCCGCAGGGTGCACGATAGCACCAACAATTTACAGAATGTACAAGATGACGTCACAGGCGATTGGCCCGCTCCCGCTAGATGGCGCAACATCAGTCGCGGTGGACAATGGACAGATATCTTCATCCATCAACCAAACGACGCCTACTTTGCATTCACCTGGGGGACATCAGGATAGCAGGAGTCTTTGAGAACTTCTCGTAAACGGTGGCTTACAATCAACTTCCCTGTCTTGTTTCGGGTGATCTTCAGTATTTAAACGATCCTCACAAAACAGCATGTAAAATACTCACACGGCAGCAGACCTGCGTACTCGGGTGGATTTCCATTCATTTGTGGATTACTTGAGCTGATACAAACTGAGTTTCATCATAGGCCAACCACATCATTATGTTATAAAAAATATTAAGGAAATTACATTAACTTACTTGTACTCATCAACAATAAAGTGTAATGATTAAGTAGGTTTGCTGCCATGAGAAATATTAAAACTATAATTTTCTTGCATAAGCTATATTGGAAAAACTTAACAAGATGATGTTGCATACCAAGTTTATCACAATAGATTTGCTGCCTATTGCATTTGCTATTATGATTGTATTTACTTCCTTCACTTAAGGAAATAGGTTAGATAATGAACATGTATAAAGGGAATGATTTTAGTTTCTCTAAACAGCTGTCCTTATAAACAAATGACGTCACTAAGAATAATGAGGTCACCGTTTCAAATTTTAGTCTGACGCCAATACCCCCACTGCTAAGCTTAATACATGTCAAAAATCCGATTTTTCAGCATACATTATTATACGACTCGTAACTTAGCTATATGAAGCCGTACACCAAGTTTTAACACAAATTTTATAATAATGAGCGAGACATCAGTTTTTAAATTTTACCAAAAATATTAACATTAGGGTTCCAAAAGACAATGTACTGTATTTACCAACATAATCTATACGTCTATTCATGTTAACTATATCTAATTAAGTAAATATATAACTACGTGCTCAACTTTCTGCTCTATTTTCTCAAGTATAACCAATTTATTTTTCAATTTTTTTCATATAACCTGCAAAACTGCTAAACAGTCTCATAGTTATTTTTCTTCTTTGGTTTCCTTCCTCTTTTCCGCATCATTTACACGGATAATTTAAATACTAAATTGTTTAGGTTTTTGATCTGATTCGATGATTGATAAAACAAAACATTGTTTACTGTAATTCGACAACACATCAGTGTTACCTTGCCTTTAACGAGTAGGGATTCGAAAACTATTAAATATTTTCCCTCCAAACACCCAAAATAACTTTAATATTTACGACAAGTATTAGATTTTGTATACAGTACCAGCAAATTTCTCAACCATTACAAAATATTAATAAAATGTTAAACGGTTTATTTATATACTGTACTAGATGACGCGGCGAACTTCGTAACGCCTAATAGTAAATACATGTTAACTTTAAAAATGGTCATGTTCTGAAGTCAAATAGTATTACGACTTCTTTGTGGAAGATTAGATATTATGGGTCGCGGCATAGTGAATAATAACACTGAAACGAAAAGACATATTTACAACATTCGCACAAAACAAATAAATCTGAGTGGATTGATTCACTATTTTCTAATCCAAACCAAACCTAACTGTAATCCGGCTTTTATAGGAAAGATATACAACAGCTGTTTACTATAGTAAACGTAATATGTATAAACATTGTACTTATATTTTATTCGGCCAACATATAAACACGTTTAATCAGACAGAAAATATTAATCCATAATTCTCAAAAACCGTAAAGTATTGAAGAGGCGAATAAAGCAATTCATTTTGTACAGCACATATTTACTTCATAGTTTTACATAAGTGAAAAATTCATTGGATAGTAAAACATATTGCTAATGGAAAGTAAACCAACAGCTGTAGCTTAAGAAATCAAATGTTTTGATTGTAGCAAATTTGTAAAAAAACTTAGTCCCCATAAGGTTAACATTAGAAATTGAAAAAACCATAAAGTGGAAACAGAAAGTTTTCGAAAAAATGTTCACTAAAAGCTTTCTGGACACATATAGAGCATCTTCCTAAAATTTCATGGCGATCGGATGAGTAATTTGACAACGCATTAAGGACATACATACATAAATTCATTTTTAAATATAGAGATCAATAAATTGGCTTTAGTGAACTAGATCGAGAATTAAAACCAGAATTAAATTATAATTATGATAAATTCTAAACATCCTACATAACTGGAGAAACACCTTAAACAAAACTAAGAGACCTATATATTTTAAGAAAAACTGTAAGTGTAAATGTAGAACAGACATTTTAGGATTCACATATACCATTGGATTTAATTGTAATACAATTCAATGACTATCGGTTAAAATGTAAATGCTAAATATATATGTATGAACTTTCCGAACTGAAAACGAGAAGCGTTTCATAATTGGCTGTACGAAATAGAAATGACCAAAGAACAAGATAAAGCCGGTGAAGATAAAGGCGGCATCGGTAGGCTTGACTCTAGATTAAGTCATGACCATCAAGGTATACAGAGTGTTAATAAAGAAGCGAGCTGAACGTGCCTAGGCGTTAATGTGAAGGACAAAGATACCGCCACGTGTAGAGAGCAGCGGGTCATGTGGCTACTGGGGCAAGCTGTCATGTGTAGAGAGCAGCGGGTAGTGTGGCTACTGTGGCAAGCTGTCATGTGTAGAGAGCAGCGGGTACTGTGGTACTGGGGCAAGCTGTCATGTGTAGAGAGCAGCGGGTAGTGTGGCTACTGTGGCAAGCTGTCACGTGTAGAGAGCAGCGGGTACTGTGGTACTGGGGCCGATGTCATGTGAGGAGAGCAGCGGGTCGTGTGGCTACTGGGGCAAGCTGTCACGTGTAGAGAGCAGCGGGTACTGTGGTACTGGGGCCGATGTCATGTGAGGAGAGCAGCGGGTCGTGTGGCTACTGGGGCAAGCTGTCATGTGTAGAGAGCAGCGGGTACTGTGGTACTGGGGCATGCTGACACACAACACGAGTAGATACCAGTGAGTCGTATGGTACTAGGACAAGCTGACACACGTGTATAGAGCAGCGGAATGTGTTGTTACCGGGGCAAGCTAACACACAACACACAACAATATCTGTAGAGATTGTTTGGCTGTGTGGCTATATAGTAATAACGCCAATTTTAAATACAGTATATACATATACACCGATTAGTGGCATATCTTTATTTCTAATCGCATTCATATTTTTGTGCTCCTCAGGCACATTTAATATGTGAAATAGAGGAATGAACGTATTTTGGTGAACAGAGTTTGGATGGCAGGTGTGTGCGTGCCGGGAGGAGGCCGCCGGTAACGTACGGCTGCGCTGCGTGTCCTGGGCTCGTCCCTATATAGCTTTACGCGACACCTGTCAACCCACCCGCCCTTTTAATTCCAACAGACCCCGTATCCTACCAAATTATAGTCCAATTCCGTGCATAGACGCTAATAGTACGCCGTTAGTATGCAAATAGTCTAGTAAGGGAGTGGGCTGTCCAAATATTGGCGGTATGAGAAGGGGGAGGGATTCGGTTAAATTATTGTTTAAGTGTATTCAATTATAGATAGTATAACGTTTTTTGCAATTCAACGTCAATTTTCTTTCAAATTATTATTTCAATAACAATTTGATTACGGTATTAAAATAAATAAGCATCATTCTGAACCAATTTAACTGCCTCTGGAAAAAACACCTAATAATATGTTAGTCTTAGCTTGTCACACTTAATTAGATTCCTAAAATGTTAAAAACGGATGCTGATGTTTAAATTTCATACTAAACAATAAATTTTCCCAAAACTGTATATTGCTCCTTATATTACAAACTCAATTGAAATAACGACCGAGATATCAAAGTGAGGTAGCCATGCAACTACCGGTACTTCTTTATTCAAAATTAAATTAGAACTCCTCAATTCTATGTTTCCATTCGTAGAGCTTACGTGAAAGGAGTCGGTGGCGTGGTTGGTAACGTAACGGACTTCGAACTTTGCCAAAAAGGTAGTAGAGTAGTATTAGTATTAGTTCTTTATTGAAATTATTATTGGTGATGGTGGATTTATGTTATTTACTTTTTTATTGCGGACATTTCCATCACGATTTTAAGTAAAACAATGTTTTAAGACGTTTCGGGATCCCGTGCCCCTGTATTAAACTAAAAACAAAAAAGTCTTAAGCAGTCAAAAAACTTGCCAACAAACCATTCGCTAACAATTACGCACATAAGAAACATAACACGTCCACTCTTCGTCATTGCTAGTGAATGGTTTTTTGTAAGTTTTTTGTTTTCAGCCTTATACCGGTTTAGTCCGGATTATGTATTAATTGTGTTATGTTTTATATATTAGTTAGCCTGAGGAGGACGGGATCAGATTCCAGATTCTGAAACGTCGTAAAACTTGGTTTTAAAAAAAGTGTTTGTTGTTAAAAATGGACATAATAAAATCGCAATGGAAAATTTCCGCAATAAAAATCTAAATATCATTAGTATCAGTAGTAGTTGTTGTAGTAGTAAGTGACGTCTCTGTTCGGATACCGGAGATTGGCTGAAGAGAAGTCCTATAGCAGCCGCAGTGGGCTCCCAGCCCTCACATCCTGTCCTGATACCAGAGTAGCCAATCAGTCTTCGTCGGTACTATACACTAGTATCTTGAACACCCGTATCTTTACTTGATACGTCCCACACACAGATCTGTAGACTATTCACTTCATCTCCTTGGTTGGTCTTACAGTATAGTAATTAATTTACCGTGTATGTATGTACACAATGGACACACAGAGCGTGAGTCAGTTTAGGGTAGACAACATCCTTCTTCAAAAGTAACAGCATATTTAAAAAGGTTTCACCATGATTGGTACTCTCGTTTACACAGAGAAGACGACCACAAAATGTCTAATATACAAGATTAGGAGCGTAGAACCGCACAAAGCAGGTTTACTCTCTAAAGCTGAACAACCGTGTTAGCCGACCCCTAACACAAACACCTTTCCACATCGTATAAATTACACGTCATTATAAATTGACTCAAGCGCACTCTTCACGAGAGGTTCAGGAATTATCTCTATGATTACCACATATTTAACCACTTTAACCGAACCCTCACTTAGCCATTCGCCTTGTGCTATTGGCGGAGGTAATGAGTAGTGAATCAAAGTTTACGTCACCGCCTCGGCGGAGGTGGGTCAAAGTATTCATAACCGATATTTTGTAACTGTTACTTGCCTCAGTATATGGTAAATTCTCGCTGTAAATTGTTTACGTAACGCATTACAAACAGCTAGCGATGCTACCGTCGGTTCATATTGAGAAACGTTTCGAAAAACCTATCACAATCTTGAAATAATTAGAAACAGAAAAGTCTCTAGTCTATTATAGTAGTTAAAAGGTGCAGAGTGATTGACAATAGCGTAATATAATAACAATAACAATAAAACTTTTGCGGTTAAAGAAAAATATAAACATAGAGTTTTGTCTGTACATTGATTAAAATTAAGGCGAATTAAGAGATATGTACACTGTACATCCTACATTTATCCAACCAACTTCGAAAACCAAAGATATCGGTCAATCTGAAGGGAGTTTAAGGTATTTATTATTACATGACCCCAAAATGATAATAAATAACTATTTAAGTATTTATATAGATTAGGTTAGATTAGATTATTTAATTAGCAACCTATCAACAGTTTATTAACAAAATTAATTTTCAATAGCACTATTGAAATCAGTTATAAAAGTAAACCAAATAATATTTAGGATTCTTTTGTAAAGAAGGCCAAGCCTCAGTGACCTGGATATTGCAACACAGTTGTTTATTTTGGTGTTTCGTTTTAAAATCGAAATCGGTAAATTCACTAAAAATCGGTTACTGAGATATACTGACTAATACGTTGTCTTTTGGAGCCCTGTATTATAATGGTAATCTCAATGGGAATTTATATCTCGCTTATTATAGGAAATATTGTAATAAAACTTCTATTACGATTCCGTATAGTTAAACATAATAATTTATACTGAAAATCTTTTTTGTACCATGTGGCAGTAAACCTACTTACTCATTTTTAATTGTATTCTTGTGGAGGATCAACAAATTTACATAAATTCCTTATTTTATTATTTGTTATCGTGATAAAACTTACCTGTACAGCTTCATGTAGTTGAGGTAATATATTTAATAATGTATCTATATAATACAACCTATAAGGGACATCCTATATACAATTTAAAGGTTCTATGTGAAGCTGTTTGGTTTGTTCGATCGTACCTCAGTGAGTGAGTGATATTAAAAATATTTATTACAAGGTTTATAACATGAATATACTTAAATATAACCAAAATCCAAAACTAATATACAAATTTAACCGTATAGATTGAAACAGTTGAAGATAAGATTCAGTTGAGCACATGAGGTCCATCACGCATGCGCCGTATCTAGGACCACGAGCGCACGTGCGCCTAACTAACCTGCGTATCGTGTACTCATTATGGAGATGTATGCGCAGGCGCATGTCTCAATTTCATTGCCATATCGGCGTCGGTGCCCTACTTTCCGATGAGGAACTGTCCTCGAACACAGCTACTAACGCGTTCTTATTGCGTCATGATGTGGAGCAGTATTAAGCTTGTCTTGCAACCGTTACAAACGGCTCATATTGGGTTGTAGCAATTTTTACAACGTTTCGGACCTATTAAACTTCTTTAAGAAAAACAATCCTTCGTCATCAGGAAAGGTTTTCAAGAAAAATGAATAATTAGTCACAGAAATAAAAGTGTAGTGTTTTCCTCCTTAACAAATTAATAATATTAGAGTCAATGTGTAAACTAATATTTTGAGAGGGTTTAAATGTAATTGTTTATAATTTCAGTGAACGTTTGTGATTGTTTGAAAAAATGAATAGATTACTGTTTGGTTTGTTTGTTCCAGAGTAGTTATTAGTTTTGTTTTTTCGTTTTGTGCGAGTGGAATTAATGGATGTTAGATTACGCGAATATTATTATAAAATTTCAAAAAATTCAATCTTTCCTATAAAACCAGTAATACAGTTAGGTGCGGTTTGGGTTTAGGTTGGATTAGAAAATTGTGAATCAATCCACTCAGATGTATTTGTTATGTCTTACCGTTTCTGTAACTATTAACTAGTTAACTATGCCACGAACCAGATATCTAACATTTCACAACGAATCCATAATGTTATTCGACTTCAGAACAACTCCAATCTTATACATGTTAGTTAACATGTATTTATTGTTGACGTTACGAAGTTCGCCAGATCAGCTAGTTTAATATAAAGAAAAACAAACAGCTGTAAAATTTAAACAATATTAGTTTGTTTATATTGATCATTGCTTTTACATCTCTTTCAAATCGTTTCAATCTTGTATTAAATGTTACGTTAACATTTGACGAATTTTAATAGTGATATAAATGTTCTAATTAATCAAATTTTAAATTAATACTAAATAATTGGGGCTTAAGCTGGGAATTCATTTATTCAATCAATCCACTCAGATGTATTTGTTATGTCTTACCGTTTCCGTAACTATTAACTAGTTAACTATGCCACGAACCAGATATCTAACATTTCACAACGAATCCATAATGTTATTCGACTTCAGAACAACTCCAATCTTATACATGTTAGTTAACATGTATTTATTGTTGACGTTACGAAGTTCGCCAGATCAGCTAGTTTAATATAAAGAAAAACAAACAGCTGTAAAATTTAAACAATATTAGTTTGTTTATATTGATCATTGCTTTTACACCTCTTTCAAATCGTTTCAATCATATATTAAAATGTTACCTTAACATTTGACGGATTTTAATAGTGATATAAATGTTCTAATTAATCAAATTCTAAATTAATACTAAATAATTGGGGCTTAAGCTGGGAATTAATTTATTCATTGTATTGATTTGTTTAGGATTCTAGGTTTATAGTTTGTTATGATAACCTTTCTACTTTAAACTGAATCCCACAAACCAAACAAAGGACGAGCTTACTGCTAGTTAGTTCTAAAATAATATTAATGATTGAAATTATGAATATAGTTAGTTATTCATAGGCTTCTGAAAATTTTTAAATTCATACTTCACCAAAAATACGATATCCATTGGATTGGAAGGATAAATAAAATAAATTAAACTAAAGAAAAAAACTTCATCCCTTTCACCCCAAAAATGTCTTTGTTAATCAGACAAAGGAGGAAGGATCTGGAACAATTAAAGCAAGAGGGAGATGAGTAAACAGATGAGTCTTACAAAGCGCTGCTTGCCGACAATTAAGGGTTTCAACCACAATTACGTCACTCCTCCCTCAACCCCGGGGCAGCAGCCTCCCCTACGACTTGACTTCTGATCCGGCAGCCTCTCTTTGGGGAGCTCGGTTTTGTTTTACATAAAGAACGCGGTTTCCCTCAGTTTTCGCTTCAGAGTGGGATGAATGCAAATTCAAGTGTTGATTTTCGTTTAGTGGAAAAATTGTCGTCTTTAATAAGAAAGCTGACTTATTTTACTGGTAGGTCTTGCAAAAATAAACATTTTAATGAACTGACGAAACTCTTCTGCCTCTCTTACTGAAATATTTGAACTTTAAATAATTACTCAGGCTCTAATATACTTAGATTGTTGGTCTGAGGAATATTTAAGTTGTCGCAGGACTTTAAATTGGTCTTATTGGACTATTTTTATCACTGTATCCAATTGTAAATTTGTAATATTACTTAATTTTGATGTTTCTTTATGTAGTCATATGCAAATCTCGCATGAATTTAGACTAACTTTTGTGTGGTTAGACGAATAGTGATGATATTAGAGTTGGTCTTCGATTAGTTTAGTTTTGGCGATCAAAATAGATATATTTATTTTTATTTAAGTTTCTCCTTTTCACATATTACCAAGGTCAGCTAGATTTTAATTTGTGGACTTTGAACCCCACGAGATTTTTTCACTTCCCTATAGCGTCTAACATCATTGCTCGGTGTAACGTGTTACCTTTCGACGAACTGTAAATAAATAGATGCAGGCGTGTCATAGTCCTATTAAAATGGGGAATGGAATGAATTTTATGAATTTGTAACGGAAATCTTCAGATTAAAATGTATCTGAAAGACTTTGTGTGTACAGTAGATACGTCACAGGATAGGTTTGCACGGTCAGCTAGTGAAGCGGCGGAGTCTTGACGTCACTGTTTCAAATTTTGGTCGTGCAAATTTCCCAATCCTTACTCTAGAGCTAAAATATCCACGTCAAAATCAAAGATAATTAAAATAGGTCCAGCCATTCTCGAGTTATAAATGGTGTAACTAGTACGACTTCGTTTTATATATTTAAATTAACATAATAAAGTATTTTTTTACAATAATTAATTTTATTTTAGCTTATACCTTACAACCTAAGTATTTATACAATTTTATGAAATCCGTTTTTATAAACTTTTGCCATTAATAATACATGGTATAATAACCCTAAAATTGTTTTAGAAAAATAATATTTTGATCTACCAAAGACAGATCTGACAGTTTAACACACCGGCATTCCTCCACTCTCCCCTAACTATGACTTAATGAATAATCTACCTAAGAATCCTTTACGACTTAACTGAAATATAACTACTTAATAAAGGTTTCATACACAAAATGTATTACATACATATTGTTTATGTCCACCGATTAAAAGATCAGTTTATTGCTACAAATATGCCTTTAGACTCTTTAAACCGAAGAAAAATAGAATGAATTTGAATTTTTTCGTTAAAAAATATAGCTCTTTAAGTATTGTTATTATGCTATAGTTTAATCAGTTAGGTACTATGAATAATAAACTGTACTAACCCTGCATTGATGCAAATGGAATATTTTACATTCACTTATAATTAGGCCATTGAGTCTGTTGAATACAGGATAAACAGAACAAATCACCGATCAATGGCAATTCTTTCCAGACGATAAATTTAATACGCAGTGGAATAATTTTCAATTTGAAACAGGAAATTAATCTATTCGGGTTTGTTATGAATCAATTTGCAGAAACAGTGGAAAACACGGAAAATGACATTAATTTAATGAACTCTATTTAATTCAGTGACGCTGGAAATAAAATGTTTTAATGCTAAGGGTGTGCTTTTAAAGTACGAGTTTATGTTTATTCAATATCACGAAAACACTTTACGCAACATTGGTATGGTTTAAAAAGTAAACGAGTCGTGAAAGGTTTTTTTTTAAATAACGTGGGTTTTAAATTGTTATAATTTTGTGTCAAAACAAATAAATAACTTTGCAATAAAAACAACAATAACTATGTAATAAGTTAATTATTAATAAAGTATTTAACAGTCATCATTACCCGAAGATTTGTAAAGTGTAAAGTTTTCTAGGAGTATACTTCGGCAACACCTGGGATGGTGGCGTCATCCTATAATCCAGCTACTTGGAGGTCACGAATTAAGGATAGTTGTGAGCGATGGTCGGTGGGTGTGGTGTTCTCTTGTGTGGATTAACGTCCGCACTATTGAATACTGCGTTAACCCGCAAAGCCCATCCATTAGACCAATTCGTAATTCAGAGGTCGTGGTTCGGATTCCACGTTAAACTGTAGGTCCCTTAGTTGCGATCGGCTTTTGGGCTATTAATTAACAGTCCTGTCTAAGGAACATGTCAGCCTTAGTCAGTGACAAGACTACAATATCGCTCCACAATCATCTTACACTCAATCCTCACTCATACTTGGCTTCAAATACCTACCTTGTAGTATGGTCGCCATGTCTATAATCTAATTTCTAATTTCAACATATCAAGGTGTTCAATATTTAAGGGTTGTAATTTTATTGTATAAATAATTATCGTCAATACGCATGGTCATATATATCCAAAAAAACTTAAAAAAGAAACAACCTAATTCATCAAAATGTTAAAACTTTTTGTTTCTATCAGAATAAAAAAAGTATTCTCAAAATAATTTAGATTTGAATGAAAAAGTTTAAAACTTTTTTACACAGAAAATTTATACTTTGCCTGAGATAAATTATGAACTCTATGACTACTGAAACCGTCATAGACCACATAGATTCCGTTTGAAGCAATTTGAATTATATACATAGAGACATTTTTAAAAAGTTATTAAACATTTTGGGTACCATGGGATCGATCCATCGTGTTTTTCACGTTATTGAACCAGCTTTTCTATAAATACTATCATAAACCTATTGTTACTGTACTTACCAATAGAAATAAAGTAGGCGGAGTGAATAAATGAATTGTATTTTTGGCCAATGCCATCGATTAACCGTGTCTTGGCTGGAGAAAGCAATAGAGTGAAGGGAACGGAGACTTCCTCAAACCTATATTTATATATTTATACTATCAATAACCAACCTAACTTAGCCCAACAGAGGTCTGTCTGGAGGAGTCTCCCCCATCAGAAAAAAGTGAGGAGACGATGACCGAACCCACTGCCCCAGGATCTGTAGTCCAAAGCACCTGTGGACTGAGTAACATCCCCTACAAATTTTATTAAATTTATAGTTTTTATAGTCCTACATTTTTCCCCCCTAATAAACATCAAAGACAATTAACGCAGTCTGCTATGTATTTAATGATGTGGTGGCTAAGCTATATGACGAAATGAAGTGAAATGTGAGAGAGATAAACCGAATAAATAATATAAATGATTGATAGAAGCTAAGAAACCTGGAATATTGATTACAACAAATCTCAAATCAGCTGTAGATTCTCAAAGGCTACAACTTTGCCAAGCTCCATCATACATGTTGTAAGTTATGGACAACTATTGAAAAATTCATATTCACATTTCTGAAATACAATACAATAACTTATTGGATATTTTAAGGTAAATATGAATACAGAATGAACGTGATGAGTGTAATGGTTTTGATGATATGTAACTAACTACTTACCATGACCAAGTCCAGCTGATTCATTTGCTGAGATCGTTAAACAATAGCTCAATGAATTTTATTCATTGAGCCATTGATATTCATTGACACAGTTGCTAAAAGCAACTGGGTGCAGTATCTAACCGTCACAAGATTTGTTGAGATTTTACTCAGGATCGAACCGGCAACCTTCAGATTAGGCATCTGCAGCAACTACTACTCAGCCACCTTTGAATCAACTCTTCCAAGGTCTTAAGGTCTAAAGTTCTGTTTTTTCTGTTTTTCTGTTTCTGGTTCTGTTTTTTTTGCAAGGTGAAAGACCACGTAAATCCTTAAAAATGCTCCCATGTTTTTTTTACGTAACGAAGATTTTTTAATAATTCTTGTACTAAGTTCATTAATTGGTAAACTAAAAATTGACTGAAGCTGGTTAAAAGCAGTTAGTTTAGTTTTAAGCCTGTTAGTTGAGATTGGACCAATCTTCTACCAGGTTAGTTCAGATAGATAATCTATCGTATTGTTTGATGCAGACACCACCATCGTAGAGCATCGAGGTTCCACATGGTAGCCTCGGTAAATCTGCCCGCTACACAAACGCGGCCTCGCGGGGGACCTGTGAACCAAATTATAAATAACCCGACAAACAAAAGATTGTCACCATTACAGACCGTATCTCCCCTGAATAAATTCCAGAAACGGTAAAGATCGCGGCACGAGTCTGCCAATAATAACTCGACGATTTATGCTAAACAGTCGCGCGGAATATGCATATCGGTCGGGGTACATCGGCGATGTTCGGCTGTCTTCGGTGTGGCTAGCACGACCCTATATCTTTATGGAGTTGAAAATGATATACCGTGTGATATTGGGGATTCCCTTGTTTCCCTGGTATGAACTGGTTGGAGCCAATATAATTCTTTGTGGGAACCTGTTTCAGAAACCAAGGGACCCTCTGATCGCAGCGTGTCATTATTTGAGTCGTGATAGTTGTGATGCATTGTCCTCTGTGTTATTACCGAGAAACATTCTGAACAAGCATCGTTGAAATGCCAATTATTATGGTAAAAACTAACATGCTGACCATTTCTTACACTCCGAACCTACCTCTATCTATTCATTGTTTTACCATTGCAACCCAGATACCAAGAACTGTTGCCTATATCCTAAACCAAAACCCTAGTTAAGTTATCTGGCCCGTTGCTTAAGTTCAACCCCAATTAGCACTGATATTGAATTTTTATCACAGGCTAAACACAAAAACTTCACACAAGACAATTACACAATACACATACTGCATTTTAGTTACTAAGTCTGTGTTTCATTCGTGTGCCGGCCGATGATAGACTCCGACAATCACAAGACGCCGAGTCGGAGTTTAACGTGGGATCTGAACTACAATCCTGCCTCTGAATTACGAACTGGCCTAATTGTGAGGATGGTCTTTTTGGGTGAACGAAGTTTTGAATACTTCGAACGTTAATCCACACCAGAGATCATAGCAACCACTGGCCGTTCCTAAATTATCCATGACTCCTAACCTCCACGCAATAACAGTACATTAAACTTTTTATTTACATTAAAATAGTTATTTGCTATTACATTCACCAATCAGCCGGGGATTTTGTTAACTGAAAAAAATAATCCTTAATTTTAAACATTTATTATTGTTGTTAAAAGTACAATTGAAAAATGTTTAATAATTTTCCAGAGGCGATGATTTCCTGAACATTAATCAGGGATTATTCAACAATAATGAGAATAGATTACTTCCTTCGCCAGTGGTTTTGAAGTTATAATTCCACAATAAACCTCCGGGCTCGAAGCCGGAACTTTGTAAAAATATCCGCTAATTAATCTCAAACAGATCACCCGATTTTCTTTCAGTAATTAAGTTCCCTTATTTCAGTCCCTTTCGATTAAGAAAAAAACTCTCTTTACAAAGGAGGCAATAATAACAGGCTATTGTAAAGCATAATAGAACAATCTTATTAACCGTGATGAAATTTCTTTAAAGGGATTTTTCTTTCTCCCTTCCTCATTGTTTCCGCCTTTGTTTCCACGCCGCTCGCCCAACAAGAGACGTTTTCTTTCTATTTATTAAGTTCTCGTAAACGACCAACTTTTTCATCGTGATTTTTAGAGCCGCCGCTGTGTTATTCTCTTGAGTGGTTGGTTCAATATGACAAAGGGTTTGGTTTTAAAAATACTGTGTTTTCACTAATTTATTACGTTTTTTATGGAGGTAAACCCTAATTGCCCAGCATGGGCCTAAGACCAGTGTAGACTAGGACAGGTATTAAGACAAGCTATCGTAAAGGCTTGAGTCACATAGGCTAGCTAGAGGTTACACTCATGATCTAACAGGAGTCTCCGGCCACTGGCTTTCAACCAGGACTTAAGTTTCAAGCCCGTTAACCCTAAGCTACCTTAACGGTAGCTAAATATTGCTTTACCATTGATAAACTATATTAACCAATCAATTAGTTAGTGTAGCCGGTTGGTGGTTTTGGTCCAAAAACATTTGACACACTGGATCAGTATGGTACTCGGAAATACTACGGAGACAAACGAAATTAAGCTGCAGTATATAAATTTAAAAAACGAGAAAAGAGAAACGATTATAATTTAAAACGTCGTTTTATGAAAGTCTTCTTGAACTATATCTGTGAGTTATTTATTTTACTTATCTAAGTAAAGTTTTCATGTGTTGTACTGTAAGAAATTTGAGTAAAAATACTTAATGATGTTGTGATAAATATCTGGAAACTTCCTGAATAAGGAAAAACGTTGCAGTGCACGATATGTTATATGTCCTTGAATAGTAGAACACTAATTCGTTAGAATTGGAATTAGTTTAATCAAAGTTATCATAAATAGTATAGGTAAAAGTCACGAACTAACGTTCCACCAACCTCGTGGTAATTTGACACCAGCTACGTATTTGTTTAATGACATTAGAAACTGGGTAATGTAAACCCCCAAGGTGTCTTCAGGTGTCTTGCTAGCCGAGTGGTTAGTGTCTTGGAATTCGGTGAAAGAGGTCACGGGTTCATATCCCGGGATGCCCTTTTGTGTTAAGACCGCTTTCCCAAAAAGCGTTTGTTTACAATCTCTCTCTGAGTCGATTACAAAATGTCTCTGGCGTGAGAGAACAAAAAACATTCTTGACACCATTAACCATAATTTTTGTTTACATGACTGTTACCTATCCTGAGGTAACAGCGGAGAAAGATTCTGCGAGATGTAACAGCGTAAAAACAGACGAATTATATAGATGGATCATGTTTTCAGAAGAGAGTCAGCCACAACCATTTATGGTTGTGGCATGGTTGTAGACATGTTTAAATGTGCTTAAAAATAAACCAGAAGATAGGAGACCTCCACAACTTCAGTGGAAGGATCAGTTGCAACTGTACGACGAAGCAGGCGCAAGACAGAGACGACTATAACCCCTAACTATAACCTCCTTAGCTATAACTTCCCCTGGTTATATTTAACTTGAGTTAACATCGATGACTCTTCACTAATAAATAAATAATACGTTATTTGTTCAATTAGTTTTTCCTTAAATTATTATTCTTAAATATTTTCATACGTTTCTGCATTTCCCCAAAGGGAATGTACTGCATTTACTTGAAGATGAAACAAAATATCTACAACATTTATTTGTAATATGAACAATGGCATTTTTCAAATTAATAGTATTTTTTATATTATACAGATTTAAAAGATGTATAAACGTTCTGCGACTCTCCTCTTGTACGACCCGAGCCCTCACCAATCCATGGAGTAGAACGCGATAAGGATTTGGTCGGGGATCACTTTGATTCCCCGTCTTTGCATAAGAACCAATTCCTATTGCATAGCTCCATCCTTGTCGCTCGAAAGCAATTCCCCACACTATCGTTCTCTCTGTCTTCCTCTTAAAAGCACTTGGTATTACATTTTATCTTCCCTGCCCTCTCTCCAGTTCTCAGACACCCCACCCCCGCCCTGCAACCCCTTGCATGTCTGCCTTGACAGGAATTTCAGCTGTGATCCGATTGCCATTAGAATATTGCATTTCCGATCCTACACTACAGTTGGGAGTTTTTCGGTGTTAAGTGATTCAGTGAAAATGTTTGTGTTCTTTCATTTCTTAAAATGCAGACACTGATATTACTCATACATTGTTTTATTACAATATTATAAAAACTGACCTGGATCAACATCTTATAAAAAATTTGAAAAATAGTCAAAGACATATTATCGACAGTTACAAATTGAGGGACTATTTCATTGTATAAAATACTCGGTTAGGATAAAATTAAGTACAGTATTAAACAGAGATTCAAACCGATTTCAAATTTGTAGTAAAAATACAGTTATAAAATACCTATTAATATCAATTTCATCGTCATCTAAAGCAGTTAAAGTACATTGTCGCACCTGTAATGCTAGTTATGAAATAAAATTGTGTTAAAGTGTAGGGAAGGGAGGGAGATGAACAGCGGCCATTTCCTGGCCAGAGCTATTAACGGGGCTCAGGATATTAAACAAAACACTCACTCATCAGGAAATTGAAACTGAACCCCACGCGGGTTAATTGTGATGTACAATGTTCATCACAGTTCGTGTCGTCTCGGTTGTGCAAATTGTTCGTGAATTTACACATATTTACCGTTTCGTTTAATTTGATTGTTGCAAAAACGACATAGCGAGACGTAAAAAAGGTAACGTGACGGTGAAGTAAGTGACGTCATATGATTATGAGTTCAGTTCTTTAAAGGAACTGTAAACATTCCCTTCAGGCATATCCATGATTTAAGATATTTCCCACAGGGAAGTAAATACATTTTTTACAAAGAAGAGCTCGTTTGAAGCTCTTCGACTGTTTATAGATAGGTTTTTTGCTGAAGATTTTTCTATGAAGCGAACTGACACACTTTATTCCTTTTATACTAGTCCGCCATAGGATTTAAAATTAATAGGACAATACTTAATAATTCGACTTGATACAAAACTATTTTTGATCTAGTGGTAAAGGTACGTTATTCGTGAAAAAGTGAGAAATTCTGGAGTATTAAAAGAACAAGTTTTCGTTTAAGTATCACTAAAAGGTATTCTAGAGAAACCCAGTACTGCAGGAAGGTATATTTAAATGTTACGATATTGATAAGTGTTTTAATATTAGTTTTTTGAAAAGATGTAAGGTAGTTTTATGGTACAGCAATATGTGTAGGTTGAATAACAAATAAATAAATATAAAATATAGTTTGGATTTAAAAGTTAAGAACAGTAATATAAAAGGTCAGTACGCTTTACGAAACACCAGTTCAGCTTTGTTGTTAGGTACAATGAAAAGTAATGCTTCATAACTTCTGGTTTTAAAAAATTGACAAGACAATGAAATATTTCATACTGCAATTAAAACAAGGCTAAAAATAATCCCGTAGAACTGAAGTCCAAAAACTCTTTAGGGACCATAACCTGAAAGGTTAACCATATAATTTTAACTATAGCTTTTATATTTGCTTAGCAATAACTGATGAATGTAATTCAATAAACTAACCTCTCATACCAAAACAAAGCAAAACATTTTTAAATAACAATTTTAGACGTTGCCTAGCAACGTGTCAGCTGGTCGCCGCATGGTGTATAATGGGAAAAAATGGGAAAATTGACAATGAGCCATGGAGTTACCATAGCAACAATTAGTTGTATTGCAGAAAAATAGTTTGGTTTAAGTTTGAACATATTATATTTTATGAATTAAAAAATGTATTATTTTCTACTCAAGAATCAATGGAAAACATGTCAAAAATACTTTATACTTTATACTTTTAACTGAAATGGCGACCTACCCAGGTAGGTATTTTAAGCCAAGTATGAATGAGAAATGAATGTAGAATGATTGTGGCGCGATCTTGTAGTCTTGTTACTGACTAAGGCTGACATGTTCCTTAGACAGGACTGTTAATTAATAGCCCAACAGCCGATGGCAACTAATGAACCTACAGTTTAACGTGGAATCCGAACCACGGCCTCTGAATTACGAATTGGTCTAATTATGAGTATGATCTTTGTGGATTATCGCAGTATTCAATAGTGCGGACGTTAATCCACACAAGAGAACACTACATCCACCGACCATCTCTCTCAACTATCCACAATTCGTGACCTCCAAGTAGCTGGATTACAGGACGTCGCCACCGTCCCAGTCGCTCGTAGGTTTGGAGTTTAAACAACCCATTAAGAATTTGGCACCCCGATAATAATTTGGCAGCTCAATTTATACTTAACCCGGAGGCTGGTGGTTGAATAAAACTTACTTAGCTTGAAACAAACGTCTTTATTTAACATATTATCAATTTTAATCACCCAGAATTAAAAAAATGAATTAAAAAAAATACAATCTAAGTTATTTTACTCACTGAGGTAAAGTAACGTTCCGAAGGGAACAGTATTGCTGTATTATTGAATATATACACGCTCAATCAATTGGTTCTCGTCCTTTTATTTTAGATTAACCCGAGTCTCATCAAATTTACGTCTATTAAATGGTTAACAAGAGGTTCGTTTGGCCTGTTTAGCCTGGGGAGGATTCTATTAAGATTCGTCCTTGCAAGATTGAGCTCCAGGGAGGCGGAGGCAGGACCAAGGGGGATGTTGACTCTTTGCCCCGCAAATAATTGCAACTTATCATTCAGAGTCCGCCAGCCAATCTCCTCTGCTCACGATTTGAATCTCTTACGGACGTGACTTTTTTGATGAATTGATTTATTCGTGTAGCCCACCTCCTTTTCATCGGATCGCAACCGACCACACGGATTCTTGAAGTTGAAAATTGTTTCAAAGGTGTATTGATTCTTTAAAAGAGAAGCGAGCTTTTTTCACTGTCTTAACAAGAAAATTATTTGTTGGTGATCAGGTGTAGAATAATTAATTGGAAATTATACTGCATCAGTTCAAATACTCATTTTTTTTAGATAATGATATTTCTTCCTTTAACTCCTCATATATAAATTTTTAACTATTGAGTAGGAGTATTGGAGAACGTAATGAAGAAATCACATCCCAATACACTTAACAGAGAAGATAAAGGATTTACTAATAACACAATTCCCATGATAATATGCTATGACACAAAATCATTGCCAAAAATATACCGTATTTTCCACCTACTATGTAAAGCCGTACTTTACTATCTGGAATAGAGTACTAAAGTAATACGGTACTTTAAGTCCCAAGGGAAAGGGGTTGTAGTTTTTATTCCCAAGTGAGAAAGAGTATTCTCATTAGAATAACATATGGAAAAGTGGGAATAACCTGTGATGAATCATCAGAAATAATAGCACCTAACAGTAGTAATTAATTCCTGAATGGTCAGCTGTTTGTATTGATTGCCTTGAGCTTATAATTAGCTAACTGGGATAATTATAGTGATTCAGGTTAGTTAATAGTGGAAAATGTGTAGCTTGTGTTACAAAGTTGTGTTGTAAGTTATACAACTTACTTACTTTTTCCATCTACACGTATGTGTAGATGGAGAAAAAATTGTGTGTGCATCATGGGATCCTTATTGTCTCTCAGGAAATTGTCGCCCTCGGCTACGCCTCGAGTGCCAACAGTTTCCTTCTTGGTGTCCTGAATGGCGAATTATTATTAATATTATTAAACAGCCATTAGATGTTCGTTTCAAAAAACAATGGTCTTTGAAAAAGAAGAGAAGTGTACATTTTTAAGAATCTTAAAACAGCTTTTTATTTATCATGGAATACTTGCTCCACAAACTCGATGGTTTGACAGTTTTTGAAAGCTCTGCTAAACACACTAGCATGATGTCGTCACTTACGTTCGCATGTTCCACATTTGCCCTTTCAAGCCAAGTTCAAAACTTAGTATACTCATCATTGTTTCTATTCTAAAATTGTTTTGTGAATAAATTCACTTATTACTTCACTGGCTCTATTTTTAATGAAATTAGACGTGGTGTGCCCACTTTGGCTCTTCACACAATAATGAATGTTTGTTTTTATGTTTTTCTGTAGAAAACATTATTTTGCCAATAAACATTCTCTTTTCCATAGTAAACTATGTAATGATGGATTTTCGTAGGTGATAAACACGTATAGAAAACAGGTAATCACACAGCAGTGAGAAGAAAATAACTATTACACTAAGTTTCATTCTGTGGTAGGTTTATCGTTTCACTTTAAATGTTAGCTTTTTATGTGGGTTGAAGTATTTTGGTTCCTCATAAATATTTTTAGTACAAAAGTAATTATAAAGTTTAATGAATTTTTGAAATTTTATATAAATAGCATGGCTGTAGAATTTTACTTTTTTAAACCAATTATTCCAAATCCTCCTCCATCTCCTATTTATTTACTTATTTCAAATTTATCAACAATTGATTGATTACCAAACTACAGGAGAACGTATGAAGGGGTGCGATACAAAGAGAAGGGAGGACAAGTGTCCGGACAGTATTTGCATCCATTACTGGACACACACTGTCCCGGATAAGACGAGGCAAGTCTAATAACGCCAGAGTGGATCCGGAGAAGTATTAGTCTCCTTCAGATCTCATCTTATCCTCGTCCTTTGCATATCCGATTGCTTCAGTCGACAATACTTCAGTCCGTCTGAGAAGAAGAGACTTCTCGCCGATACTCATCAAATTTCACTCTTTTACGTGTTAACAAAATTTCACTTCCTTCGTTTCCTTTCACCTCTTACCTTTTTTATAGCACCGATACTTGGGACAACCTCTTGTTCCCTTATGGCCTACTTATAACAATATAATTCCGTCAAGAATTGGGTAGCATAAATGACTGTTTGAACAGTATTTATAGACGCATTATAATAACTATCAAAGAGTAAACCAAAGAAATAAATTTTAATACAAACAAATGAATCTTTTATACTTAAAGCTGTAACATACATTATACATAAGCTGTAACATGCATTATAAAAGAGAAATGTTATAATAATAATCAAATAAACGTTATCAGTGGACTGACATATGCCTTCTCCCTTAAGTAAATTAAAAAACTACATACCTTTAATAAAATAATATCATTTAAAAATTTATTGTTTTGAAAATAATACTCAATTTTTTAAACGGTTGAGAAATAAGGAAGAAATTGTTTTTTTCATTTCATTTATTTTATTGAACTAAATTTTAAAAGTTCATGGCTCCATCAAGCTAAGAATAACTTGTCAGTTGGTTCCATTGTGTAGCCTATACAATTTTTTACAATTAATTATATATAACATTTTTCCACATATTTTTCCTTTAATATCAGAAATCAAAATGTTCTATGGGCCACCAAGGCAGAACTTCAAAAACAGTATATATACATGTATGCAATTGCAGCAAATAAAAGCCACAAACAATGAACATACATTAAACTATTAATAACTAACAATGAATTAACAGGAATATGCTATCGATCAATAACAGGGACCACGATTGAATGAATAAAATAATAGATAAACTGACAAAAAAAACATGAACTTATCAATAATTAATCCATGATGAACAGGGCTATTTCTTGCAGGGCATAACTGCAAGAAATATACAGGAGATATAGCTCAACTTGCAACTCAGCTAATGCGAAATTCAAAGGAGAATAATACTATTTTTGTGAGGAATTTCATCAACTTAACGTCAGCACTACTCTATAACTGTACGAGAAATCCCATTGCTGAAAATATGTGGGAGAAAATAACCATGAAAAAATTATATCTGTATCCATATTGCAAACCTTTAAATTTATAAATAAGAATTTGGCCCCTTCATCATAAACTATTATTGTAGTGCTAACAAATTACATTCACTATCTAACCATCATAAAAAGTATCCATAAGAATAACATTGGGCGCTCTCAGATAACATACTATGTTAACTATAGAAGGTACATTTGGCTTATCTACGGAGCCATTAGTCGTAGACAAAGAATTCACAATACTAATTTCTTTAAAGCTGGTTTTAATGGTGGTAGTCAAATTATACTTTACCTTTACTGTTTTCTCGGGAAGCATAAAACATTGATTTTTTTACATTTAAAAACCCAACGTAATTTTGACGACGGTTCAAACTCTTGAACCGTTATTTTCACAGACATGTGAGTGGTGTATTAATTAGTACTATATGCACTATAAACTGCTAATTTTCAAATACGTTTGAGTTATTTTTTATGAATTCTGATTTTTACGTTGTTTAAGGGGTTTTAGGGATGTACTATCCTTACAAATGACAAAAAGGCTGGAGATATGGTGAATATATGTATGTCGGTATGTATATAACCGAATTTTATCTAAACGGACCGACAGGGTTGGCTTGTGGCTCTGTACATTTCCAGCCACACACGGAAAGACAGACACACGGACGGACAGACATCACGTCGAAACCCTCTTTTGGATTCAGGGGACTCCGAATCGAATTTATTCACCAAAACTCAAATTCGAAAATTTTGACGAAAGCAATACTTTCACCGTATACTGTCGTATAGAGGGAGAAAGTAAACATGAAAATAAATTAATCAGGCTTGGCTCGTTTTATACTTTACTTACTTTGCAAAAGTCTCCAAGTATAACAAGTAAAATGTTTTCATATCCAAACGTCACAGCAATTACTTAAATTGATCATTCATATCATCGTATAAGTGGGATAAAGTAATAAAGGTATCCTTTAAAGCAAATACTTGGGACAAATTAAATGTACAAGTATTGATGAAATGTTTTGTATGATACAGTTGTTGTTAAGAACATATTTTAAGTACAAGTATACTAACTAAATAGAGAATTCAATGAATAACAATTCTGAAACAAGCAATCATTTAAACGGCAAATAATATCGGTCTTGATTAATTACAAGTATTTATTTCCAATAGTCATAATGTTGATGAGCGGTTCGTTACTCACCACTTTAATAATTGGGTCTTTATGGTCCACGAACGTGGTTCTGTTTGCGAAGTTTAACATTGTTATGAGTCCTCGCCTCAGTATTCATGTTAACTCTGAACATAGCCTAAATCCTCCCCTCCCGCGCTTCGGTTGGTAAGGGGGTGGGGGCGATTAACCCCCAGAACAGATTAACACCCGTTTTTGCCAGTTAAATTTCCTGCAAGCTCTGTAGGCCGGAAGCGGTGCACATCGCGCGAAACATTTGACAAGGCTTTAAACAGCCGAGTCTAGATTGAATTTCCAGACCATTTATTAGCCATATTGATCTGTTCAGGTCACTTACATTTCCTCTGCCTCCCCAACACCGTCTTCTCGGGGGAAGCAAGATCATCAGTATGGTAATGTGTTTGTATCTGTTCTCCGAACGGCGCTTATGTCTAAATCCAACCCCCCAAGCCCTCCTCCGGAATAGCGATTTGATTGTGTTTCGATTATTCCTTTTCACTGGTTCTACTTCTAACTTCAGAGCATCACAATTCCTTTAGGAACGCCCCTTCAGCTAGTTATGTAAACATTAAATAAATTATTGAAAGATTTATAATTCCACTACTCGTTGAATATAGTAAAGTAGTGTGTGTTGTGGACAAAATAATTTACACTCATACTTTCCATTTCCCAAGTCGTTAACAATTTGTTTTTAAATATTTTTTTCAGTTAATATGTAATAGTTTGTTTATATATACGTCTACAACATTGCCCATTTGAATAACGCCACTAAAGTATTTTGATTTTCGCCTCACAGTCCCTAGATCCCCGGTTATGAGTAGTTGAAGGTTATTGCAATATGTATATTGATTTAACTATTACATATTAGTGCACATATTACGTATTACAATACGATACTTTGTAAAATATTCTGCTCTTTGAAATCATAGCCTTAAATTAAAATACGTGTCTAAATTTTTACAATGATTGGAAAAATGTTATATTGAATAATATCTATCAATTAGGAGTAAATAACATTTGGAATCTTAAAACAATGAACATTGAGTAAATAAACGATACGCCAGCCTACAAAACGTATTGGGTCATTTACGTGTACAAAAAGAAAGGGATGAAAGAAGAGTGATAAATATTGGCGAGGAGTCTCTTCTTCTCACAGACGGACTGAAGTATTGTCGACTGAAGCAATCGGATATGCAAAGGACGAGGATAAGATGAGATCTGAAGGAGACTAATACTTCTCCGGATCCACTCTGGCGTTATTAGACTTGCCTCGTCTTATCCGGGACAGTGTGTGTGCGTGCGTGCGTGTGTGCGTGTGTGTGTTGTGTGTGTGTGTGTGTGTGTGTGTGTGTGTGTGCGTGCGTGAGAGTGTGTGCGTTTGTCCAGTAATGGATGCAAATACTTTCGGGACACTTGTTTCCCTCTCTTTGTGTCGCCCCCTTCTCTGATTCTCCCTCACCCCCAACCTAAAAACTGAGTGCAGGCTAATTGATATTACACTAATACAATGTAATATCAAGTGTTAAAAATTCTCGAGTAATTCAAGTATCATAAAAATATAATATGGGATGTAAATAGTGCATTCATAGTTTACTTATAAGTTCTTAGTAAATATACTGCAAGTTTGTAATTAAACCCCGAAGAATAATGGGTCAATATTTTAGAGTGGATATGAGTAAAGGGTAAAAAGTAAAATTGACGATTTAAGGACTTGTAGCTTTGTTACTGATTAATAAAAGTCCTAATTTATTGGCCAGGATCATTAATATACCAATAAACAAAAGACAGTGTCGTTCACTGTTGGACCATCGTTCACTACTCAAATACAGCTCAGCTCTGTCGACCTTACATCTCGCCCAGATGATGATCAGTATGTACTATATTCAGCACCTCTGCTACAGCTAAAATATTGTTGAATATTGATATTTTTTGAATTTCGTTTGTTTTCAAAGTAAGTGTTATTTTTTACATTTTGAAACCAAAAGTTTCACCCAAAAACGACCTGTATCATAATTATGACATTCCATACTTCCACTAGCTACTAAGTATATTTTACTGTATAATAGGCCTACTGTAATTAATTAATCTGAAATATTTTTACTTATTTCTAGTTTTAAATTTTTATTTTACCTAGAAAGTTAACAAATAAACGATTTTTTGGTTTTACACTTTACAAGATACAAGATTACAAGTTTTGAACGTAATAACTATTGATTTCTGACAAATATTTTTTAAACGCCAGTTAAAAAGTCTACATTAGAGTCCATAAATTGGTAGTGCATTATACAAGCGTGCATTTTTTTACTGTAAAGACTAAATTGTAATGGTAGAGTATCCTATTTTCGAATGTACCACTGCAATTACGTAAAACGTACTCTTAAATGAGCTATTTCACGTTAATTAAAATAACCTCGTTGAGTCAAAAGATAATGCAATTTTAATGAAGTACGAGTAACAGTGATTGGAGCCCCCAAAATATGACAATATTGTTTTAGATCGTTATTGTAGACATTTTCCTTCACGAATTGTAAAACAAACACGAGGTTTCGGGATATGGAATCTAGACCTCCTCAGGCGGGCTGAAACCTACATGTTACATGTTTAGAACAATCACTTAACCGTCTTTTAACTCCATTTAGTTATAAATGGAAGCGATTGCTGTGAAGTTTGGGTATGAAACATTTTACTTGAAGTAATTTGTAAAGTAAGTGATCTTATCTCATTATCTTAAGCAGGAGAAGATTTACATAATGATCTTTTTTCCAAACACTGCGTCCTATAACTAGTACAAAGGACGTACTGCTGGTTATATAGTAAAATATATATGATTCGTAAACTTCAAGTGGATCAATATAAGATTTCTTGCTTTAAATCCTAAAAATCCACAATACTCATTTAAGCAGCTTCATGGTTAGTCACTGCATAGTCACATTTAGAATCATTACACCTTGTGAAACAATTTTTACTTAAAAATCCGCGTGGTTGGTGCGATCCGATGCCAGGAGTTGGGCCACACAAATAAATCAATTCATCAAAAAAGTCACGTCCGTAAGAGATTCAAATCGTGAGCAGAGGAGATTGGCTGGCGGACTCTGAATGATAAGTTGCAATTATTTGCGGGGCAAAGAGTCAACATCCCCCTTGGTCCTGCCTCCGCCTCCCTGGAGCTCAATCTTGCAAGGACGAATCTTAATAGAATCCTCCCCAGGCTAAACAACCAGTCTGCCCGTCTCCCTTGCGCACAGTTTAAAGCCTTTGTAGATTCCATTGCTAGAGTATAACCTACTTAGGCAAAACTATTATAGCGTTTGTAAACTAGGCTTTATAAGGTTTGTGAACCTGTGTGCGTTGTTGGTTTTTCAATTTTTTTAAAGGGCTCACGATGAAGTAATTACATCATTTATGTATTGTATTTTATTTATTTATCAAACAAACATTTTAATATGATCTTGGCCCCACCGAGTTAAGGATAACTTGTCTGTTGTTGTGTATATCAAGTTCCATACTATACTTGATTCCATACTTCTTGATTGGCATTATACGTGTTGGTTTTACTATAGGATGAAGTAAAACTTAATATAGTTACACTTATATTGTAATTATATACAAACGTCTCCGTTTGGACAAATTTGGTAAATATTTAAATTCCTAATCGCATGAGTTCGTAATCCCGATATATCGATCAAGCGGATCGGGTAGTTTGGGTTGTACTCCAAAAATTGATTTTTTGCGTTTTTCGTATGTAATATTTTATACTTTAAATTTTCTTTTACCATTAGAATCGACTCTAAAACCTATACAATTTAGTAATTTCAAGTATTTCTATATCTCCAATGTTTACCGAGATATTAAAATGTCTAAACATACGTTGTAATTTGGAACTCCAATGCTAATCTTATGGAGGATAAGGAAAAATTAATATTTTACTTATTACCCTATGTTTTTGGATGGAACTTAGTATTTAGCTTCATGGGGTTGAGATCCATTTATTTATGCTTAAAAATCATAGTTTATGTGTTTACCATGGCAAACCTACATATTCTTTCCCATAGTAATAATATGGAGAATAGGTAAACTCTATTATTTATCAACAGATATTGATCAAACTTGGCAAAAATGATTATTGTCATATTACTGATTTGGGAATTTGCTTAGAACGCCGGTCTGCTTTGACGAAGGTATATTTACTATTACCTTTCCGAAGAGGCAAACTACCCAGGTACGTATTTTTAGCCAAGTACAAATGAGAAACGAGTGTAAGATTATTGTGGTGATATCTTGTAGTATTGTTACTGACTAAGGTTGTATATTAATTAATTAATAGTAGAGACAATAGCGCCAGAACCTACAGTTGATCGTGGGATCCCAACCACATTTTTTGCTCTGATTTACGAACTGGTCTATTATGAGGAAGATCTCTGCAGATTAACGCAGTATTCAATAGTATGAACCTTAATACACCTTAAAAATCACTTTTACCGACCATCCCTTATTTTGAACTGGACATGAAATTCTATTCCTTACAACAATGAGTTATTCTTTTACAACGAATATAACAGTATAAGACCACCAAAATTCCACGTATGATTTCATGTTAGCCTCGTCCTACATTTATTTCTAGCTAGAACACGACAATTAATAAAACGAAATAACCTAATCATTAAACACATAAAAATCCCTATAGTTGTATATCGACGTTTCGCGGGGCAATAGCTAAACGTTGGGACACAAGGGTTTGATTATAACTTTGATTTTAACCCAGGATTAAACGCCCACCACAGCTTCGTAAATACTGAACGCGTGTAAGCGTCCTTGAAGACGGGATGCATAATATGGTTCCGCGAAACGTCGTAGTACGTAGTCGGAGAGTACTCAAGGCATGTAGAATAAAGAGAGGTAATTTTTAATCCAATCATAAAGTATACATGAGTGATTTTTATCTAGATTACATAAAAATACTTAATCATATAAACATTAACATTCTTACACCGATTACGTCTTCAATCATTTTACGTATCCACTAAGCCCCTACTTTTCTTGGTTCTATAATTAATTTTCTTGACTGAGACGATGGATTTTTTGTTTTAGGTGTGAGTATTCTATCGTGTTTCATTGGCAATTTCAAGTTAGTAGGGGATTTGAGCCTAATATGAAACTAAATATAGATATACATAAAATACTGACTGTTATTTTATAAGAGTTAGTTAATTATACATGTCAACTCTGACGACTGATATGGTTCCATGGGTTACTCGCATCTCGCTGCAATTAACCCGCGTCGGGCTCAGTTTCAATTTCCTGATGAGTGTTTTGTTTAATATCCTGAACCCGTTAATAGCCCTGCCCAGGAAATGGCCACTGTTCACCCCTCCCTTTGCTACACTTAACAACTACAGCATTTTATATTTCATCCACCATTGCATTATCTACCTGCTTTTACACCTTTGACGGTAGTTGTTAAAAGTAAACCTTTTTACTATATCTGTAAAATTTACCAAGTATTGAACTGTATTCATATATTCAGTATGTTCTATCGATGGTTTAGGTGGTTAAACTTCAAATATTTAAACGACTAAGAGAGAAGATTATGAGAGAGATCTTGAAGCAAGGATTTAATGCTTTTCTTTTTGTAAGTTAAAATAACTTACATGGCTCTTTGTTCATTGGGCTATTGATTAATGATATTGGAAAATCAATAACTTGAATGAGTAACTAAAAGACATTTCATACCCGAGTTATATATTAAATACGGTATTTTTCGCAGAAGTATGACGAACAATTATTTAGTAATCGGTTGTTAAAAACAACTGATATTTCATTTTCCTTACAATTCCTACAACATTATGTGTACTATCAGTTGTGTAAACAGTTTTAACACATATTTTTACACTTAAATTTACTTAACAACAAATGTAACAACAGCATTAATATATCTTGTAATCTCATACGTTATTAACTGTATTGGAATATAGAAGGGTTACCAATGTATTGACCCATTAAAGTATAAACACACGTGAAAACAAAAACTTCACCCTTATATCACTGTCGGATCGGAAATGCAATATTCTAATGGCAATCGGATCACAGCTGAAATTCCTGTCAAGGCAGACATGCAAGGGGTTGCAGGGCGGGGGTGGGGTGTCTGAGAACTGGAGAGAGGGCAGGGAAGATAAAATGTAATACCAAGTGCTTTTAAGAGGAAGACAGAGAGAACGATAGTGTGGGGAATTGCTTTCGAGCGACAAGGATGGAGCTATGCAATAGGAATTGGTTCTTATGCAAAGACGGGGAATCAAAGTGATCCCCGACCAAATCCTTATCGCGTTCTACTCCATGGATTGGTGGAGCATTGCTGACGTATGAGGGCCAAACTGTATTTCAATCGATACTCTCCAAGTATTTTTAATAAAAATGTATATTTTCATTTTGAAAAAATAGAGTGACCTTTTTCTACAGGTTTGACAATAAGTCTAAATTAAATATTAATCTAGAGTTTCATGGATATTTATTCGTAACTTCGAAATAAATAGTTATTACTAAGTTTGTAAGTAGAAAAGTGTTATAAAAGAACTTTTAACGTGATGCCTTAAATTGCTACCTGATTACTTAAGAAATGTAGTACCTATGAATAATGCGATTGAAGATTGTCCAAAAAATGTTGTCGTAAAGGAAATACCAGAAACTATTCTGAAGTTTACTGAAAAATTATTCCTTCCATTAGAGTTTGGTGAGGGTAAGTTATGTAATCTAGCCAATGTTCTCGTGTATGAAGTTTTCAGGTTGCACTAATGCCTTTAATGTGACCTATCGACAATTATATTTAAGTACCAAGACCAACGGCTTAACGTACCTTCTGAAGCATTGTGATAGTCTAATATTTAAATTTCTTGCGCTTCATGTCCTGAATTTCAAACCAAGTCTTTTGGGGGGAAGGCCATAACCTATTCAGCTAAGAATACCACAAACAACACACCCATTTGGTAAAAAATGTTTCTTGCAACCCTCTAGTCGAGGTGTAGTTGTCAAGGGGAGTTAAGCAGACGGCAGGAGGACCTCTGACGTGACCTATCGACTACTTATGTAGCCACTGTGAGCATTCTGATGCGCAAATTTCATTTGTCATGACCGGGATTCAAACGCGGGTCTTCTTTGCATTTTTTCTCTTATTAACCTTTTGGTTATGTAGTTCTTTTACTATCAGGCCTAAAGCCTATGCAGTCAATTAGGGACAGCAAGGTACCGGAACCACCGTTAGTCACATAGGTGAAGTGACTGTTCAGGTTTCGATCCAGAAACGCTTGACGTACTGAATAATTGAATAAGCATGTTCCCATAACCTATTGCGGCGGCTCAGGTATGACAACATAACACTTACACATTGTGGTACATCTCTTTTACATTTAATATCTTACATAGCATACTAGAAACAATAGCATTTCATCTCGAACTAACAACCGTTACATAACTACACCGTACATGCAAGTAACCGTTCCAACTTTGTAACGATTTTGTACGTAACTGTTAAATCGTACAACCAGTTACAATTAAACGTACAGAACAATCAGCTTACTTCTCGGCCCATTAACCAGGCGACAAGTAGATTTACATAATGCTAACTACTGAACGTTTAACCGTTTAAAATGGTAAACGGCCGCGCCCGAGCGTGATAGCGTGTAAACAACGCAAGACAAAGAGACACGAGAGAGAGAGACAGAGAGTGTGTGAGAGAGATGACGGTCTAGCGCCGGAAACAACAGTTTGTTATGGTAATTTCTAATTGTCTTATCTACATCAGTGTAAGCATTAATTGTGCGTATCCTGTACACGGGCCTTCCTGTCTGGTGACAAATAGGGACATGTGTCCGAGTAGGGAGAGGGAGGGGTCCTGCCTGGTCCGGGTCCTTCGGCCTCTCAAATGGTCCAATTTTAAATTTGGATTTTTAGATATATTTTTTTTGTAAGTACAAAGAAATTTTCTCTAATATTTAAGGATGAGTATTTAACTCTTTAAGCTTTGAACGTGAATCATCCATCGAAAAATTTATAACAAAATATCAATTAATTCCTACCCTATTTTTTTACATTATTCTTGAGACAGCAATTCAAACTCTAAGGCGATATGAAGGTGAAAATGATTGAAGGGTGAGTGTGATGGATTTGATAAAATGTAGCTTTGTAACTGATAATGACCAGCTGATTCATTTGTCAGCTGATTCATTTGCCAGGATCATTAATTAGGAGCCCAATGAGAAAAGGAATCGAACCACAGTATTGTTTCCAGAGTTTGCTTAGGATGAAAACGGTAACTATCAGATTATAAAGCACATACTTTAAACACAAAACCACCCAACCTTAACCTTACCTTGGTGCCCGTTCATTATTACTTTGAGATTTTCTGCACTCCTGTTTCAATCTAGAATTTATATTTAAATTGGTTATGATTTTAACCATAACCATAACCAGTGTTATCCATTTAGTAGCAAATACCCTTGTTATAAAACTTATTCTAGCAAATTTTACATTACAGCCTATTCTCCAATTGAAAATTTATTACTAATAACAATTTATCAATTTGTTTATTTATTGTTTTAACGATCAAATTACAAGTTACTACGTAACACACAGCGATAGTATAAGAAAAGTTTCAAATTTTTTCAATAAGCAATAATCTCACCTCAGTTGAACTTCATTGATTACAATTTTGCCACAACGCAAAGTTAGAATAACATTCAAGTAGCTCAGTGGTAATGTACGCGTTTCGTAATCCGAGGGTCACCGGTTCGATTCCTGACCCAGCAGCCATTTGTAATTGCGTTAGGCTGTAACAAGACCAAAGTATGGACCGTTACTTATCAAAACGTTAAAATGCTACTATTGATAAACTTAAAATAAAATAAAATAGTCTATTTATCATTGAACAAGTCACATTGGAACAGTGCGTGATAATAATTATTTCTAATGTTTGAAAATATTTATAATAATATATGCATGTATGTTTTCGGTTTCTGAATGACCTCACCGATAAGTTGAAAAAACTTGACGAAGACATAATACTATAAAATACTATCAATGTTTCATATTATATCAATTGTTTATTTACATTATTATTGTTTACGTTCTCCGTATTCTTTTGTTCTGATTTAAGTTCATTTAAATTTTTTAGTTGAATAAAGCCAGATATCCTGGTAATAAACACAGTCTTAATTAACTCAATTTGTACTAAAACTAAATTAGAAAGAATCAAATTTTGTTTGTAAAACGTGCTTAAAATACAGTAGGTTGATTGCTCCCAATAGTAAACGATCTATGTTTTACAGTGAGGACAATCCGATGTTTAGTCAGGGCCAACGATCCCAGCTGGTCCCAGACACGCATGTTAATATATTCATAGTCTCGTTAGCCCCCCTCCCCCTCCTCACCCACAGCAGTGAACTGACTTCCACGTTAATTCATTACAATATGCTTCACAGGGCTTGCATGTGTCCCTTAGAAGCCAGGTGTTGTGCCCGATGTCATTAACATCTGAGAATACCTTTGCTTATTTGTACGATAATCTGATAGATAAGGTTGGATGCAGTTTGAATTAATTTTACGGTTAATAGGTTTTAAATTGCTCTTTACGGTTTCCTTAATGCGGTTCTTCCGGTGAAATGGAGTTTATTTGAAAAGTGATAAAGATTTTTTGGAAATTATACTCAATGTGATTGGATTTGGGTACTGTGGAGAGGTTTTGATTTTTATTAGTTACTATTTTGAATTAAAAATAAGATTGAAGATGAAATAAAAAAATCAACTGAAAATTAGAAGTTATGTTTCAAAACAGCGACTAAATACTAGTAGAATTTCGCTTTTGTACTGTATTACTAATAAATAATTAATTGAGATATGAAGAGGTGAGAAATATTTGTTTTGTATTTTCATTACGTTTATTGACTACTGGATAAATTTCAACAATAGTCACTAAAAAAGAGAATTGATAAAAAAGGAAAAGTAGTAGGCCCTATCAAAATGAAGGTGATCTTAACATCTAAGTAGCCTTAATGAGTGGTTATCCATGTGATGTTAGTGTGATTTATTTGTTTAAAAGGATTGTAGCCACTTTTACCTATACTTTGGCTACTTACATAGCCTACAGAATAGTGTCAGGGACGCATGAAGCAAAGAAAGGGTTAACCTGACACAGTAAAAGGTGGAGTACTGATGAACATTGTTCCAACGATTTTGTAGTATTTTTGTCAATTGAGCCAGTTCAAATATTTTCATCGGTTCCAATTTCCTATAAGTGCTTTTATTCCAAGAAAGCCAAAGAAATCAATGGGATTGATTCCCATTTAAATTATTTTTCTTACTTACCTATTTCTGCTTAGAATCCACCGTATTCCATAAATTCGCTCCAGCCTAAATTTGGAATAACCTTGAATTACGAGCATCAGTCCAGTCAACGTTTCTTTTCAATAGTTTCTATTCTATGAAGTGCACTCCTCAATATTCCTAGACGTCACAAAAAAAGATATTCCTTCAGGAGAAGGAACAAATTAATCAAACGTCTAGCCCGAAGTAATGTGCAAAGCAGTTCCAGGACTTCCAGGTTAGCCCTAGGAGAAGAGGGGGAGGGTTTAAGTGGGCGCGAGTCCCGCACTACCAATTCTCTACGGTGTGCATTAGCATTACCTCCTCCTGCCCCCCTACAAAAAACAAATTATATTTAAATGATTGAACTTACTTCAATGCAGGAAACAGGTTAGATCATGGATATGTCTACAGGGGTTGCTTTCAG
This sequence comes from Nephotettix cincticeps, assembly GCA_023375725.1. NCBI lineage: Eukaryota > Metazoa > Arthropoda > Insecta > Hemiptera > Cicadellidae > Nephotettix > Nephotettix cincticeps. The sequence continues at coordinate 45,317,654 of CM041785.1, forward strand.
CTGTCCTTCTAGCCTTCAGACATCACTAAACATATGACGTCACCGTTTCAATTTTTGGTCTGACGGATTGTCAATACCACCTAAGACCTAAGACACATCCATGTCAAAACCCCTTTTGTAAATGTTATTCCAAAAAACAATAAGAAAAAACAACAGAAACATTAATTTTACTTGACCCATCCACAATTCAACACAGACAATACGAGGCAGAACACCCGTGGAAGGAGAGAGAGCAACGCTAGTTAGTCTGGGACAATGTCACGCGCAACAAGAAGACTGCGCAGTCGCTGTGTCCGCACATGCGCCGCTCCGACAGACGCTGCGTTTAATTGCCTTTATCTCGGGTGTCTATGTAGATCAGCCATTGTGCGACGGCGGCGAGATCTAGCGGCTATCTCTCGCAATATGTGAGCGGCGAGGCTCTAAATAATAACGACAACCGCATCTAGATGGCGCGAGTGTTGAACGAGGCGCGGTCTCAGTTAATTGCCGCACTCCCAGGCCAGGCTTACATGTCCCCTGCCAGGTAGTGTAGTGCAGGGACTCGCACACTATCCACATTCCTTCTATTTATTTCTTGGTTTAAAAAATGTTTAACAAAACCGGTTTAATAATTTTTTGTTGTTTGATAGTTTTTTTTAAACGAAAGTGTAAAATACCATGTCAAACCCATTTCAATTTGTCTTGATACATTATGATTTGATTCATGAGTTTAATTTGTTGTTAACTAGTTGTGGTATTTAATTTAGTTTTACACTAGGGAAAATGTGTGTCCTAGTATTTAGAAGTGGAGCCGTAAAGAGAAAATTAAAAAGTATTTTGAGACAAAACATCTACCAAATAGTTCAAAGTGATTTTCGTTGAAAAAAGTTGTCAATAATTTGCAGTGTTTGGTTAGTAGTTTAATACCTCGTTGTTCACCACCCTTCAACCATACTTTACTTTACTTTACTTTACTTTTAACTGAAATGGCGACCTACCCAGGTAGGTATTTTAAGCCAAGTATGAATGAGGAATGAATGTAGGATGATTGTGGCGCGATCTTGTAGTCTTGTTACTGACTAAGGCTGACATGTTCCTTAGACAGGACTGTTAATTAATAGCCCAACAGCCGATGGCAACTAATGGACCTACAGTTTAACTTGGAATCCGAACCACGACCTCTGAATTACGAATTGGTCTAATTATGAGGATGGTCTTAGTGGATTAACGTAGTATTCAATAGTGCGGACGTTAATCCACACAAGAGAACACTACATCCACCGACCATCTCTCACAACTATCCACAATTCGTGACCTCCAAGTAGCTGGATTACAGGACGTCGCCACCGTCCCAGTCACTTTATTATGTGATCACCTATTATACTCGATCATTTGATATCACTCTTCATCAACGTCGTATTTCTGTCTTTATTTTTAAGACACAGTTTTTAACACCTTAAAGTTCGTATTATATCTTCTAGTCATATCTTCACATACTGTACCTTGAAAATAATTTCACCGAAAAATCAATTAGGAAACATTAGCTTTGTTGATTCGAAACCACCCCGATGCCACAGCCACGTGGTCACTCCGGGGCGAAACCAACCCTTAAAACAAGATTGATACCGGCGTTTCCATTAACAAAGAAAGAAAAAGGATAGCGCCGAGGGTGACGACGGCGGGACATCAATTTTGGGAAATGAAAGAAAGATGATATAGGCAAAGGAAAGGGATGGAAGAGTCGTCTCATTTTTCCACCGTGACAAGCCTAGTGGAGGAACGGACAATGCAAAATGGCGGCTTACAAAGCGGTATTAATCGCGACGACAAATACATTTCTCCGGGGTGGAGGGGGAGGGAGGGGGTAGATGGACATCCGCGTACATTATCCTTATCGCAGGGCTCCGAGCGGTAGTTTGCATATCTCGGGTAACCCCCCCCCTCACACGTCCCGCAGTCACTTTATGCCTACAAAAACCTATATTAATAATACCACATAAAGGGCAGGCTCGAATTCGCTCCTCGTCCGTTATGGATTACCCCCCCTCTCCTATCACCTGCACCCATTGGCAGATTCGGGGACAAAATGTGCTCTGAAATATCCCACCTGGTGAGTTAATGCGGTGGTGAGGTTAGAAAATGTGATCATGTTTTGTTCCATTTTGAATTTTCACAACTCAATAATTTCACAACAATCCTGCAACAGAGTGATTCTTTGTTAAAAATCAATAAATAACGTTGTATATTTACAAGCTAAGTAGTTTAGCTTATTTATTTAGAAAAACAAGTAAGAAATGATGTAGTAGTCTATTTATTCAGCTTATTTACCTTGGCCCTTTTATGCATACGTTTTCAAAAAAAATTAAGAAGAAATAAGCGCATTTATACACTGTCTTCTGTCGTTGTCCCATGTATTTAAGAACGTCTGTATTTTTTCGTCCTGTCGAAAACATATGCGTAAATGTGTTTCTATTTTAATTTGATGTACATTTTTTAAAAGTTCTCTGCAACCACATTGATATATCAAACTTATTTCTAATACTCAAAATAAGTTAATAAATTAAGTTATTGTAATCAATTATTATAATACACAAATAAGAGTTTATTTTATAAAAAATATTAATGTAAAAATAACCAATCCCTACGGTTTCTAGTAAGGAAATAAAATGTATTTTAAGGTACACCAGAGGCACTTTTGCTGATTCAACTAGTGGAGGTGTTACATAAATGTTATTTGGCAAACAGGTACTCACGTGCATCCCAGGATTTGAACCTGAGATCTCTCGCACCGGTGTCCTGACGTAACCACTAGGCCAAGATACCTAAAACAGTGGTTATACATTTACATTATCGTTATGAAAATCCTTTTGGAGTCGTTTACTAAAACATTTTTTTAAATATAAATTCATGTTTAAATGTACTTTTTATTCCCACTTTGATCCAAAATTAATATAATATTTTTTAGCATTTTAGTGCCCCAGATGGGTGCCAGAACACACAGATGTTTTATAATATAGTTTTTTTGTATTTGTCACGAGTGCTTGCAAACAAAACCTTCTCTATAATAGACCAACTCGTAAAACATTACGCCTAGTCAAGAGTTATTTAACTGGATCTCCTTTTTCCCGATGTCGAAGAAAAGATAGATGAAGAGGTAGTCAAAAGCGGAAAAATAAGAAGCTGTCAAAGGATAAAATCTTTGCGGACTGATGCGACGTCTGGGTTCTTAACCATTCAGGCACGGGGTACAGGGAAGTCCTCAAAACAAATGGGCTTTACTCGTACCTTGTGATCGTAGATGGAGTCTACAGGAGATGCCATGCTGACCACATGCTGACCAGTTTGTATTTGTTATGAGTCAGACAACCTGGAATTACATCTTAGTTTTTCTAATACAGTAATAAAATTTATATATTTGTTGGAACGGTGGCTTGTACTTTAATCCAGCTTCTTGGAGGTCACGAACTGTGGATAGTTATGAGCATTGGTCAGTGGATATGATATTCTCTTATGTGGATTGACTTCGCGCTACATTCATCTGACACTCGTCCATCATTCATACTTGGCTTAAAATGTCTACCTGAGGAGAGGTCGTAATTTTAAAATATAATAATATGTTTTTTTATAAAAACTGTTGTAATGCATTTTGAAGCTATATATAACTGGAATTAAGATAATGGTTGATACACGGCGGTGCGCAGCCCGCGCTACACTGTCGCCCGGCGCTCCAACCCGTGAGATTGTATCGGTGGCGACAGCCTAACTGCTGTAATTTGTGACCTAGCGACAACCGGAAACAGCGTAATTAATTACCAAGGTTCCGCTTCCGGCGCGTCTATCGGTGGCGACATCTAGTTAATAAAATAGTAAATTTCACTAAACGTTCGATGGTATCTGTAGAGTCAGTGAGCCCGGGTGATGGTCTTTGAATGGGTTGATTCTGGAGATAACACGGCGCAGCGGGTATTTGAATATTGTCCCATGGTCGCGGCAGATGGGGGAGTCCTCTGTCCAGGTGTGCTTGATGATTTAACAGGAGGTACAAATAAATTAATTGTAAGTGGACTATTAAAGCAATCAATGTAGGTCAGGCTCAACCATGTAAACGAGCTTAAAAGGGTTCCGTGACTCAATAAATGGTAAATGTAATACTTTACTAGTGAAACAGTTAAGTGTCTTAACAAAACCAGAAACAGGTGACTTTTTAGCATTGTCAGCGTATTATAAAAGTAATTAAATAGGACTTAAATATTTAATTTAAAACTATGTCAGACATAACAGGATTTAGTGACCTAGGCTAGAGACACAATGGGGTCCCATGACCTAGGCTAGACACACCAGGGTCCAATGACCTAGGTTAGACACACCAGGGTGCAATGACCTAGGCTAGACATACCAGGGTCCAATGACCTAGGCTAGACACACCAGTGTCCAATGACCTAGGCTAGACACACCAGGGTCCAATGACCTAGGCTTGACACAACACGGTCCAATGACCTAGGCTAGACACACCGGGATCCAATGACCTAGGCTAGACACAAAACGGACCGATGACCCCTAGGCTGGACACACCGGGATTCAATTAAGTATGATAGACACAAAAGAGTCCAATGACCATGGCTAGACACACCGCGGTCCAATGACCTAGGCTAGGTACAATACGGTACAATGACCTAGGTTAGACCTAGGTCCAGTGACAAAAAAGCGAAATTCAGATACAGAAGAGCACCAATACCCTATTTTAATTACTTTTGATTAACATTTTATTTAAGCACAAAAAAGCATTTCTATGTTTCTGTAGCTGAACAGTTGACATCAAATGAATGTAAAAGTTGTAACAAAATGAAACTTTGGAGAGATGAAATCAGATAGCGCCACTGAGGGGGATGACGAGAGGGTGAAGGGTGAAGGGTGGAAGTGAGATGCAAATCGTGACGGCAACAAGTGAGTAATTAAGCGAGTATGAGATAACGACGTCCGGCCGCGTCCTTCCACCCCCGGGGAAGGGTTGTGACCTTGGCGGAGGGGTGAGGGGAAGGGGGAAGCTCGCCAATTACTGCAGTACTTGCGACAGGGCTACGAACACTGAGGGTCACCAAGAGATGCTGGACAGCTATTGTTGAAAATTACAAATCACTCATTATAGGTTTAACAGTCTTCACCAGTGGTGAAATATTTCCTTATCATCAAATAATAAAGGAAAACAACTAAACCATACTTTTACGATTTGAACGACTAAAGTCGTTCTTATAGTACTAAAATCTAATATGGCAGGACTAATGAAAACTTTGCAAAATGGTATTCATTTACAGTATGTAAATAAAATTAGAGATTTGTCTGTTCGTTGCTTAGAATTATGATACTCTAGGTTACGTTTACGTTTTACACATTAGGAAACTCGAAATGGATCTTATCTCAATTTCTGTATGTTTATCTATCCATCTACTAGTAATGATGAAAGATATTCCAAAAATTTTAAATATGAATTATCTTAGTATTCAATTTATTGGTGTTTTATATACATTGATCTATAGTAAAAATTGTCTTTAAAAAACCGAACTCCCAGTTTGACTGTACATGATTTATATTAAAACTATTTAACAGAAAGAAATAATCAGCCAGTACGTAAATCCCTTCTAAATGAGAATAATAATTTTGTTCACATTGGTTATTGATTTTAAACCCAGGTTCCTAGAGGATGGCATTGTCTTTTTGATATGTATGTGGAATCCGGGGCAAGCTGGCCATAGATACAATTTTTTCAATTTTTTTAACACATTTAAATTAATGAAGTTAATATTAAATTTTAAATCACTCTCTCTTAACTTAATGGCAAACATCAATTTTAAAAATATAACTGTAAAATAATTATAAAGATATTATTGAGTCTATGTCAAGTAGGCCTTTCTGCTCCTTTACAGGGGTGAGTTGGCCCAGACACGTTGGCCCATGTGTCATAGTTAAAAAAATTTGAACTGCTGCAAAATTATAAATTCCAAATGAACAGTATTTATAGAGATATACACATTCTTCTGTACATAAAAGATAATCAATGTCCAATTCCAAAAGATCAGCACAGTTGATTGTAGCATTCATAAAAGAGCCCACGGATTTTACTTTTTACCATTGTCTGATGAGCCAACACTTACACCTTGTGCAATGGATATACTTATTCCCAAATTGACTTTTTTTAAAGGTTTCAGACACCGTAAGCCTAGTGAGCTTTCATCTTCTTCATCATCATCGTCATTTTTCCTCGGCTTCTTCTTGCGTTTCAGGCCTGTTGCAGTTGATTTATTTTATTTCATTTTAGCCTTAGCCGTATCTTCGTCTACAAAAAGTGCTTTGACTTCATTAGTGCATGTGACTTCACTTTTCTTTTCAACGTTTTCAGGGTTCCTTTCCTTTTGCACGTTTTAGTTCTTCCTCTAGAACTATTTTTACTGGGGTATCCGTCACTATGGCAGAAACGCCATAAGGCCCGGGTGGCCAACTTGCCCCGACCGACATGTTTAAAATAAATTTTATCTATTACCAAACCTTTTGATGCAATTTAGATTGTATGCCATATACAAATAATTCTCAAACTACGCCTGCAGGAAATGTCAGTTCTGTGAAGGACGATGAACAGTGTTACCAACCTGCTAATTTAATCATAGAAAAATGTATGTAGTTAATTCCCTGTGGGAAACGGGTTAGATCATGGATATGTCTAAAGTAATGTTTTAATTCCTCTAAACCGTATGACGTCACTAACCAAATGACTGTTTCAAATTTTGGTCTCGCAAATTACCAACACCCCCCTTCAGAGCTAGGAAATATCCATGACTAGCAACTATTGTATTAACTAACTCGACTGAGCCATCCTGCCCCTATGGCCAACGTGCCCGGGCTCCCCTCCCACATAGATTACAGGTCAGAGCGTGGGAAGTATCGAGCAATGATACGGGGGAGCACACAGTAAAGGTTGGACACTGGACAGTACTGTTAAATACTGATTGTCAACTCCGGGATCCGAATCAAAGCCGTCGGAGTCCGTCACGCTACCAACCAAGCCACCGACCCAACTTAGCTAATCTATTCTTTGTATTTTTACAATATTAAACTACTGTATGTATATCCAACTGTTATCATAATGTGGCAAACTTTTCTAATTATAGAGCAAAAAAGGTTTACTAATGATTTGCAATTACAGATAACACATTCAGAGAAAGATTTATTGGGCTTCAAAATAATGATGATGAATGATTTTTTTTTAATGTTTTATCATGAAAAATATTTTGCTTTGAAAGATCGGGAACACTGATAGTAAAAAAATATAGATGAAAACGATGAATAAGATGATTATTTGTAAGTATTAAAGGTTGCATTGTATTAAAGTGAAGTTGTTGTTCGAGATTCAGTAATAATGCTGTTAAAATATAGCTCAAAAGAGCAACAGATAAGAAGACATGAACTGAAATTCAAAAAGATTTTCAATTAAATTCCGTTAAGCACAACTTAACTCCAAATCGAGATGAGGTGATATAAAATGTGTAATAAATTCAATTCTAGAACGTAAACAATATAAAAATGATACCGTATTTCAAAAGTTATTTTTTACATTAGATAGAATAGTTTCGCCTGTAAGCTGATTTTAGTAGTATTTGATGTAGGATATCTTTATATGAGGTTTTATAATCGTAGTAAGAAATTTAAGTTAATAGATTTGCAATAAGATTATGGGTTTAAAAATTATTTTTCTACCGGATATAAGACTTGCTCAAATCTAATTTCCCACAACCTACACATTGGGAAAGAGATTAATAAACCTGAGCAGAAGTAAAAAAATCATTTAGCAAAATCACAGCTTTCTACATTACTGAATATAGTAAACAGGCATTTATATACTTATAATATTTTTGTTGTACTGTAAAAATCTTCCAAATATATGGGTTAATGATATGTATACATGTTATGTAGATTTTTATTGCCCACGCTTTTCATAACGATTAACAAAAAAATTGTTCACAATAAAAATATATATAATATAAACCCACAATCACCAATGTTGGTGATGGTGGGTTTTAAACAAAGAATATTTATAGTCTATGTGCTGTGAACAATAGATCCGGATCCCATATTGATTTAAAATGAAAAAATTGTCATTATTGAAATTTCATTTTTTTTATTAAAGGAGGGCTGTTAAAAAGTCACATTTTGTTGGATTGGAAAAAGGGTCCTGTACCCTACTGTAAGAGTTTTCCTGAGCACAATACTCGGATATGAGAGAAGTTAACACAACGCTCTGTACCGACGTGACGATGAGATGGCGGATGGCGTAAACCCAATTTCAAAACGCAATAGTCGCATATCCGGCCAATTAGATGAAAGGAATTAGCGCATGCAAATGTGTGGACGAGGCGGCGCATTCGGAACAGAGCACGCGTCACCCGGATTAGTCATTATGTTGTATGATTGCTCTGGGACTGTGAGAATAATCAGCTATAACCCCCCCCCCACACACACACACACACGGTAACACACACCCGTACCAGGCGATCTGTATCGCTAATGTACTGTACTGCGAGGATCTCATGTGCGGAGATTCTTTTTAAAATGTTTAAAACAAAAAAAGATGGGTTTCATTTTCGATTATCTGTACAAAAAGTTGAGTTGAATCTGTACATTATTTGGAATCATAACTTAGTTATTTTCACATTTCATGCCCCAAAATCCGAAGCTCTGGCTCGTCGAAAAATATACGTGTATATTCTGTTCATAAGTTTATACACAAAAACACCGTAATACACAAAAATAACATAAATCATTGCTAAAAAGGTTTTGCCTGAACACTATTTGTTTTAAAGCATAAAATAAGATAACATAGGCTTTCCCACTTATCGAATTCGAACTAGAAAATGGCCGGAACTGTAAATTGCAACATAGTAGATATTTAAAGAATATTCTAAAAGGTGTATGGTCTAATTTATACGTTCTAGTACGTAAACCAGTAATTTCATAAAATAAGTCAGTATGGTGTTGAAAACTCATTATATATTTTTTTACAATTGTGACCTAACAAACAAGGAAAAAATTGAAACCAAATCAGCACCGTTGTCATATTCAAGCATGCAAATTCCCTTCAGTGACGGTCTTTGGGCCGAGCTCGAAATTGGAGTTGTAACCACACAAGAGACAATGAGTCAAAGGCGTATAATTACGAGAGCTGCGCGGCGGTGACTGGATTCATATGTTAATAAGATCTGAACCCACAATAACCGGGCGGAGAGAAACTAACTTTCTGCGGTCGAGTTACGATTATTCAAAGCGAGTTGATGATCGCAGGGGAAATTCAGGGGAAATTAGTGTTGCAACTTGAGCAGTTGGCACGCCCGCTGACACCAGCTGATGAGGTCCGAGTTCGCCAATTAAAAACTTTTAATAGACCCGCTTGTTTTGCTGGGACAACTTGATAAACTAATGTTCTCTTTAACTTTGTCTTGTTTTATTAAGAAGGTTTATTCGTCGTAAAGTTTTTTCTTGGAAAATTTAAACGTTTATGTTTTTAGAAGCTTAAGTTACAATTTTTTAATAAATAATAGAACATATTCATCGTATAGCCCACTCTGGTTGTTATTAAAAGAACATATGAGTGTAATGAGTGAATTGGATTTGATGGATGACGTATGTAGAGCTTTGTTACTGATAACAGCTTATTCAGCAGATTCATTTACTTGTTTGAATGCAAACCTCTAAGCGTAGGTTTATAATAAAAAAATATATAGAACCTTAGTACCTACACTCGTAGAAACGTAAGGGCACGATACATTAAACACTTAAATAGGCCGATGTGGAAAATACATAAAATGCAATAAGTAGGAGATCTGAGTGAATTTTAGACCCATAATCCCTCGTATTATATTTGTTCAAATAACTTAGATAATAAAATAACTTCAAACACGTAGTTAAATCTTAAAACAGTTAAGAAAACTGAAAATAGATAATCACGATAACATGAAAGTAACACCTTCACTAAATTTTTATAAGTATCAAGTCTCGAGAGTACAGTTGATCGTTGTTTTCATGGGACTAAAATCCAATATGGATTGACTAATGAAGTATCTTAACGATTTTAAATTGTTAACATTTGTAATAAGGCTACATTATCGATGTAAAATTGTACAACTTGTCGCATTCAGAAAGGAAAAATTTAATTTTCTCGCTGAAAACGAAAGATTCAAAACTGGTATCTAGTTTTTTATCAATCTGCAGTAGGTCTTTTATCTTGGATTTTAGTTACATGAGACAAATTTCAATTTTGTGACAACATTACTGACCAGGCTAGTCGACCGAGATCCAGCGTGAGAGTCGACTCCTCATGTCTACCGTTAATGCTGTTCTTCTGTATAGTACAGACGTTTGGGCGTGTGCCATGAAAGTCAAGCAGCATAGCAATAGGATTCTCTCGGGTCAGCGCAGGGCTGCCTATGCATATCGCTCCGTGTCTGGTTCGGCGATAATGATTGTGGATGGAGTTATTCCCCAAGACTTGCCCGCCGTTTGGACACAAACCATCTTCTACTTTGCACAGGAAATTGGCAGGGAGCGGGTGCTGCAGCCGCTAGAGTGGAAACTCTGCAAGCCTGGCTCGATCCACATTCTTTGAGTGTGCGTTTTGTAGAAGAAAGGCGGCAGCTTGCCCCTGCAGTGAGATTTGTAACTGCAGATACTATTTTAGAGGTAATGCTTCGAGGAGAGGATGAGTAGGGGACAGTTGTCTTCGATGTTCATCTGGTTCTTCGCAGCAAGAGAGAGGAGGGATGCTTGGGTGACATCCAGGATTTCCTCAAGTTAGATTCGTGTTCCGTTAGGACACAAGACACGCGGTCCAGGCATGAAGTCGTCCGATAAGGTTACCCGCTTGATTTCCCACGGCCCGTAAGGGGTTTAGTGGGTGAGAGTCCCACGCTGTTCCCATATGGATTCGTGCATTAGTATTTTCCCTACGTAAAAAAGTTAGTTAGGAGTTATATAATTCCATCTTGTCATATCTTAAAATAAGATAATTACTTATTAAATCGTACACAATTTCGTGGTAATTATATTTTCCATAAAATAGAATAAAAAACCATGAATGTAATTCTCAAGATAAATTTATCTTTAATTTGATATATCAACCATTATTCTAGTAATGCTGTTACAAAATTAACTTCGTTCTTATAGGGCTAAAACGAAATATTGCGTCACAATGCAGACTCTTAAGAGTTAACATTCGTGACGGTGGTAAGGGGGTAGTGGTTGGGGGTTGGGGGGGGGTTGCCCAGAAGGCAAGGGTAATCATCACACGAGAACTAAATACTCACTCGACTCGACAGAGAGCTAATTGGCCTTTGAGGTTCACATATATAATTGGCTCGCTCACACCTCCTTTGTACCAGTGATGTCTGTCTGTCCATTTGCGGAATATGTATGAGCAATGGAAATTCACCGTCTCTTATCTCTGCTTAAATCACTCTGAATCATAACGACTGTGGTAAAGGGAAATTTCTTTTATATATTCGTTATACTTAACATTTAGAGATGTGGAATGATGAGAAATTATTAATTATTATTAAGATATTATTATTATTAAAACTATGCTGGGAGTGTACTGAAGAAGTGCACATCATTGCGAAGGCCAAAAAACTACTTCGGTTTGAATGGTTACAGCGATAAGGTAAGATAAGAAAAATAGAATACACATTTCTTAAAATTACGAAGATCTCTAAACACATTCGTTTCCCTCGCAATTAGATAGCGGTGTACTCAAAGGAAAAATCCACCTTTGCGCTACGAAAATTGGTAAGATAAGGAAAACGAGCGCTGCAGAGATTTTGAATGTATTAATTATAATGAAAAAATAATTTAGGGCTATAAAATCAAAATACATAGCCACTTTACGATAACTACAACAGAATATTTTGTAACATTTTGTCTATAATATCAGAGTGTTACAAAATAGGATTAATTAAATTTTCTAGCTTCTAACAATCTCATTTCCTGCGCATTGGTAATACAAAAAATGCGTTATAAAATAGGATTTTACGATACCTTGTTTTGCATTAGCTAGGCTGAATTACACTCGCCACCTTAATTAGGGTCAAAAGCAATAATATATGAATGAGATCGTTCAAGATATACGGTAAAAAATTAGCTTTTTACTTAATTTGGAAACCCAACTTCGAAAGTTAGCCCATTAATCCTAAAATAGTTGATTTTAAACATTCGACTTTTCTTAAAATTTTTACAGTTCTTATTGTTTTGTAAGTACCAACAATCATTTTCTCTTCGGGGTATGTCAATGAAAACGGCATTTTTGGACGAGATCCACAAACCCCTTTAAGGGAAATCGGTCCAAACCGTTCAAATTTCCATGGTCATCCCGGGGATCGAAACCTAAGACTTATTCCACCGAAGTCCAATACACTATTAATACACCATCCAATACACCGAAGTCAAATTAACTAATAGCATAGCCTTGTGTCATATGTATTTATGCTGTGGACCAATCCCCAGATAGCAGGAGGGCACTGCTGCTGTACAAGAAAGCAGTATATAAGGCTATTTTTAGGCTACTGACCGCTGCTAGAGTCGAGCACTGCACACCGTTGTTCGCATCTCTTCAGATAACCAAAATCTTGAACAGTATGTTCTCTCTCTTTTATGTCAAGAACAACATAGATAACTTCGCACTGCTGTTGCGCAAGACAACATCTGATCTGGATGTCCCAAGGTGCAGTCTTTCCATGAATAGGTCCTTGGATAGTTTACCAGCTTTGGCATTACGTGTGTTCAATATGCTGCCGGAAGGTAGGGGATGCGCTGAAGAATCGTGTACTCGTCTCAGTACAGTGTCTTTATTTTGTTTTTCTACACCTCTATGAATTTTTTACCGTTTTGATGGGGAACGGTCCAAACCCCGGTCTTGTTTCTACCTAACACCGACCTGTTGTTAGAAAGCATAATTAATTAATAGCCCAATGACGAAATGACAACTAGGTCCAAATTCGATCCAGTGACCTTGAGTACTGAAGGCAAGCACTATAACCACTAAGCCACCCAGCCAGTGTCGATGATTTCTGGGGGAACATATGGAGGGTAAGCTATCCATCGCCCTAGCCACAAATTCTAAGTTTCTATAAGTATAGGTATTGAAACATACTATCTAGAACACTTGATCAACGGCGATGTAATGGTAATTATGCTAGTCAGATCTATGTTATATTTACACATGTTACAAGCTTTTGTAGTGTAAATCTTATATTACCAATTGACATTTATTCACGTCCGCTTCTAACACAAGAACGAATTCATAGCACAAATTCGCTCAGTAACGCTGTTTCATGTATGTGTGTGCGTGTGCGTGAGTGTGCGTGCGTGTGCGCGTATGTGTGGTTGGGTGCTGGGGAGGGGTGTAGGATCGGAGAATCGGTGGCGGAATATTAGCGAGCTCTGCCTGAGGCGTTAGTTAGTGTTCACCCCTCGTGTTAACCCTTGCAATCAGCTGTTCTCACAATCGCCGATATGAAATATGGATAACTCTGGCCGAAAAGAATTATCTTGGAAATACGAGGCTCCAGAAAATATTGTTGAAAAATTCATCCGGTAAATATGTCGAGATGGACCTTCATGGTGACAAAACCGTGGAGCTGTATAGAGAAGCTTGGATAGTTCAATCCTCAACGGACCAGCTAAACTAACTAAAAAGCTAGTTTAGCTAGCTAAGCTATACATTTTCCTAGCTATCCAAAGATTTGATTAGGAGAACTACTTTTTTACACATTTCAAATTAAAACTCTTTATCAAATTAACTCTATATTTGAATGAGGATTTGTTGCTTAATGCTTATTTCTGTAACAAAATACAATACAATGAACTACGAAGTGAAGTTCAGCACATAGTCATACATTTTTACTTTACTTTACACGATCAGGCCTACAGGGCCGTGTGACGTCAGAACCAATGCTTCTTACGTCAGTCAAAGCGTCTTCTGCATTTGGCACCGGCATTTCTGCTCTTCTTTGACAAAAGAAAAATACCATAACTAAACATAAATTTACAGTTCTAAGTAATATCTAAAATGCTATAGGCTGCATTGGCACAAATGTACCTCGAACGTACGTGATTATAACCTAAACAAAGTTTTGCGAAATTCTGAAATGTAACCCTATAAACCAAAGAGAAGAAATTATTAAATATTTTTTTACAGATTACTGAACAAAAACTTAAAATACAAAGAGTACAAAAGGCATTTAATGCAATCATGAATATTAATCTATTGTTTATCAAAATAGGAGGAGATTTTTTGCCTGTTTCCACGAATTAAGTATCTCGACCAATATGATTTTAATACTTAGTAATTTTTTCAATATAATTTATTTAAGTAGATTCACAACATAATAAAGTATCCAAGTTGTGCTATTTTGTTGTTCTTGTGACCTTTGTGGGTTGATATTTTTAAATCTATATCTCGTTCGTAGTTAAATTGAACTCATTGCTTAAATAACTCATTTTGTGAATGGTTCAAAACTCACATTTGAGGTTAGCCACTAAAACGCTTTGTTTTTACGCATATATCAGCTGATTTTGCAATTCATCATATCCACAATGACATTACTTTCGTCAAATGCTGAGCTCTGATTGGTCTAGAACCTGTATCGTTAAAAGGTTTTAAATTCCGTTTAATAACGAGCCTCTTAGTGATGTTACTTTCACTATCTTTATTGGTACTTTTTGCAATGATCGTAGATAAACATTTTGTTTTCACCTTTGTGTCGGATTATGAATGCTTGTAGGTTTCAGCTTACTTATTTTTGTGTGTTTAAGTCGTGATGGAAAATTTAGGCAATTTTAATTTAAATGGGGTAATAAAGTAAGCCGTTAACTTAATTAAGTAAGTTATATTTAATAAGAGAATCCAAATATTAAGGAAGAAACCAATTATGACACTAAATAAAAAATATAGAGTAATTGACATTTTTTTATAAAAAAATAACACGAATGAGCCCTAGCGAAGACAGAGTAAAGTAAAGGGGTTAGGAAATTGCGAAATAAAAACAAATGAAATCAAACTGATTCTATACAAGGAGCTCTGGGGACGCAGATGGGCACAGACTACAATTAGCCGGGTCTTGGAAGGGTTGGTGATTGGGGCGCAATTGTTACTTAAACAGAAGATTGGCTTTGGCGCAAGGTTCATCGGAAACCGCTTAGCCATTGTTTCTCCTTTCCAGACTTCGCTTTGATCATTAGGGGATGAAAGACTCAATTGGGAACAGATCGAAGAGCTTGCGTTTGCAAAGAATGTTTTTTTAAGCTTTGGGGTACGTTTGAATAATATAGTCGAGCATTGAAGATACGTACTGGATGAAAATAAATAATTGTTTTTGTTGAAATTTGTATTCTAATGTTGCATGGGCGATTTTAGAAATAACAGTTAACGGTACATATTCGACTACAGACATAAATTACCGCTTTACATTTTTGCGATATATTGGAAACTTAAAATATTTAAATCAGTAGAGGAAAGTATGGGTAAAAGAGAAAATCTTTTTAAATAGGAAAAGAATTAGTGTTCTTGACAAATAAATAACCGATTTTTGTCACATTTTTTATAACCATACAGGTTCTAGACTAATTACACGTGTCATAAAAATCCACAACATTCCCCTTCACTCATATTCACTTTAAAATATCCATCAGAATCGATATGTCTATGAATATGAATATTAATTTTCTGTGTCACAAACTTATCACTAGATACCAAAATGTATACTCGAGGTATCGTCCCATTACTAGGGCATATATATAAAAAAAAACACAAATAAACGGTGTCCCTTAAGTGAACTAAAATACTACAACCTTCAATATAACTATAATATTTTAAAGTTTATCTAAATAAGGTTATAATAACCCTAAAATATTGTTTCAAAAGCAATCAATCAGCCAATTTCTGAAAGAAGAGAAACTAAGCTAAATTATACTTGTTAGAAATTATTTGGACCACCCCACCCCCACTGAAATACCAAGGTTTTTTGAATGTGTTTTGTTTGGTGATGTGACCTCAGTCTGGATACCAAGTTTCATAGAAAATGGTCGAGAAATAAGGAAGAACTAATATTTTTTAATATTACATTAGGCGTTCTCAGATAACATAACTGCGTTTACTATGGAATTAAATAGAACGTTTCTCTGGAACCGTTACTCGTGGACTAATGATTCAAAATACTAATTTGTTTATTTTTTAAGTCGGTTTTATTGTGGTTGATCAAATTATTTCATAAAATTATTGTTTTGCCAGAAAATAAAGTTTTTTAAATATTTAAAAGCCCATAACGTTTGAACCGTTTGTTTTACGTACGTATAACGGCGTGATATTGTTAGGGACCTTAAATGCTATCAACTATGAGATGTATATCAAATCGTTAAAGCGAATTTTGTGTTTTTTATTTTTAAGGGTTTTAGGGGTATACTACCATTGAAATAATAAATTCAAACAAAATTTAAAATGGTCAAGTGCACCCTTGTACCAAATTGTATAGAAATCGGATGATCAGTATGGTCTCGGGGTTTGTTCACAGACAGACAATTGTTCAATAATTTCTTTCAGTGAAAGGTCATTGAATTAAAAAAATCAATTTAGTGATTGATTACGCACGCATTGCCAGTGTTACTAATTAATCTTCGTTATTCCAGTGAAGGTGATAAAGAGGGACTGGAGACGGGCGTTTTTCAGATTTCCCAATAACACTAAAGCAGTTTCCGGCTAATCGGCTTCACGCACGAACGGCGCGAATCCGTTTTCAAATTCAGAGTCCAAACGGAGCTGGCACGTCTGCTCAGTTTATTCTCTTCTTTTATTTGCTCATCTTACAAGTATAAAGGGTAATTTTCATTGTAGGATATAATAAAAGGAATGAGCGTCGTAATCGAATATCCTCCCTCTCTTAGCCCGGAGTTAATTTAAATTTGGAATAAACTCGCATTCCTTCTAATCTAACTCCTAATAAGCTCACTCTGCTGGAATTCACGACCGGGATTTCTGTTATTTTATTTTATCCTGTAATTTTTCAAGCTTAGTTTTTTTATATATATAAAATGGATAGTACTTTAATACCTAAATACTTTTACGGTGGCGACGTCCTGTAATCCACCTACTTGGAGGTCACGATTTGAGGATAGTTGTGAGAGATAGTCGGTGGATGTGGTGTTTGCACTATTGAATACTACGTTAATCCGCAAATCCTATCCTCATAATTAGACCAATTCGTAATTCAGAGGCCGTGGTTCGGATTCCACGTTAAACTGTAGGTCCGTTATTTGCTATCGGCTGTTAGGCTATTAATTAACAGTCCTGTCTAAGGAACATGTCAGCCTTAGTCAGTAACAAGACTACAAGATCGCACCACAATCATCCTACACTCAATCCTCATTCATACTTGGCTTTAAATACCTACATTGTAGTATTGTTGCCATTTCAATGATCTATTCTAATCTAATCTAAACTAAAATGGTGACCAACCAAGGTATTTTAAGTCAAGTATGAATTGTATATGAGTTTAAAATAATTGTGGCACGATCTTGTAGTCTTGATACTGATTATGGTGGATATTTTCCTTAGACAGAGTGTAAATTAATACCCTAACATCCATTGGCATCTAAAGGGTCTACAGTTAACGGAGCTCCGACCCATAACCTTTACTTCTGAACTATGAAATGGTCTGATTATGAGGATGGTCTTTACGGATAAACGTAGTATTCAATAGTGCGGGACATTAACACCAAACCACCAGGGAATACCGCATCCACCAACCATCGCTTATAACTTTCCACAATTCCTAATTACTGTACTATGTTATACAGTTTTCAAAGTATGCCTTATAGTAATAGAAACGTTAAACAAGGTACAATTATCAACGATTTATTTTCTATGGAAAACATGTCAGTGGTTGTGTGAATTTAGCATTGGTCTTATGTGAAATGAGTAAAAGGAGGCGCTTATAGCGCAGACTCTAAATACAATGAACTGAACACAGCGATAACTGTGACTAACCCTTGATAAGAAAGTATTTATTATTACCCTAACATCTCAGTTACGTACACAAACCGTAACATGTAACGTAGTTCACGTGTCTTGTCCTCACGAAAACATTCCGGAATGGTTACTCGTCTTGTGTAACTGTTTTTTCTGTACAAGGGTTTATACTGGGATCATTTATAAAAGATTTTAATAAATAACTAAGTCAATTTCAGAAACCAGACTATATGTAGGCTAAGTAAGCATGGAATCCCAGTTACGTACGTACGTCGTAACATGTTACGTGGTTCACGCGTGCCACGTGTTTCGTCCTCGTGAACACTGACCGGATACACGTGACCGGGCGGTAACTGTTACACATTTCCTCAGATATATTGGACACTGGATCCAGTTATTAATAGGTTTACATTCCGGAACGGTTACTCGTCTTGTGTAACTGTTTTTAAGAACAAGTGTTTATATTCGGATCTTTTACAACGAGTGAAATAAACATTAAACTTAATTTTATAAAACAGATTATAAGATATTATTGGCTCGTTAGTAAATTACTATCCTCGTAACCCAAGGGTTGCCGGTTCAAATCCAGACCCAGACGCTAATACCGATTGTGCTTTAATATCTAGGTACCAAACAACATGTCAAGACTAGGGTTTGGACCGTTTCCCATATGAAAATACAAATATTTTTATTATCACTTACCAAATGAATGGTATCTGCCTTTCAGGTGTCAGTTTTGATAAATATTCCTTAATATAATATTTATCAAAACTGACACCTGAAAGGCAGATACCATTCATTTGGTACGTGATAATATAATTATCTAAATGTCCAGGCTTTCTAAATAACAAATATTTTGTAAAATTACTTTCCCAATATTTCCTTCAATTATTTTTCATCCCAAAGTTGTTACAACATCTCAAATTTGGGGAATATGTTTTTAATTACATCTACCACTGGCGATGAAACCACTTTTTACTTTTTTAAGTTATTCATGAGTTCATCCACTCTGTTCTTTTATTTAAAACCATACTCAATTCAGTGTATTTACGTGAAAATATAAAGAGTTTTTCTATTAAATTTTGTTAATGGTACACAAAAACCTTCTATACTAAAAATTCTAATTTACACCGCTGAATATCGGATTATAGTATTCGATATTGTATAAACAGTTTTAATTTATATACATAAATGGTTAAAAAAAATTTCCGATTCAGTTTACAAAATATTATGTTCACAAATAACATGTTTCAAACTCAAATCTGAAGATGGAAAATGTATAATAATTTTGAAAAGCTCATTATGAACCCATTATGTAGACCTGTTAAGCGTTAATAAAATAAAATTTTAATTTATTAAGGTGAAATTATTCTAACAAGAGAGTTTGAGTTTCTGGTTAAAATGTTGTATGTAACATAAATTAACGACTACTACATGAAATTTAATTAAAATAAACGTATTACATAGTGTTATTTTTGTTTCAAATAGCGTCAATCTTATTAATACTGTGTAAAATCAGCTAACAATGCACATTTATACCGTTAAAATCAGAATGGTTTATGGAAATCATATAATCGAGAGCAAAAATGCCATAACGGTCCAGACAAACATCGTGAGACAATTAGTCAAGTGAGGTTATGTCTTGAAATACAATGAAGTGGAGTGAAGATGGATAGTTTGAAGTAGAAGGATGAAGAGGTGGACTGACTATCGTCAGGAAAGCACGGGCATTTGTCATTCGGTCGGCCTGCCCGCGCATATTGAGGCAGGGTCCCTCTCTGGTTAGCGAACCTACTCTACTCCACTTCCTACTTCAATTTATACTAAAACTAACCTTCTGTTCACTACTAAAATTAACCTTAAGCTCCTATAACCCTCAAACCCCTTATAGTTTCAGTATTGTTACTAACCATACCACGTCCCAGAATATCTAATCTTTCACAACGAAGCTGTAATACTATTCGACTTCAGAACATGGCCTATCTTAAAGTTAACACGTATTTACTGTTAGGCGTTACGAAGTTCGCCGGGTTACCTAGTTTAATATAAAAATAAAATAATCTTTTTCTTAGAGAGAACTATGTTTTCCTAAGAGTGCGTTACGACATAAGGTCAACTAGAGTTGGAATCAGATTTTCATCAGAATAATTTAGTAATTTGAATCATTGCTCCAAGTGAAATGGTTACTAAGTTATGCAGGGCTAGTGAAAAGGGTAAATACCCCTTCATAATTGTTGAATGGGTTAGCTAGGTTGACCATACATAGTACACCAGCCAAGTGATGAAAACGGTCTTTTTGATGTGTTAGACTATTTTTTTATTCATCGAGTGGTAGGGATATTCTTTTAAAATCTTGAAACTTATTAAAATTACAGTACGAAGGGGTGACACATTCAAAATGCGATAAAATTTTCCAAAATGAGTCAAATGTTTTTTAAATAAGCTTTGGCTGGTTTATATAAGTTATTAATATTTATTTGGAAATTTGCTGAGGATGCAGGTCTACTGGCACGAGGTGTTAAAATTACAGCAGTTGTAACGGCTGCAACCATCAGACATCAGACATCAGTGGTGTGACATGCTCACTGGCTGTTGCAGCATGTGTGGAGTAATTAACAGAAAAACCGGCAGACTGCAGCACCAGCGAAACCGGGTGTCATCGGACAAAAACCGGACAGCCTGTTATTAAGCCGACAGATGAACATAATTTGGAAATGTCATTTTGTCAGGCGCCATTAGGGTGAAAAATTTCGAGATAATAACACCCGGGATATAATTATATGGATATTAACTGAAGGGTCGATCAGAAAACATTTGACTGCGTTGAGGGTGTGAAAATGACCGGGCGTGTATGGGTTAGAAGCGGACAACGGTATTGTAGTCAATTGAATATTTTACCAATTTACAAAAATATGTAATAATGTTTCTGTGAATTTCCCATATAGAAAAAGCTATTACGGTATAATTTATTCTATAAGGAGCTTACGTATTATTAATCATATTAATGATTAGTTATTACTAAAACATTTACATTGTAACAGACCACTTTACCGAATCGGTCGCAAAAATAAACTTTTCCAAAAAAATGATGAGTGTATCGAGAAGGTTAAGAAGGTTTTTACAACTTTCTTTCTCCTTTATTTTGATCCTACGAATGACAGTTTTAAATTATTTTCTTCCACATTACTAGCTCACTTTTTTAACGTTTGACATTCTAGCTTGTATATTTGATTCCTCCCATTAAAAATAATATGAACATAAAATAATTATTTAAAAAGTAAAAATAAAAAAATTAAATAAAATGAGATCATAATGTATAATTGCTGATAGGACGTTCTTGGAAGTGTTTTACTAAACAGGTGACGCTCGTTCACATTGTTTCCAGTACGCGACCCGTCTATAACAGACAGCTTTGACGTAGAACAACCAGGATATTTCACATTACAAAATTACCAAAACAATTTATACTTCGTAATTCAATAGCGTATTCACCTCTTCATCCACATTCGTAAATATAAAACCGTAGTTTGACGAGTGATCTATACTGAACTAGCTAACCCGGCGAACTTCGTAACGCCCAACACTAAATACGTGTTAACTTAAAGATTGGTTATTTTCTGAAGTCGAATAGCATTACGATATTATTAAAATCGGTCCAGCCGTTCTCGAGTTATAAATGGTGTAACTAACACGACTTTGTTTGATATTAATATGTAATTTTTAACTATGGCATTTATCGAGATATGACATTGAATTGGACACGAAATAAAAAAAATAGGTACAGAATCCCCAAAAACAGTAAAGTATCAACGTGGCAAGTAAAAATGTTCATTTTGTACAGTATTTATCTACTTTATAGTTTTAAATTGACGATTGATACAGAAGGCATTGAATCGCAAATCACATTGCTAATGGAAAATAAACTGACAGCTGTCGCTTTAGAAATCAAATGATTTTAGATAATTTGTAAACAAACTTATCCCCCATAAGGATAACATTACAAATTTAAAAAACCATGAAATGGAAACTAATTAAACTTGGTCATATTGAGCTGCAAATTCACAAAACGATATTAACAATATCTGTGCAATCTCTTAATCACTAAAGCATTACAATATACTTATGTGTAGTAACTAACACGACTTTGTTTTATATATTTAGACTATTTGTTTTAGACGTTACTGGAATGGCTTGACAAGCTTTTTTGAGACGAAATATCATTCCTTACTTGCACTCACTAAAAACACCCACCTCTAAGTATGATTGTCAGTTAGGAACAAAATTATGTCAATTGTTGACGCAGCCCAATTTTGTGTATAGACCCATGTTTTAACGGCAAAATATCATTATTTTAAATTATTAAGTGATTTGTACGCTCGTTTTAATAGCTACAGATGGCACTGAACCCTCACTTGATACAGTACGAGTAGTAAGAGGAAGAAATAGTCCAAAGAATCGATTAGTAGCCTTAGCAGTAGCTTTCGTGAGGTTCGCGGCTTTATAACATAGTGGCCGTGTGAAGTGTTTCGGGCGAATAACTTCATAACGGCCACGTCTTTTATGCATAAATGTGCGTTGTTACCGTTTTCTAAAGGTCCGGAACTACAAAATTGGGTTCGAAATGGGTTTGGCTAATGTAAAGTCCTATGTGCAGGGCAGTTCACAATAGCCACGGGTGTTTGGCGTGACCGTTTTCTGGAAGTTCGACGATTCCATATCAGAATCGGAACGGTTTTGGCTAGTATGACGTCCTTCGCGAAAGGAACGTCATAACGGCCACGGTTTCATGTTCCTTTTTTGAAGTCCGAAACTTCTATAAATTGGAGTCGGTAA
The DNA here is from genome assembly GCA_023375725.1 of Nephotettix cincticeps. Taxonomy (NCBI): domain Eukaryota; kingdom Metazoa; phylum Arthropoda; class Insecta; order Hemiptera; family Cicadellidae; genus Nephotettix; species Nephotettix cincticeps. The sequence continues at coordinate 45,340,524 of CM041785.1, forward strand.
TTTAGGGAACTCTCCTTACACACCAGTCAAGGGACATAGCGTTCCCTTGGCCAAACGACCCTTTTCAGGGCCAACACAGTTTTTAACTCCGCCAAGCCGGTCTCCAGCCCGGGACTTCTCTTAAAGTATCGAAAAAGGTTTTTATTGCTTGTTTGGGAATGAGAAGGAGGGAAAACTTCATTTTGGTTTAATCTTAATAAATTGCGTGTAAATTTTAATCCTGACACAATTTATTTCCCAATAAGGAGCTTTTTCGGGGGATTGATTTTGGACATAATAGTCCTTAAATTACATTTCAATCAGATGGTATAAAACATTTAAATTAAATCTCATTTTATATTTTAAAACCACGGAGACTAAGAAAGCTAAAATTAACTATTAAGCTTTATAAATGATATGAAAATATTTAAAAGGCTAATAAAATCTATAATTTGTCGATGGTATACCTTATATTAATAGTAAAATATTTAGTCATTTTTTAATACACAAACTTATTTTTATAAATCAAAAGTTCAAAACAATAGCTCTGTAGTAACTTTATGGAAACCTGTTTCGAATTTTCATCTTACAAATTACCAACCCCCCCCCCCCAGAACTAAGACAACCCATGTCAAAAAATTGTGGAAAGGGAGTTGAAATGAAAATCATGTGAATATTTTTGAAACAATCAGTGTTTGATTTGGAATTTTTAATCTTAACATGGATATGTCTTAGCTCGGGGGGTTGGCAATTTGCTAAACCAAAATTATAAACAGTGGCGTCATTTGGTTAGTGACGTCATAGTTTCGTTATGAGAACAGCTGTTTAGATGAACTGAAAACATTTCTTTGAAAAACATGATCTAACCTTTTTCCCACAGAGGAATAAATACGATATTTTGTAGAATATGGTAATTTTTTACAGGATATTAGCCTCTATAGGATAAACCCTATAAGACGTCCATCCGCATAGGCATCAGATCCGTGCGAGGGACGTATAATGCAAATATAGGGGTGAGCCGACACAGAAAGATTTGCACAAAAAAACTGGTTGGAAATTCCGGGATCCGAATCAGGGCCATCGCTGACTTGGGCCCGGAGTCTGACACGCTCGCTACCCACCACACCACCTCAACCAAAAATACTTTTTTTACAATTGATTTTCAAATGTATATAAATTATAAAATAACATCAATTTTATAAATTTATTTAATCAAAAATACTCTTGATCTCGATCACAATGCAAGATGACCGAATGTTTTCAGTTCGAGTCGTAGTCACAGCTGTGCAATTGTTCACAAATATGACTGAAAGGCGGCGGCTGGTCGGTCAGCAATTAAAGCTGTTAAATATCGCACGATGGACTTTTGCAACAATTATTTTAATGGCCGTGGTCGACGGGTGACGCATTTTCTGACATCCGGTCAAAGTCGTTTAATGAATTATTTCAGCGACAATTTTATCCCTCTCCCACCCTCTCCCAAACCCTTCCACCCCTCCTGTTTCTGGCGTTGTAATTACTTTAATTGGTCAGCTCTGGAAGAGGGAGGTCATACTCTGGGAAAAAGATACTCTCTCATAACTCACTAATACTCACCCACGGACAAGATATCGATACGACCTTTATCAGAAAAGTATTATTGAGAAGCGAAAGTGTTTGTATAGTTTTGTGGACACAAATCTATATTTGTTAAATTAATGAATCAAAAATATTTATCTTTAGGATGTTTATAAAATCATTTCATTTAGTTAAAACATTAAAACCCTTTTTAAAATGCGTCGATAATACTATTTTTGTGGAGCTAATTTTTTAGATATAGTTTATCATGTATCCACTAAGAAATTGAAATTCTAATTAGAAGTTGCTAGACATTATAATACACTTCGAAATGACTCAAAGTACAGGGTTTTCTGAGACAAAACAACAGTTTGAGTTTAAAATAATTGTTCTTATGGGAAGTCAGTGAAAAGGGCGTAGGTACTGCAGACACGGAACAGGCTCCCAAAGAAAAATAATGACAAAAATTAATTACAGTAAACAGTCGGGTTGGTTCGTTTGACCCGAGCATTGAACACAAGCATGCTGTGGCTAGGTGGTCGTCGAGCATAGTCGCGTTTGATATATACAACACGACCAACGCGGGACAACTGTCATAAATTAGAACAGAGATGAGAACGGTCGTGCGACGATTGTCGTAGGGGTCTAGGGGGATAGGGAGGTAGGGGGTATGGAGATACGAGGACGGATCGAGGGGGCTGTAGGGGGACAGCGGGGCTTTTAGACGAGAGAAGAATATGTTAAACTTTACATTTAATAATGACGTAGTTTCATAAAATGACACTAGTGACTGTGATCTTGATTAATGTTACTTTTTACAGACTTTTAGATGCAATCTGTAGCACCTGAATCAGGAGAGGGGAAAAATAAAGACAATTTACGTGGAAATTTTGTAGTTGGTAATTTATCGGTGAGATACATGGTTTTTACTCATTTCGCCTAATGTTTTATGCGAATGTAGAAATTAGGTATTCTGAAGGATTAGGAGGTCCCAGAAAAGCCGAAGAAAAGGAATTATTAGGTTTGGAGAAGGAGGAGTATGATCAGTGTACATAATTCTCAGAGAAGTAAAAAGAACCTCTAAACCAATACAGAACTGCACTCAAGATACGCAACTACCTAAGAGGATTCATACTAGAACGTCAAGTGCCCAGTCAAGGAAGGGTCTACCCCAAGAAGCCCTCAATTTTTTAATCTTTTTAAGGGTACACACCCTAAGACAGTACACCCCTCCTAGGTGGACAGTAAGAAGAAACACCACTTCCTGAGAATTCTGGTCAAACTTGATCTTCAGGCTCAGGTGAGAGTCAATCAACCCCATGGTGAGACAAGAAGTAAGTGATTAAGGAGATCAAGAAGCCCGTTACACTGAAACAGTAATTGTATATATTATTTTTAATGTACCAAATTTTGACATCTAAACTAGTAAAAACCAGTCAGAGGCCAGTCTAGGTCTTATGAGAATGTTACATAGGATTTAATAAAAATTGTGCTAATTTTCTATTTTAAGTTACCTTTCAATTATCTTGTTAGGACTTCCAAATCAGAGGGTCAATAACATATCAATTATTGATTTACTCGCACTCCTTGCATTCGTCAACACTGGTAGCTAAATAAAAACATGTTTGTATTTACTTCCCTGTGGGAAATAGGTTAGATCATGGATATGTCTAACGGGAATGTTTTCAGTTCATCTAAACAGCTGTTCAAATTGCCACCCCCAGAACTAAGAGCTAAGATTCAAGTCAAAAGTTATTAAAATATCTATACATCTTACCATTCAACTCAGCTGGACCCAGACCGGGATTGAACTAGTGACCTTCAGGTTATGAAATGGGCTCTATAAACACTCAGTCACCAAACTCTACAATATTGCAAAGCTTCCAAATATCGAGCTACCCAACTCAACAGTACGTAATGTAAAACTCTCATAAACTAACCTACCCAACTCTTCAATTTTATAAAATCCCACAAATAAACCAACCTAACTCTGCAAATTTGTTAAGCTTCCACAAACTGACCTAACGAAATGTCCAATATTACAAAGCTTCCACAACCCAACCTTTTTGTAAAGCTCCCACAAACTGACCTAACTAACTCTACAATATTGCATAGCTCCCACAAACCGACCTGTCCACCTCTACTAAGCAGAGAGGAAAAAACCCCTTATGTACTTATTAAATTAATAAGATAATTGGTGGCAAAGACCCCAAAAACCAACCTATCCAACTCTACAATACTGCAAAGCACCCAAAAACCGATCTACCCAACACTACAGAACGGACCTACCCAACTCTGCAATACTGCAAAGCTCCCCAAAACCGATCTACCCAACTCTACAAAACCGACCTACCCAACTCTACACAACCGACCTACCCAACACTACAGAACCGACCTACCCAACTCTATAGAACCAACCTACCCAACTCTACAGAACCGACCTACCCAACACTACAGAACGGGCCTACCCAACTCTGCAATACTGCAAAGCGCCCCAAAACCGATCTACCCAACTCTAAAACGATACCAACACAACAGAATGACCTAACACTACAGACGACCTACAACTCTACAATACTGCAAACCCCCAAACCGATCTACCTCTACAACTAAAGACTACAAAACACTACAGAACCGACCTACCCAACACTACAGAACCGACCTACCAAACACTACAGAACCGACCTACTCAACTCTACAATACTGCAAAGCCCCCCAGAACCGACCTCTACCCAACACTACAGAACCGACCTACCCAACACTACAGAACCGACCTACCCAACTCCACGCGTAACCTCCAGCGGTGGCAGCGCGCCCCTCCCCAGCCCTCCGATCGTCGCTTCCTCCTTCTCTAGTGGAGCGTGTTCTCTTTTTAACAAAAGTCGGCCCTTGATTAGAAAATTCCGGGCGATAATTTCCGAGCCGTTGCGCCCGCTGGAAAGAGTTAAATGGCGCGCGGGGAATTCAAAACCTGGCGATCACTCCTCCCGGATATTTATAGGTCCGTGTGTTCTCTATGTGCCTAACGTCGCTGTGTTATTGGCATTTTCTTTGTCGTCAAATTTTACTACGCCTTATTGTTACACGTTGTCGTATATGTTTTTTGAATAATTGGACCAATAGGACGTAACAAGATTGTCTTTCACGAAATTTGAGGCCCATTTTAAATTTGGGTTTAAAAGTAATCTAAATTTATTTAATACATAGTATCAGTGGACTGACACATACTTTCTCTCTTAAGTAAAATTAAACGACATTCTTGAATAAAACCATCATATTCTTTAACGTTTATATTAGTATCATTTAATAAAATTATTGTTTCAGACATCATCCAATTTATGAAAATACTCTAACAAGAGTAACATAACAAGAGTAGTTTTAGAGTGATTTGGTGGGTGATGCGACCTTACGCTGCATACCAAGTTTCATGGAAAACGGTTGGGAAATAAGGAAGAAATTTATTTTTTAATATTCTCGATAAGAATAACATAGATAACGTAGATAAGAAGAACATTGGGAACTCTCAGACAATGTACTGAGTTTACCACGGACAATAAATTTAACTTTTCTCTGGAACGGTTAGTCGTAGAATAATTATTCAAATACTAATTTGGTTAGTTTTTATGCTGGTTTTAATGGTGGTAGTAAAATTATACTTTACCTTTATTGTTTTCGAAGAAAATAAAAAAAACACATTTTTACTTATAAAAGCCCATAACCTTTGAACCGTCATTGTTACAGACACGCGGGTGGTGTCATATTATTAATTCGAGTTTTAATAAAAATGATTAGGGCCATTTTTGAGAAGTTATTCAGAGTTGAAAATAAAACTTCTAGAATGGTTATACACTTGCCTTCTTTTATAATCTAGCGAGATACCCCCTATTTGGTTTAAAATTTAACCCATTTTTGGTTATCTGCTGAAACATGAATATTTTCATATGTTCACTTCATAACCAAAATCTAACATACACAATATTTTATGAAAATCTCCAATTTCAATAAACAAGGCCTAAATGAAGAAGAATTCGAAAGATGAATTTAGCGTAGGGTGTTTTTAATGTACAATATGTACTTACGTTTCAGTGTGTCAATCATGCAATAGAAATAATATAAATATAGGCTGCATGTAATGTTTATTCAGAAAAGGTATTTATAATTTATACAAGATATATAAAATAATTCATAAGATATACTAACCAAACATACAACAATAAAGTTAAAGTGGAGTTAATGAAATGGGCCACAAAACGTTATGAAAAGGACAAAGAAGCCAAGTTGTAGGCAGAATCAGTGCATATTTATAGAATGTATAGATTCAGACTCATTTATCGAATGAAACTAAATCTATTCTGTAGGTAGTTAAGTCCATAAATTATTGAGTTTATTTTGAGGTTAAACCAATTGTCAAGTTAGAGTAGATGTTGAAGTATCGGTAAACGACTGTTGCAGTTGTGTAAAGTTGGCGGGAAGAGTCGGTGTGTAGATCACCAATAACCACCGATGACTCGCCAGTGGTCAGCGCTAGTAGTTGGCTGAATCGCCGATAGATAGTGTTGGCTGTCTCTCCGCTATTGCCACTCTTGGCACCTTTGACTCTGGGTCCGTTATTTCATTCAAATCTGTCCTTACATATGTAGATACACTACAAGGAACTTAGTATAATTTATTTGCTGGGCTATTGTGATTTATGAAGAAACTTTAAAGTGATATGTTACTGATTTCATTTTCAATGTGAAAGTAAATAAATAAATACTAATAAAAACATAACAATTCTAGGTGAATCTGTTTTGTACACCATTATTACAATCTAAAACTAAAAAATCATGATGTACTCAGAAATTTCTAACAAATAAAATTTAAAATACATATGACAATTTATCAAAATTTTAAAACATAATTGTATCTCCTATTAAAATTAAAGATATTTTCTGCTGTGAAACATGAAATGATTTAACATCAAAAATTTATTTTTTAACATTTATCCACTTTCATCAACATTGTCCTAAATATAATTTTCTCTAATGATTCATAAAAATAAGTTTGTCATGTAAAAACATAAAATAATTTATAGCACATGTTATCTCAACCACATAAGCTAAATATAAGTTTCATCCAAAAATAATTTATAATAAAGTAAAAAAATATTTATTTTAATTCCAATAAGTTAACATTGGATCAAAAATACAACGTACTGTATTTGTTTTTTATATCTCGTAGTTGAAATAAAAAAATTAAAGGAACTAAATTGTGAGTTTTTTTAAGGTTAAACCAATGTGAAATATAGAGTAGTTTTTAAAATTACATGTGAAAAAACGAAGAAAGGTTTGGTAAAAAAACTACTGTTCCCAGTGGTCAGCGCTAGTAGTTGGCTGAATCGCCGACTTTGTTGGCTGTCTCTCCTATTGTCCACTCTTGGCACCTTTTTTGGGTCCGTTATCATTCATTTCCGTAGATACACACACACAACTAGTATAATTTGCTTATTGTGATATGAAGAAAATTAAACGATATGTTATTTTTCATAAAGAAAAAAAATAAATACTATAACTCTAGGTGAACCTGGTAAGATTATTACAATCTAAAACTAAAAAGGCATTTCAAATTATAACACTTCGTCCAGTATCTTGTTTATTTAATTTTCTCCAACTACGTATAATAATTACAGTTTGTCAATAATATTTATATTATAATGTAATACGTTTTAATCCAACAAGTTTTGGACTCACCGATGTATTTGTCTCCTACTTATTAATTTCATTATTGTCCTGTTTTGTGCAACATTATTTCAATCTAAGACTAAAAAGACATTTCAAATTGTAAAACTTCATCCAATATCTTGTTATTTTAATTTTCTCCAGGAACTACGTATAATAATTAATTAGACTCAAATATATTTTGAAGTTTTCTAAATTTTTATGTCTTATGAACTACAGTTTGTCAATTAGTAATGTAATAAGTTTTTAATGTCTTCACTGATTCCACATGTTCTCGACGTTTTTTATGTACAAACAATCAGTTAAGAAGCAACAAAGGTAAATTCCAATACTACTAGCACCGAGGTAACCTCCGGTTCAATTCCGGACCCAGTCGCTACCTGTAATTGAACGGTTAATCAATTACCTACCTGATAACACGTTGACGTTAGATTATTAAAGGACCAGTATTTTGATTAATCCCTATCAAAACGTTAAAAAAATCAACTCGCAATGATAGGCACAAAATGAACGGTATCAGTAAACTGACACATACTTTCTCCCTTACGTAAATTTAAAAACGACATTTTTAACAAAAGTACCATAAAATTAATACAAATATAATTTAATAGTTTATTATCTCAAAAAAATGATCCAGTTCCTTAGATTAACAACAAGAAACGAATTTAACGGACAAGTTTCAGTATAAATTATAGTTAAATAGTTTACAGTACTAATATACTTTGCCACCCTCTTTGAACAAACAGTCGTTTTGTTTGCATTGTTTTTTATTTAATTATATAGGAAAAGAGATATAAGATTTTTATATATTTTTAGTTAACAAAAATATTTTTATATTTTTAAAGATAGATCATATATGTCTAAATAAATTTATAGTCATCTAATATCTTATTATTTTATAATAAAAATTTAATACAATAGCTCTGGTAGTTTCTATGGAAACCTGTTACATGTTTTCCTATCTTAAAAATCACTCCCCCCCAGAGCTAAGACATATCAGTGTCAAAATATTTTTTATTTTATTCATAGTGTATTTTTAAGGTGAACAATTTTGTTTTTAAGAAAGTTATCACAATCGTCCGTTTTATCTTTGTAAAATTATTAGTATTGATTTTTCTGAAATATTACTTATATCATTGTATTTTATTTTACTATAGGCACAATCTGATTTCCTACACGAATACGCAACAATTTATTGAATGTTATGTTTTACAGAACTTGAGCTGGTGATTTCCCACCTGCAATCACGCCACCGTTGAATGAAAGAGGCGCCATATTCAACAGACAACGGTATTTACCATACAAACGGCGCGCTTAGCAGACAGAGCGACGCGCGCCAAACACGTACATGTGAGCGCGCGCCAAGTCTCGGTGATCACACGCTGTAACCTCACACATTGTCACCGGCAGTGGCTACCCAGTAGCGTTGGTGTGGAGAAAATTTCAATGTTTTTGAGTGGGAGAAGTGAAGGACACACCCGCTAAATATTGACCATCTAACACTCAAAAGGCGCGAAGCATAAATTTGGGGACGCAGAGTCTGCCCAGTAGCCAATACTACTAAATGCGCCCATAATTTTTGAGTTCAAAAAACCTCCTAATTTTCGTGGATTTTTCGGTCACAGAGAACGTTGTTATTGTTTCAATTCCGTTGGTGTGGATAAAATTTCAATGTTTTTGAGTGGGGATGTAAAGGACACATATTCCCTAGAAGTATGTTTTTAATTTTTGTAACATAAAAATATCTAAAATTCTGTATCAAGTATAAACAAAAAAAGCATAAAACATGCCCCCCTTATAACCACTAACCACAAAAGCAAAACAGGTGTCCACTACAATCCCAATTAAGCCTACAAATGCCGTCAACTTCCACCCAAGCTTGCCACCGTTTATTTAAGGTGGGCCCACTCCGCTATATCACACATTTGGAGATTTGGAATTGGAGATTGCTCATGGTCGGGATTCGAACCCTAGCACTTCCACTTCCCAAAACGGTCACAAAGGTGATAAGTTCACTAAAAAGGACGACAGATGCCTCCACCTGTCACTTCTTACTGAATTTGTAAATGCGTCTTGAATTACGACTGACCACTTACAGGGTTAACCACCTAACATTCAAAAGGCTTAAAGCATACATTTGGGGACCCAGTAGCATGTACTACTAAATGCGCCCAGAACTTTTGAGTGATGATGTAATGTCCCCCTTAAAAAAATAAATCTAATTTTCGTGTAAATTTTCGGTCACAGAAAACGTTGTTACTGTTTCAATTCCAATTAAAAACAAACTTAAGCACTTCGTATTCACCAAGTACACATATTTATCTATGGATCATGTTTTTCAGTTGTAAAAGTTTTCACAAAAGTAGGGAATATCCTATAGTACAGTTTTCTTGAGATAAAATTTTACTTTTCACCCTATACGACTGGTGGAACCATGACAATTGAAAACCGCTTAATAAGAGTGATTTACCCATGCCCAAGTGCGTCGCGCTGCGCAGCGTGCTTAAAATTAAAAGAGAAACTTGTATTTAGAAACTAGTGATTGTTCTTTTTTATACTATGGAAGGGCCCACTCCATATGATTTAAGTCAACATTTTTATAAGAATAACTTGATCCAATATTTTTTTAAAATTTCTGACCGAAACCACTGTGCCATAAGCAAAGAAGGATTTATAATTATCTAAAAATACAAAATCTTAAAAAATGCTTGTATTTACTTCCCTGTGGGAAATAGGTTAGATCATGGATATGTATAAAAGGAATGTTTTCAGTTCATCTCAACAGCTGTTCTTTTTCTTTTATATTAAAAATTTAATACAAATAGCTCAGGTAGTTTCTATGGAAACCTATTACATATTTTCCATCTTAAAAATCACCAACACCCTCCCAGAGCTAAGACATATCCATCCAAATTACTTCACCACACTGCCCTAACAGCAGAAGTAATGTAGTTTTAAAGTTAATCCTGGCTGTAAGAGCTTTGGCTGAACCAGCTTCATTATTTTCGACAATCATCTATGTTGTTCTAGAATTTTAGTACAGTTAAAAATAAGCGAATAAAACAGAGCGAATAAAATACAGAATAAAAATAAGTCATAGTGTTGGTTTTTGGAGTACAGTGTGACGTCTAGAAGTTAAATCAAACGCCACTTAGACCCCATTGAAAACGTAGAAATTCATCAAAATCTTTAACTCTGGTCAGAGTATTACTACCCTTTAAAAAGGAAAGAGTTATAAATTAGAATTTACTTTTATAATCATTACGTTTAATCGGATGGTTAGTCGGTTATAGAAATGAAATGGCAAATACTACTTCCAGATTTCCACAAAAAAACACAAAATCCTTCGATGGAAGATATTTGTATTTAAAGAAGCTTAACATTTTTTGTCCCAAGTGTGAATATTTTCGATTCTAAGAGAACTTTAAAGGGGGTCGTCTAACAATCATCAACAAAACATGCCTTCTATTGTAAAATTCAATATAATATCTTTTAGTGTAAACCGTTCCAAGCCTATTTCATCTGAAGTGAAACTCTCATTCAATCTAGGCAAAAAGCCCAAAGCAATCAATAAAATATTAAATTAAATTAAATCATAATCAAGAAGGAATCGTGACTTTGCATATTTCGCGCGTGAAACACCGTTATAAATTCGAAGTAAATTACTTGTTGTGAACATTAATTTCTAATTATAATAGCGTGTCCGGGGCCGAATGTCAGGCCAGATTACTGTTGGGTTTCATTACCTAAGCAGTATTTATGGGCTATTTTAAAGAAAGGCTTGCATGTCGCGGACCGGCACGCCAGCTACCGACCCTTCGGTAATTAGTCGTGAGCTTGGTGTACAGGGTATGTCGGAAACAGGGAAGTTGAAATTTGGTAAAAGGAACGAATCTGTAGAAAAGGAAAATATATCTTACACTCAATCCTCATTCATACTTGGCTTAAAATACCTACCTTGTGGTATAGTCGCAATTTCAATTATATAATCTACCAATATTGTAAGAGGGCTGACCAAAGTATCTGCTATTGTATTCCAATCCAAAAACCACCAATTTATTACCAAATTTCACTCATTCTGCTAGATAAGATTTTCCTTCAACTTTTTATTAGATCGACACACAAGAAATTACAGCAAGGATTTTTTTAAAGAACCATAAATCAAATTTGTTATACAATTGTTAAGCATATGAGGTCTGAAACCGGGTCTTAAAAGGTCGATCCAATACAAAATGGCGGTACAGTAATTAGAAGCACTTTAAAACCGGCCATTTTGTTTTGCATAAATGACCTCAGCTCACAAAGACCTTCAATTTGATGTATTGCTTATTTTATTTATTGCTATTTTATATTATGCTTTACCTTTAGGATTTTCAACTTACTCCTCATGGGCTAATCCCCATAGGTGACATACCAAGCGCCCAAAAAGGTAGCTTACTATTACCAAGTATCTTATATGCCAAATTTGGTTGTGATATCTCTTCTCGTTTTAAAGTTATAAAGTCGACCTAAGACTTAATAGCTACTGTATATGCTAAGAAATTAGAGGGAATCCGAGATAAATATGAACGACACAAAAGTAACAGAGTAGAGATTCTTATTTGAACCATTGACCTACTATTTAAGGTAAATACGAGTGAAGGGTGCGTGTGATGAACGTAATGGATTTGTTTATAAAATGTAGCTTTATTGCTTACAAAGATCAGCTGACTCAATTTCTAGGATTATTAGTTACAGGGTGTTGTGCTACCTACACCGTCACTGAGGTGAAATAAATCAAATATCAAACATGAGTTTTAAATAAATTATTATCCATATTTTAAGTAATAAATAAACACAATACCGATTGACTAACATACCGTACTTCATTTAACCATACGCTAAACATGGTTTTCAAGAGAATATTATTCCAGATTCTTCCTCGCAAACTTACAAATACCCCCGTCGCAGCAGACCTGCATACTCAGAGTATTTCCAAAGCAATAATATAATAATAATATATTAGTTTAATATATAAGTTTTATCAATATCTGTCAACAAATATGAGAATTAGTTGCCTATTCTCCGTAACATTAACATGGGAAAGAGTAAGCAGGTTTGCTGCTTTGAGGAACACTGAAAGTAGGCATTTTTACCATAAACTATTTTAATTTTGACCATATACCAAGTTTTATCAATATATAGACATAAATAGTTTGCCTTTTCTCCATAAGATTAACATAGACACAAACGCGCGCGCGCACACACACACACACACACACACACACACACACACACACACACACACACACACACACACACACACACACACACACACACACACACACACACACACACACACACACATATATATATATATATATATATATACTGTATATAAATTATATATATTTTTTATTGTTGTTTTTGGCCTCTGGGCACCTAAAAATAACATGGTCCCGGGCTTAAGTCTTGCTATGAGACCTACGGAAATATATGCTGAAACAAAAAACTAAATTAATAAAGAAATAACACATATTAAAACTAGTCTATAACTAGTCTAGAAAAAAAACCGACACAAAAGAGGTCTTTACTTTTCGAAAGCTCATAACTCTCGGTCGAGTCAAACATTAACAAATAACACAGCACGAGCGCGGATTTGGGGCCCAATTTTCCGGACAGTTAGCATCAAGGTAATTCCGGACATTGTCCGTATAATCAATGTCGAGCTCGGACCTTACGTGTTTATTAATGAGCAAATCACAGAGCTCGCTTCGCTCAAGTACAGGACCGCGCCCCGAGGCAAACATAATCGCAAACAGCGCCGGTATCTGATCCGTCATCAGGTTGGGGTTCGGACACCTCGGTCCTCGCCCCCTTGGCTAAGTGATAAGCACCTGGTTGGGAAATACGTCACTACCCCATACAAACAAAATGAAAACATGGGATGGTAGAATCTTGGCTAAAAATTGTTTGAAATTATGGCAACTCTAATACGATTTTACCAGTGGGGTTGCCAAAGGCAGATCTGTTGTATCTCGTTTGCCGTTGAACCTCTTGGAGTTTATGTGCCGCATTGCTGCTGCAGTACAAAGTGTAGATGTGATCACTCTTGAAAAGGTTTGGACAGAATTTTATTTTCGAATAGATGTGGGGAAAGCAGGCCCGGTTCACATTCTGAACACATGTACTCTTCCTAAGTCAGTAACACCTCGGAATAATTTTCAAACAATGTTGTTTACTTCTTTTTGGTACTCCTGGTATATTGTACTTATATTTTACACATATTTTGTACGTTTTATAAACACGTTACACGTTTTTCATATGGATGTATTTTTTACAATTCACTTGCATAGCGAAGTTCGTATTTTTTAACCTCACGTACCCATAACAATGGGCCTAGGGCCTGTGCGTAAGTGAAACAGTGAGGTACTGTAGCAACGTGAGTCACATGGGCAAGCCAGAGATGCCGCTAATGATCTGACAGAAGTCGCCGGCTACTTGTTTCGATCCTGAGCTACAATGTCACTTTGTAGGCAAAGACAACTTATCTTTTAGCTATTCTGAGTAAATGGTTACAAATATAGTAATGTGAAAAATTATCACAATTAAATTGGTTTCAGATTATCAATACTGTATAAAAATATCTTTAACAAAAATCAACACATAATGTATTATACACGCACCAAGAAAGGTTTCAATATTTTAAGTATTGACTTCTTCGTTTTACGGCAGGTAATGTTAAGGGTCTGGCAGAAATAAAAGGTTAAGGGCTGATTAGGCTGGAGTGTAATCGGTATAATTGTTAGACTCAGCTCACGCGAACCGAGAACTGCGAACTGCGAACTGAGGCCTGTGTAAAGCTGCGTGCAAATCGATCACGACTTTGTTTTGTTACACGAACAAGTCACTGTTGTGGATGTGTCATCGTCAACAATTTTACTTTCTCCCCCTAAACATTGTAAAATAGGGGGTACAGTATTGTTTTCGTCAATTTTTTTAAATTTGAATCGAAAGGGAAGTATCGTTTTTAAAGCTCTCTAGTAGTATCGTCTCCGAGACGCAAACGATGGTCAGACGTTTTTGAAATTTGGTAAAAGTTTGCCGTAAGCAATATCTTAACACATTTTCATTGTTTTAATTTCTATTTCAAGGTTGTAGTTCTCCTAAAAGTCTTTTAATATTTCCCTGGAAAGTAAAAAGTTCTGAAAAATGCTTACAATTAAATTACAATTAAAATTACAGTCGTCTTAAAACCACGTTTATACCGTTATTAAAATAATATTTAGACACAGTCCGTCCAGGCCAATTTATTTAGCTTTACGGTTGAAAATGTTCACAATTTAAAATGGAAAGTTCCAAAATAAAGCACACCCTTTTGTTCTTCAGTAACACAATTAGAGGCATCACTATTACCAGTTAGCTAGTAAAATTTACAAGAATATTATTTAACATATTATAAACTCTAATATGATTCCTCATTGGTTTTAAAATATCAGCAGTTTTTGATTTACCTCGGTAGTAAAATAGTAATTTAATACTAAAATACTTTGAGGTTGTTGAAAGAAATCTGACAAATTTTACTTCAAAGCTGTCGTATACATGATGTCCAAGCTCACTCGAGACTAATTATAATCGAAATTGCGATAGCGTGCTTCCACTTGCATGCAAGCTTTCTTCAAAACAAGCCATAAATACTGCTTAGGTAATGAAGCAACGGTGGCGTAACTTACTGGACAGTTTGCCTTTAAAATTCTATAGGAAAAATAACGCCACACTACTCTCATTAATGGACTTTCTGTAAGTGTATTTAGTCCTGGAAACATGTGTTTACCGGAACCGTTCGAGAATATTTTGTTCCTACACCTACTTTGTAAATTCGTACTTTACTCTCCACAATAGAGTACTAAAGTAATACTTATAGTCCCAAGGGAGAAAAAGTATTTAGTTTTCAGTCCCTAGGGAGAAAAGGTAATCCCACAAGAATAACATGGGAAAAACACCCTGCTATAAACCATCAGAAATAATAGCAGCTGATAGAGGTAATTAATTATTGAACAGTCAGCTGATAGTTTACATTGATTACTTTATTGAGGTTATGTTAGATAACTTGAAAAAAATATAGTGATTCAGATTAGTTAACAGTGGATAATTTTTAGCTTGAATTACTTGTATGTGCTGGTGGAGGAAAAGGTTTGTGTGTATCATGGAATTAAAGTCCTTTTAGTCCCTCAGGATTTGTCGACAACAGTTTTCTTCGTAGACAAAACGATTCGTTTTAATCACATGATGAACATAACATTTTTCCTTGTTGCACAAGTATCTATTTTATCACTCCTCATAGGTATCAGCTATTTACCACGAAAGCTGATTTCAATGAAAACCACCTTTCCATTGCTATAAATTAACGAAGAGAAAAACGATCAGCTGATTTTACTTTGCTCTAAATTTAATTTTCTATACTCTCAATTAGTTCACTATTTGCCCACTAGACGCACTAGCGTAACTATACAAATTATTTTATGATTTAAATCAGCTGTTTTCACTGTTTAACGATTGTAACAAATATAAACTTAAATACGCACAAGCTACTATTTGCTGTGTTTTAGCGAAGTGCTTGTATACATTACTCAAAAAATGTCTAGTATTCCTGAAAATGTAATTAAAAAGCTTCAGATACTGTATTACGAAAAACCTTCTGCCCGAGAAGTCAAGAAAGAGATATGTAGAAGAATTCGGTAGGTTTACGGACTGGTGCAAGGTTTAAATGTTGGGTTGGAATGAAAAGTATCCTTCTTGACTTGAACCAAAAGTGATTTTCCGGCACTTGCTCCAATTATTCTCATTCTCGGTTTTCCTATTACAAAATCATTTACATGTCATAATAACTCCCAGAGTCTACAGTACCTGCGTCATCTTTCACTCACTTGTCATAAGAACAGTATAAAATTCAAAAACCGTGATCTTGTTTTGGACGAGAAAAACTTTCGTTTGTTGTCATTTGAAAGGGTGTATAATTTTTAGCTATCTATTTGATTAGAGTTTATTTTACTCAGTGGCGACATGATAATCTATTGAAAACATTAGGCGTACTAAAATAGACCATTGACACATACCAAAAGGATTTATTAAACATTTAACGACATCGATTGCTGATAAATATCTTTATGGTAATCATATTCTGATTTCAACATTATCCGGGTCTTAATTTTAAAATTCGTGTATGAAGAGAGACAGGATTCAGAGGTTTTAACGTTGCTCTTATGGCACTTAGGAGCCCAGATTTCAAGAAACGTACTGACTCTTCTAATTTATTTTCAAGGGAAAATACATAAACAATCTTTATAATGAAAGGCTTCTGTCGTTTATAAGATAACATAATGTTCCATGAATGAAAATTACGCAATTATCCTTGTTTTTGATTGAATATTATAATTTATCGCCATAACAAACTTGTTATTCCTTCATGCATTCAAAAAGAGGCGAGAGATCTGTAAGTTCAACATGTATTAAGTTATTGAGATTTTGAAAATCGTATTTAGAAGGGATGAATCCTTAAATGGCTGAGGGTAATTGAATGCAATTCTCCAAAAAAGGGAGAAAATTTATTATTTTGATTTTATAAGTGAAAAGGATTTTAAGTCACACTTTAAATCAGTGAAAACTGTTAAAACACATGTTGTATTTAGCCTTGGAAAATGATTTAGGTTGTGAGAACTGGTTGAATGACTCAAAATCTACAACTGGTGTAGGTCAATGAAAAAGAACCGTTTGTAGAAAACAGTTGATGAACCGTATGCAGGAAGTGTTGCTCGGAGACGACAGAAGCGGCCGCGCGTCAGCACCTAATGGTCTCCAACAAAGGACTTTCCTCCGGAGCGAGATCACGTTCACGAACTCCTCTTCCCGCGCTTTGTTTCCCGCGCATTCCCAGCTGACAGCTAGATAGCAGCCAATCTTGTCACCTGATATGAAATTAATTTCAATGCCCAAAATCAGCTGATGTTGGTCACTGACAGATAATCTAATTCCGGGGCGCGTTCTGTCAGAGCGATGGAGGTTAATCGGCCATCGTGGAGGTGTTGTTGTTGCTCTTGTTCCTGTCACAGAGGTAGACGTTGCTACTGGTTGTACTCTGGTCTGTGGTTCTGGCTAAAGGAAGACGTGGTCCTGTTTAAAGGATGGCGTGGTCCTGAGTAAAGATTGATGTGGTTTTGGCTACAGGTTTCTGAGGACCAAGGTAAAGGAAGCTGCGGCGTCCAGCCAACACGTTGCTGGGCAACGAGTAAGTTTGTTAATTTAAGATATTTTGTTTTGATTTGTTATGAGAGGTTATGTCAGTAAAATACATTCACGCAAGCTATTTATGTGAACTTATTACGCTTCAAAGCTATGGTTTTGGGTCAAGGATGCTGTGGTCGTGAAAAGGAAGACTAAAGTGCCGGGAAAATTTCAACACTGCCAATAGCTATTAGGTTCTTTGCTATTCCCTACAACTATCATTTCATGATGATGTTTTTTACTGATCACGTCAGTGGAATAGATTAATAGATTAAATACTTCTTATTGGTTGTGTTTTCTCATCTCTATATATAAATAATTGAAACGGTACCAGTGGACTGACACACACTTTCTCCCTTAAGTAAATTTAAAAAAAGACAATCTGTAATAAAACTCTCATGTTCTACAAAGTTATTCTAAATATCATTTAATAATTAATTGTTCAAATTGTATGGGGGAACCCCCCCCCGGTAATACCAAGCTTTTTTGAGCTGGTTTTTGTTCGGTGATTTGGCCTTACACTACATACCAAGTTTCATGGAAAACAGTTGGAAAGTAAGGAAGAAATTGATTTTTTTATATTCTCCGTAAGAATAACATTGGGCGCTTTCAGACAACGCACTGCGTTTATCGTGGAAAGTAAATTTAAATTTTCTCTGGAACTGTTAGTCGTAGACAAATAATTCAAAATACTAATTTGTTTAGTTTTTTAAGCTGGTTTCAATGGTATCAGTCAAGTTATACTTTACTTTTATTGTTTTCGCTGAAAATTTAAAAATTTGATTTTTTTGACATTTAAAAGCCCATAACTTTTGAACCGTCATTTTTACAGACATGCGGGTGGTGTCAAATTATTTAGTACTCTGTGCACTATAAACTAACAAATTTTAATCAAAATCGTTAGAGCCGTTTTTGAGAAATTTGGATTTTTCACGTTTTTTAAGGGTTTTTAGGGGTGAACTACCCTTAAAAATCAAAAATTCAAAAAAATGAAAAAAAACCTGGAGATACGGTAACTATATATATACTTGCCAAATTTCATCTAAATCGGACCAACGGGGTAGGCTGTGGCACTGTACACATCCAGACACACACACAGACAGACACACGGACGGACAGACATCACGTCAAAACCCACTTTTTTGATTCAGGGGACCCCAAAACGGATATATCCACCCTCAACTCAAATTCGAAAATTTTGACGAAAACAATTATAACTATGTATAAGGGGAGAAAGTAAAAATTGAATGTATGTATGTATGTCCTTTATGCGTTGGCAAACTACTCATCCGATCGCCATGAAATTTTAGGAAGTTGCTCTATATATGTCCGGGAAGGTTTTAGTAAACAAATATTTTCGAAAATCCCATAAGTTTCCGTTTTATGGCGTTTTAAATTTCTAATGATAACCTTATGAAGAGTAAGTTTGTTTACAAATTTTATACAATGAAAACATTTGATTTCTTAGCTACAGCTGATTGGTTTACACTCCATTAGCAATATGCTTTGCTATCCAATGCCAGCTGAATCATTCATTGATGTAAAACTATGAAGTAAATATGTGCTGTATACAATGAACAGCTTTATTCGCCACGTTAATCGTTAACGGTTTTGGGGGTTTATGTATTTATATTTTTATTTTTTATCTGATTAAAAGTCACGTGTTTACATGTTTGCCAAGTAAAAATAATTACAATGTTTATATATATTACGTTTATTATAATAATCTGCTGTTGTATATCTTTCCTTTAAAAGCCGTATTACAGTTAGGTTTGGTTTGGGTTTGGATTGGATTTGAAAATTGTGAATTAATCCACT
The DNA here is from genome assembly GCA_023375725.1 of Nephotettix cincticeps. Taxonomy (NCBI): domain Eukaryota; kingdom Metazoa; phylum Arthropoda; class Insecta; order Hemiptera; family Cicadellidae; genus Nephotettix; species Nephotettix cincticeps. The sequence goes on from CM041785.1 coordinate 45,359,855, forward strand.
CATATTTATTTGTTTTATGGGATTTTTATTAATATGTCTTATTGTTTCAGTATTGTTATTCACTATGCCGTGATCCAGAATATATAACCTTTCACAATGAAGCCGTGGTATTCGACTTCAGAACATAGTCAATCTTAAAGTTAACATGTATTTACTGTCATACGCTACGAAGTTCGCCGGATCAGCTAGTTATTCATAATAAAGAACTCAATTTTATCATGTTATGTAGTAATATTAATATTAATACAAATATTATGTTATGTACGTAATATTTGTTCAAAATAATCCCGACGTTCATATTTTGTATTTCCGTCCGGACTTTTTGATCCAGTTTTATTGCTTTAAAACAGTCCTTTTAGATCAAGTACATGTAGTTACTTTGATTTACTAATATTATCTGGACGAAGCTTTAGTAAACTACATCTTCGTGGTTTGAAAAAAGAAAACATTTTCCAAAAACATCCTAACCATATTTGTTTTTGTTTCCTTTGAGTTAGAATTAGTCTTTAGTTCGAATTTATTTATAACCTAAATATATTTTAATTTTTTTCTCGAGAAAATAATGTACTAAGTTGGTCCACGTTTACATTTCAGTTTCTTTAGGTTGTGTACAACTGCTTTCACACACCTTTGCGTTTGACTATAAAAGGAGTAGTTTAAACGTGATAAACTTCTTACATAAAAACCTTGTATAACCAGGAATATTCGTCAGCTGTAATCAGCACTTGCTGAGGGTAGCCTTGACCGCGCCTCCTCAACGCCAGATGCTATCGCTGTCACGACCAATTAGCGCCCGGTAATTAATCACCTGGTGACCTTGGACCTGGCTGATAACACCTGGTGATAAGCACAAGGAGCTTGACTGTGCTTGGACAAGCGGCTGGACTGAACATAATGATTACAATCCTCGTACACTTCATGAGGAAACGTTTTATGAGTGGTCTTTGATTACGATATATCAACCGGATTTAGCAAAATATTTTACCTTTTTGGCTGATACACACATTGTCACCATTTTCCAATCGATTTTCATAAATTTTGGGTTCCATTTGTGTTTATTAGAATCATACTGGTACGTAGAGTGCAAAGTATTTGGTGACACTGGTTTGTATGTTTGGGACTGCCGCTACTTTTAGATTCGTCAGGGCTTACTTTTGAGATAGAAAGTCACTGATTATGAGACTGGTGAAGGTAAAACATCTTATGTCAAATCCTATCTTTCAAAATTGTGCTCAATTTAATTTATAAGAAATTTAATAAACTGTGAAATCTATATTAATTAAGCGACAAATTCTACGTACGAGTATAACTACTGCTAATATTGAGCAAATATAACCCATACATTTGTTGTTTACTATTGAAATTGAGTATTTTCATTACTCTATTAAGAAATAACAACACAATTTTTTGGACATCAGATTCTTAATTTTTTTTATTTAAATGATGGGTCTGTTACTTTATTTTATAAAATGTCAAATTAAATGGAACGAGCAAACATTATTTACTAGGAAATTTATATAGTTATTAAAAAAAATTAATTACTAAATTTTAGTTACTTTATTAAAATCCTTATTTCACTTATAAGGTCTCGGCACTTATAGTATCCATATCAAATGTAACAAATTGGTGGAAGCATCAGAAAAAGCGTATTTTTTTAACCATATTTTTAAAAGTTCTTTTGTAGTTCTTATTTCTTTTTTCTTTTTGTTTTCTATTTGTTTGTTTTTTCGTTTAGTTGTTTTCTGCGTGTTTTCAATTTTTTGTTAGTTTTTTTTTTGTTTTCTTTTTTTTTTGATTTGTTTTTTTTTTTTTGTAATTTTTTTTCTTCTAAAGAAAAGTGAACCTAATAGATACATTTAACCCTTACAATTACAACCTAAACTCCAAATTTAATAACCACAAAAAACAGAGTTCTCATACGACTGAAAGCCCAATACATCACGAGCCTCTAATAAATTGTACACTCATCACAGCCCTAATATACGGTTGAAGACTCGAGACGTATTATAGTGGCCCGTGCCTGAGGCGGGGATCGAACCCCAGACCTGCGTGACCATCAAAACATGATTGCGCGATTCAAAGAAGTAATCATTTCAATTATGCGGAGAAATAGAGGTATCGGGTGAACTTTGGAAATAATTAATTAATCCCTGGAGTGTTCCTGGAAGTTGGGGGTGCGTGCGGGGAAGTGCGGGCGTGGAGGGGAGGGGGTTGATTAGGCCCTCGAGGAGATGTAATTGGCCTAATTATTGCCACGAACTCACGCGAACTATGAGCCGAGGCGCTCGGACATTGATCCAGTTCGTTGCTTTCACCTTACGTGATCTATTGGTACCCACGAGACGTGTACCCGTTAAAAAGGGACCATCGAGTTGTTGAACTGAAGGCTTATACTAAATCAGACTCATAAAAGTTTAATAAAAACAACATTTTTTATCTCACTTTTAGCGAATTTCCCATAGGGAAGTAGCTATTACCGTAGGTCTCATGGCAAGAGTTAAGCCCAGGACCATGTTATTTTTTCTTCTTTAGGTGCCCAGAGACCAAAAACAATAGTCGTTAAAATTTATATATGTATATATATGTGTCTGTTAGCACGATAACTCGCGTAAAAATGGTCCGATCAAGACCAAATTTGGTAGAGACGTGTATTCCTACAAATGCTCGGACGAGTTCGTAAACCAGACATATCGGTCAATAGGAACAGGTAGTTTGGGGGGGTTTTGTACCCCAAAATGGGGTTTTTTGCGTTTTTCACATGTAATTTTTAAATATTTCTAATTTTATATTTCACCATTGGAATCAGCTTAAAAAACTACACGATTAAGTTCCTTAAAGTTTTTCTCTATCTCCAACGGTTACCGAGATATTAAAAAATCTAAACACAGTACATTGTATTGTGGGGCTTCAATGTTAATCTTATGGAGGACAGGGAAAAATTAATATTTCCCATATTAATCAATATTTTTGGATAAAACTTGATATTTAACTTCATGTGGTTGAGATCTATCCATACTTAGTTTATGTGTTTATCATGGCAGCAAACCTGCATACTCTTTTCCCATATTAATCATATAGGGAATAGGCAAACTCCTTTATTTATGGACATATGTTGATGAAAGTTGGTATAAATGCTAAGATAAAAACTATTTATGGCAGAAATGACTACTTTCAGTGTTCCTCACAGCAGCTAACCTGCATACTTTTACCCATGTTAATCTCTCTATGGAGAATAGGCAAATAAGTCTCATGTTTATGGACAGATTTTAATAAAACTTGTCATATATTATTATTACTATATTATTGATTTGGAAATTCGCTGAGTACGCAGATCTGCTACGACGGGGGTATTTTGTCTTTACTCCTATACTTATTTTATATAAGATTATAGTATGGTAACAATTTTACATGTGACTATTTATTTAATTTCCGAACATTTTAACATTATATAAAATTAAAAAAAGTTTCACGACGTTCCAGGATCTAGAACACATTTTTGTTTTCAGCTTTATACCAATTTAGTACGGATTATGTACTAATAATGTCATATTCAAGGTTTTAGCTCACCTGAGGATGGATCAGATTTCAGTCCCCGAAACGTCGTGATAGATGTTTGTATTTACTTCCCTGTGAGTAATAGGTCAGATCGTGGATATGTATAAAGGGGATGTTTTCAGTTCATCTAAACAGCTGTTCTTATGTTTCAAATTTTGATCTTACAAATTGCTAACCCCCCTCACCCAGAGCTAAGGCATATTCATGTTAACTTGTTTTACTAATCGTGACAGAAAATATCTGCAATGACAGATATACAGTAAATAGTATAAACCTACTATCACCAATAATGAATTTCAAACGAAGAATTATATGTATATGTGCCACTACTTATCTTGTTTATAATTACCTAATGTAATGATTAAATCTATTTTAAATATAGAAATTAACAAGTTAGGAAGCCAATAAAAGTAAATTTAGAAAAAACATACGTAATTGGTAATCCTAAATTAGAATATAGACTGGTATTTTAATGTTTCATTAAGATTTTCAGGTATTAATTTTCAACTACCGGTTATTAAATAATCAATTTGTCAATGTACTACAACAAAAAACCGGTTTCACAACCTTAATTTTCCTAACCTTTACCTCAATATAAGATCTAGGGAGCATGCTGATAGACTACTGAAGTCTATCTAGAAAAATGAGCTTTTGTGTTTTACCCATATCTGTTGAAATTTCTACTCACCAAAACTTGCATTTCCGGTGACGTCATTAGGCCCGACCAATCACAGGGGTCAGGGAGCCAACGGGCTTCACGACCAAGGGTCACGACACGGTAGCCTGCAATCCGCGGCTCACCTGGGCTTCTGTGAGAACCGCCCCCGGATTAAGGAAACTGGCTGAGGCTCAGAGCCGCGCCTCAAGTGAATTAATATATCCTGTGCACTAACCCAGTCCTTAACACAATCTCTTCTCTATTTTGGAAGAAGATTCATAAAGCGAGCGTTATACCTCATGACTGGATATGATTAGTTCAATACCTTGATGGTGATCTTGTCTGCCAACATTGCAGAGACGAAGAAGAAACCACCTCCACGTCATCTTAGCATTTGAGGCTCTTGGAGCCAGAGGAGAAGTCTCTTTGGAGCTGGGGGTTTAGAAAAATTAGAGAATAGGACATAAAACTAAATACAGTATATTTGTTTCCTTAATTGGGTTACTTTATTATTTTATAGGACTTGAACCCACTTTCTGAACCTACCTAAACTGTTAAAAGTTGTCAAAAGAGTATTATCCACTAGAGTATTAGTTTTTCCTGTCCATTCCCACTTTTATTATACTATGCACACAATTTAAGGGTCTTTACACTAAACACACACTACCATTTAATTAGCGAATACATTGACATGGCCAATCTGCTTATTATAATGTACCTGTCACATAAAGTTATGTAGGCAGGTATTGTCATTTTCAATCAGTGGTGGACAAGCACATGCTTTCATAAAACAGGCGTAACCAGTATTAGAAAACACCTTCAATGCAAGTTAACATAACCAACTGGTACCTAAGACTCTGCAGGCCAAACCAGTTGCTGTAGAGTCTAACAATGGAGATAAGAAGTGCCATATATTTTGAGAAGTATAGCACGCAAAAGACATGCAGGTACCAGTGGTCATGAAGATCAAATAAAAGGCAGACAGTGTCAGAGAGCAAGGAGAGGCTACGCAGAAAAGCATTACAAGTGGCTTTAAAGGGGATGGCATTCATGTTAGTCAAAGAGATACTAGCTCACAGAAGGCAGGAAGTGTTATTGATAATGGAAATGATAGCACCTAGAAAACAAAGAGTGCTAGTGGCCATGACGTAGCTAACATGCAGAAGGCAGGCAGCACCAGTGGTCATGAAGGGCAAGTATGCAGAAGGCAAGCAGCACCAGTGGTCATGAAGGGCAAGTATGCAGAAGGCAAGCAGCACCAGTGGTCATAAAGGGCAAGTATTCAGAAGGCAGACAGCACCAGTGGTCATGAAGGGCAAGTATTCAGAAGGCAGACAGCACCAGTGGTCATGAAGGGCAAGTATTCAGAAGGCAGACAGCACCAGTGGTCATGAAGGGCAAGTATGCAGAAGGCAGGCAGCACCAGTGGTCATGAAGGGCAAGTATGAAGAAGGCAGGCAGTATCAATGGGAGAATGAATTCAATAGCTTGATCACGACGTGACACGGTCTCCATACTGACAAGGTTTAATTGACCAAGGACTTGGTGTCAATTACTGATGTAATCACAACTGATTGGGAGAGGATGTGTTAATGTAGGCTACTGACGTCAGAGCCAATGCTGCCAACTATATTTCGTAAATTGTCCCTCCTGTTGCTCGCTGAAATGTAATAGTCCCTGTTTTTATACAGTTTATACTATACGTGTTTGTTTGGAGGAAAATATTACAATATGGATGTTAGTACAATATCTTTTCTCATTAATTAGTGGTTTAGTGAGAATTTGAATTAACTTAATTGAACGTGGTTTTATTGAAATACAGTAGCGAATTTTGTCATACATTATTTTATAATTGAAACCATATTATCAAAGAGTAAATTGTATCAACTAAGGGACCTACGTCCCTTAGTTGCAATCGGCTGTTGGGCTATTAATTAACAGTCCTGTCCAAGGAACATGCCAGCCTTAAATACTCAAATAGCCACGTAGTTTGGGTCGTTGTCTTTAAGTATAAGAGTAAGAAAACTGCACGATAAAGAATTGATTTCAGTTCTATTTTCATAGTTCACACGTCAGCGTGAGGGAGCAGACAACCCTTGAGCAAACATTAGGGGTAATTTGAGCGTCTAACCTATACTCGACTGGGCATTACGACAATGACAAGTTCCGAGGTAATAAAAACCGGCCGAACAACTAAGGAATAAAGGGGTGTGAAATTATCGGGGAGATCGGATAAGGTAATTCCGCGGGGCACGCCATCGCCACTTTTGTTCTGAATCAACGGCGTATATTTAGCGGTAATACTGCGCGATAACATCGCCAGATACAGACATAGAGCGAGGTTCGCGCGGCTGACCACCGGCCCACTAGCTGATTAGTGGAAATTACGCGCCCCTGCGGAACCCCCGACGCAACTCGCAAGCGCGCCTGTGTGACGCGTTGCTGGCGTGATTGCTAAGCGCTCTGTGGGCGGAACAACTTGACTTACGTCTACATTTAGGAACGGTCGAATATAAATGGTTTATAAAAATAGAACACACCGGCAGTTAGGTGGTAAAATAGTTTAGATTTACTAATCGTGAATATTTAACGATGTAAATGATTTGTGAACATATTATTTTTACAGGTAATTAAAACTTCCACCACAATCTATGACTACTATAATTTTATTAAAACACTTCAACTTTTACAATTGTTTGTTTTTTGTCAAAACTCGTAACGTTTAATGATGTGCACAGTTTGATAATTTTGTTGCGGGGTTCAAACCACTAATAAATATAACAACATTACCAAATTGACCGTTACAATTATTCCTAGAATAAAACGACATTAAAACAGTATTATTTAGTTTTTTATTAGTACAGTAGTTAAGACGAAATTAGTTAATTAAATTACATAAATCCAGGGAGTGGGAAAACCTAGATTTCCACATTAGTATCATTGGATAGGTCAACTTGTAGCCAGTCTGGACGTCTTGTCACACGTCAATGTAAATTGTGAGATTTTTTAAAGCGACGAGAATATCAACCACTGGCCGGATGGTTCAGTCGTTGTAGTAGGCCTACCCTCTTCATAATGTGAGAGCCGCCGGTTCGGCCCAGAGCAAAATCTCGATATAATTAATTAACAATTTTGGTAACTGAATCAGCTGATCTTCGTCTGTAAAGCTATTTGTAATACAAATCCATTACACTCACCCCCCTTTCACTCATATTCACCTAAAAATCTTTCCACTTAGTTGTGTTGGTTCTAAAGAATAAGAAAGAGAATAGATCGGCAGTAACAAAAATAACCTACATTCACGTAGAAGTAAACTTTCCTACTATACGTGTTAATATATTTCCTGTCTATTAGATCCAAGATAATCAATATGAGGTTTATTTTCACACGTGTTACCTAGTATATTTGTCAACTCTCCCGTTTTTCCACGCCGAACACTGCATTTTTAACCTTATCTTAAAGTGGCAGCGTAGGCAAAGCCGATCTCAAACCCTATCCTATTCCCACTCTGATCCCATCATTTTCCCGCCCTTTCGCGCAATTTGGCGGTATTTAGGAAGCGGGACGGATATTTACCGACGCAGGATTGGAGGGCGGTGTGCAAATATCGCTTCCGACCAGCTGTTTACCGGGGGTACCACACACGCAAACGCACATACGCACACGCACACACGAAGCTCGTTATCTTGAGAGGGGTGTCAATATTTGCATTTGTATCTGTAAAGGTAACTGCTAAACCAAACTACTAAATAGGATAAACTAGGCATGAATGAGTTTCTTTTTATTATGCAATTTAATCCTTTTTTTAGGAGAATGTTCCTATAAACATACCAAATCTAGTTCCACTTAAAATTTTATAGCATCCACAACCTTTAATATACGGTAATAAATGTAAAATATATCAATTTAAATCTTAAAAAAATATTATATATGGGGTTTAATCAACTAAATGCGTATAGGGTATTGAGCTAACAATAATGCGCAAAACGTATTTGTATTTAAATATATAAACAGATATGATTACTATGCCTGAGTTGTTATTTTAATTCCAATCCATGGGGAATCAGATATCAGAGGTTATCAAGAAATCAAGCTAGTTTATAAAACACAGTCCGTAGTATGGGTGGTTAAATCTCAAGAGAGGGAGACCTGTCTCGCACATTAGAATTTGAGGTACTTGGAGTCATGAGTATAAGGCACTTCGAAACTTTTGCAATAGAAAAATCTAAATTCCCTGATATTTTTAAATTACTACTGAGCATTTCGACTTCTAAAGCAGGCAATATTAGGGCCCTAAAGCAGTACAGTAAGGCAGCAGACTGACATGCACACTTGGGTCCGGACTAGGTCACTAAATATCCACAATATATAACCGTTTAGTACCATTCCCTCATGATCGTTCAATATTGCAGTAACATTAGCTCCTAATAGCATAAACCATTTGTAGCTAAACACGACGGTAGTAGATATAAAACATGCACGAGCAATAGTTTTTTATTGAGTGGTATCCTAGTGATGTGCCGTTACTTCGGTACACGGAACTTGACACCGACAAAAGTAACGGATACTTAAAATGAAAAGTAACAGGTACAAAGTAATCGTGAAACGTAGGCGATTACTCTGCACTAAGACACTACTCGGTTACTCGAGTCTGATCCTCAGCGGCCAATAGGAGCGCTGCATTCACATTTAGACGATTACTACACGGGTTTGTTAATCTAAATCCTGTCATTACACGATATCCTCGGTCATTATTTTCGTAAATCTTTCCCCTGTGTATTTACTCGGAGATATGTAAGGTTTGATGTTTTGATCAGTGCTCCATTTTTAGTTTATTGTATAATTTAATGTATTGTGTTTATTGTATTTTAGGTTTAGACTACATGTAATGTTTATATCAGTTTCATTTTATTTAGACTACTAATAGTTAATTATACTAATTTTATAGAACAATTCAATTTTTATTCATCATTTAATTGTACATTACTTATGAATTTGACAAATAAATTTAAGACTTGATATAGCTGCAATATGTATATGTAAAATTAATCCGTTACCTGTGTACCGGTATTTGATTTGGTGAAGATTCCAGAGGGTAATAGCGTTTACAAAGTCAGTATTTGTAGTCAGTACCAAAAAGTACCGAATACTCAAAATCGATACCTAAAAGTAATCATTTAGCACATCACTACCGCTCAGATAGTCCATATATGTGCATGAGGAAAATCAAGCAAAGTCAGTACTAGGTGTAAAAGTACAGTTCGGCAACTCCTGGATCAGACCACCCTAGTACAGGTGGGCTCGCTTAGGACAAGAGCTTGCACATGCAGGCTGATATTAAAGCAACAGTTAACATTCCACGTTAAAACTACATCCACTAATTAACTACTCATCAGAGACCTTCTTCCTATATAAACCGTTTTACTCCGTTTAATAAAAAGCGCTCAAAATGCAAAATGAGCCGAACCCGGCAGAGGCCGCGAGCCAACACTAATCAGCCGGCATAAACTACAATTACTACACACTTCACACCCATCCTCATCGCGGTTTTATAATTATTCCACATTAAATCACCTGTCCGTCAACCCCTTGGGCGCGAGTGTTTAAAATAATTAGGCCCAAAGTCGCGAAGCGCATAATGAGCGAGGGCCGGATCATTGGGCCATAAATCAATCGGTAATTTGTACTAATTCGGAGCGATTACTATTAAAACGAGAATCGGGACTTTGCGGCGCTATAAGTCACCACAAGCTAATCACCGGTTCAGCGCGGGACCTCGAGACCTATCCATCAGCCATCAGTTATTAGAGGGTGAAGTATCGTCATCGCGCCGGCCGGGAGCGATGGGAAATGATAGACTCGCGGGAAATTATCCCGCCAATTATCCAAGATGGCGGCTCGTGGGTGTTGGACATCGGCTTATTGTTTTAGGCGGGCTATGCGTCACTGTCTTTATATGAGTCGACGGTAAGTGTTAACTTCCTTGTCCCATCGCTGTCTTCATCATAGTCGCCATATTGGATTTTCTTCCTGGATGGGCAGTATTTATTTTGTGATAATACTGGCCACGCGATAGTCGTACATTTTGAGTGGTCATATAGGGAAATAAATAGTAATTATAATTTTTTTCGAACAAAAAATTTATCATGGAGCTATAAAAAATTACAGCATGCTATTGTAAAAACAAGGGTTTAGAACGTATATAGTAATAAAGTAGTACTCTAATATCAAAATACAACCAATTTGATAGAGGACAGAAAATTACACACACGCTGGCATGTTATGTTTAATATAATGTGTGAATTAGTTAAAATACTCGGTTGTAATCGACTGACCAAAAACTGGTTATTCATGTTACAGTAACTACTAAACATAATTCAAATTTATATTGAAGTGTAACACAACCGTACAAGAACAGTTTTCTTTCTATCTGCTATTGAATACAGTATGTAAATACATATACGACGCATTGCTGAGCCTCTGAACGCTCATTTGTCCTATATTAACAAGGTTATTGAGAAGCACCAAGGTGGACTTTCCGCAGGGCAGACACCGCCTTCAAACCCTTATTTTGGCCGGCTGATCAGCTTTTACATCCCTTCGTCGTGACGTCCTGGGGCCCATCTCAACATTGTTTAAAGTTACCAACGATGGTGTTAGGAGATACACATCGATGGAGTTAGCAAATACAATACTTCCCGAGAATTCTAGTTAGACCGGGTGTATATATTGACTCTCCTGAAGGCTTTGTTGACTCCCGGCTAAGCCTGAACACCCAGTCCAAACAGAATTCTTGGGGCGTAGTGAATCCCCTTACCGTGTGCCCTGGAGGAAGGTTGCTTACTTGGCATACTCTCGGAGTTTGTTGGGCGGTGAAAAGTTAAGTGCTCCCTACAATTGACTCTTTCCCTTTATGGGGTACTTAAGATCTGTGGATTTTCAGTATGAATCCTGTTCAAGTGTGTGTGTGGACCGAGAGCCCAGGTGGAATGCTGGAGGTTCATCTTTCTACTGTGAAAATTGGTAGACTGTCTGTGAAGACACAGACAGTCTACCATGGGAAAGGTAAGAACCTTTTCCATCCTTAAGAAATCTTTCTTTCCGGTGGTTGAACAACATTCTACAGGATGACATGCCTAGCTGTACTGGCTTTGAGTAGTCTATGCTTGGGCTTCCTAATCTCCCAGAATCAAACACCTAACATCAACTCCTGTCTTTCACACGTTTCTGTGAGCAGTCTCAGGAACCATTCGTACGTGTAGGCCTAAGTGCAGATATTGTTTATTCCAGAGGCAGGCCGACGTAATGACAGACCAACAATCACGATCGCCACGCCATGGAGAGTGACACGCATTTCCGTGCCTTTAATTGTACCTTGGTCTAATATCGATCCGGTCAGACGGTGACCGGTGAACATATAATTATAGCAAACAGTCGCACCCTAGCCGGTAATTAAGTGTGATTATGAGGGCGCCATGTTGGACCGATCACCGTCCACACCTCCACTGATGATTGCTTGTTTCCACTCCTTTTGTGAACGAAACGCTTTTGTTTTATTGTTGTTGCGAGTTAGTTTCACTTCAGTCCAAATTGTTGTTGAATAGAGGAATTCTTAGTCATAATACACCAGAAAGTGTCTTTGCGAGTGCACGTTAACAGAGGATTATTGTGCCACCAGAAAGTAAGCACTGTCAATAATTCCATAGCTCCAGTGCGTGTACGATACAAGGAGTGAAGTAGGATGAAAGTTATGGCAGAGAACAGACTTAGAAAGCTGACCATACCGAGTCTAAAGGTGGTTCTTGACTTCTAGGGAGCCTAAGGTCCCCATCTAGACCTTGAGCCCAACCACTTGAACTTAACAGTCATACACTTACTTTCCCTGGTGGGGAAAATTGGCGTTAACTTGAATGACAGCTATACAGTATAACTGTCTCCAATTGTGAAAAGACAATGAATTCCGGTATTGGTATCTAGATTGACAAAGGATAAATCCCACTGGGTCTTCAGTACAGCTTCAGTGATTCATATTTTTATCTACAATTTGAATATTTGCTTCTATTTGTGGTATAAATTGAGTTTCTAGTATTGGTTGATTGAACTCCTTTAACTGGTCGAAATTTACAATTCCACGCAATCAGTTACGATAGCATATATATTTGTCTATATTGATAACATGGCTGAAAAATATCGGGACTGATCAAAAGTATCAACGAGAATTTATCCTATAGGCATAATTAATATAATAAGAGGTTACAACACAGGCCTATACAGAAAACCCTTGTACAGTGATAACAATTATTAGAAGAATAGAAAGCCTTCAGGTCAATTTGCAGCAATTTTACAATGAATTGTGCAATGTTCGTACGATGATTGAAATGTCATGTGTGGTTATAGTTAGTTCCAACTTCATTACGTAAAACTTCGACCCTGACCAAAATCATGGCAAAATTTTCTGATGTGTCATTAGTAGACTTATCTGCCTTTGTTGATTGGGATGTTAGATTAGATTGGATTACACTAGATTATTGAGATGGCAACCTACCCAGGTAGGTATTTTAAGTCAACTATGAATGAGAAATGAGTGTAGGATGATTGTGGAGCGATCTTGTAGTCTTGTTACTGACTAAGGCTGATATGTTCCTTAGACAGGACTGTCAATTAATAGCACAACAGCCGATGGCAACTAAGGGACCTACAGTTTAACGTGGAATCTGAACCACGGCCTCTGAATTACGCATTGGTCTAATTATGAGGGTAGTCTTTGTGGGTTAACGTAGTATTCAATAGTGTGGACGTTAATCCATACAAGAAACACTACACCCACCGACCTCCGCTTATAAATATCCACAATTGGTGTCCTCCGAGTAGCTGGATTACAGGACGTCGCCACCGTCCCAGTCAATTAACGATACTGACATATGAATCAGCTGGACTTTGTCAGTAAAAAAGCTAGCTATTTCATCAAATCCATTACACTCACCTTCACTCATACTCACCTTAAAATACCCATTAGGGTCCATTGACCCATTAGAATTGGTCAGTATACTATATATGAATTAATGATAATAACTGGTATATCAATCGAATCTCAGTACTCTCAGTATTTTGGACAAAATTTACAACTCCTCTTGAGGTGCAAATAAGTCACTGATCGAACCAGCGCCATATTTCAACAAACTCAATTGCAAGAGTGTACAATCACGTTGTTTTACCAACTCGAATTATTCGACCGTTTACACAGCCGGCGTTGTTTTGGTTAGTTGGCGCTGTTTCTAAATATCGTAAATTCCCTCCGGTCGCGCCGTTCGGCGGGAAACTGCTGTCCAGGGCGCGGCCGACGTGGCTCGTTTGGAACAGAGACACAACAAACTCACTCGACTTGCGGTTTTGGTTTAGGTTTGTCTGGACTGGGCAACATTGGTAATTACGTTCGCAATTAGCTGTGGCGTGCCCCACCTGCCCCAATGGGGCCTGTTGAGAACATGCTAACCTCGGAGTGGACCGACTGTGAACACAGCTTGATGAAACTGGGCGATCGGATGAACTGTAAATGCTTCAGACTGTGTGGCTCAGTGGTGTTAATGCCAGCCACATAATCTGAATGACGCTGGTTCGATCCTGAGCGAAATCTTGACACAATTTGGGATCGTGTAATATTAGGTCCACTTCTCTTTGTCCACTGGACTATCAATAAATGCTTATGGTTAATGAATCAATCTTTATCATCACAAATCACTAAATATATTACACTCATATTCACCTTGAAATACCCACTATGTATTTGGGCCGGTGTCTCATGAATACGAATATTCACATTGAAATACCCATTGAGTAGTTTACTCGGTGTCTCACGAATACGAATATTCACCTGGAAATACCCACCAAGTATTTGGTTCAGTGTCTCACGAATATGAATACGAATTGGTTGCTATGTAACTATCTCAGTCGACGTCGTCGTTAGTCATAAAAAACCTCGCTCGAAACAACAATACACCTACAGAATGTATTGTATCGACATAGGCCTAATACATTTTGAAGGCAGATATATTAGTTTTTCATTTTGCATTATTGTACTTGTTTACACAGATGTGTTCTAGCAATGAAAAATTATCCAACAAAAGAGCCTGAGTGTAGTTTTTTGGAATTGTCTCGTGGGCAGTATATTCGTCATATAATAAGAAAATATTTTTTTTAATAATACACATTTAATATATATAATAACCAAGCTTTCTCACTAGTGTTCTCTTGAAAATGCCTTCTTTTAAGATGGAGACAAATATAGAATTGTGGGCATCCATGTTGGGAATTCATACCATTCTGAGAGAATATACGTAAATGTTGTGACGCTGCTAAAAACTAAAATATTGTAAAAAATATAATTTTATTCAAACTCCTGCATGGAATTCCCCTCATTTGCTTGGTGATCGAGAGATGCAGCGATCAGGACCACACAAGCAAGGACTTAATATTAATTGCACGAGAATTACGAGTAAGAAAAATAATTAAAATACGAGTAAATATATTTATCAATACGATAATATTATATCGACAATAATTTTTTTTTGTTTTCAAAAAATACCAGCCTACCACCATTGATAGCTAAGATAACATTTTGAATAATCTGCGTTTAAGAAAGTTTTTAAATAAATATTTTGTGTACAATATTTTTAATACAACACTTTATTTCTAAAAAAGGTATAGTTATGGTTAAATAGGTAAAGGTCTTCTGTTACGAATTTTACAGTTTTAATAAACAATTTTAACTTCAAAAGTACGATAAGATTTTTTAGGCTAGATTAGATAACCATACAAATTTGAAAAATACAGAATTTTAAATATATTAATGTCATACATAAATAAAAACTATTCATATACAGGACACTTATTGAATAATTTGCAGATTTATATGTTATAAAATTTTTTCTCCAACTCATTACCTAGGCCCTGACACTCACATAGTATGTGTTGAGCGTAATGACCTGAAGACCTAATGAGGTAGAATTGGGTATCGATGTCCTTCTATTAGCTGGGTAATGGTATTAACCCGCTCATCTTTTATTCATCTTTCTGCTTAAGTGGATTGGTTGATCAGAACCTAAATCGCAAAGAAGAAAAGACTTCATTAAAAGTTTCTGAAAGTTTCAGAACCAGTAATGTTTTAAAATATAGTTTTACTTGTTCGAAGTGCCTGACAAGTGTCTATCTACAGTACCTCTACCATTTCGATCCTAAACTCAATTTCAATAATTATGACGAAAATAATACTTGGTTGTAGTGTTCTCTTGTGTTGTTTAACGTCCGCACTATCGAATACTATGTTAATCCACAAAGACCATCCTCATAATTAGACCAATTCGTAATTCAGAGGTCGTGGTTCGGATTCCACGTTAAACTGTAGGTCCATTAGTTGCCATCGGCTGTTGGGCTATTAATTAACAGTCCTGTCTAAGAAACATGTCAGCCTTAGTCAGTAACAAGACTACAAGATCGCCACAATCATTCTAAATTCATTCCTCATTCATACTTGGCTTAAAATACCTACCTGGGTAGGTCGCCGTTTCAGTTAAAAGTTAAAGTTAAAAAGTTATATATAGGGGGAGACAGTAATAAGGGTAGAAGATATACATACGATACTGATTTCTAATTATCTTCGTATTCTTATATGTAAATTATTAGGAAAGAAATAAGAGCAATAATTTACATATTCCGGATGGTGTTTGGAACTACCTAAAACCTGCGAGAGAGAAACCCCATGAAAAAAACTGGAACGAACAAATATTTTAACTTACATATCCGTATATTTTATTCAGTATTACACTGCAACGGTAGCAGTGGTACCGCTACTAAGATGCTTAATGGTATAAGCAGTATTTTTAAGAGGTGTAACAAAAATATGTTGACCCAACATGGGGTATTATTGTAGTATAATACGGAATAACCCGATAGAATTTCCTCTTGTCTTGCCCTTTGCAACTTCCATTACAAGAGTAATGGGTGTTTAAGGGGAGGTAATTTTTCAGTAAAGGTAACGGTCGTAAATAACCAAAAGTTGAGTGACCTTAACACAAGGCACGCTACCTTGATGGCTTCGATCACCGTTCACCAATAGATCCACAGCTAATCTGAAATTAAAATTTATAGTCCGTCATGTTAATGAACTAATTACCTTACGTCATTTACATAAATTATCTCATTTGACACGTAACCATTAAAAAGTTATATGGGTACCGTTTAGATAAAAAATTCACCTACGCATTTCAGGTTTATAATTCGTTTAGAGGCAAAGCTTTACATAATAATAATTAACAATCGATTATATAGTTTATGAGGTTTTAAACCTGATAAACGATGGGGGATGTTTCAGGCCCTTCAACTTAACCCTGCAGCTGTACTAAAACTTGAAAGAGTACAAAAAATTCCAAAACGTTTTAGAGTACCTAGATTTCTTTAATATTTTTGTTTATAATATTTTTAGTAACACACATTTCACCTATATTCTTTACTGAGAAGATTTTTAGGTTAAGAGAGTAAGAAGACAAGAATAAAAAAGACAAGACCTAAGACAGGTCTCTCCTATAAATGGGAATGGGTTGCCCAAACAAACTGAGAATCCTAAGAAAATTCTCCAGGTTTCTACACTCCTTGCTGATGATGACCCTATAACAGTTACTTGGGGTCTTCCAGTCCACAGTCACTGTCCATAACATAGCCTCTTTTATCTATACTTACCGCCCACATAGAACATGTAGAACATAGAACATGTACATTGAACATGTAGTGAGGCATATCAAGCAAAGATAGGGTCGAGTCAACACAATACTAGGTGGACAGTACCATAACTTATTTGCAACTTCAAGATCCAAACCACGGTTCGGAATCATCTGTCGCACTACGACCAGGTGAGTCATTGATTCACCTGCAAAGGAATCATTGTTAACATTACGATTCATTAACAATTTCATATTTAATGGCAGGCAATGTTTTACAGAGGTATGACAGGACGGTGTCTTGTAATCCGGCTACTAAGAGGACATGAATAGTAGATACATATTTATAAGCGATGACCGGTGGATGTAATATTCCCTGATGTGGATTCATATCCTCAAAAGTCAACGACACTTAGACAATTCGTAATTGAGAAGCAGCATTTTAGTTCGGATCCCACGTTATACTGTCTTTACAAGGTGTAAATGAGAAGCTGCTGGGGTTTTAATTAACAGTCCTAACTAAAGAACAAGTCAGCATTATCTAGTACCAAGATTATAAAATCACGCCACAATCGTCTTACAGTCATTTGTCATTCAAACTTGGCTTTAAATACCTACCTGGGTAGGTCGCCAGCATAGTAAAAGGTGTATGGTAAAGTATAAGTATGACTTTAAATCTAAGGGTGTAGACAATGTAATCAAAAACTAAACAAAACTTACATTATCAATGGTAACATTAAAATGTACTTATTGTATGAAAGAAATGGTTAATATTTCCGCGAGTTTCCAGTTTAAAATTACAATTGTAACATTTTGAATGCCATTTATATACAATCGAGCAATACGATTGACGATAAAGCGAGAAATCAAACACAAAGAGCAGAAATAAGTTACACAATACACATGCTCGACCAGTGTACCAATTACGTGCCAACCGACAATCTACATATTTTGTAAAATATGTAAAACACCGCCGGATTTGCATAAATCATAACGGCGATTCCAATTAAAGTTACATTATTGACAAGACTTAGCTGGCGTGTACGTAATCTGGCTCATGCAAAGCCTTTCGAATAACTGGTAAATATCGGTCAGCGTTGATCACGTGGTGCGATCGCGATTTTGATCGCGACAATCTGGCCACGTGACTCTAATTGATCAAACCGCACTCCAGGTCTGTCATTAACGGTTAACTGCAGTGTTAATGGCCCATTGGCGTGGTCGCATGCATTCCCAATTATCTTTTTGTTTCATTAGATTGTCGTGGTGATATTTGTATGAGCAATGGTTTTATTGAGGAAACGCTAATTATATATTGGGCATTGGAACTGTGCATGTGTCCTTGCCGCTTACGTTTCCACACAGAGATAGTTTCTATAATTGTCATGTGTAAAATTGTTTGCTTTATGAAATAGTCAGGATGTTTATTGGGTTAATTACAGAATTAGATAGTTTAATGCACTATTATCATATTCATACTCACTCATAGTTACGACTCTGACTCACCAATGTGGTTATATGAGTGAAGGGTGAGTGTGATCAGTGTAATGGATTTCTTGCCCTGTAGATTTGTTAATGACAAAGACCAGCTGATTCATTTCCCAGGATCATTAATTAATACCTAAACAAAGAATCGGAACTGGGCCAAGCATCGAACCATCCCAAATTGTCTCAAGGCTTAGCTTGGGATTGAACCGGCGACCTTCAGGTAGTGAATTAGCTACTAAAACCATTGAAAACCCCGCCAGTAAATCCATAAGGTTGATCAAACATACGGTATAATGATTGCTATAAGATTTATCATTATAAACTTGCCTTTACCATAAGTTATTACGAATTAATAAATTTATGATTGGTTCTTTTCTCGTATCAAAACAATTAAGAATCTTTTGCCCTTCTACACATAAGTGTATACGAATATAGAAATATTTATTTGACAAATTCAAAGGATAGGCACCTTAAATAATTCTTAAATCAAACAAACATTCAAGATTGTTAAAGAAAAAGTTGACCTGTAACCGTTCCAATGACACTGATGGGTTTTACAAATATATAAAAACGGGTTCTTGTTAATATAGATATTTTGCAACGATACATTTCTAATTAAACAAAGTAAATGTTTAACATCCAATAGATTTTAAACTAAGAGTGTGCATCTTTAAATTTTAAAGCTCCTGGTCGTCGGATCTTTACTCCAAGACCAGTCACAACTTTAGTCACATCAAACTAAACCTTTTCTCAGACGGCAATGGTAACACTATTTTTTAAACCCATTATCTAAATCTATTATGTTTACTGCACCCAACTGTACGAGTCCAGCGGAAAGGCTTTCTGAAGAAGAGTAGATCCTCACCGAAGTTTGTATATTACACACAATTAAAGTTATTGTACATGTCTCAATAAAAGAACAACCTACAGTCAGTGATTCACATAAGCACAATTCAAGGCAGGGCAACAATCAAGTGTTGCCCGCATGGTGTGTTGGACTGAACATTCACCACAAGAAGCGATAACACATATTTTGGAGTGGTACAGAACTTTTCAACATGTTACCTAACACTTTCAAGCCTACGCAACTATTTGATCGCAAATACAATTGACAACTTAGAATAGTTTGCTAATTCAGACAGTATATTTTTAGTTCTAGATTTTTACGTAGATAGTTACGTAAATAAATATCTTTGTATGATTTTATTACAACAATTATTTACTCTTGTTGACGAGTATATTGGCCTAAATAAAGTTATTTGTCTATTGCCTACTTTGTAGTCTAACGTTATTTCGTAAAAATTCTTTATAATTTTCACTGGGAATTTTTATTTCTTTAGAGTATATATCAGAGAATAATATTTTTCCGTGAGAACCTTTTAAAAAATATGCTGAATGGAAATACAGTAATATTATTCGAATGGACACCCATTGACGTAACTTGTTTATTTGTCCCATTATCCGGCTATTCGAGAGCATTTTTAGCCATCGGCAAGGGCTGTGACCGCCACCAGTCGTTTATTACTGCGCTGATTGTTTTAATTGTAGGCAATTCGGTTAAGTGGTCGGGCATGCGGCTTTGACACGGTTGCTTGATGAGTGATTTAGACTGTTTTTAGCACACGTGGAGTGTCGTGCCCAGCTTTGATAGGAAACGACTAACTAAATCATCCCATAAGATGCAATTTTTATGCAAAACGAGCCGATCCACCCCATGTTAAAATAAGCCTCCGTACTCTTAATTGCTAGGATGGGGAAAACGAGAGTTGAAGAGGTTCAGGAGATTACTGTTTTTGATGAAATTAATAAATTTAGAAATAAATAATAGTTTTAAACTGTTTCTTATTTATATGACTTTTACACAAACACCTTTCAGCATAGCTATACATACGATCTGTACTATGAAAGTTACCAGTTCACTCTAATTCTGAATACACTTACATCTGGTGAAAAAAATTACGAATTTATAAGAGGGCATTCGCTCACGTAGGACGTGTCAAGCCAAAACCTCCAATGACTCAGATTCGGAGTCCACCACACTACCAACCACTCCACTGACTCCTAATTACTTATTTACTAAGAAAATATATAAGCTTACATATTGTATCTATAGTAATTAAAAATGTCTAAAGTTATACTCTTTTAATATTTTAGCATTGTGCAAATCCTCCATGCATGGTGTAGGAACAGAACTTTAATACATTTGGAATTACTGTAGTTTTACAACGAAAATTGTGTATCATATAAATAATGTTATCTCCAATCGTGTTGTCACTAGATGAGCTCAGTCAAAATTTAATACCCTGTATATGCCAATGATAAATGGTCAATTCTTGAGAAAGGAACTCAATCTTCCAGGAAATTTTGACCTGAATATAAGTGAAGGATGAGAGTGTCGATGGTAAACCAGCTTAGCAAACTCTACAATGTTACAAATCTCTTATAAACTGTCCTCACTAACTTTAAAATACTACAAAACTCCCATAAACCGTCCAACCAAAACCTACAATACAACAAAACTCCCATAAACCGTCCAACCAAAACCTACAATACAACAAAACTCCCATAAACCGACCCAACTAAACCTACAATACTAATAAACTCCCATAAACTAACTAACCCAAACCTACAAACCTCCAATACTACAAAACTCCTATAAATCAACCCACCCAAACCTACGATAGAACAGAACTCCCATAAACCGATCCACCTAATCCTACAATGATACAAAACTCCCAGGAACCGATCTACCCAAACCTACAATACTAAAAAAACTCCCATAAACGAACCCACCCAAACCTACAATACAACAAAAATCCCCTAAACCGACCCAACCAAACCTACAATACTTCAAAACTCCCATAAACCAACTAACCCAAACCTACAAACCTCCAATACTACAGAACTCCTTTAAAACAACCCACCCAAACCTACAATACAACAAAAATCCCCTAAACCGACCCAACCAAACCTACAATACTTCAAAACTCCCATAAACCAACTAACCCAAACCTACAAACCTCCAATACTACAAAACTCCCATAAATCGACCCACCCAAAACCTACAATACTACAAAACTCTCATAAAACGACCTACCCAACTCTACAATATTACAAAACTCCAATAAACCCAACTACAAGAAACTGTGCTAAACTTAAAAGTTGTACTAAACTTTATAATGTTTCATATCTCACATAAATCAACCTATCTTTAATCACTTCATCATTACTTAAGTCAGTGACACAACCTTTCAGTGTATTCTAACCTAAATATTAGTAAAAGATGAGTGTGATGATTTTATTTAGCTTTGTTAGAACACTAGAATTCATTTTTTCAGAACAAATTAAAAAGCTCTATTATCAAAGTCCACTGGGCTCAATCCGGTATTGAACCTTCGGAATGTTGGTTTTGCACTCGACCCTCATCCCTCAGGCTTCAGTGACGAACGGGCTGCCAGTGGAAGTGGAAGGAGGATCGTCTCTGGACTTGTCCAATTGGAAGACACATTGGAGAACAGATTGTTTTAATTGTCACCACTTACCAGCGCCTGCGCTCAATTACATTCATCAATCTTCCTTATTTAATTCTTCCACACGAGATTGGTCTTTTGTTGTCCGTTGGAGAGTCAGAGCAAGACACTTCGTTTAGTATCAGACCAAGTTATGTAGAATCTTTTTTATTGATATTACAATTAATTATATTTTTTATTGTATGATTGTATTTTAAAACCATGAGTAAAATAATGAGGAAGTTACTTCAATATATTTATAATAACATGGTGAATGTGTAAGTAATTTTCTTCTATGAGAAACATTAACATTTATATTTTTACTATTAGAACAAATATTTCAATAATGAGGAAGTTGTTTCAATACTAGAATAATTCTCAATAAAAATAACATGTGCAATGAATTGAGTATTAGTATATTTTTGTAAAGATTTTAATTATTGATATGTCAAAAGAATTATCTTAGTATTTAGGTGTGCATAATGGATTTATATTTTCGTATTTTTATTGTAAAAGATATGGAGTACTCTTAAAATGTGTTTTTCTTCCATAAGAATATCTTGGGAGTGATTTTTTATTTTAAAAAAAAGTGAGTAAGTCAATAAGAAAAAACACGTTTTTCTACTAAATATTTTTTGTTTGCTATTGTAATGGGTTGCATATTATTTTAAAGTAGGAAATGCATTTTCAAAAATTAACAGTGTATTACCGGTACTATAAGTCTGTTTTTTTTATTTAAGTGAAATAATAACAAATGACACTCATTGTTGAACTGAAATAGAATTTCTGTTTCCAACGACATAATATTTTAATTTTTTGTGGTGCATAGATCCACTTGTGTCAATTTTACAGGAATTCTCAAACGCCCAGTGACAAAGACATATGATCCCTGTATCCCAAAGTATAAAAAATTATCTTCTTCTCGTAGAGAACATGGGAATTTTGAACCAACCACTAGAAGGACTGGTAGTCGGAGACCAGTTGCCAGTTGGTCGCGTAGTTGCTAGAGTGCTGGAGTGGCAGACTCCAGAACTCCAGGTACCCCCCACACGGCATGCCCATTAGACGACCGGTAGTGATGGGTGATGGACTCAGTTTAGACCCCTGGGCCCGTAGTGCGTGGGATGTAATAATTATTAATGATATCCTGTATCTGGTTCACGCTGTGCGCACACGCACGCGCGCGTACACACACGCGCGCGCGCGACGGTACACGTGCTGGTCCATTCGTCGTTTAATTCATGATCAAATCAATCCCTCATCATTAACTTCAACTATTTCGAGAGACCAATTCATCTTCTATTCTTTCGTAATGGGCGATATTCTAAACTGAAGTTCTATTCATTCTACGGTTATGTTTCGTTATAAAATATTGTAAATTTTTAATTTCAGCCTAATAAATGTTTCCTTTGTTACGTAATAATATTTTTTTTATAATTCTAAAAATTTGGTTTTGAGAATTCAGTGCATACATAATTGATTTTTACATTCTACCAGATTTATGATGGTATGAAGAAAGTATTGTTTTCGTCAAAATTTTAAAATTTGAGTTTACAATGGATATATCGGTTTTGGGGGAGCCTGGACCCAAAAAAGTGGTATCGGAAGTGTCGTCTTTGTGTTTGTGGGAGGGGTGTAAAGAGCCACAGTCTACACCGTTGGTCCTATTTAAATAAGATATTATATGTAGGCCTTACGTATATTATACATCCACAGTATCCCTATGCGGTTTTTTTTATTTTTGATTATGTTAAGGGTAGTTAACCCCTAAAAACCCTTTATAAAAGTGGTGTGCGGGGTTATTATATTAATCAATTAAATTCTAATAACCAAAAAATAAAATGAACCATTTGAACTTGTACGAAAAGGACGTGGGAAAGAAATTATTTACTTATTTTGAAACAAAAACTTTTAAATATTTAATTTAGTAAGAATTTAAGAACTCAATAGGTCAATTAAATGTATTTTATTAATTAAAGTTTACTTTTAAAGGAAGAATGTACGTGTTAATTTATTGATAGGATCTACCTTTATTTGAATATGCCACAAGACATTTATAACACTCGTAAACGTTTGTAACAAAGAAAAATCTAAAAAGAAGGCAGCCTAATATTTTCGACTTTTGTCGAAAATATTAGGCTGCCAACTTAAGCTCTTAGTTAATAATTTACCAACTACTAATTCATGGATGAACAAAATTAATAAGTTATCATATGGAACACGTTGGAATGTAATTAATTATTTATTCACTTTTCGTTTTCTGTGTAATAAACTTAAAATGTTTTGGACTAAAATATTTGTTATATATTCCAACTCATTCACGAGACACCACGAGGACCCCTAAAGTTTTCTACGTAAATATGTTTTGCATATATACCTAAAAATAACTTAATTCGTGTGCGAAGAGACCCAGATGAGATTGTAAAGAGTAGTACTGTGTGAAAAACTAATAAAACACCCATATTAAAACAATGTTTAAATTTTGCTATTGGAACTTGATAATCAGGCATTTTAAAAATTAATAAACTAACATTGTTAATAAATCTCTTATTTATGTCAATCATTGTAGTTTAATTTTACGAAAATGATTAAAACTCATAAGTAATGGCTAAAGGTGAATCGATAATAACGAGTTTTCTCGTGTACTTGATTAGCCGGTTCGATTCTGGACCTAATCGCATTTTTGTAAAAATACTAGCGTTGGGATAGTTTTCCATATAAGTTATACCTTTGCGTAAAGATGTGGTATGTCTTCTGTGGCTATATACATATATAATGTATACATTATATACTTAGGTGAATATCTTTGCCTCTCAATTCTTTCTTTAAATTACACCAGAGAGCTTTTAAGCCTATGCAATCGTAAATTCTAATAGCATGTGTTTTATAATTTGTTCAATGTTATTAATTTGCTTACATGCTTTACATTTTGTTTACTTTTATTTATGTGATTTATAGATTTACTATACTTACCAACTGAAATTAGAATAATTACTTTCCTCGCAGAAACTTTTAATATGTTGCCTTGTTTGCCAAAGCTACACTTACAAGCCTGGGAAATTGTAAACGATGTTTTGATATTCAGGGACAGTGAAGCTTATAGTGATCTAAACTAATGGTTATTTTTTGGGACCTTGACCTAATAGGTTATATGCTAATAATTTACCCATTATTGATATTCAAAACATTTCCTTGTCGTTCTTCAAATTATATTTGTTGAGTAGTAACTTAATTTATTTGGCTATACCTTTACAAAATTTAAAAAAGCTCCACCACATACTGTATATCAGTAAAGTATATAAACAGTTTATCGATTAGTGTATTCACAATGCCGCTCATTTAACGTTCGCGTGGAGCTTTGTTCTGTTAAACAAGGATTATTCTAAAAACCTTAATGCAATTTATGGGATTAATTTAAATCTAATATTCATTTAATCGGTGACAGGTTGAGGTCATAAATTAGTTTGAAACCTTCGGGTTTACTCATTAATAACGATATTTTTCCAAGCATTCACGAAGTTCCCATTAAGGAAAAAGAAAGTTTCGAAGCAGACAACGCCCGATTAAAAACATGAATCGGACGTTCGTGCCCGAAGATAAATTAGTTTCGTAACAAAACCGACTGAGAAAATTAGCGGCCCATCGCATTACCATCTGCGTGACCACTTTGGCGTATTTATCCTCGATGATTCACCGGTACCGGTGCCATTCACCGAATCAAACAAATACCAACCTGACAACAAAAATAAATTAACGAAATTTGTCTTTTATAATCACGATAGCAGCGTTCACAATGAGAAATCAAGGCAGGCTTAATGAATCGTAGAATGTCACCATTACTGATATTGTTTATGTCCGCAGTCACGAAGTGTCATTAGTGGCGGGAACTGCGAGGTCACGTGATTAACGAAGTGCTCCGTCATTAGCCGAGCATAGCCGAAAGCCACCGAACGTCGACGAAGACTTCCGAGTACACCCGAGACTGATTGTATTGTCACAACCCTTTCAAACAGCTGGTTAACAAATTAGAGAGTGACATTGGTGATTCGTTTTGCTACGGGGGGCACATTTAAAACTAGATTGGCTCCAGTCTGGCTTAACAAACGCGTAAACTTGTCAATCAACTATGTCGACAGGAGGTCTTGTTAGAACATTCCTTCAACAGGGCGTTTTGATACATCCGAGACAGTAATTCATTTCACTCATTAAAAGTGACTTCGTACTTCTCAATCAATTATGTCAACACAGAAAGCAAACAGTAACGACTCCTTCTCAAAGATTTTACTGGTTTATTTTCTTTCGTTGCAACACAAATGAAAAGGAAACGTACTTCGCAATAGTGGAATTTTGTGCAAGGTTCTAACCGAATAGCCGGACGGTACATGCCTTGTCACTTGACCTATAAAAATGCATGATTCGGGCAAGTCAACAATTAAGATTAATATATTACTGTATTTATGTTGGTGGTTATGGTATTTTTATTATATTTGTTCTCTTTCTCAACAAGGAGTATAAAAAATTTCCCAATTTTAACGATTGCTCAATCAGTATATAAAATTGCTTAGTATTTTATATTATCAATGTAAAACTAACTACAGTAAAGCTTCATGGAATTTTTCGTACGTTTAATTTTACACGATGGAACTGGAACTAAGTTTGAATTGGAAGCAATCTGGTTCCCACGTCTTAGACGGTGATCAGTGGACAGTTAGACTGAAGAAATCGATGGGAACATTGTCCTCCGGTGTCACGGCCGCGGCGCACATACGCGCAGGCACGTCCATGCAGCAGCAGACCGCCTGTCTACCTCCAGGAATGCTCCAGTCATCCGACCACAAACACATCTGCTCCGTGCTCCCACAATAGAGCATCCTCTCAATGGACTGGAGACTGGAGGACCTGACTCTTTAGAATGCACCTGGTCGTGATTTCGGGAGTTTATTTGCTCGGTTGATCACGTTTTGTTTGGAGAATCACTTGATTGGGATTCTAACTCGACTGAAAGTTTTTTCTAAGATTCCACTTTGTGTATAACGGAAGTCCAAGGCAAAAGGTCGGTGTTTAAAATGTTTGTTGGGTGTAGGTGGCACTCAGTACGGTTATTTGTGAAACATGTCCTAAAACTAGCAAAAAAGCGTTATCGAAAGTGTCACCATCCCTTGATGTCTGCTTAGACATAATGAGTCAAATATTTCAAACGGAAGATATTCTAAAATTTTAGCTATTTTATTCAATATTCCAGCTTACTTCAGTTATCAAAGGTTTAATCATCGTCGGGACAAGATTTGGCCCTTAAAAACTTTGAGAATCCAACCAGACTAAAATACCTCCTTTATTTATATTACGTTACCTTCTAAAATACCTACCCAGTTAGGTATTTTAAGGCAAGTTTGAATGAAAAATGAGTATTTTAGCATTCTTGTAGTCTTGTTACTGACTAAGATTGACATGATCGTAAGACAGTACTATCCCCTGACATGTATAGGAACTACAGTTTAACGTGGGATTCAAACTGCAATTTTTCCTTTGAATTACAAACTTATCTGATATCGGGCATTAATCCGCCCTGGGAATAACGTATCCCAGGCCAAATCTTATATACACTTCTTAGGTCAATCTGACCAATACGCCTTTCTATAACTCACAATACTGCAATCGTTAAGTAAGGAAAACAAGTGAACTATATTCTCTAAAAAAGCTGACATTATTGATCAAACTATTCTTGGTTAAATAAATAATAGTTCAAAATAATATTATGTTCAAATCATCTATAAAAGTTGAGAAAACCCGTATATTTTCCACCGAAAGTGTCTAATCCTCGACACCGACAATCAGTCGAGTCAGCTGAGCGAAAAGGCTAAATAAGCTGTCGACCCGGGCGGGAATCTCAGAACCATCGTTATTAGAAGCTGGCGAACGGGTCCGTCCAAATCGCACCGGATCGCACGGCGCAATCAAACACGTGTGTTATTGATGCTAAGAGGGCATTTACCAGACCGCGTGATTACGGGCCGCACTTGTTTGGATTTGTGTGCCGCAGGGGACACGACTAGGTCCCTTGTTATTCCGCCGTGCGGTGCGCTATGGTTCTCACTTGGCCTGTGTTAATTATTCCAACACCGGGCGTTATCTCGTTATTTATCTACCGTTCTAGGCCCGCGGCAGCGATAGACCGGTCAGCGACTGATGCCTGCACGCAATTACCCACCTCCAACGGCTATCGTGGATTTACGGAACTGGGCAAATGTGTAATTTACTGCTGTGTCCTCCGGTGTTGATTATAAGGTCAACGGATCGTGTCGGTCGTTTTATTTTATTATTATATAGGTTCGTTAGTAATTAATTTCGAGTCGGAGGTTTTGTGAACAATGAAATAATAGGAGATCGTAGCTAACCACAGCCCAGGCAGTCTGAAGACACTGATCACGCGTATAACAAAACACCTATTTACACCGATCGAGCGAACCCGAGCGGACCGGACCGCAGAAATGAGCCGCTGCCCCCCAGCGAGCTTCGCATCACGAAACGGAATTAATTAAGCTTATGACGAGCCCGTTTTAATTAATTCTCATCACGAATCCCCGCACACGGTCTCGAGTCCTATCGAATTATTCATAGAGTCCGAGGTGTGGGACCATTGTTCCTCTAATCGGGACGATTGTCTTGCCAATTATTATTGATGACTCGGGTGACAAAAGGAATGCTGGACCGTTCCTCTGTCTTCATTAATCGTATCATGTCCGATTAGCCCGGCGCCGATCTTCGCGGGAGTCGCGTATTGCTTATTGTTTACCAAGGGCATCTCGAGATCGCCGATCGATTAGTACTGGGATGATCGATCACAGCTAGTTAGTTCAGCCGGTTTATTTTCGGACGTGATCGCATCGACGGATTGCGCTGGATTTTGATTCGATTTGGTATCGACAGGTGCCATTACTCCTTGGATGTGCGTGGGCGTTATCCTGCATTTGTAATAATTTGTGTTGATTAATGAAAGCCGTACGCAATTTATATTTTCAAGAACCAAATTTGTTTAGAATTCATAATTGGGGTCTTTGAAAATAATAACAACTCTACTAATTATTAAATAACCTCATATTTTACTCTACTTGTAAATGTTTCTTAAATCTCTACATTAATAGACTATCTCTATATTAATCAATCTTGTTTAGTACTAGGCCTTCTCATGGTTACTAGAAGACACACGGTAGGGATCACAATCAAAATCGAATGATATCAGTGAATCGCATGCACATTTTTTTACACGTCGTAGAATCAAAAACTGTTTAACCCTAACATTCAATTAATTGTGCATCCGATTTTTAAATTTACTTAGGACATGATTTTTAAGTAAAGAAAGTAATTGTCTTAAATGTAATCAGAATCATAGTCTATTTTTGGATGGATTATTTACATTCAATTCATTGGCACCATTTGTTTTTCATATAATTCCTACCGTGTCTTCTAATAACCGAGGTACTGTACTACCTTTTTGAAGAGGGCATGACCAATATCTCTTAATATTTCTGGGTGGAATAATGATTCTAGGTGTAAAACGAAATAACTGAAGAGGCCTTATTTTTTAAAACCTAAACCTTACTGAACGTCTGAAAGCTTTAGTACCACATCATCTCAAAAGAAACTAACTCTTTGGCTCCAGTAAGAACCTTTATACACAAGGAGGAATTCATGAAAAACCGAACACATTATTTCAACACTCTGCTACTCTAGAGACACTGTTAAATATTATAACTTAACATAAATTAATTTTGACGCAAGTACTATTCTTTAAGAAATTGGTGACAAAGACTACTGTCTATTTGTTATTGAGTAGTGAATCAAAGATGTCACTTGATTAAAAAAATATCAATATTTAAGAAGAAAATTAATTAATTAGATGATATTTGTGAGTTTCGTCAGTTATCATCAGGTAGTTGAATGATGAATACAAGGATGCAAACACACAGGACATAAACATATCATGTCCGATGCACCCACAAGAACATCGTTTTTTAACCGTTAAACAATGGTCAACTTTGATGTTGAAGTGACCACTAGGAATAATTGGGACCCTAGTACGGACTCCTGCGGTACCCCTACACCACGAGGGTCCTCGTCCACATGTTAATGAGACCACTTCCTTTGTCAAATTAGAAGATTACAGACGATCTCGCGGAGTGGTTCAAGAGGGACCTCAGCTTCTGATTAATCTTGGTTGATGAAGACTCATCCTGCCACTTGAAACTGTTTGTTTCCTTTCCAAAGAGTGGCCGTGATTGGCTTTCTAAAAGAAAATTGGTCACCACTCGGAAGTGATGTATAATTATGACCATTGCTTATTTTGTATAAACCTCTTAATAAATTATCCATTACTAAGACAATTCACGACTATGATCAGAAAAATAGAAAGTACGGTGAAAACTATCTTAAAAGCTTAGTCTATATTATATTTTACTATATGCATTTTACTATTTTATTTTATTGCATTGTGACAGGAAATGTTAACAATAATTTTATTTTCAAACCGTTTCAAACTAGTTTCCAACCCTCAGATACTTAAAATTTAAGTATTTCTTCTTCGTTAGGACCTTCGATACCACGTGAAAATAATGTAAAAAAATACCACAATGATTTCGTGACTTCAGGGCATAAAACTTGAATCGTTGTCAAGAGAAAGTTTATAGTACCTAAATGCTACAAGTAGGGGAATAGTTAAATACAGATATACATGAATTAAGTATTCTGTATTGTAAATATACGTTAAGGAAAACAAAAAGTTAGGATATGTAACAAAAAATTGTTGTGATATGTGATGAAGTAAAATAAAAAGATATTCAAATTATTAATTAAATATGAATGGTATTCATTTTTGTTCATATCTCGCCGGATTTTACCACCACTATCGATATTATCATATTTAATTAATCATTTGACTATTTTTTTTATTTTACTTTATCATTGATGATATTTTACTTCTTTTTAAAATAAGACTCATGGCACCTCCAAGAACGGATTTCAATCCTGAGAACTACAAACGGACGATTCAATTTTGAAGAAACGTTTGGAGACGATAAAGACCTCAATAGACGGCATGTTCCATTAAGGAAATTTAAGCCAATTTCAAGTTAAGTCAATTTGAACAGAATTCTTTGCTTTAACAATCAAATCCTGAAAACAAAAACAGCTTGTAGCTGTCCTTGAAGATGTAGGGCAAGGAAGACCCACTACGGAATTTAACGTACATAGAGAAAACAAATTTCAGTAACGATTTAATATCACAACCAAAGTATAGAAATTTATCTTATTTTGATTATTTTCACTTCTATTTGTTTAACAACAAATAAATTTCTTCATGAAATACAATAAAAATAATTGATAACTTTTTCAGCAAAATCGTACGAATTTTTTAAGTTTAATAATTTTTACATAAGTATATAAAATATCAATATAAAACTCTTAAAAAAAGTTTAAGAGAACTCATTGAGTGGTTTCTGTTGTTTAAAAATACTTATTTTGAGATTTGCGAGAGTAATCAAATAAAAACATTCTAATACAAATACGAATTTCAAACATCGAGATGAAGGTGTTGTGAGGTGCGGATGACGTGGATGGGATATCGTATTGAGGGATGTTTGCTCTCCTCCAATACCATCGACACACACTCGGCATATCCGGCCTTAAATACCGCCACCGACATGGCGAGACACGACTTGGGGTCTGGGCCTGTAATGGGATTTTGAGGGGGGAAATCAACCAAAATAATTTTTTAGAAATGTTTCGACGGAAACTATCTTGTTTCAACCACATTGAAAATATTAATTTGAATCACCTTTTAAATGGTATTTAAACATATTTTAGAGATAAAAACTGATTTCTTTATTGAGTTCCTTGGAGTTTTATAGGACAATTTCTTTATATTTCTAGGCGATAGCTATGTTAAATGGCTCCGCTCACTGCAAGGTTTTTGGGGATCCACCGCAAGCTTTACAAGATATATCGTCATACTTTTGTATTAGAACTAACTTCTAGCCTAAATTCTTTTTTCTGTCTTTTAACAGAAACTTTTTTCAGTCTTTTAAGACTTGGACTGTGGCGTGTCCTTGTAATCCAGCTACTTGGAGGTCACGAATTGTGGATAGTTGTGAGCAATGGTCGGTAGGTGTAGTGTTCTCTTGTGTGGATTAACGTCCGCACTATTGAATACTATGTTAATCCGCAAAGACTATCCTCATATTTACACCCGTTCGTAATTCAAAAGCAGTGGTTCGGACTCCATGTTAAACTGTAGGTCCCTTAGATATGCAATTGGCTGTTAGGCTATTAAGTAACAGTTTCGTCTAAGGAACATTTCAGCCTTAGTCAGTAACAAGACGACAAGATCGCATCACAATTATCCAGCACTCATTTCTCATTCATAGTAAAATACCTACCTGGGTAGGTCGCCATTTGACATGTAGCTAACTATAACTAAAACTAACTACATCAGTGACATAGGGAACTATGCAATCCCTTATCTTGTTTCTGATGTTAACCTTTTCACAGAAGTATATTGCGGAGGGATATTAAGGTACCATAATTATGTATAGAGTGTATAAAATAAAAAAGGGAATGTTTTCAGTTCATCTAATCAGCTGTTCTTTAAAATTATGACATCACTAACCAAATGACGCCACTGTTTCAAATTGTGGTCTCGAAAATTGCAAAACAGCCCCTCCCCCAGAGCTAAGACATATCCATGTCAAAATATGACCTCCTAACTCCAGCACACAATGAACATGTAACAAAAGCTGCGTAAAAAGCAAGCGAAATCGCTAATTAAGCTGTTTACTACATAGTATAAAACTAGAACCTAAAATTGGTATGGAAGCTATATTTTTCAGGAGCCTTTTTGCCTTAACCGTTTACGGAGGCGTTCGCAGACCTCCACCGAGCCAGTCTCGTGCTGTAGTGCTGTAGACCCAGACCCAGTTATAATTATTGCTGTCGTGATCGCCAGCCAGTAGGGCATCGCCCGTTGATCAGCTCACTCCTCACACTTTCTCGTCATATAAATTAATTGGCACCTCTGCCAGCGCTGATCCCTAGTTTGACAACATTATGCGAACACCTCTGCTGTGGCTAGGCTAACGACGCTGAGAGCTCGGGGGGAAAGGTGAGAGTTATTGTTGAAGGTACAGATTAGTGGTTTCTTTGTTGTCGATGTGGCAATGTGTTTTATTTTAACACACAAGCTATGGTTCATTCGTTACCTCCTAAATTTGTTTAGGAGATTATTTAGATATCCTTAGATTATTATTGTTTCATAAAATTGAGACCATCCTCATTTCATGAAATAACAAATACCTGAGGTAAATATTATTTCGGAATTGTTTAACAGTAAATTATTTTTCCATAAAGATTATTTCGAAATTTCTTAAGAGTAAATTCGTTTGAACCAGCAGGAAAAAGAAATATCCTTTAATTTTTGTGGGGAATCCAAATTTTTTATTCTTTTACCATTTTATCAAATTTTATTCTTTTGGTTTCCATGGTAAAATATTTTAGTTTATGAATAATTTAAAACAGTCATTACAAGTTCAATAATTCTAATCCAAGCGATCGTTATAAAAACCCCGTATTGAAAAACGTATTAATTTTTAAACTACCACGGCAAATATGCCATTTTCCCTGGTACGGATATAAAAAAACTTAACGTGAAACGTATCAAGGAAAGATGAGCCGCACAGTATACAGTGTACAGTACTGATAAAAACTGATCGAAAACTCCAATGTATCCAACTACTAAAGGAACCTATATAAAATCTATACACGAGAATATAGTAAGCAACGAATTTGCCAAATGTAGAATCTCCCGAACAGCTCCTGTCCGAGGTAAGTATAATTTAGTATGGATTTTTCCGACTTCTGTCATGTTTACTGTCAAAAGGACAACCGAACAAACGTGAGTGGTACAGTATAACTTGTACTTTAGATGGGATAACATAAAAAAATGTCAATAAAAGACTGTAAACACCAGCTCTCTACAAATATTGCGTTCACATTGACGCACAAACATGAGACATGATTCCTCCCAAAATCCCATTACAGGCCCAGACCCCAAGTCGTGTCTCGCCATGTCGGTGGCGGTATTTAAGGCCGGATATGCCGAGTGTGTGTCGATGGTATTGGAGGAGAGCAAACATCCCTCAATACGATATCCCATCCACGTCATCCGCACCTCACAACACCTTCATCTCGATGTTTGATCACTCGCGTATTGATCAATCTTATCTCGTTACTACCAGTCTCATGCATCTCAAACACCTACAAAACCCAACCACGCTTTGAAAATTTTTATCAAATAAACAGTTTTTTTTAGAATTTGTTTAAATGTGTTTTATATCCTATTTAATATCATTAAGCAACAATTCTTTCCATTTGGAACAGGACCAATAAAAACCTATTTTGGGGATTTCTTCTACTGATATATACTGAATTTTAACGCTTTTGGAAAAAAACTATTATTGATTCTCTTTATTTTGATCCATTGCCGAAATTTTATAGACATGTATAGTACTACTAAATGGAGTTTGACATTTTACCTACGTGATGTTCTAATCAAGCGGATCACCTTAATGCAGGAATGTGAGGGTAAGGTATTTGGTCACTCTTAAAATTCTGAGTTGAATCTTCCGTCCCTCAAACAAGCTCCATATGTACATCCACAGATATTCACCCTACCTCATAAATGAAACGTATCCACGTTTCAGACTGGGGCGATGGCTTGTCCTGTAATCCAGGTATTTGGAGGTCACTGATTGTGGATAGGATGGCCAGTGGATGCGATATTCCATGGTGTGGATTAACGTACGCACAATTTATTACTACTGTACGTTAGTCGGCAAAGACTATCCACATAGACCAGTTCGTAATAATTAACTTCGTATGCTAATAATAATAATAATTAGCTACCTCGGTCTCCGTTTCAAAGAACTGTACCAAAATACCATTCACGTTCCATTACTTATCTCTTATAATCTTAACTTTTCCATTTTTAAAACCGTAAAATATTTAAATTGGTGCAGGCCTACCTAAATTATTTCCGATCTGACACGCATAACTATATGATAAATCACCTTTTCCCACACCGGTAGATCGGCCGTTGAACCCGGTGCAATTAAAAATTATGTTTTGTGCGTCCAAATCGTGTTCAATCTTGGCCGAGGATCGTTTAGGCGAGACCCGGGTGTCAAAAAGAAACACAGCGTCTCTCCCAATTACCGGCCAGCTGAATAGGCGCGGACCATCTGATAAGGGAACGCAGCGTCATTGCTCCAATTGAGGCCTTCAATCACACCTGCGCCTAATTACGGATCGGACATGCAAAACAATGGGATAACATGTCGCGTCGGCCACACCTCCATTGTCGTCAGGTTGGTAACGAGCCCGCGTTCATCGGGGAGGTTGGTAGGCCTACTGTGAGATTCGCTTCGTTAATTATTTCGATTGTATGTTTTGCGTTCTCGATTGCTTGCGCAATCAAAACGGGGGTTGTGTTCTTACAGATTACTTTAAAATTTGGTACTAAGAGGTCGGTATACGCTAGTTTTACTAGCGTAAAACATGGTAAACGATGAGTTTTAATGTTATTATTGAGATGACGATCCACCCAGGTAGATATTTAAGCCAACTAAGGGAGAGAAACGAATGCAAGATGATTGTGGTACGATCTTTTAGTCTTGTTACTGACTGAGGATGACATGTTCCTCAGTCAGGACTGTTAATTAATAGTCCAACAATGGCACCAATGAATGGGCTCAATTAACTTACCCCCAATGGCATCTATGGGACCCACAGTGTACAGTGGGATCCGAAGTACAATTTTGCCTCTGGATTAAAGTCTAATAATTATGAGGATGGTATTTGCGGATGAACTTATAATTCAATAGTGAAGACGTTAATCCACACTTGAGAATATCACATCCACTGACATTGATCATACATATACACATTTCGCAAATCCCATGAAGCTGAACCACAGGACACACCGTCATATTTAGAAATCATTAATAATTGTATTGGTACATTATACAGGACGTGAATGTGAAGGATAGAATATTGTACTTACAATGATATATGGCACGCCAAGATAAAACATTCTCATTTACTTGGTTTTAATTTATAGTAAAGTGGTTGTTTACATGTAGGCCTTATCAATTTTTTAAGAGGGTAGAAATTTCCTACACATTTTTCCCACACACATGGACAAATCTATGCAAGACGTAACCCACTAAGATAGGTGTGGACACATTACTAGGCGGACAGTACTGAAATAAACTCTCTGGGATGCTAAACAGGGCCATTTACTAAATGTCGGGAGTCCGTCACGCTATGAACAACGCCACTGGCTAAACACTGTGCTTCAAATGGGACGTACTCGTACCAGCATGAGTAGAATTATTTATCCTCTATCGAATTATTACGTTCGCCGCCATTGCTGCCACGTATAATTAGTTCGAAAACAGAATATTCGAAGTCTCTGTAACGCTCATTTCCCTGTCTTAGCATTACGTAGAACTCTCCAAAAAAATACTGAAAAATCGTATACAAAAATCACTGGGAATGTCAACAGAAACGTTTAAACCCTTTAAAAACACAAATAACCCCACATAAAGTTGAAGGCACAGAGACATTGTGAGGGACTTTTGACGTGGTTTTTTGATACTATTTCCGATAATTTTGTTCACTCTTTTAACAGCTACGAACTACCTTAAGCCATTTTATTGAAAATGTATAAATATTGGTTTGATAAGTTTTCATAGTTTAATTTTTTATATTTTACACTGATAAATTATAGGAAACCTCATTTTGGGAATTTTGTTTTCTTTTACTTACACTTACTTTTACTTACTCTTTTTACCTTCTGGGCCCACATAGACTACAGATATATGCGTGGGATGTATAAAGTTAGGAGTGAGAACCAGAGCCATCGCTGACTGAGGTTTGGAATCCGTCACACTACCAACTTGACCACTCGCCTATAATTAGCATCGAAAGATAATTAACATGCATGTTATATAGCTAAATATTTAAAACACACAATCCTTTAAAACGCAAGGAGTCAAAAATAACTGTAAATAATTCGCGATTTTCTTTCAGTCCTGTTTTTTATAAGAGGGAATGTCACGAACTGATGGGAAATGCGCTCTGATATTTAATTATCCTCGGAGAAGTTGAACGCTCCCGACACACACGCTATAAAACACATGTTCTTTTACTCAGTAATTACATTTTATTCAGTTTTATTTGCACGCTCGGCCTACATGTTCTCCTGCACGAATATCATCATGCGAGTCAAACAGCACGGAAACGTCAACTGTAGGACTGATGATCAACTGATGATAGGACTGATGTTGAGAGGAACGTAAGGCGTAATTACTGGTGAAATACTTCCTTTTAGACCCATAAGAGGAATGTCAATTTTGTGACAGATTTACTGGTTACAAGATAGTGGTAAAATATGGTTGAAGTGTCAAGTTAAAGGTAAAGAGGTTATCTAGAGAATAACACCATTAATTTTATTTTATTTGCTATATGAATATACTACACATAATTATGTTCAACAATTTAACTAAATCTTTTTCATGATAGAAAAAAGAAAAAAAATGGAAAACGTGATTCCCTACATAACTACTTTTCCTTTAGTTTTACACCTCAATAATCATTTTTACCACTATCGAGTGATCAATAAAGCTGTAAACTAAATTGTTCCTATGGAATTAAAAGGTGACGAAGTATGCATACTTTACCTAAAGATAATTAACATGCATGTTATATAGCTAAATATTTAAAACACAATCCTTTAAAACGCAAGGAGTCAAAAATAACTGTAAATAATTCGCGATTTTCTTTCAGTCCTGTTTTTTATAAGAGGGAATGTCACGAACTGATGGGAAATGCGCTCTGATATTTAATTATCCTCGGAGAAGTTGAACGCTCCCGACACACACGCTATAAAACACATGTTCTTTTACTCAGTAATTACATTTTATTCAGTTTTATTTGCACGCTCGGCCTACATGTTCTCCTGCACGAATATCATCATGCGAGTCAAACAGCACGGAAACGTCAACTGTAGGACTGATGATCAACTGATGATAGGACTGATGTTGAGAGGAACGTAAGGCGTAATTACTGGTGAAATACTTCCTTTTAGACCCATAAGAGGAATGTCAATTTTGTGACAGATTTACTGGTTACAAGATAGTGATAAAATATGGTTGAAGTGTCAAGTTAAAGGTAAAGTGGTTATCGAGAGAATAACACCATTAATTTTTATTTTATTTGCTATATGAATATAACTACCACATAATTATGTTCAACAATTAACAATAAATCTTTTTCATGATAGAAAAAAGAAAAAAAATGGAAAACGTGATTCCCTACATAACTACTTTTCCTTTAGTTTTACACCTCAATAATCATTTTTACCACTATCGAGTGATCAATAAAGCTGTCCCAAACTAACATTGTTCCTATGGAATTAAAAGGTGACGAAGGTATTGCATACTCTTACCTAACGCTACATTATAAATTAGCTATTTTCACAAAAAGTAGCACAATTCACACAAACGTCTGCAATTTAAATGGTAGTTTTTAGTACTATTCAAATAATTGTATTTAGGTTCAACACACTGTACTGTATAAACAATTATGTAAAATGTCAGTTATGGAATAGTTGACAACTACAACGTTACAATTGGTTGATTAAAGGAGGGATAGTGTTTACAAAACTGCTTCGCGCTTTATAGTTGAGGTGACTTAGTTGTTTTAATTGAAAACTTTAGACAATTTTACAATTTGAACTAGTCTACGTCTACTGTATGTACTACAAAAATACTGTACATTATACTAGAACTTTTCTATATTTGTATAGCTAAATAGTAATAGAAATAGGACGTACTTATCTGGACATTATTCTACTTATTTTATAAACATTAGAATGTAAACAAACCATATGTCAATAACAACAGCTGTTTATTAGAATAATAATTTACAAAAATACTGTGTCAATATACTGAACTCAGTTGTCTTTTATCATTTATTTGACTTATAATTAAAGATCCTAGCAAATTAATAAGTTATCTTAGTTTATTACACTCACTAAACTCGCTAATTTATGAAGGATTATATTATTCATTCATTATTATTCATTATAATTAGGATTATTATATTATATTAGGATTCCTTATATTAGGATTATTATTCATTTATAAAATGAACCAACTATTAATACTACCATGTATTATGGAAACAATCATGGACTATAACGAATACTGCACAATACCCCCGTAGCAACAGACCTGCATACTATGGAAATTTCCAATAATTTACGATTTAAGTGTTATGAATCAAACTAAGCTTAATCAAAAGTTTAATGTGGAATTTATATGAATATAATTATATCTGCATAATAATAACATGGAAAAAGATTAAAGAGGTTTGCTGCTACGAGGAAGAAATGAATTTTGATTTATGATATTAAAGTAGAAGACGACTATAGGAAGCTATATTTACCAAGTTTAACACAATAATTAAAATTTAAGAAGGATGTTATGTTCAAATTGAAATATCTTCCACCTAAGGTTAATCATAGGTTAAATATCGAAATTATATTACGAGTACTTTCCATAATAACGTGGGCAATAATAAGATTTTAGTACGTTTGCTGCCAAAAGGAAAATCAAAATTAGGTTTTTAAACATACATCAGAATTTATAATTTAAGAATATAGCTAAATGAAGCAGTAAACAAAAGTGTTATCGCAATATTCTCAATAATAAGAGATTTCTAATCTTTTCCCCATAAGATTAACATTAGAGCAACAAAAGTTGCTTATTCTCCATAAGCATAGCATGGGAATTAGACAGTAAGTTGCCACGAGAAAAAATTGATTTATCTCAGCAAACATTATTAGAACCAAACTACATGAAGCTGTTTATGGTAATTGTAATTACTTACAACATAATAGTCCTGTAATTTATAAAAGTTACAGAAAATTACATCGTAGCTAGAGGACAGTAAATTGTTGTACCCGCGGGTCCGCGGAGAAGTATAAAACTGTGTTAGGCGGTGAGTTAGAGGTGTATAAAACATAATTATCGCAAGGCTGGACCTGACTGGATTAGAACCACCCGTGGGACCACAGCGCTCCCGCACGCACACAAGCGCACACGCGCCGCACGTCCTTCATAATTGTTTCTGGAAAGGGTGTACAAGACGTGGCGGAGAAATGTAATCCTGCCGGAGTCAAAAGTGTCACAGGCATTCTTGGACTGGAGTGATTGTACTGTGGTAATGAAGGTTTGTGGGAACGATACCTTAGAGTTGCCTAAAACTAATAAATCATACGGCAACATTTAAAACGGAAGGGAATAAAAATTAAATTTAGTAACAAGTAATTATTGACCCTTAAAAAAATCGCGTGACACCGACCCAACACTAAGGGTATGAATGAAGGGTGTTGAGTGAAATATTTTTGGAAGCTTTATTGCCGACAAAGATCAAGATTTAAAAAAACTGAAAAATATATAAACATTCAGCTTTGGGTACATTTGTAGGTAAAGGTAATCTTTTACCTCACAAGAATATCGAGTCTGTGTGTGAGGAAGAGTCCAACATCGAATACAAACCGGCGGCAATACTCACTGGAAATAAACTAATTATGGTATAGACTATGTAAAATTTATGGAAAAATTAGATAGAAAAAATCCAGATTGTATAATGAAAGTAGTAATCATCAGAACACCCAAAGTCACAATACCAGTTCCACGTTGAAATTAAACATGATTAGGGGATAGAAGGAGCATGTCAGCCGCGGTAATGCCAATCCGGAGTTGCCAGTCAACCCTCCACTTGTTAACAGAGAGACTGACCTCATCAGTAGAAGTAGTTTCGATGGGTAGATGTCTGTATAATTGGTGTGCTAAATACAAACATTTTAAAAGTATGATATTTATTTTCTCTAGTGTTATCAAAGTTTTCAAATAAGTTCTCCAATATTGAAAACAGGAGATTCAAAAAATAAATTAGTGGGATATCTTGCATCTTTGTTAAGAATTGTTTTGATTATTGATTTTTGTATTACGGCCATTTATCAGCTGATTCATTTCCAGGGTCATTAGTGTAAAGCCAAATGAACCAAGGCAACTGGATCCATACCATGTTCGAATGGCGGGTAAATTATACGTCGAAAGTGAAGGGTTGCTGGCAGAAATAATACTTTCAGGTAACCTAGAAGTAATAAATTAAGGAACAACATAATGAAATCAGCGAAAATAAAAATAAGTTCAATAAAAATAGTAAACTATCGGCATTATGAAATAGTAAAATATTTCCTTAGCAGTAGACCTGCGTACTCAGTAAATTCCCATTCATTTATGAATTACTTGAGAAGATACAAACTACATAAGAAGTCGATAGGTCACGTCAGAGTCACCAGAAAGGTATGAAAATTCTGACACAACATCTAGGTCATATGGCAACACAGGCCTATATCTTATATCTATGTAGTTTAGCTGTCATAAGATAATCAGGTCTTAGTAATTTACCCTAATTCTCTCCTCCCCACCCGATTCATTTTACTTTTCACTTTTTATATTAGCTTCCTTCCAAAAACCTCAATAAAATTACCTACTGAGGTAGATCTTTTTACAGGGCGTGCAGACGACAATCCGAGAGCGTGTTCGGTTTCAGAGGGTTTTTACGTTTTCTTCAGCCCTAATGACAGTTGGCAACCCTAGTTAGTTGACGTTAACTGCGCCCCCGGTAGCTTTCATGCAACGGTAATTTCTTTGTCGTCAGAGTCGCATGCCTCCATGAAATCTAGTCACAACTGAAATTATTTTATTGCATGTCCAATCGACGATAATTATCCCTCATTTTAACTCTGGAAATGTGATTGGCAGAAATGTTTTGAAAACGAATCGTTTGTCTTTTTGATAATGAGATATAGTAATAGTAATATTGTTTTAGTGTGTGTATTTGTTCTTTTAAATTTGTAATTTAGCTATTGTATTTATATTGAAAGTATAATTTTCCATTAATTAATCATAATGTGTTTGCGAAAAAATCATGGAACTCTAGGAATTTATATGACAACCAGGATCATAATCATGATCAAACGCCTATAAAACAAAAAAATTAACTAAAAGTCACACAGAAAGTATCTTCTCGTTTAGAGAACGGGAATACCAAAAATATCTTGTTTTGTTATGTGTTCTCTCTATATGTGAAACATCACTTGAAACAAATACTGTAAAATATTAAATAGAATCAGGATTCATTCAACTTTACAGCAAACTTGTGTTCGAAATTACAAAATCAATTTTGTAACTTGTAAATTAACTATTTTACTTTTGGTCATCTATCTAAATTACCGTATTTACAAACATAATCGATACAGATATGACTCGTTTATTATATAACCAAAACCAACTAAACAAAATATTTAGAAATATATACGTCTCGACTATTTTATCAGCAAAACCTAACATGAGAACAATATGAAAACACTTATACTATCCATTACAAGAACTTTTAAAACTAGTATATCAAAATAATTGTTCTTGTAATTCGATTATTTTACTGTATAAAAGCCATTTATAGAAACAGTATCAAACAAGTTATGCCTCAAATATTTTATGAGCAAACCCAAATAAACAAACAATATTGAAGTTGTTATACCACGATAACCAAAAACAAGTATTGAAAAATATCAAAATAATTAATTATACTTTGATTATTTTATCACCGAAACCCAATACCGAAACAGTGTCGAAATAGTTGTACAGTACATCGATTATCTTATCATCTAAACAGTATCAAATCAAAATAGGTTTTACTTCGCAAAACTACAACAGTTTTGAATAGAAAAGGAAAACATAATACTGTATAACTTGTTGCTGTAAATTCAAGGGAAACTACTCCCGTTTGCGAGAACGCGCCTATAATTTCATTATAAAATTTGAAATTTAATTTTTTTAAATATACGATAACCAAAACCAAGTACAAAAACAATAACAAAACAGCAATTCTTCGATTATTTCATAACTAGAACCGACTACCCAAACAATATCGAAGAGCAAACAAGGTGGAGGATGACTGGCAGAGGCGGAGGCATTGTTCAGGTAGCGAACGGGAGCCGGGGGCGGGCCAGCTTGCCATGGAGTAATTATATTTGATCAGGAGGAAGATTAATCAAGGAGATACAGACATTAGTGCGTGCCGCGGTCAGTAATTATACTCTGTGGTCTTCAATTAACACTCCTCTATCTGATGCTCCGCCCCGCGCGCCCACTCGTCTCCGATGCGCGTCGTAATTGCGTCAAATTCGGCAATTTACAGCTGCTCGGGGTTGGATTTAATTGTATTTCTGATTCCACACATTTCTGCCGTTAGATTGACATCAGTGTGCTCATTACGTAGCTGGTTATGAGATCGAGAAAATTTGTTTATTACTTTCTCCCCTAATACATAGTTGGGTTTAGAGAAAGATTTGTTTTCGTAAAAATTTTCGATTTTAACTTAAAAAAGGATGAATTTAATTGAGGCTCCCTGAATCCAAAAAAGTGGTTTTTGGACTGATGTCTGTCTGTCTGTGTTTGAACAAACCACGAAACCACACAGACCCTTCGATTTTTATTATATTCGAAATTTGGTGCCCAAGTGTACTTTAGTCATATCAATGCCATTTTTAATTTATACTTTTAAGGGTAGTTTACCCCTAATCTACTCCAACGGTTTTGAATAAAATTTCATTAAGGTCCCAATGAAAATTTCAGGTTAAGGTCCCAAATAATGTGAGACCACCTGTATGACTGCAAAACGAATGGTTCAAATGTTGTGGGTTTTTAAATATCAAAAAATATTTATTTTTTAATTTGCTTGACCTAACAATTAAAAAAAATGATACGACT
Organism: Nephotettix cincticeps; assembly: GCA_023375725.1. Classification (NCBI taxonomy): domain Eukaryota; kingdom Metazoa; phylum Arthropoda; class Insecta; order Hemiptera; family Cicadellidae; genus Nephotettix; species Nephotettix cincticeps. The sequence goes on from CM041785.1 coordinate 45,403,731, forward strand.
AAAATTAGATTTAAAAGTAAACAAATTAGTATATTAAATCATTAGTATACGTAGTCCTAGACTAATGGATAAATTTGTAAAATAGTTTGACTATCTCCATTAAAGCCAGTTCAAAATTAGTATTTTGAATCATTAGCCTACGACTAATGGTTCCAGAGAAAAGTTTAATTTTATGTCCGTGGTGAACGCAGTACGTTGTCTGAAAGCGTCCAATGTTATTCTTAAGGAAAATATTAAAAAATCTGTTTCTTCCTTATTTCTAAACCGTTTTCCATGAATCAGTATGGAGTGAAGGGTCTTATCGCCCAACAAAGCCCAATGAAAAAGTTAAGCATTACCCTAGTAGTCGGTTATGAATCAAAGATTTCTACCACATATTTTAACAGTTTAAATAGGTTTCTCTTTTTAGTTGAAGAAATTGGATGTTAATGTTTGTAATAGTAAATTTTAAATGGTATTTGAATAAACGTTTCATAGGATAGTATTATTAAAGAGTGTATTTTTCCCATTTACTTATGGGAGTAAATTAGTGTCAGTCCACTGATAGATCTACTGTTTATTTTCAATTTTAACGAGTCACTTCAACGGATATTTTTACGTTTTATAAAACATGAAATCTAAAATGAGTCCAACTTTCTGTATACTTTTCTGTAACCCTAAAGCAAAAACTACAAACCCTGTTTATGAATAGCCTTTTTTAAACTCTATACATTTAGGAGGTTTTGTCATTTTAAACCTATCTTTTAAAAATAAACTAAGGACGTTTCCACCCCCAATTTTGCGCGATATGAAACCCATTTTCTCGGTTTTCCCAATTATATTACATTATGAAGTGATGTAACTGCAATAAATAATCAAATACAGTCAATTCATGTTAAGTACTGTAATTTTAAAAATCAACATTAATATGTCAATATTTACAATTGATTACATAACTATTTCACAACTATGGTTCTATACTACCGGTTGAGTTTTTAAAGTGGTCCAATAGCAAATTTTTTAATTACACGACTTAGCACCACACTTTAAATTTGGAACTTACCCAATTTTAAGTTTCACTCAGGAATAAAATTTCAGATTTTTTCAATATGGCTGTCATTTGACAAAATGGTGGCTAACTTAAAAATGTCTTATGGAACACCCAATATTTTATTTAGTTTTTGGATTCTACTCTCTAAACAAAAACACTATTTTTATTGGATGTTTTTAATATCTCCAATGGTTTTAGGAGTTTTGAATTCCTTGATATTAGGGGTTTACCTGATCCTGAAGCTAACATTTTAATATCGTAATATGGCAGGACTAATGTTTCCTCCATTTTGGAAAATGGCGGCCACATGAAAAAATATCTTAACTTGTTTTTCTGAGTGAAACTTAAAATGAGCAAGTGTGGTGCAAAGTCATGTAATTAAAAAAAACTCACCCGGTATATACTTCTTAAGTTTTATCATTGCCTGAGGAATTTAACTAATAACGGATAAACAATGTACAGTATGAGGAAAACTGCTTCTAGGATAAGTAATTAAATTGTTCGTTTACTATTTTGGCACTTATACATACAACACGTATAAAGGATTGGTACATTGCTTGTTTTATTATAAATCTCTCTATAGTTAACTCGTGTTTACTTAATTTGAATCAAAGGCTTTTTCATCTCAAAGGAAACCCGAAATGGGTCTAATTTCAATTTCAAGTTGTTATTAGTGTAAAGAAGGAATTTGTGTTTGCTCATGTTTTTTCTTCGTTTGTAAAAACGTAATTTGTAATTAATTTGAGTGAGTAACAAAAAGTCACATTGGACTAGTTTTATCAACAATATTTTTTCTATTGAAACCAGAACTTTTTCTTTAGTAGTTTAACAAACCTTAACACCTCAGTATGAGTGAAATTTCTATCCTCTAGAAAATCCTGTTTAATAATTAATAAATTATAAGCCAGGATGTTCGTAACCTTGATTACGCTATCGCAATTGGAGTAGATCGAGCTCTGTATAAAATAAATCAAAATGTTGTAAAAGTATTATTACAACGAACAAGTATTATTATTAAAACGAACAACTGAACTAAGCCTTCATGAGTGCCGCCATATTGAATTTTCGTCCAATGAGAACCGTCATAGTTTTGTAACATCATTACTGGTGAAAGTTGTGAAAATTGGTTGAGGTGTCACAAATGAAAGTAACCTTTTCAACTATGTAAATAAAAGTTGTTTTCTTTAATTTTCCGAAAAAGGTCAAATTACCCAGTAACTAACAAAAATAATTTTTTTAAGAAAAAATATAATTTTGTATTCACTAGTGAACTACAGTATCTTTAATCAGACATCTTTTTACGACAATTGTGAGGTTAAGTTGTAAAAAAATATCAGTGCCCTTTTGTGATATTCGTATTTGTGAAACACCGAACTGACTACCAAGTTATTTATGGTCAATATGAGTGAAGGGTGAGTGTGATGAATGTAATGTATGTTACTATATGTAGCTTTGACTGACTCATCCATGATTAATAGCACATAAACAAAAGCAAATGGGTCGAGCATTGAACTAACATAAAATTGTGTCAAGATTTATCTCAAGATCAAACCAGCGACCTTCATTAAGTATTATAACAACAGAACAGCCCAGTCATTTATTGGGACTAAACGCACTATTTTCCTTTTGATGAAGACTCGAATACGCGACCACCACAAGTAACCCATCTGCCACGCTCACATGCTGCGAGTACCCGAGCTACAAAAACGAACCGCAAGCCGTCCTCCCGATCGGTATAATGACTGTTCTACATAATCGACAAAGAAAATAAATAAGGCAGATTAAGTAAAGCGTTTGCTGCAGTAGTTAGCGTAATGGCCGGCAGGTGCGCGCGGGACCCAGATGACTCCGCGACCTAGGCCACGGCAACGGCGCGGCGCGCGCCACGTAATTAATGGCTCCAATATTTGGGAAACCGACAGAGGGCGCGAGACGCTTCCTCCCCGACATGTGGGTCAGTGATTATGCCTGGTTATGGGGCTGTCCGTGTATATAGGGGTGGAAGACGTCAGATGGCTCCTGGAACAGCGGGGGTTGTTCAATGGTTACAGTACCCGCTCATAAACTAGAGGTTCTCGGGTCACATTATTGTGATGGCTCAATACTGGCCCAGTTTCCTCTGTTTATTGGCATCTGTGTTGATTCTTCAAATAAATCTAGTCTTTGTCAGTTACTAAGCTAAAGTTAATAATTACACTTTCTCTTTATTCATATTCTCCTTAAAATACCCACCAGAGTTGGTCAGTAACTTCTTTCTATCTTGTTTTCCCATCGGCTGGCGCAGCTTTTTAGCTATTTAGTCCTCAAAGTACTTTGTTTATTGTCGATTTTTCTCATCTAAATTTTGTGGTCATCCTGGGGATCGAACCCGTCACCTCTTGCACCGATATCCAAGACGTTAACCGTTAGGCTAGCAGATGGGTCGGTAACTTATCCACGAATGTAAATATGAGATGCGGAACCCGCAAAGCTTAGTGTGGATAATGGACATCCCCATAGAGAAGGATTGACCATAAGTCGCTTTCTTATGGCAGTGGTGTACGCATAAAACTAATAGGCATACAATATTTGACGTCCAACCCTAGTGGTTAGCGTCTTGGACTACGGTGGAAAAGGTTATGTGTTAAAATCACGAGATGCCAATCATTATTATTGAAACTGATTTAAATACCCCCCTCGCAGCAGACTTGCGTACTCAGCGAATTTCGAAATCAATAACAATATACAGGTATATGTATAATGTAATATGTATAACAGGTTTTATCAATACCCGTGATAAAAAAGAGAGTTTGCCTATTCTCCATAAGTTTAACATGGGAAAGAGTATGCAGATTTGCTGCTGTGAGAAACGTTTAAAGGAGACATTTTTACAACAAAATATATTTATCTTGACAATATACCAAGTTCTATAAATATTTTAACACATAAACTATGATTTTAAGCATACATGTATGGATATCAACCACATGAAGCTAAATACAAAGTTCATCAAAAAATATAGACCCATAAGTGGAATATTAATTTTTCCTAATCCTCCTTAAGATTTTTAACATTGGAGCCCCAAAATACAACGTACTGTGTTTACGAGTAAATTTTTTAATATCTCGGTAACCGGTGGAGATAGAGAAAAACTTTAAAGAACTAAATTGTGTAGTTTAAGCTGATTCTAATTATGGAAGATAAAACAACCATTAGAATCAGCTTAAAAACTACACAATCTATTTTTCTCTATCTCCATTGGCTATAGAGATATCAAAAATTCTAAACACAGTACGTTGTATTTTGAGGCTCCAATGTTAATCTTATGGAGGATAAGGAAAAATTAATATTTCACTTGTAAACACATATATTTGGATGAAACTTTATATTTAGCATGTGGTGGAGATCTTCTGCTTCAAATGCTTAAAAATTTATAGTTTATGTGTTTATTATGGCAGCTAACCTGCATACTCTTTTCCCATTTCCCATATTAATCATATAGAGAATAGTTAAACTCCTTTATTTGTGGACAGATGTTGATGAAAGTTGGTATAAATATTAAGATAAATTTTTGACCATTTATACCAATGAATGGTCAAAATAAGAATTGTTTATGCTAGAAATACCTACTTCAGTGTTCCTCACAGCAGCAAACATGCATACTATTCCCTATGTTAATTTTATGGAGAATAGGCAAATAACTCTCATATTTATCAACAGATATTTACAAAACATGCCTGGGAGTTCAATTTACTCTCTTTTCTTTTAAATACATGTTAAATAATTACGTGGGGCTATTTTAAAATATACCAAAACAACCGTTTCCGTCATTTAAATTAAGGACTAGCAACTACGTGAAGATACGGAACAAACATTTTCTTAGATTATCCAACCGATGTTGACATATTTTTAAAATTCAGGTACAATTTTAAATTAATAAGTTTTGATTTTGAGTTCATACATGCAATAGTATAGGGTAAAGCTATTAGAATTAATTTTGCCATTGAATGGCCATCTGGTCTCTTGGAGACCAACTATGTCTAACTTATACTTTTCTAACTCCTTGGTAACTATATCCACCTTTCCCGTTGAAGCTAAAGTTCTAACGTTCTAAGTTCCAAATCGTAAGTCCGTTGAAGCTTGGGTCTGATTCCATTAATTCCATCCGAGTCCAGGCAAGATGTTGGCGTTTCTGAAAGATCTGGAAGATCTTCGAAGATCGATCTGGGAAGACCGAGATTACGATGGTGGGACCAAGTCCGAAAAGATATGAGAAGAATTGGTGCTACAGAAGAGTGGATGGAAGACTGAGAAAGATGGCGCAAAGCTGTTGGCGAGGCCAAAAACCTACTTAGGTTTGAATGGCCAACTAGGTGAACATGCAATAGTAAACGTTTAAATGAAATTAATTCAAGGCAGTAGGCGGATGAAGGAAGGGAGTTTGGGACGAGAGACAGGTGTCTCATAGCATGTCGGTAATTGAGCCTCTCTTATTAATACTGGACACAAATAACACAGGAGACACGCGTCCTCCTCAAAACGCCACTAATTCCAGTCCTTTTCTTCCTTAAATTTATTAATAAAACACTCCATGTGCACAGCTGAAAATATTTTTTTCAAATGACAATTTTTTCCAGAGGGAACAGGATACAAAAAGGAGACTCACATCGACAAGGTAGGTAACATGAAGAAGAGTTCTTTTTTCCTAAAAAATCACCTGCCAAGGCGATGTTTTATGTAACTAGGGGATGACACGCAGTGCAGTGTTACGGCGACCATGTGTGCGTGAGGGCCGCTCGTCTGGCGCTAGCGGGGTAGGCAAAACACTGAAGATTACTCATACCGACAAATTATATCTGTCTCGGCTCGAATGTCAAGTAACTAAGGACGCGGCGACTGTCAACGGACGAAATGTCTGTTTCTTGTGTGCGATTGACAATTTGTGGCTGTTTATCAGTTAATTAATTAGGTAATAAATCGCCAAAGTGATAAGAGTGAGTGAGATAGTGTGATGAACTTTAGGAAATTGTTCTAAACTTGAAGGATTTGTGAACACCTATTATAATATCTTATGACAAATACACCCTGAACTGAGGAGACAAAAAACGAATTAAGGATACTCTGAACTAAATGTAATTAGAATAATGATTGTTCAAAGTTGGGGATGTATAGTAATTAAGGTACTATCAGTAATAATACTAATTAATTACAAGTCCATGGGTGTCGAATGTCTTCAATAGTATAATTATATGTAAAGGTTATACTCTTAACGTAAAATTTGCTCAGTTATTTAAAAGCTGATGAATACTTACGAAAACGTTCCATAAATTAGACTCAGATTTGTAACACAGAACTTTGTAAGCATCATGGGCGTAATTAACGATTCTGGTTGCAAATTAATTCCGACCTTGGTCAACTACGTACTTCAAGCGAATCGATTTAATAAAATTAAGTTTCCATGGATTTCACGTAATTTTTCATCGTAATAACGAAAATACACAAAATATGCAAAATAGATATTACTATTTCCATGGACTTTGTGTGATTTTTATCATTACAATGACGAAATGCACTTTGTTAAACATCATGATTACTATATACACAATTTGAATATGCATGCACTAAACATTACTGTTTTTTCTAGTCTTTTGACATCCAAGTACGTAGGTACTTGTAGTCAAGCCAATTGGTTAGCGTCTGGGACTTTTCTGGAGAGGTGGCATGATCAACTTTTGGGATAACCATTTAGGTTCGGATTACTTTTCCAAAAAAACACTTCGGTTAATTTCACTATATAATTTAATAAAAATTGCTCTGGGTGTGGACAAAGGCAAAGAAAACTAGCTGGGAGTTTCGTTATAGAACTTGCTTCATAATCTCAACGTCACCGATTCGATCTTGAGCAAAATCTGGACAGTTTCGTGTCTGTTTGATACTGGACGCAGTTTCCTTTAATTAGGCTATTGATTAATCTACCTTGCAAATGAATCAGCTGATATTTGACAGTAATAAAGCGACATGCTATAAAATTCATTACATTCACTCTCCCCTCATAGTCACCTTTAAATACCCAGGTATTTTGGGTTGGTATCTCAATTACAAATATAAGTACTGAAATTGAATTAGTTCATTTATTTTATAAATGAACTAAAACTTGTAGTTTTCTCATATCGAAAATACAGAACATATATTTTATTATACTACTAAGAGAATAAGTGAAGCTGATGGCCGAAGGAACGCGGCAGTGGAGGCATGACAACCGCGCGGTTGTGTTCGCGAAGTCGCGCTTGGGAATGTGAAGCTGAGCTAATGCGTGATATAGCGACAATAGCGACCTGCCATTAGCCGATAACGGATAATTGCCGACTGATAACGTGACAAGTTTATGAGCCGGCGCGACCGAGTGGTTGTCTATGTTCGGCATCCGGCCCGGAGGACCATCGTACCGAGACGCTGGATAACCTTTCCCTCCAGATTTCTTATTGGCTTCTGTTGCACTGAACATAGGGAATTGTCAAAAGAGGAATTATTCGTCCTTGGTAAACTATGAAAAATTCAAGGTTGCTAATATTTTGGGGGCTCGTTTAATATATCGTTATCCGAGAAGATGTTAAATGAAGATCTACGAGGTTTTGTGTTTTCGTGCCACTGGCTGGATCAAACCTGACACTTCCTGCACCTAAATCCCACATCCAACAACTAGAAAAGGAAAATTTAGTAGTACTGTACTGTGGTTAAATTGTTTTACCGTTTACCAGCGTTTATTCAGTATTTAACAACATAAATAGCAGAGATGAAAATAATCCTGTGTGACTAACGTAGTTCTGTGTGACTAACGTAGTGTGATGTAACGTAGTGTCGTAGTGTTTCACAGTCAAATCAACGCCACGAGTCGTGTACTAGTTTTAATAAAGAAAAGTATTATCCCTACTAAATATTTGGCCTCTTTAAGCTACAGTTTTTTTGTACATTTAGAAGGTAAGTTCAGAATTGTTAAGGCACTCGAAAGTGAAAATTTAACGCATGTACAATAATTTAGCGAAGAAATGAAAAAAAATATTTAAAAACTCATGAGACAACCTCTCATTACCGACAAATGGTGTTAAATATTCTAAAAATGCTCGATACTCGTTAAATGACCAAATTACAAGAGGTCGGCGTAAATTAACGGCCGCGTCAGCCGTGGGGACGTCGAAACACCTGTACACGTCGTAAAGAGCGCATTTTACAGCCCTCCTACTCGGTGATAAAATTAGAATCTCGCGCCAATCAATCGAGACGGCACTGTAAATTACGGGTGTGATAAATAACGATAATGTCAAAACAAATAAGCAGGGACGAGCCGCGCCGAAAACGCGTGAACGCTCGTTACCGCGGCTGGCGCTCAGGTGTGATTGTGTGTCAAATCTGCATAATAAGATGATGCCTCGAGCAAGGTGGCCGGACCTGGTGTCTCTAGGCTGGCAGGGACGCATATGTACGTGTATCCATCATCATCATCCAACTATACTAACTATGGAACGTGCTTGGTTGTAATTGGACGTTTCGTTCGTTCAGAATTAATTTTGACACTGAAAAATATTTACAACATTTACTCATAAATGTACTAACATTTAATGGATCAAATAATAGTTTCCTATAAACACTTATGGAAAAGTATAATGAGGAGTCTGTGGCAACGTTGGTAGCGTGGCGGACTCTGAGCCTGACCAAATGGCCCTTGTTCATATCACGGTGTTGCCGATCATTTTCTATCACTACTATCCTCATGTTACTGTGTCGTATCAACCATATCTTTGTTTGGTATGTTCCACACACAGATCTGAAATCTACGTGACAGGAAAAAAATGTAAAAAAAGGAAATGCAAAATCAGATGTTATCATCATTATCATAAAATAGATTTATGGTATAAATATTATTATTGACTTGGATATAACTCATTCATTTATGTGAAATATGTCAAACCGAAACAGCCCTAAACCGTCAACAGCATTTAAATTGTTTGTGACAACATCTACAAACAACCTTGCTTAATAGTTTACTAATCATCTGAAATATAATAATATATATAAATATTTGTTTATAACAAAAAAAAAAATAAAAACTCTTGTAAACCAACACTATGTCTAACACCCCCTTGTTCAACAATTGTGACAATTAATACAAACTGTTTTAATTACACCTTTTGAATACATATATTTAATATATATATATATACCCTCTTGACTATTTTGTATTTCCTCCTTCAACTTTAAAATAAACTCTTCGTACACATATACATTCTTTCTCTCTCCCTGTCCCCCTCCTTCTGCTTCCTTTGAAAATACACTTTCATGGTACACACATACAAACTGCACCTCTCCTATATCCTTCTTTGAAAATAGACTTTCATGATACACACATGAGGTGGCACACACACAAACTGTCCCTCTACCCTCTGTCCTTCTTTCTCCTTCCTTTGAAAATACACTTTCATTGTACACACATACAAACTGTCCCTCTCCTTATGCCTCTCCTTGTACTTCCTTTGAAAATACACCTTCTTGGTACACACATGAGGTGGCACACACACAAACTGTCCCTCTACCCTCTGTCCTTCTTTCTCCTTCCTTTGAAAATACACTTTCGTGGTACACACATACAAACTGTCCCTCTCCTTAAGCCTATCTTTGTACTTCCTTTGAAAATACACTTTCTTGGTACACAGATACCAACTAATCTTTCCTACCTCTCTACTTTTAAAATACACATTACTGTTACACACATACAAACTATCCCTCTACCGACTTCTCCTCTCCTTTTTAAAATACTTTTCTTGGTATCACATACACACTGTCCCTCTTCCTCTGTGCCCTCCCCCCCCTCACTCTCTCTCGCACGTGGGCGCGGGCGGTTTAATTTCGACCGCTAATTAGTGGCCCCGGTAAGGAACCCATTATCCCAGATTTATGTGGACATTGTTCAAGTGGTGGTAACGACGCTTTATTTATGTACGCCGCGGGTTATGACGCCATGTAGGTCCCTCCCTGACCGCGCCGCGCCGCGCCGCGCCTACAACGTCGCTACTGCAGCCTGCACCACGTCGTCCGCTACTGGGGATGTTCCGATATTCAATATTTCTCATATTGTCCATGTTTCCGATATCATATCGATGTTCTAACGTAACATATTATTGGGTATAGAAATATTATTGTGAATATCAGAAACTTAATATCACAATCCATTTCTATAAAACACTTAAATTTGTTTCATTAAATACAATATTTAACTACTTTATTTACACTCATTTCTCATTCATACTTGGTTAAAATACCTACCTGGATAGGTCACTATTTCAAAAGATAATACATAATATTAGGTAATAGATTTCACAGTTTCGATATTTATTTCGAAATCGATATTTTATCTCCGATAATACCGCTGTATCGCCATCGGAACAGCTGTAGTCGCTACTGCAGCGCGCCGCTGCACCGGGTAATGCACCAGCGGTTGTCGAACCTCCAGTTTATGACCTGGGAGGCGCATTGTCGCCCGGCAAATTGCCGTGTGTCCGTGTTTAGTGTTGTTTGTCCAACGGCAGCGGAAACTACTGAATTATAAACAGGCTAAAAATGGTTTACCAAGTGTACAGACTGCTTCTGTGAAAAGGGAATACCACGTAGTAAGAAAAGTGGACTCTAATATCTGAGATTTATAGAGTGGAAGGAAGGAATACCCTAGTACAGATGGACGGCCATAATTTTGTTTATTGTAAACAAAAAAGAATGAATTTTAGAAAACAGCTATAAGTACGAATGTTGTTAGAAGTATATAGTCTCTAATCCGTTGGTCTGAATATCCAACAGGAAAATTAATTCAAACGCAATGACCTTTGAACTCTCTATAAGATCTATAAACCCCCTTAACGTCCCTATATATTCAACCATTCAGTCCAATAAACCTTTTGAACTTAAGATTACAAATCCTTGCCCCTCGATGGACAGGAAGGAGATTCATTCCTCCATGTAACATGTGAACACTGAATACTAGGTACGATGGAATATATTTTCATTTATTAAAATTTACACCCAAGACATAATTCAATAACGCAAGATTGTATAGAGTAAAATACACGGATTTGTGTTCCTTCGGTAACGGACACCACGACTTTCCGGTTAGCACCCGTAAACCGGGCAACTCCAGAAATACTATTTTACACCACAATCCCCATTGAGACCCTCTTAAAATTTATTCCACATAAATAATCGTCCGCCATTTTGTAAACGCCGGACTCCCATTTTACGGCCATATTTATATTCCGCGTGCATAAACGCCGGTTTGCTTGGGCTATCAGGCATGCGCACCTTTGCCCCGCCGTTTATTTGTTAGGCTGCGCTAATCGTAGGACAAAGAGAACGACATAAAGATTCCGAGGGTGCGATGGATTCCAGACGCCGTATATCACTCACGTGATCATTACGCATGCAATTTCTTTCGGGATTTCTTCTTCTTCTTTTCATAATTTATGCTCAGCTTCTTCGTCGCATAGATGATTCTATGAAAACCAATATGAACCTCTTGATCCAAAGAGGAATAACGTACTTTACTTATATTTTTAACCGAAATGGCAACCTACCCAGGTAGATATTTAGCATAAAGCCAAGTATGAAATGAGTGTAGGGTGATTGTGGCGCGATCTTGTACTCTTGTTACTGACTAAGGCTGTCCTTAAACAGAACTGATGAATATTGATAGCCCAAGAGTCAATGGCATATCTAAGGGACCTTCAGTTTAACGTGGAGTCCAAACCACTGCCTCCTAATTACGAAATGGTCTAATATTGAGGATGGTTTATGCGGATTAAAGTAGTATTCAATAGTGCGGAAATCAATCCACAAAAGAGAATACCATACCCACCGACCATCGCTCACAACTATCCACAATTCGTGATTCCAAGTAGCTGGATTACAGCTCACGCCACGGTCCAGCGTATAGGGTCAATGCGGGATTAATATCTTTCTGAATTTACAGGTACATCAGTTGATCTCTGTCAGTAACAAAGCTAATGTAAAATTCATTACATTCATCACACAAATACTTATATTCTTCTTAAAAAGCCCAAGTTGGGTCCGCGTCTCTAATCATTGTTTCTAAACTACTTCTTCAGAAGCTATTTAAACACTTACAATAAAACAATTTATAACCACTAAGGAAACCGTTATTAATAATTTCGTGCCACAATCATTAAAGTTGGGGTCCTTACGCAGATTCATTTAATTTATCGGAATAAACTTAAATAGTATCAGGTTCACACAAAAATTAAAGACTGTACATTATGATAAAATACTGAAAAACAACCAGCAGGTAAACAAGACCTTATACCATGTTCCGCAACGAAAAGAAACTGTTATGTTTAATAACTAAAGTAATGAAACACTATAATTTTATCATTGTTATAAATATATATTTCAACATCGCTATAAGTATACACAAGGAATTCTTAGATCATAATAATTGTATTAACAAATATGGCTCTTGAACCCAATTAGGAGAACGTACTTCACAATTCCACACTTTCCAGAATGCTTTCACAGTTTACTTAAATAAAACAATAATAAGCCATGTTGTATTTTTCTATCTGTCCAAGGTGTCGTTATAAAGGTCTTAGCATGTAGTTTTGCCATCAATTAAAAAAATTTTGAAAATTCACCGTGGACATGGAAAATAATGGGGTCAAAGTCGCGATTTTCTCCATAAACTTAATATAGAAGTAAACACCGACGATCGAGAAATCAGCTGTTTATTTAAGGAAGTGGTTAAATAAACAAATTAAATCTGACAGTTAAACATGGTTCTTTCTTTTTTCGTTTAATGAAGACATCATCGTACAGCTGGCAATAAAACACCAGTTTTTATTTACACAAAACCAAAACATAACCAAAATGAAAATCTGTTGGGAAAATCTAAACTTGGTTTCTAAGTATAGTTATTATAATGTAGTTATATATTGTGCAGTTGATGAGTAAATAGAAACACTCGGAGACAAACATTGCGTGAGTTGATGTTTACAGCTCGACACAACGGAAGTAACAGTTTTTCAAAGAACACACATTGGTGACCTATGAAAAAAAAGCTAAACGTTCGACATAATGGAGACTGGAAGGCGATACCCTGTTACCGTTCAGTCTCCAGCACACACAGTTCCCGATTATTGTGGCATTTGCTATGACCATTAACAAATCTCAGGGCCAATATTTGGGTAAGGTTGGAGTAGTTCTCCCAGAATCGGTGTTTGGTCACGGCCAACTATATGTCGCAGCAAGTAGAGCCCGATCATTTGATGGACTCAAATACTGAAAAACAACCAGCAGGTAAACAAGACCTTATACCATGTTCCGCAACGAAAAGAAACTGTTATGTTTAATAACTAAAGTAATGAAACACTATAATTTTATCATTGTTATAAATATATATTTCAAACTTTTATAAACGCTATAAAGTAAAATACACAAGGAAGGGTTTCTAGATCAGAAGACGTAATTGTATTGGAGGCAATCGACTCTGGCTAACTTGAACCCAATTAGGAGACGTGCAGCTTCACAATTCCACACTTTCCAGTTGGAATCCGCTTTCACAGGTTTACTTAATACAAAATAGATCTATCATTCAATAAAATTCGCTTAATCGTGACAAAACATTTATTTAAGCTGTTAAAAAAGAACAACACGCCCGCTTGACTTAGGGAAAGAAGTGTCTTCACATGGAAGGAAATGATCTGTACTTTCTACGAGCACAAAAACATATAAATGGACCATTCTTACATTTTATTACGTGGACGCCTCTTCCAAAAACTCAAGAACAATTAGTCATTATTCACACTAACAGCTTCCTTTACGACCCGTGTTGTCACGTAAAATCAACAAACCACCTCCAAGTTGATGTGGGCTGGATGCCGATGTCACCGACTCCCACCGGCGGGGGAAACCGACAAGCGAAGACCTCAACAAGAATGTTTCATATAATGTATAAATAAAAATAAAGTTTCATTAGGTTAACGTTTCATGCACATACTCCAAAAAATTGGCCTTAACTCAAGTTCTGTCTATAGGCTCACTACAACAGGCATTTACGCTACAGTACTCTCAATGTACTTCCTGCGCATTTATCCGTCCTGGAAACAGCTATATTGCTGTCTGATTGACAATCCAAAGTAAAGCTCTTTAAATAAACAATGAATAAGGTATATTCAGGAACTATTACACAAGTGGAGATAGTGAACCGTCTGGGTTGTTCAATGGTTATAAATCTGAAGGTTACCGGTTCGTTCTCGAGCAAAATATCGACACATTTTTGTGATGGATATTGAACCCAGTTCCATTTGTTTATTGGGGTATTAATTTATGATCGTGGAAAATGAATAAGCTAGTCTTTGTTAGTAATAGATAATATGTGTAAATCACACCAAATCCATCATCACATACTTCCTTTACTTATATTCACCTTGTACATACTTAGTGGTTTGGTCGGTGTCTCTTCGAATATGAATTATATGATTCGATACGATAATTCGATTGTATGACTCGTCATCACACACTCGTAATCGTATTTGTTACAAGCTGTGAACAATTGAATCTGGAGATCACTGATTGGTGATTGGTGATCGCACGGTGGACTTACGACGTCGTGATTGTGGGCCATCGAGGTCACTATCGGCTCGGTAACTCGCGACCGCTGTCCACCGTTCCGCGTCCCACACGTTCCGTTCCGCCATTCCGATGTCCTACTGGACAGGAACAAAATAGGACACTATATAAACGTGTACTGTACGGATTGTTGTTACTCGCATATAGAATCGTACCGCATACACGTCTAACCACGGTACCATTTTGTGTATGTCACCGGGAGGCAATTTAATCGATCATCTTCCAACTTCTTATTAAATATTTTGACTAATGTCTTAATCTTGATCTATTATTTTACTGTAAACACTCAGCAATTTCATTCCAAGAGAGTGTGTGACTGAGTGTGTCACTGAGGCAAGTGACAATGAATTTAGCATCCGCCACAAGCATTTTACACTCATTTATTACTCATATCTGGCTTAAAATATTAACCTGGGTGGGTCAAACAACAGTAAAAAAGTAAAGGTAAGATGTTGGCAAGCCTAGTTTTCCAGTGCGTAAGATGACGGCAGGCAGGACCAGTGAGTAGTGACCAGCAGACCGCAGCCTCCGCTGGACCAGATATCCTGTGCCCGACATGGGAACTGGTGGCCAGTGACCAGCTGCCCCCGCTTGCGGTCTCCAAGGTGTTAATGAAACAGGACCGCACGACTGACCGTGAACCTTCATATTGGCGGCGATATCCAGTCAGTGATCGGCAAATGGTTCTGTACC
This sequence comes from Nephotettix cincticeps, assembly GCA_023375725.1. Classification (NCBI taxonomy): domain Eukaryota; kingdom Metazoa; phylum Arthropoda; class Insecta; order Hemiptera; family Cicadellidae; genus Nephotettix; species Nephotettix cincticeps. The sequence goes on from CM041785.1 coordinate 45,419,116, forward strand.
GATCAGACCCGATTCAATCCTGAGGAAAATCACAGAGGAAATTCCTTGATATTTGAATGCTCAACCTAGTTTCCTTTCATTGGACTATTAATTAATTATCCTGGATTTTTGTCAGTAACAAAGCTTCGTGCTCATTACATTCATTACCTTTACTCTCAATTCTCCCACCCTTCCACCCATATACACCTTAACCCACATAGTTTTGGTCGATGTCACAAGAATAAGAATAAGTTTGTGGTTATAAAAATATCTCAAACATCTCCTATAATAGCGTATTTCATTCTAATTTTGTCAGAATAGATTTAAAAAATTCTGTAACAGGTTTTGCTGAATAAACTAATGTTGAACGCTAAACTTTAAGTTAAATCATCAGATCAACTCAAATTTATGGATTGATACAATTGTGGTTTTCATAACATTTTATTAAACTGTAAAATCCAGTTCATTAACATAGAAAGAGTCTATAATTGTATAAAACACTTGAATAACCGATAAATCATTATTCAAAACGAAAACCGGCGTCGTTTCACTGCGTGATACGGAGATATCTGATTAACGCAGAAGTGAGGATGCAAATAATGCGCATCCACTCCCGGCGAGATACATTAGACTTGTAAAACAACCAAATCGAAACACAACACTCCGCGCCCGCGCCCGGCTCATAACTCGTAAATCCCCGATAGAAGGTCAAGTTGTTTATTTTCTAATGAGAAGGGCACGCGCGGCGAGAAAGCCCATATTAATGTCCCGCACAATTACAGAGCCGGACAAGTTTCCAAACCCGGCGTGCCTCCCACAACACTCACTACCTACACGAAATTACGCCGTGGACCGGGTTGTTTATGTGTCGGAGGAAGCCGAGGCACGACACATGACTGAATCATCAGTGAGACGAGGTAGCCGAGCCGCGGAGACATGACTGAATCATCAGTGAGACGAGGTGGCCGAGCCGCGGAGACATGACTGAATCATCTGTGAGACGAGATAGCCGAGTCGCGGAGACATGACTGAATCATCAGTGAGACGAGGTAGCCGAGCCGCGGAGACATGACTGAATCATCAGTGATACGAAGTAGCTTAGCCACGACATATGGCTGAATCCTCCGTGAGACAAGGTAGCTTAGCCACGACATACTACTGAATCATCAGTGATAAGAGGTAGCTTAGACAAGACACATAACTGAATCGTCTGTGAGACGAGCCATGGCAAAAGGCAAAATCACCTGGCAAAATTACGAGATAACTGAGTTTCGATATACAGTATTAATAAATCATCATTGATACCAAAAGCTGAACCTTTATCTGTCGTTTAGTATAGATTAGTCAGCCACTCACATTTTATTACTTTATTAATTCTTTTAAAAAATTAACTGCCCATCACTATGGATGTATACATGGATGCCTGGATGGATGTATGTGAAGACAGAGAGGGGTCGTAGCGACTTACAGGCTAGGTTGACCGCTCATGATTTGCCAATAGTCGCTTGCCACTGGTTTCCAACCATACCTAAAAGTTCATTTTCTTATTCTACTGTATAATGGTTCCTTTAATTTACATTTTCTTATTATTCTTCACAATCCCTCTTGCTGATGGGATACCGTTAGAACGGTCGTTTCGATCAGTTCCTCCCTGGACACTCTCATCCCTCGGTCCTCGGTCCTCGAGCACTTCCGCTCGTTGAGTCTCGCCCAGGGTCACTTCTCCACTCAACGGACTCAACGTGCTGCAATTAACACAGGATTGTATCAGTCCTGCCCTCCCGCCGCGCGTCTCTTGTCTAACTTTTGTGTTTATGCTAATGTCACAAGGTGGACCCACCCCTGCAGCGCCACCGGTCGCCAATTATTCCTTTGTTTACTACTTCCCATTGTCTCACACCCCCATCTGGATAATCTTTTTTCGCGTCTGTGATCAAACTGAATTTATGCAGGCTTTTGTTTCGCTTGTGGGAGTCTAGCTGCGGGTGCGGGCGCGGGCGCAACGGATTTAGACTCGTCTCTAAAGAGCTTATAAGATTGGGTTTGTATTTAAAATGTGTAACATGTTAAAATGTATCAGCAGTTACTTCCATTTGATTTAGGATACACACTTTGATGCTAGCACTGACACGTGGTAATTTATTTACCTACAAATGTAATGGACAAAAAATGCATGTTTGGTGGCTCGGTTGGTAAGGTGACAGACTCCGAACTAAAGTCAGTGTTTGCCCCGGCCCGGAACCATGGACCCAATCGGTTTATATCTGGTTAGTCAACCTAGTTCTATGTCGGCCCGCCCTATCTCTGCTTAATACGTCTTCACTTCACACAGATCTGTGTAGTCTCTGTGGGGGAAAAGTACAGGTTTAAGAATGTCACGCACTTTAAAATAGAAAATTTTTAAAACCAAATCCTATCGAAAGTTTACTTATAGGGAAGACACCTTGTACCAAGCAGAAGCGAAGGAAAGAAGGGTTGTAGCAACCTGGAGAATTTCCTTAGAAGATTGTGCACTGAATCGGTGTGATCGGTCCATTCTAGTTCATAAATAATACCAACTGTTCTAGGTCTTGCCTTTTTATTCTTTCATACAGGGTTGAGACTCTAATCTCGTTCAGTGCAAAATTTACACCCAGGTAGAATGGTTATTACCGAACTTAAAATTATAAGATAATTGTAAGTGCTTTTTAGGAATATTTCAACTATTTCAAGTTTCAATATAGCTGTACTTTCAATAAAACTGAACATGCAGTTTTCTTTTTTAAAACCCCTCATCAGATTTTAAAATAAATTTGAATATTATTATGTAATTTAATTGTGTCACAAAATAAGTTGGCTACAATCCTCTTAAACCGCCAATAACAATGAAGAAAATAATAATTATTATTAACGAGATTACGTTATTTATATACGGGTAAAGATACTCACGGTTTTTTAATTGGTCACGAAGCCAGATGATGTATGATAAATATGTCATATATCATCGGGATTATTTAGCGGGACTTATTTAAAATTAGAAATAAAACTAAAGTTAATTGCACATCTTAAAAGGGTAATGTTGTCAAAAATGTCTTGGGAAAGCTCTTTTATAGACATTAGTCTAAAATCAAAACACCAGGAGCAAGCTACTTAGATTGTATTTTGGGGAAATAAACACGTCAACTTTACTGAAAAAAATATTCTTTTGTGTGCGGATGGTATGACAAAGAATAGTTTTCATGATTTAATGTGAAATTTAATACATCTAATTTCAAACGAACCAGCATGCCTCTAGCCATTTGTCTGAGAACTCTTTCTGACTGAAAGCCAAGTCCTCAGCGTGTGTTACAGGCATCTCGATATTAATCACAACATTTCCCCATGATTCGCCAATATTTCCCAACCCACACCAGAACCAGAGGATACCAGGGACTCATCAACCATTTCCCACGTGTGTCTTAATGACGTCGCGTCAGTTAAGAGTCATTTTGGGTCGTTTCCAAGCCATTAATTACAGTCATTAGAGACATTAATGAATGCAAATCCACGTCCGAGGCTCACAGCGTGTGTCCGCCGGCGGGTTTGGGCCGTAACCTCCCACCGGTCATATCGCATCATATCGATGTTATCGCAATCGCTTCGAGCTAGGCTGGTGATGTCCATTGAACAGTGTCACCGATAAATCTATCGATATGATTCAAATAATATATATCAGTGACCTGACACTCACGTTCTACTTTACTTACTCCTTACCATTAAGTAATTTGGATCAATAACATAAACAGAGTGTTACTATGTTACTGAGTTGGCTGTAAATACTTAAATGAGTTGTTCCTAGGTATAAAAATCTTATAATCATTAACTATTTTATAAACCCCCTCCCACAATCACTCATACAACTTCCAATTATCGTTTACACTCAATATTCTACAAGGAACGGATTATTGAAATCGATCTGTTTTATACCATTAACTAAGAGAAAATTGGTGTTTAAGTAAAATCGATCACATTCTATTTATATTTCAGTGTCAGTTGAAAATGGACAAAACATTTTTAAAAGGTTTTTTAACATGATTTAAGGATTAAAGTGTTAAAATAATAATTATACCATTTCAGATGTGTTTAGGAATGCTTACATTATACGTTGAATATAAAATTCCAAAATTTAGTTATTGGATAACGGTAATAAGAAATTATATTTTTACCCTAATTCTTTAAGGTAGCCCTAAATTAAGTTAAATCCTCATATGCAGAGGTTCCAGAACTCATCGCAGGAAGGACAGTTCCCTCCCTTCTTCACCGCCCCCAACCATGGGTTAACAGCAATAAATTTTCAGCGGGGTGTATTAGGTCATATAAACTTAAGCAGAACACCAAGTTTCGTTTAAATCCGTTTGGAAATAATACTTATTGGTGGATAGGAATGTATTGGATCTTCTATATACCAGGATTGCACTTTCAATAATTCCATAGATACGCACTTGGTAAGAAGAATGGTGATAAGAAGAAAAATATATATTTTTTAATCAAAATTTTTAAGTTTTTAAAACGTTTTATCTCCATTTACGCAATTGTTTTCCTCTTAAAACAATTCCCACTGGAAAAACCAACAAATGAACGGACCCGGGCAGCATTCCGGGCGCGTACAACCTCGATTATCCCATTCCCCAATTTCCTGCGAAACACCTTTCCCTCGCAATTAGTGGGGGTAATGTGGCCTGGCCCCCTCCCCAACCCCCCACTGTCACCCTTACATCTGGAGACAAAGCCGCACTAAATGATTTTTTTGTATCAAGTACGCGACATGAGCAACAGCGCAGCGCCATCTGTCCTCATGTGGCAGATGTTCGGAGTGGGCGGCTCAAGTGCCAAAGTCATTTTGAATACGCAAACTCTCTCGTTTAATGATCGAGGGCCATACCGAGGCATTGTTGCGCTTTTAATGAGCTGCAGTTTAAGAAGTGTGTACAATAGAGGAATCGAGATGGCAAAACAGCATTGGGAGTTTCGTTCTTGTGTTCTGTTTATTGTTTATTCTTTATAATATGACCCAAATGTCACATTATACAGCGTATTGACAACCATTTGTCAATACAATTTATAAACTAAAAACAGTTGAAGTAAAATACTTTACCCAGCATCTTCACACCTCTGTCTTTGATTAGTTTCTGATTAACCCTAATTTCATGCAAATTAATTTAAACCAATTTAGTATAAATAATTATTGAAAAACACATCTTTTTTATTTGGGAAAACTTATCTTTTTTAATTAAGGAGATATTTACGGACTAATTTTAATAAGTTGTTAAGAAACATTTATGTAAATCACGTAGAGGAGATTTTTCAATTTCTCCCTCTTCACGTTTAACTCAAACTAAATGTTACACCTGGTGAGATATGACAATTAGTTTTATTACTGAAAAACGCTTTTAGTATCATTACACTTTATACTTTTAACTGAAATGGTGACCCAACCACATAGGTATTTTAAGCCTAGTATGAATGAGAAATGAGTGTAAGATTATTGAACTGGTCTAACTGGCAAATGGGTCTAATTATGAGGATGGTAACGTAGTATTCAATAGTGCGGATGTTAATCCACACAAGAGAATACCACAACCATTGGGATGTGGTATTCTCTTGTGGTTCAACGGTCAGTACCATCGAACCACAACTATCCACACCAAGTAGCTGGATTACAGGTACGCCACCACCCCAGTCTTATACTTTGCAACTAATCCAAGTATTAATCCATGTACAAAGCATTTTCATTATTTATTGCAATTTTTTAGTTTTGTAATTTGTTAAAAGTTGTTAGCATTGTGGTTTTTAAAATACTACAGTTTCCAAAAAAACTAAATTTTAAAATAACTATGATTTATATTTATTGTTTTCAATATAAAGAATAGGCTACTTATGGCCCAACTAACCATTTTTGGAAATTATTAGATTGAAGAGATTCTTATCGTACTTTACAAGAGAAACTCAACGGATACTTTTCATCGAAAGCACCCAGCTCGCAATTCATACTTTCACAATTCGATTATCTACCGAATAACCAGAAGCAACCGCGGTTCCACACGTTCCGTTTTGCCATTCGGTAAGTTTATCGTAACGTATTTCCCAGCGACTGACCGATGCGAGATCACGGTCGAAATCGTGGCCCCACATCTCCGTACAATACAGTGAAAGGAGATCTTATCTGGGCCATCTTCATTGTTAGATTATGTTATTGTAATTATAGCACACCGGCAGGGCGGGTCGGGGCCCCGGGGAGTGAAGGGCCTCGCCGGGGGCCCGGGGCCCCGATAGCCGATATTGCAAATACGTGGCACGGACACAACGGTAGGCACGTGTGAAGGATTAAACGGAAATATGGAGTCGTAATTTCTAAAAATTGCCTAACGGAGGCTGGAACCGCTGTCGTAATTTAGAAGTTAACTGGGCGCCCGACGTGTTGGGACGTGTCGGTGAACAGCAGTTACGGTGTGAAATGTCGCTCCTCCTTCAATGTGTTACGAGATGGTCACGAAGAAACGTACTCAAAATATAGTTTCAAAAATGTATAACTAAAATTATAATAGGATTTGCTTACATTATAGCCAAGCCTTCGGCTCTCCGGTTGATTTTTACTACTCTAGCGGTCAATATTGGATAAAATAAAAATAATTTGTCAAACTTATGGTATTTCCCTTTAACTATACAGTGTAACGGACTTCCTATCACTTTGGTTATTTACTGTCCCTCCAGGGGGATAGATTGAGCACCAGCTAGACCTGGACACCCAGTCTCACAAGAATTTCCAGGAGATAAACCAGGAGGGGTATATCTCCTTTCAGTCCACCTGGTAGCGAGCCCTGTGGGAAAGGATGCTTACTTTGGAGGAGTTTACCGAGCGTGGGATGTACTGTCCTAGGGACAGGACCCTTAAATGAAAAGTTGACGGCTCCCTAGTGTAGACCATTTCCTTATCTGAGGATTATGGGAGTTGTTGAGTTAGAGTATGGAGAGAAGTCCTTGGGTGTTGTATGGTCCGAGCCAAGATCTTAACCCGGCATTGGATTGGAGGTTCATGACCTATCTCTGTCATCCTTATGAACCCCTTATTTCCGGTACCTAGACAATATTCCGCAGAAATACGTGCCTATCCGGTTTTCCTTGAGCCTTCTATTCCTCCAGAATCAAATAATGTATTACAAACTTGATAGTCTTAATTACACCTATTTTCATATTGCTTAAATTGAATGCTAAATAAACATTTCATATTATTCACAGTCCACATACAAAATTATTCACTAACGTATTTATAACTTTTTTTATTTCATTTTTCAATGACAAGAAATATAGGTCATGACGATGAATTTATAGTAAAACACATGACAAGACGATCCTACACAAACTACGCATATTCACGACCCTCATTGTGATCCAAGATGTATAAAAAAACAAAAGATCTTAATCGTCTCAAGACAATAAATTCTAATAAAAAATTTCCCTTTAATACCATACTCCTTTAATACTTACTTTTAATACTTTTAATACCTTTAATACTTTAATACCATACCCTTTAATACTCTATATTCTGAAAGTATTGTGTTTTTACTTTGATAGGTATTATATTGGATAATAATGCAAAAACTATGTTAAGTTCATAACTTTCTTAATTTTTATCTCAAAATATTCACTAACCAATCAAAACATCGACTATAACTATAATATTTAATTTTACCTTCAGTTTTCATTGCTAGTTTCACCTCAAAAACCCCCTTGATCTTCATAAATGCAAATCTCAATGCAAATTTTCTTGCAGAACGATAAATTCCTTGGAGTAAAACCGTAATAAGAAACCAGGTAGGATAATTCGCTTTCTTAATTAGATCAGATTCCCGGGCAAAGTCGGGTTATTTGGCTAGCAACCAAATCCGGGGACCGATTATACGAAACTAACGCCTAGACGCAAGGCCTTTAATGGATCATCGAGACTTTTTCATTTGCTCGAGAAGAGAAACACATTTGGACGAAGCCCAAACTCGCATTATTCTGTCATAAATAGTTAAACAGCTGATTTATATGCAGCATCACAGCCGGAGTTAATTACTTTCAAGGTCGGGGCCATTACACTGCCGGTGTCGCTTTCTTCTGATTCCGATGCAAGTCGCACACTAACGGGACCGTATATTCCAGATCCCTTCTTCCTCAGGTTTATTGCTTTATTAACAAATTGGGTGAAAATGCTAATACTTTTCAATAATTTTAATTCTCTCTATTGTAATTAGCCTAGCAAATGTGGTTTCATTTATCTAAATATAAATACCAAAGTGAGATGCTTGTTCTTTTTTTGGCAAAAATAAACGTCAGTGACCCTGAATGATTATCTAGTTTGGTAAATTTAACAAAATAATTATTGGTAATTTTTTAATTTACTTTATTTTAGGACCAATTTTTAGAGCAACTTCGTCCTCTTCCACTACTACTGGAAAATATTACTACTATTACTGGGAAATACCTATTATACTATTATCAAAGTAGTTAGAAAGGTATGGTTCGTGTTATATTCAGTTTAGTCTTGAGTTGGAGATATCACAGTCAAATCATGTTTGTATTTACTTCCCTGTGGGAAATAGGTTAGATCATGGATATGTATAAAGGGAATGTTTTCAGTTCATCTAATTGCTAACACCCCTCCGAGCTAAGACTTACCCATGTCATAATTATTGTATTTTTAAAGAGAATGTTTTCAGTTCATCTAAACACCTGTTCTTATAACCAGATTGTGAGAGTCTCACAATCGGCGGTCGCCGGTTCGATCCTTGGCGAGATATTGTCAAAATTTCGTGATTATTCGATACTGAACCCAATTTTCTTTCCTCCTCGGGCTAATAATTAATCATTCTGGCAAGTTGATCGCTGAATTTCAATGACAAATCTACATGTCATCAAATCCATGACACAAATAACACTTATCTTAAAATATCTACCTATTTGGTCAGTGCCTCAGGAATTAGAATAAGGATATAGGTTTTCATTGCTAGTTTCACCTCAAAAACCCCCTTGATCTTCATAAATGCAAATCTCAATGCAAATTTTCTTGCAGAACGATAAATTCCTTGGAGTAAACCCGTAATAAGAAACCAGGTAGATAATTCGCTTTCTTAATTAGATCAGATTCCCCGGAAAAGTCGGGTTATTTGGCTTGCTACCAAATCCGGGGACCGATTATACGAAACTAACGCCTAGACGCAAGGCCTTTAATGGATCATCGAGACTTTTTCATTTGCTCGAGAAGAGAAACACATTTGGACGAAGCCCAAACTCGCATTATTCTGTCATAAATAGTTAAACAGCTGATTTATATGCAGCATCACAGCCGGAGTTAATTACTTTCAAGGTCGGGGCCATTACACTGCCGGTGTCGCTTTCTTCTGATTCCGATGCAAGTCGCACACTAACGGGACCGTATATTCCAGATCCCTTCTTCCTCAGGTTTATTGCTTTATTAACAAAATGAAAATGTGAAAGGTGAAAATGCTAATACTTTTCAATAATTTTAATTCTCTCTATTGTAATTAGCCTAGCAAATGTGGTTTCATTTATCTAAATATAAATACCAAAGTGAGATGCTTGTTCTTTTTTTGGCAAAAATAAACGTCAGTGACCCTGAATGATTATCTAGTTTGGTAAATTTAACAAAATAATTATTGGTAATTTTTTAATTTACTTTATTTTAGGACCAATTTTTAGAGCAACTTCGTCCTCTTCCACTACTACTGGAAAATATTACTACTATTACTGGGAAATACCTATTATACTATTATCAAAGTAGTTAGAAAGGTATGGTTCGTGTTATATTCAGTTTAGTCTTGAGTTGGAGATATCACAGTCAAATCATGTTTGTATTTACTTCCCTGTGGGAAATAGGTTAGATCATGGATATGTATAAAGGGAATGTTTTCAGTTCATCTAATTGCTAACACCCCTCCGAGCTAAGACTTACCCATGTCATAATTATTGTATTTTTAAAGAGAATGTTTTCAGTTCATCTAAACACCTGTTCTTATAACCAGATTGTGAGAGCCTCACAATCGGCGGTCGCCGGTTCGATCCTTGGCGAGATATTGTCAAAATTTCGTGATTATTCGATACTGAACCCAATTTTCTTTCCTCCTCGGGCTAATAATTAATCATTCTGGCAAGTTGATCGCTGAATTTCAATGACAAATCTACATGTCATCAAATCCATGACACAAATAACACTTATCTTAAAATATCTACCTATTTGGTCAGTGCCTCAGGAATTAGAATAAGGATATAGTTCCCCAAAAGTTTTATTACCATAAATGGGCTTTCCCCAAGTGGATCCTTGAATTTAAGAATCGTATTGTTTATTGGAGAAACTGTTGTGACGTATATAGAGACATAAATAGAGAAAAGAACGAAACAAGTTGTAAGGTCAACATATTCAGCCTTCCGCTATCCTGGCAAATGAATTGTTATCTGATTTACGTCAGTACCAAGGTCACACGTCATATTCATATTCACCTTAAAATACTCACCTAATATGGTCGGTATCTCATGAATAAGAATATAGCCTTCAACATTTCCTAAAAAATACTTCAGCCTGGGCAAAATTAATCAGCTGATTTTTGTCAGCATTAATCTACATCTCATTTCACTCATCACACTCGGCCTTATCTCATAATCACCTTAAACCCCTAAATGAGCTTTCACGCAGTGGGTCCTTGAGCTTCAGAATCATATTGTTTATTGGAAAGGTGTTGAGACTTATATAGAGACATAAATAGAAAAAAGGAGGAAGGTTGTGGCAAGTGGCGAGGCTGAATTTCTCTGTTGAGGAATGCTGTTTAATATGCGGGGTGATTAAGCCGCGCTGCGCTGGCCGCCTTATGGGCGCTGAAATTAAAGCACATTCCAGCCGGCCCGGGTCCGGCGTGCATATTTTAATTTGACGTTAAGTTTGAGCGGAGGAGTTTATATGAGGTTTATTTGAGCCTACTGCAATCTGCAACGATTCTCCAAGGCTAAACTCGAGTGGATGATAGAAACAAGATTTGTGACATTAAAATATATTCCTAAATTTAATTCTTTTTAATTTAACTTCAACATTTTTGAACACATGAAGAGATTTTTTCAAATGCTTCAGTTAAAAATTGAACAATAAGTTAATCTATAGTTATGTAAATTGAAACTGTTAAACTATTAGCATATATTTGTAATCATCATTTGCAAAGTATTCGTTCCTAGATACAGTCAATTCTTAAATACTAGCATTGATTTCTGAAATTATTTTTACCGATCTACTTCATTAACGGGCATTACATATACTTAACATGTTCCTAAAATAGCCACTGCATAAACCCATTTATTAAAACAATTGGGAGAAAAATACATTTTTAGTGATTATTCCAAAAGTGATTATTAAATGTAAAATTCATCTTATTAGGCCCGAACTGTAATTAAATTAAAAAGATAATAAATGCCTCATTAAGTCTGCAGTTCAATGGTTTAATTTATGTGTAACATGTTTCGGCTTACATGTTACACATAAATTAAACCATTAAACTGCAGACTAAGGTTTTTTATCTTTTTGAATGTAAAAAATTGATGATTTAATATTCTTTTAAAACCGTTACCATCAGCGTGACAAGTGTAAGAAAGGGGAGAGTGCGCTGCTCTGGAGTGGAGCTCGGAACTTAGGGTCGGAGGTCTTGGGTTCAAATCCTACCTATCACCCTAGCGTTTTACTTCAGGATAATGTCTACACCAATAAGGTAAAGTGTCGAAACTGTTCTGGGTGATAGACTGGACAGTCCGAGAATGAAAAAGGGTGTTTAAAAACTACAAAAATGAAAAACGGAAAAGTAAGAATTAGAACTAAAATTACAATGGAAAGAGTTGACTAAGATTAGATAGTTACGGTGTTCTTCACTATGTACAACGGAAAACACGATGTCAGTTATATTCGAAACTAGAGCAGCCAAATCTTGAATTAGTATTTTTAGCAATATCTACATTCGAGTATTTTTATTTTATGTTTAGGCCTATAGCATTATGAATTCAGTGACCAATAAAATGATACGTAAGCTGAGTATTTAGCCTGAAAGAAACTTGGATATATTTAACTGTGTAATTTCAAAGTGGTTTTTGATCATTTGTGGCTATCAATAATGATTTCATTATTATGTATTATGTTATGGCACTCACAAATGAACTAAAATGTGCCTCACAATAAAGTTTAAAGTTTAAATTTCTGTTGACGATTAAAATGTTTCTGTATGGAAAGAAAATAAAACGCTCAATCAATCCAAATGTTTGATTAAGTTCACTTGAATATTGTCTTTATTACTATATTTTATTTACTTAGTTAAGATACGTAATATAATCCCAGAGGAGAAAGAGAAAACTTTTTCAGGTGATTCAAAGACCTTTTTATTATAAAGCTTTTACGTTTAGTTAAAACTTTTAACTAAACGTACGTAACGCCCCCACCCCCAAAAGTGCATTTCGGATAGAGCATGGTTTACGAACTTAAACCCGGAAAATTATCTTCTACTCACATGTAGCAAACTTCACTAAGATAAGACGATTTTATGAGAGTTATGGTGATCGACAGACACCTGGTTTCCTGGCTAGGTCTTAGCATGAGGACTACAGTAATAGCTCTATTACCTATACAAAATTCGCTAAACTCATCAATCCATAGCCAGTTATTAAAACACTATGTAGTAATGGTCGCTGTAACATCTGCCTATTAATGAGATTCGAGCGGTATAATTGAAGGAGCCTAACGAGGAGGCGAGGCGAGGCGTGATGTGTCGTTGTCTGATGTCGGGCCCGCCCTCACGTAAACACACCAATTAGTCCGCGATAGGCCGTAAATAAGGGAAATCCCCGCCCGAATTGTTTTCCCATGCAGATGAGAACGCGTGCTCGTTATTAATTGTTCACGTGACCAAGGTGCTGAACAGGTTCTCAGTTCTACTTTTCAAACATTCAATTCTTCAATTGCCAAATCATTAATACCTAACCGTAACTAACCTAACCTAAACTAACATGACCTAACGTTTAACTATTATTAATTATTAGACAAAACGTAGTGGCCACCAAACTAGCAGGTGAATGACTTTCCGATTTTATCAAATCCAAGTTTGACAACCCAAATTTATTAAAACTTCTACCAAAACTGAGAGCACCATGTTGTCAATACCTACGTAGATGTTTGTTTTAATCTTCAAAAAATTAAAGTAGAACTTTGGTTTTCCAATAAATATTACGTACTTTATACGTAAATTCCTATAATTTGGATTTTTAAACGACAGTCGACAAATTATAAATGACGAAAGACTAGGATAGACTTATATAATTAATTGTAAAAAATTACAATGAAAAGGTTAATGTATACTCAAATTTAAGGTAACATTGGGTTACGGATGGAGAATGTTATTTTACATAAAATCGTGATGGAAAATGTCCGCAATAATAATCTAAATAACATAAATCCACCGTCACCAAAATGAATTTCAAACAAAGAGATGGAGAATGTTTTTTATACATTAAACTACGGTGTTTTACGTCACGTGACACCACTTGTTCGAAGTTCGAATCGAAATTAATCATTTGTTTTATGCACGAACGCGAGATGCGATATTAATCCGTCCAATGGAACTAAAATTGGTGACATTTTTGTCGTGGTACACAAACGGTTAAATAAACAAGGCTAACATATGTTTAACAATCCTACAGACGATGCGGACGTCTCGTGTCTTTTTACGTAATAATCAGCTGTAATAAAAAAATTAAACCACCCTCTCACCAAACTCTATGGCTACTCCTTCAAAAAATGTGTTGAGGAGTGACAGGTCAAATACTTATAAATATTAAACCAACAATTGATTATGAATACTGGCTAGATTAAAGCACCCTACGTACGACACTCAAAACCACATACGCGATTTTCCTCTTATAATAACAGATATAAATACCCCCATTGCAGCATACCTGCGTACTCAGCGAACTTCCAAATCAATAATATGAAAATAGTCATATAGTAATAGTAATATATGACAATTTTGATCAATATCTGTCAATAAATAAGAGAGTTTGCATGTTTTCCATAAGATTATCATGGGAAAGAGTTTGCATGTTTGCTGCTAAAAGTAGCACTGTAAGTAGGCATTTTTACTATAATAATTTTTATTTTGACTATATACCAAGTTTTATCCGTCCATAACGTGTGTCCATAAAATATAAAGGAGTTTGTCTATTCTTTACACAATTTACATGGAAAATAGATTATGCAAGTCAGCTACCCTGATAAACATATAAGCTACGTACTTTAAGCATAAATGGATGGATCTAAACGACATGAAGCTAAATGCAAATTTTCATCCAAAAATATATGTTAATAAGTGAAATAATAATTTTTCATTATACTTTATTAAATTTTTCCTGTATATATAAAAAACGCAAAAATTACATATAATTTTTAACGACAATTATTTTTGTCGAGGCACCTCAAAACGAAAAAGTAGCATGGCTTAGGTCTTGCCATGAGACTACAGTAACAGCTTCTTCGCTATGGGAAATTCACTAAAGAGTATTATTTAAAAAACCAATACCTTTTTGTATTATTCAAAAAGTGTATGACTGGGATGGTGGCGTCATCCTGTAATCCAGCTACTTGGAGGTCACGAAATGTGGATAGTTGTGAGCGATGGTCGGTGGGTGTAATGTTCTCTTGTGTGGATAAACGTCCGCACTATTGAAAGCTACGTTAATCCGCAAAGACCATCCTCATAATTAGACTAATTCGTAATTCAGAGGTCGTGGTTCGGATTCCACGTTAAACTGTAGGTCCCTTAGTTGCCATCGGCTGTTGGGCTATTAATTAACAGTCCTGTCTAAGGAACATGTCAGCCTTAGTCAGTAACACGACTACAAGATCGCGACACAATCATCTCACAATCAGCTCTCATTCATACTTGGCTTAAAATACCAACCTTGTGGTATGGTCGCCATTTCAATAATCTAATCTAATCTAACCATCACATATTAAAGTTTTAAGAAAACTTATAACGAAAAGAAGAAAACATATGTCAAGTGTAAATACTTAAAACAATAATTTGCATTCCCCATATTAATCTAATGGGCAATAAGAGGACCCTAAATTGATTTAACTTCCTTATGTGGCTAATTTACAACTAAGATTATATAATCAATTCCTAAACCATTACAATTCACTTAGCCGGTCTACTGATACGTGTACGAAGCAACCACGTGACTCTAGCATTGAAGCAACAGGTCCCGCTTAACCCCTTGGAATTAACCCTTATTAAATGATGATGCTTCGCAGAGGAATTTCAGACTAAATTAAACTTCATATTTGCGGAAGGGCTGCGAGATATTAGCCACAATTAAGGGTTGCGGCGGCATTCCGCGCGGTATTATGCAAAGCCGGGGTTGATGAAGTGCTAATTCATCCCCAACCCCCTCTCTCGCTCATTTTGCACTAATTGTTCCACAAGTGGTTTATAACTTTATTGCTGCTTTGTAGACGCGTTCCTGCCGCCGGCTCTCTGTTAATCAAATTAAACTTCCCCTTCTCAAAGTGGCCGATATTGAGTGATATTAAGACGTCGGCGTGGAATGTGTTGACTGGGTAAGCAAGATTATTATCAGTTCTGGTTTCATCACTTATATAAATTTGATCTTTTGATTAAAATACACACACACACCGACTGAGACGGTGGCTTGTCCTGTAATTCAGCTACTTGGAGGTAGTGAATTACGCATAGGCGAGGTATGTGATATCCTTGGGATTGACGTCCGCACTATTGAATACTACGTTAATCCAAAAACCATCCTTATAATTGGACCAGTTCGTAATTCAGAGGCAAAATTTGGTTCGGGTCTTACGTAAGGTCCCTTAGATTTATTAATTCCCTGTTTTGTTGAGATATTAATTAATTAATAGTCCTGTTTAAGCAACATAGCCATTGTAGCAATACTATAAGTTCACGACACGACGGCTTAAAATACATGGATAGGTCACCATTTCATAAAGGTAATGTAATGTAAAGCAATTTATACGTGTAAGGGTTTATTACCTCAGATTATTGAAATGGCGACCATACTACAAGGTAGGTATTTCAAGCCAAGTATGAATGAGGATTGTAGTCTTATTACTGACTAAGGCTGACATGTTCCTTGGACAGGACTGTTAATTAATAGCCTAACAGCCGATGGCAACTAAGGAACCTACAGTTTAACGTGGAATCCGAACCACAGCCTCTGAATTACGAAATTGTCTAATCATGAGGATGGTCTTTGTGGATTAACGTAGTATTCAATAGTGCGGACGTTATTCCACACAAGAGAACACTACACCCACCGACCTTCGCTCACAACTATCCAAAATTCGTGACCTCCAAGTAGCTGGATTGCAGGATGACGCCATTATCCCGGTCTCTATTTAGTAAGGGGTTGAATTTTTTAACGGTAATTTGCAGGATACGTGATAACCGTGAATAAACAAAACACTTCTTTGGAAATTTTTTAAAGAGGGCATACATTAGTCACCTACATAAACTACAGATCTGTGCGTGGAACCTATGAAGCAAAGATAGGATAAGCCGACACATTACAAGGTGGACTTGACTGATTGGTAACTCTGGGATCCGAACCGAGGTCATCGTTGACTCAGGTTTGAAACTCAGGAAATAAACATTTCATAATTGTATTTTATCAGGGGGAAAACACTAAACAATGGCTCTAAACCAGTTATAAAATACCGACATTATACATAATACCGTTTAGACATACGGCTATCGTATAGATAAAAATAATACCGAAGTAGCCTGACGCCTTCATGAATTATTTTTTGATAATTTTAACCTCGAGTGAAGTTATTCTAGATCAAAGATGACTCATGTTGTTTGTAGTGGGTTTTGAGTTAATTAGTCTTAAACTACTTTTGCGAAAAAAACATTTTCAGCATAAATATTAACTGTACTGTAGAATAGAACATAAATGAAATTTTATTTGTTCAGTAAATGTTACGGTGCACGTCTATCAGTGATGAATTTGGGAACTCAGTTTCATTAACATATGTGCAATTTTCTGTTTTCAGTGTTCGTTACGTGTTATATTCCTACAAACGCCTTTAGTCGGCTGCATAAATTATTTCCTAAATTTAACTGTTTTTGATATTTGTTGATGAACAAATATCAACATTGTGTATCTTTCTCTCTCCTGCTGTTTTTAAACCCTCAATAGTTCTCCGTCCTTTTAACAATTAAACTGTAGCAACACCTTGGTCTTCCAGGCTGGATTACCAAAACACAGTATAGTCTAATCGTTGTTTTCAGTTTAATGACACGGACAATTTAATTCCCACAAGAGCGGCGTTAAATTCACCATTACACTATTACAAAACAGGTCGATTCTGAAAATCTCACATTCCACCGAAAAACCTCGTACGTTTCTCACATATAAAGTAAAATAAAAATTAAACTAATTATTCTTGGCGGGTTCCACCTACTCCTTCGGAATGAGAATGTCCTGTGTTCCCAGGGGCAGCACGCTCGCCGACTCCGACATCCAAGATTACAATCAAAAGTGGAGTTCTTAATTTGTGATTCGCCAGTGGCGGCACGTAGCGGCGCGGCCGGGAACCATGCATAATTTGTGCGGGGGAGGCGGTATATCATAGCGGGGTATGGGTCTCACGTCGGGCCGCCTCTGGGACAATACGGGTAAATACTGCAACGATACAACAGTACGGTGGCTGCGACAATGCCGTGCGACGTATATCCTTGTGAAACATGGCGACGAGTGACCGCGCCAGCTAAATAATACACGTGCAGTACAGTGTACACGCGCGCCGACGGCTGAACTCACTTGATCAATAAAATATGGAAATTAAAATACAATATTTCATTATTAAACCCTTTACACCTTATAACATATACAACCGACCGCTGGGAATTGCAAAAAAGTAGCTAAATTGATTTTACTTAAGAGTCTTAATCGCTAGAGAAATATTCTGATTTAGCCCCTTAAGAACCATGTTATTTTTTGTAAAAGAATTATTACGAGAGTAAGAATTTGTAGGCCTAGTATGTATTTAACTTAGTTTTAGTGGATTTCAACTTAAATCTTTAATTATTTTATCATAAAAATAGTTACTTGTTAATTATTGTAGTGAAATGTACTTAGAAATGTATTTCCATAGATAATCACAAGTACTTTAATTGGTACACAACTGAACATGGCGATATATGTCTCCTTATCAAATAAGGAAGGATTAAAGATAGGCTACCGAATCAGTTTTTGTCTTCAATCGCGCTATTAATAGTTTAAATGTTTTTAATCAGTTTTTTCAACGGAAACGAGAATATTATGCTAGCAAGACTTTCAACCCTAGAAACCTAAATAATCCAATCCTCAAACAGAAGCAGCGTGCCGTACCTAAATGGGCTTCCTGGGATTTGAACTCGTGACCTCTTACACCGAAGTGCAAGATGTTAACAACTAAGCCAGCAAGGCACCCAACGCTACGAACCCGATCCTCACAGAAGCTGCGGGCCATATCGTGATACACCGACAGCTGCAAGCTTATGAATGCCAAGTGTCAATGAATCTGAATCAGATCAAAGTCTGACAAAGGTCCGAACTGGGCACAATAATAACATCGCTTCAAGAACAAAGAGTGGATTGTTTCACAGGGAACATCTGGCCCACCCTTCCCTGCCCGGACATGTGCCGCCCTCCACCTCTCTAATTACATCCACGGGACAAAGACGGGGATAACCTCATTGGAGGATTGTCCGAGGTTCGGGACCAATAGTCTCGTCTGTGATTACGGGTTGTTAAACGGCTGTCGATGAAGAGCGTTTGTCGAGTGCGGGGGTTGATCAATGGGAAATTAATGAGTGGGACTGAACTCGGTTGTGTGTGAAGGTCCTTTTCATAATGCGTCAACAGGAGGAAAAATGGCAGTACGATTTTCAATGCAAGAGGAAAACAGATAGAAACATGCTATTACAAAAACCCGCTACATAATCTGAAGGTCCCAGGTTCAATCCTGAGAAAACCGTAACACAATTTTGTAATTGTTCGATACTGGACCACTGAACCAAGTTGCCTATGTTCATTGGGCTATTGAATGAATTCTAGTATGGTTATTCTGGCTAATAAATCGGTTGGTATTACATTTAACACACTCGTCCTTTACTCAGACTCATCTTAAAGTAAGCACGCAGTTCCGATTTGTGTCTTAATAGTATGAATGAGAATATATTTTGTATTGGAATTAAGCATTATGGCGTTTGCCTAACTGAGATGAAAATCCTCACAAAGTTTCTCAGAATAGCCTGCAACTCATCTCACAATTAATAAACCTTCTTTCGAATTTCCCGACTCAGACTTGAAAATCAGAAATAATTTACTGTTAACTTAATGGATCTTTAAAAACGTTAACGATTGTTTTAAAACTACAAAACGTTTCCAGGGGTATGGAAACTGATTCCCTTTTCAAGTCTTTTTTCCAAAGCTACAAGAAGGTTCGTTGAAGTAATTTTTATTAACTGTCATTTTACTTATTTAGATCCAAATATTCGTACAAATATGTTGTAAAATGATTAGGTAGGTTTTGATATTCATATAGTCATAGTCACACACTTTAATGCAGTTTCAGAAATTAGTCACTGGAAAACGAAAAGAATTTCATTACCCCCAGAAACTGTATAGTTTTAAAACACACGACGCGTTAGAAAAGGACCAAAAAGTTAGAAGTGTAGTTAGTACTTAAACGTATTAGTTTTATCAAATGGGGAAGAACGATTTCAAATTTTGTCCTACCATTTGGAGTTCTGTAGATTTATTCAAGCCAGCCATTTCAAGATGAGTTTGTTTTGTATCTTATCTTGTTTAGGCTAATGCCGGAACCCATACTCCACCAGAATGGAAAGGATAGAATATATCCTACCTGATCTGGTTACATATAAATCCACCTAATTGTTATATTATTACAATTTAACAATTAGGTGGATATTATGTTATATAAAAATGAAATTTCCTAGAGTAAACCGTACACAAAACAAGGATTTGCCATCACACTTTACCTGAAACTAAATATTTTATATTATCTATAGAATTTAAATGTTGGCCTATTGATATATCTTACATATTTAATAAAATCACACTAGCACTTCAAAAACTAAAATACAGTAATCAAATTACATAACTAAAACTTATTTGCGTACATTACTACCAACAAAAACAACGTTGGCGGTCTTCATTTCTAGAATCTAAATTCATATCTTTCCCGAAGTGATAAATATTTACGTTAGCCTCCCATAGGGCACTAATGATGGTCTGATGGTAAACCGCATTGTAAGGGATGGTTCTAATGGACCCGGTAGGGGGTGGTCGTGGTCACACCCTCGCCCCCTCGCAGGTGGACGTGGACAACCGCATGTATAAAGGCTCGTTAAGACAAGATCTATCAACTCCTACATGACCGGCTTCCGGGGCTATTGTCACTGGAACAATAATACATTAAACATAATCACAACTCGATAACCCATCGGATTGTCAGTTGGAGTGTGGGTGTGTGGGTGAACGAAGTAGGGGAGAACGTCGTAGCACTGACTAACCAGAAACCGGACGGTTAAGTGTATTCAAAGCTAATGTTTGGGAAAAGCTGCCGAGTCCTGAGCCTCATTGAAGCGACTGGAATTGACTTACCCATCCGGCTCATAAGAGGAATATTAAGCCTAGATTGACATGTCAGGATACAGACAGAGTCGGACCTTAAATATGTACTGGAGATAGTCATCACATGTTGTTTGCAAGTAAACATCGTTGCTGAACATGTAAAAGAAGTACTGTACTGCATTTACATTGTTTAAATGGAGACAAGTAGTCATGCATTTCGAAAAGAAAACTGTTGTTTTTCATTCAATCTTAACAACTAACTAGGGTATCATTGAAAACTATAAATTGACTATTATTTTGTCTTTTGCACTTTAGTAAACAGTTAACGTTTTTACTGAATTTGACATTAAATGGTTGCCATTTTGAAACAAATAATATTTTAATAACAATTTTGGCGGAAATAGGTCTTAATAAGATTAAAATTTGTAAAATATCACAACGCTGTATATAAACCGTTTAGCAGTTAAAAATTTATTTGTACAACGCACTCAGACAGACAGAGGCGTCATAAACGCATGTTCCAAAAGTGAAATGTGTTTTTCTTAGTAACAGTAACAACGCTATATTTAGTTGTCCAAGGAGCTAAGCGTAGAAAACAATGTATTACTTTAACAAGTAAGGAAGAACGTTTAATGCGTTCTTTCTTAGTTGTTGTATTATAAGAATTCTTAGAATTGAATTCTTACTATATTGAGGTTGTATAGGTATGTATAAGGTGAGAGCTGCCACTCTCGGCGTTATAGACAGGGGTTGTCACCTTCCCGGGAGGATCTGGTCGGGTGACTACGGCAGTTCATCAGATTTTTAAGCCTGGAAGGTCCATGAGGCATTCAACAACAGGGGTGCGCAAAAAGACACATGGCTGGCACGTTACAGGAGCACTGTTCCGCCCCTATGTGTAATTATGTAATCCTGTAGGTATGTATGAGCCTTAAAAATATACAGTGACGTATGTATGACCCTAACCACGTTACTGCTATAATCTCGCTCAGGGATCCAAAAAGCCCCACTGTAAAGTACACTGTAAAGTAACCACTAACCGTGTGAAAGTAACCACCTCTCGTATAACACTCCGGCCATCTCCAAGAGCAGTTACCTCTAATGAAATAATAAGACCCGGAGTTCAAGAACCAAATGACGACATCCGGATCAGCTGGAGA
Organism: Nephotettix cincticeps; assembly: GCA_023375725.1. Classification (NCBI taxonomy): domain Eukaryota; kingdom Metazoa; phylum Arthropoda; class Insecta; order Hemiptera; family Cicadellidae; genus Nephotettix; species Nephotettix cincticeps. The sequence continues at coordinate 45,440,970 of CM041785.1, forward strand.
AAGGGGGGACTAATGACTCCGAAACGGCCGCTTAGTCTGAACACTATTGAATGGTTCATGACATGGCTTTGTTGGACGGTGATTTCGGGAGCTGGAGCTGGTCTGAATGGGTGAGCTCCATTCATGGGGCTACGCCGCCGAGGAGGGCTTCAAAGCGCGAGGAAAGGTCACGGGACCATGTACGAGTAGACGGCCACTATGCGCTCCTGGTAAACATTTTTTGATTTTTGTTTATTTTATACGTCATTTGCAATTTTAGGGCGTTCTTATTACAATATTAACTAATGTGTTTCTAAATGGCTTTATGAGTGTTGTAATGCACTTTAGAGGCCATAGTGGCCATTAAAATCTCTTTTGCACCGTTGGTTCTTCCTTGTCTCTTTAAGGGAAAGCAACCGTTGTAGAACTTGGATACACAGTCTGAATCCCAGTATTGTTTGGTTCACTCTGGGCTGGATTGGACTGCTTCTTGCTTGTTTTGTTGTTGGTAGATCTACTCTGGCAAGACACCAGGTCCTGAGAGCTGGACGTGCTTGGAGATGTCTCCCTTCCCGGGGATCGGGTACAGTTTCTTATCTGGGCTACCTTACTATCAAATTATAAATCGATTTTTCAATCAATATTACTTATCAGATGAATAGAAAACAATCGATACATCTTATCGGTTGAAAATAAAACAATGGACTCCCCATGAACGACATGGGTTTCAATGTTTATTTTTAAAAACGATATCAACATAAACTTACTTTAATGTCAACAAACTAAACACAAAAACTACTGAACCGACCGGTTTCATATTTTACACAAAGTTATATCTTAAACTCATGCATAGATATATTTATTACTTTAAAACACCCTCGGGTTACGCCGCATGAACATCCTAGGTTTCAATGGTACATAAAAAAATCACAAAATCAAAACCGTATATTTTTGGTCAATTATTTGAAAATTCGACTGCTCCCTATTAACAAATTGTATTTATAATATAATATACAATCTATGGATGTGGCTACGGAGATTTGGGCGTCTTCGGTGGATGAATCTGTTTGACTGGGCTCGAACCTGCTACTGACGTCCTGGAGCTGGCTTGAGGGTTCTAGACTAGGAGTCAAACGTATACTAGCAGTAATGCAATGTGTGAGTTATCAGCCATCCTACAATGTTGTAGAATCACTTGTTTCATTTGGTTGTTTGGACTCTTTACAATAGTGGAGGGTCTTAATAACAGAATGTCCCCGGGAATAGTCCGAAGCGCTACAACAGTAGGACTGTACTATAATAACTATTAAAATATTCACTTATCACCACTATTGATCGAGAAGTAAAATACTGAGACTTTAATTGATCACTGTTCTCATTTTCAATTTGATACCTTCGAGTGTTGTACTTAAAAATAAATTACAATTTGGCTTGAAATATCTGGAGTTTAGTTTTTAATTGGGTGATTCTATATAATAATTTGATTATAAAAATTAAATATCTTTTTCTCATGCACAGTAAGTGCTATTTCTTGCTCATAGAGGTGCTCACCACCATTGACTACGAGGAAAATTTGTAATTTTACAATGGAGTTAAGTTTAGAGCTCAAAATAATTGAGTATTTGAAAGATTACTATTATGACTTAAAGGAATTTATCTATTTTAAATAAAGCAAATATATTAAAAAATAAAGATTTTTGTAATTTGTGCAAAAGTATTTATTTTGGCACAGGCTTACCTGCCACTTAACACACACTTATTACTATTTTTAAAACTAATGTAAATGATTCATTGGTGTGTTTCATGAGCTGTGTGTGTCATGATGTCTGGATTTATATATTATAGGGAATTAAATACAGTAATTTTTTAATAAAAACTGATTTTAATACTTTAAACTGACCTCACAATCCACGCACAGGTATTCTACCCATGTGAGGTTTTTTTAAACATCAATAGATTGTAACTGCAATATGTGTATGTTTTTCAATAAAAAATATTTGATTTGATTTGATTTGTCCTATAAGTCAGTTTAAAGTTAACAAAATCCTTCTACAAATGGTATAAAATAATAGAATAAGTTTCATCATCAAGGGTCCTCTCGTTTTCACGGAGAAGCTTTACATTAAGACAATTTTCAGTGTTACAGAAAGAAATTTATTTATGACCCTTTTCGGATGTCATGTGGTACAAAACGTGAAAATAACCAGAAATATTACAATTCCTAGCAAAGTAAAATACAATTCTTATATTATTTACAGACATAAAACCTCAAACGTGACGAGCACACCGCCGATCTCAACGAGATGTGAACCGGTACGTACAGTACCTACTTGTAAGACTGCTCATGTCGGCAGGTTGGTAGGACTGTTTCCTGCCTCGAGTGTCACGCGCGTTTTTCCCACACTTCCTCCGATTCATACATCACAGCGTAATTACTCTGGCCCGGGGACACATAAATCCCGGGACGTGCGGGTTCGGGCAGCTCCACTCAAATTTGGAGTTCGTTACCCCGCTACCGGAGTTGCATCTTGATGCCCAGACGCCCGTGGCCCGCGGCCCACGCTGTGCAGCCGTGTAATGAGCAAGGGAAGCTGCTAACTTCCCACACTTAACCTTGGACTCTGGGTGATGATCGTGGTACAGATGTATCGCAGACCCACGTGAAGGCGTCCTGTAAGTACATTAATTATTATCAGGCCTAAAAATTTTGAAAATCTTTTCGTATACGTAACAAAGTTCAACTGGACTTACAGTAGATTCTTTTGTAATAAACGCTTAAAGATATCACAAATGAATCTCATTTAGTTTTCAACAGAGTATTTATTTTTATTTTGTATCTATCTAATATTAAGCCGTTGTACGGGTTGAATGACTCAGTGTTACTAAGTAAACTACGTAAATACGTATATAGGGTTGCTCTATCAGTAGTAAAATTCGTCATTTTAGAATAAGAATTGAATATTTAAATATTGAAGATTAGCGCGCCAGCAGATTATTTAGGAATTTATAAATAATCTGCCTATTGTTTCTGGCAAATAAAATCCAAATGTGTTTCTTATAAAATGTAAACATCGTATCAAATTGGTGAAGGTCACCTTTCAGTTTTTTACCTTATATATTTTTTCTCAAAATCTATTAAACCTAAAATTTTCCAATTACATTCAAATTTCAAATTCTTATTTTAATGATAGTGAGGAAACATTAAATTTGAAGAATTTAGAAAGTGTTCGAACATAGTTCATAAAAAGGCCATTAAAAGAGTTCGTAAAAGAATAACGTTGAGACTAATATTCTTAGACAAGTGTTTGTTAGAAAACTTTAATCAAATCCTAATCAAAATCTAACGATACCTCTTGGGAAGATCGAATATACAATAGAATTTGATAAAAGACACTTTTGTGTAATGCGCTGTTGATAGTGCAGGTCCAATGTTACCAACCGACATCATCTACAACAACGGAAAAATCGCCATTATAGGAAAAACAAAATGGCGGCTAAGAAATTAACTGAGGGCTTTTGAACGGTTTAGATGGGATACTAGAACAATACCTGAAAAGGTTATGAAACACCCTGTATATGTATTCAGTATTTGCACCTCCAGTGTTGAATGGTCGTGGAGGAAGCGACCCGGCTCGCGTGAGCTCGCGGCCAAGTCCCTGGCATTTCATCCGACCAAATCACCTCTGATTATAGTACAAACCAATTTTCCAACGAATAATGGATACGACTTAATAATTAATTTCATTTTACAGGGTATTGAGCGCGGTAAGGGAAAATCACTTTGTAATTTCTATTGTGATTTTCTCGTTTCCAGTTACATTATTTATGGGCGAAACCCGATGGCATTTCTGTGTGTCGGTATGGCCACTGCAACTAAATTTACATTTATAATTAGTTGTAATTCCTCATAACTGGTATATTTTAACTTTTCTATAACTTTTAAACTTATATTTTAGTCCAATCTTTTCGCAAGTTCTCATGTATAAGAGCTACCCGCACTTTATTTTACAATATCAACGAATTTTACACAAGAGAAAAGTAGTATTGTATTTAAAAGTAATCATGTAGTTAAAATCGAAGTTAAAAAGAGGTTCCACATTGAGGTAACTATCAAAGAAAACTTCGGTAGATTTTAGCAAATTCAATGACTTGGATAAAGTTTCAGGAGAAGATTTAGCTCTAAGTATTCAAATCCTGTTATAATTTCCTCTTCAAAGAGTAAAATATTTGATTTGGGTGTCGTTATTTTACGCGATCTTAAGAACTTAAATGTGAATATTTGGAACTGAATCCAGTTTTTTAACCTCACCATGTACGCCGTATGCGGTGAATTACAGACAATAAGGAAGAATGTGAATGGCTGGAGTCAAATGAACTAACCAGAGGTGACCGCTCATAATGCGACAGTCGCCCGCTAATGGTTAGAACCAGGCACGTGTGACTGGGCCAGCGCCTTACCCCTGAGCTACCACATGTATCGAGTTTTCGTTTAGTTATATACTGGATTTACAATTACACCAAGCTAACATAAAACTAAAATAAAATATATCACATTTTATGTTGTATTTTTGGGCTCAAGTGTTAAATATTATGGAGGATAAGGAAAAATTTAATATTCCACTTATATATTTTTAACGAAACTTGGTATTTAGCTTCTTGTGCTTGATATACATCCATTTATTCTTAAAAATCATAGTTATGTGTTTATCATGACAGCTTACCTGCGTAATCTTTTCCAACATATAGAGAATAGTTGATGAAACTTGGTATAAAGGCCCAAAATAAAAATTGTTTATGCTATAAATGCCAACATTCAGTGTTCCTTACGGTGGCAAACCTGTATACTCTTTCCCATGTTAATCTTACAGAGAAAAGGCAAATAACTCTCATATTTATTGTTGACAGATAGTGATAAAACTTCTCATATATCATTACTATTACTATTATATTATTGATTTGGAAATTCGCTGAGTACACAGGTCTGCTGCGACGAGGGTTTTTGACTATCCAAGTCAAAGGCGCTGCCTTTTTAGTTAAATGAGTTTATAAAATTAGTTAGTTCTAATTAATTATGAATGTGATTTTACAAAAGCTTTTTCGAAAAATAGTTCTAACCTTAAAAGGAACCTCGAGATTTGAGCTCGTGCCCTTTTGCCAAGTTCAAAATTCTAAGCCAAGTAATGCTAGGATAGTAAATAGTCAAAATAAAAATTGTTTTAGCTAGAAATGCACACATTTAGTGTTCCTCACGGTAGCAAACCTGCATACTCTTTCCCATGTTTATCCTACGGAGAATAGGCAAATAACTCTCATATTTATCGACAGATATCGTACAATACTATATCAATCTTGTTATAATATAGTTTTGTTATATTTCATTTGGAAATTCACTGAGTGCGCTGGTCTGCTACGAGGGAGGTATTTCCTATTATAATGTGATTTAAGCTTTAATTAGGAAAAACTGTTAAAAGGGAAAAGAATTCTGTTAAGGTCCTTCGTCTATAGCTCAGGTCCCGAATTCTGCACGGATCTGAACAAACGGTTACATCCGAGATCAGTACATGGGTATTGAGAGATATAAAGTCTTCCACTTTGAATTTATGAACCCCGTCAGGGTGTAAAAGGATGTCAAATTTTGTAGGTAGGTGGTTACTTTATGCGAGTCTTGAGGTGGGTATATGACCACATACGTTAAAGGTCCATAGATCGTCGTCCGCATTGCCAGATATACCGCTGAGGCTGCTGGATAATGTTTTCTTCTAAAACATTTACATCAGTTTTCCATTGAGAGATGTCGCCGTATATAACGGGAGCTGGTAGACTGCGGAGTGCGGACAAGCGTCGTTAGGTCTAATTAAAGGATGATACTGTTGTCGAGAGCGAGCAGGGGGCCGCAGTCATAATGGCGGGCAAGGGATATGATTAATAAAGCCTAGATTGATCAACATTTGACTGATTAGAATGAAGGGGTGTCGCTTGACTGGCTAGTTGGCGGCCTACATTGTCACAATCTGTCTCTCTCTCTCTAGCGTTCACACATCTCTCTGAGGCGGTTTACATCACTTTGTAATTAGGTATAAGAGACAATGTGTTGTTGTAAGTTGACAAATTTATACTTTTAATGATTAAAAATTATTTATGGACGGTCGTCCCAGCTAAAAACATAAGTAATTAACCATTCCTTGTTGATGATTGTTAATTTTATATGCTTTTAGTGGACAAAAGTATCTATGGACGATCATTACCAGCTGAAAGCAGAAGTAATTGATGATTCCTTGTTGATGGCGTCGGAGCACGCATCTATATGCATTAGGAGATCAACTAGTGACGATTGTAGGATTAATATTCCACCTGATACTCCACTAATAGCTAGTGAGGCTCTCCGGCATCGACAATGAACCAGAACCACGTCATCACAGCACAATTAGCCACACGACTGTATTATCTGGGACATGGTGTCTGCATACGAATCGCTCCTATCACCATTGCATCTTTGGCTAGCCTTGCGGGCGAATGAACCCTAATCAGGCTTGTTGTTAGCTTAATGTGAAGTGTGGGTCACACATTCCGGCCTCTATTGCTTGGTTAGGAGGGTTTACAATTTATAGCCTCAGTCTTGTGTGTATTTATCGGCGGCTACTCGTTATCATAGCCATTCATATTTATGTAACACTATTCAGTCTGCACCTACACAGTTTTTCACTTCATACGGGAACAATGATAAATTTAAATATATCGTTGTGACGTTGTTTTGTACCAGATAATCTACCGCACAATCCTTAATTACCGCAAATTCCCTAGCTCGCACATTCACCACCAAGTCAAGGTGGTGATAAACAGTTTAGTATTTTCCTAGGAAAATCCCTTCTTATAATTTTTTGTTTTATTGTTTCAATTAATAGCCTATATATATTTTTTTAATATTGCGTAATATAACAGCAAACATTGATAGCTTTACCCACTATTATAACACGTTAAACCGAATTCATTTTCAAATAAACAAAAAATGCTTTTTAATTAAAAAAATACCTGTTTCGGGTTTAAATTTTTTTACATATTTGTGTTAATATTAATGTTTAAGTTCTACGTGGACAGAATGGATTAATATTATTTAAAACATATAAAATTCTCAAAAAATTTATGTTACAGCATCCTGCATTTTGGCGGGAATTTCGATCATATTGAAATTTTAATCAACACGCAGTGTGCTGCAAAAAGGTGTTTCTAGGAAAATTCAATGAGTTTTGAACAACGGTCTACTCTTTTTTATAAAATGTAGGCCTAATATCCAAATACGAAAATATAATCATACGATGAAGGAGTGCCTTACTATCCTGGCAGGTATTTGGCTTAGAATCTTGGACTTGGCAAAAGGGCACGAATTCAAATCTCGAGGTGCCTTTTAAGGTGGAACTATTTTTCCAAAAACCCACACTCTTACTAATTAGAACTCACTAATTTTCATTTAACTAAAAAGTCGACATCTTTAGCTTTGATAGTTAAAAAGCAATATATTTTAGCTGGTAACGTTAATTTTAAAAAATCAGCCATTTGCAAATCCTTGTTACACAACTAATTCAACTACTGTACAACACAACAACCGGAAATGTCCGCGTTATTAACCGATTCCACCGAATTATTTCCTATTAGCCAATTTCCTCTCGTCCAATCGCACTGCAGCCTCCCACAACACAATACCGCTCCTGGTTTCTCAAAATTAGCCGAGGATCGCCGGAAGTAGAGTCGCGAACAATGTCGACGTATGGGACATTTAATGCAGTAATGAGGTTAGTTTCCCCGCTACCCTCGCATGACCAGGAAGCAATTAGGTATGATCTGTCAGACAATGGGTTGCGAAACTGGTGTAAACCAATTTTTTACAAAAACCCACAATGGAACTAATCGATTCGTCCCCGCGGCCGTCACATGAGAAGGTTCGCACGAGGTTCGGCCGTCGGCCGTACATGCGATGGATTCTTGATGGCTGTATTTTTACGTTGTCACGTATATAGGGGAAACCCCATAATAACCACATGTTTCAACTGCAAATATGTCGGAAGCTTTGAAAATAATATAAATGCACATCGTTTTGGAGAGTAAATGCATAGAAAAACAAGTAGCTATACCACCATCAGAGTACTTACAGACAGAGGTACAGTATTACTATAAAAAGATAATGGTATATACCTCAGTCTGAGATATATATTATCAGCTTACGCCAACGAATCCAAATAGAAAAACACGTTGGTGTAGCTTATTTACAAATAAAACTAACATAACCTATACAACACATTACAATACCAAATAATAATTAAAATATGACACCTGTCATGGAACACTCCGCTAAGAACAGACTGTCAGGAAAGTTCAAATCATTTCTTTATTATCTGTGTTATCAGCGATAAACTGATGTAGATAGGTGCTAGCAAGACACCCAAGCATCCAGGTAACGACAACTGAACTTTAACTTACAATATAGTTTTGATTTGACAATAACTGAAATTTCCTATACCGCATTATAAGATAAGTATGTACGAATAAGATAAGAGATTGAGTATGTTCCGATCTCGCTCAACAATAAAATCAATAAAAAGAGATTTTTTCTAAAAATGACTTAACAGAAAATCTCTTAAAATCCAGGAAAACTGTAAACAGACATAAATAATGAGGTAAAAAGGAAGTCACTACATTAATTAACTATATTAATTACATAAATATGAAAGTAATTTATAGGCAACAATTTTCTACCAAAATGAAAAATTTTTGCAAAAATGTCCATATATTATTATGGAAACGTTTTGGCATTTATAGCTGAGTAGGTAGATTACAGGCCCATCCAAAACATACTCGGGTTCGATTCCCAGTCAAGATCCCCAGATTCAAGATTTGTATCTCACTGTCACCGTGCTTGGGAAAGACGTCGTCGAGCTGTTGGTCAATGGCCCCGGCTAAATGAGTAGTCTATAAATCAATTTAGAGGAAGAGACTGAAAACTGTGATACTTGACCTTGGTTACACGAACCTATACCAACTTTAAACATTGTTTAGTTGAAGTAGAATTGAAATGCCGTATTTATATCAATAAATTCAAATAACCAAACGTATTAATAATGCGTTTTTGTTAGTTTTGTAAATCAAATTAGGTCTATTCTTCTACCTAATGTGTCTATTCTTCTGTGATGATCAAAATATTTGGTTTAATTGACTCAGAATCTAATTATTTCACAATTAATGCCACAAAGAAAACCTCTAATTACTATAAACTTCCAGCATCAAAAACACGTCGGGGAAGACAATTTGGGTAATTATTCAAAGGACGTTGGAAATGAAAGATATTTTGATTATTCGTTAATATGTACATGACAATGAAGACGAGCTAAGGAACACTCGAAATTGCAAATTAATAAAAACGGAACGCTCAAAGCAATTAGCTCTCCAGAGTCATTAGTGCACAAAGGCACTTGAGTGAGACAAGACATTTTTGTGAAATAATTAGACCAATCCGGGAAGCTTGTTTCGATTAATAAGCCCTGTGCAGCTCGAGTGGCTAATTTTGACGGGATCAAAGTGAAGTGATCGCGTCAAAGAGCATAAACAGGTTGGCCAATTACGGGCTCAAGACAGAAATTGTCGTACCTGAACGACTCTTGTACTTGCGAGACAATGGCGTCCTCTAGAAATGAGAAGAGTTTGAGAGGGAAGGTTCCGGATTTAATTATTTAAAAATATATTTTGTGCCTGTAGCTGTAGTATAAGGACACAGATAAACATGAGCTTCCAAAACGGCATACAAAAATTAAAAACTATTTGCTACCATGTGTCAAACTCATTGATCAGTGATTCATTCCACTAAAGGATGTTTTGTTTGCGGATGTACGGTCCTAGAGGATTACCCTAAAAAGAAAAGTTTAGGGATCCCTGGAGGTTTTTTCTCCTTGCCAGGGAAGATGGGAGTTATTGTGTAAGAGTATAATCCTCAAGTACAGTCCGAGCCCGGTTCTGGGTTGGGGTTGTGTGTTTGTACTTCTCTGACAATTAGGTAGATTTTTCCATGTACTACCTTTCCCATCCATACGAATCCCTCCTTTCCAGTTGCCGTACAACATTCCACAGGAAGACGCGTCTAGCCGTCTTTGCTGGGGACTCCTAATCCTGCAGAATTGAACATATACCTTGGTGGGAGTATGTTCCTGTTAATCTTTTATGATTTAATGACTCTAAATTAATTTTCTTTGGTCAACCTGTTGTTTTGTTGGACCTTACTAGTATATCAATGTAATTGAGCAAACGTTTTTACTGCTCAGTGCACAGCCCAATTTATATTCTTACCAAAACCACCATAACTAGAATACATGCTAAAAATAGATAATTCTTGACCAGCCAAAGGTGAAAATATGAGTATTTACGTACGAGCATCATTCTACTTGTGACACCATGTTGTTAGTTATTAGGTTTTAATGCAATACAATTTAAATAATATTTTTTTCATATTATTATAAAACCTACCCAGGTAGTTATTTTAAGTATGAGTAAGAAATACGTTGATTGTGGCGCGATCTAGTAGTCTTGTTACTGACTAAGACTACATGTCCCTTGAAACAGAGCTGTTAATTAATAGGAATTAGGACAACAACCAATGGATCCAAGGAAACCTACTGTTTTACGTGGAATCGATCCGAAGCACAATTTTGCCACTGAATAACAATTAATTTGGTCTTATTATGATGATGGTTTTTGCGAATAAACCTAGTATTCAATAGTGCAGACGTTAATCAACGCTAGATATATCATATCCCGACCATCTCGCATTGCTATCCACAAGAACTTTAAATCACATAATTACTAATTACATACATTACATAGTTACTAGGTGAGACAAAACGTAACCTATTTGGGCCAAGTCCATCATGAAGTGCGTGTTAGGTTTGATCACGCTTGGTCAATTTAGCGAAGACCATAGAGGAACAAAATTTAATTATAACATAAGATACACTAACGCATCTACATCCTGTCTTCCTTGGCTCAGGTAAAAGTCACCTATTTCGCGCAACCAGGGAGTTTTACCAGGACATCTGCCTCAATAAGTCATTAGCCACAGGAACCTCGGAACCTCCTCCGCAGCTGTTGGCGGCGACTGTTTCCACAACCGGTACAACTCCCCGGAGCTGCGGCGGTCGAGGCTGCACCAATCATAACATTAACGGCCGATACCGATCGCTATCGCGATTTATCGCGACCACACGTTAATTACCGCGATCCGCGAGACACTCCCTCTTGAATATGCAGCGCTCCCCGCGGCCAGCGGCGCAATTAAAGCTTCTCGCCTCCGCCGCCGCTCTCGTTCGCGATGCGCGATTATGTTCGGTCCGGATAAGCGATCTGACCTAAAGCTGTGGTGAACAAATGAGCGTAATGGAGATACCCGCACGTCCGAGCACGCTGTGGTTGTTTTATCTGTTCGAGATTATGGTTAATGTCTCTTACACGGATATGGCGTTAACGTCGCCTTTGTTCAAAGAACTTTCCGGTTATTATGATAAACTTTTTTTTATTCGAGGTAAGAAAATTTTACGATAGTTTCAACTTATTTAATAAAACCTTTCGATTTTAAATTAAAGGCAACAGATTGGGCTACCTTAAGAAAGTTAACTTATACGGTTAAAGATGGATTAGAGGTGATGAACCCCCCACGGAAGTTGGGCAATGTTAAGTATTCTCATATTCTTTTAAAGATTATAAATTGGGTAAACAACTTTTTCAGAATAATCTTTTTACCATGTATTAGTATTTGGGACTAAGTCAAATCAAATTACCTCTAACAATATGAGCACTAAAGAAGCACGGTATTCTACGTAAAATATTTTTGTTGTGTCCCCAAACTACATCCGAAATAAAAGTTAAAAATTGTTACGCTCGGAAACCTCTTATTTCATTTACATATACAATATCCCAAAGTATATTCGCCCCCTCTTGTAATAAAAATGCAAGTAAGGGTAGGAGTGTTTTAATATATCTTATACAATATGTGAAAATGGTTTATGATTACATAAATAAAGTGCAAGATGAAATTCAAGAAACATCTATAAATTTAGAATAATTACTTCTCCATTATCTTCACACCAGTGAACTATAGTGAACTACTGCTTGCCACTAGCTGCAAATCTGTTTTACTCTCATATCTATCAACTTATAAAAAACGTACTTGCATTTCACCTATGTACAGTATTCCATTTTAAATTTGCAATAAAATGATTCCTCACGCACTGGTTCCATTCACTTACTATTCCAATCGTCAAAGAACAACACTTGTCATACAAATTGCCAGAATCTCTCCTTGTTTTCCTAGGTAATTGACATCATAATCGAGATTTGTTCGCTGTGAGAGGATGCGGATATGAGCTGTGGAGATGGAGATGGTGTCCCATGTAAATGGCCGGTAAGAGCTGTAATCATCCGCATCTCTGGAGGTCCTGTGGACTTGGGGAGAATGTTGATGGATGGTCATTGGACATAGTTATCAGACAACTGGCTTTCCTCTGGAACTTAAATGGGTAAAATGGCTTTCTTTTTTCCACCGGGTAAAATCTGAAGAAAGTTGAACGACTAATTTAGATTGTAAAAATTATAGAGGAAACATAACATAAAGATTTTTTCATGTCTTAATTTTTTACAGCTTCAACAGTTAAGCGAACTTTTAGTTATGATAGTTGAAGGTATCGAAGCTACCTTACAAGTAGAAATAATCCGAGTAATCATGTATCTACATGATATCTATCTGCATGTGTAACTGGCTGACGTTACTATAGGGTTTGTGAATTCTTAGGGGAATCATACCATGAACTACGGTCATTTTAAAATTGTCAGTATCCCAACTCCTACGCACACACCCAAAATTTAAGAGTGATTTTTAATAATTCATATATTATTTTCTGGTCCTTAAATCTCATTAACTCGCTTGAAACATAAAATAATATGTGGCACACACTGCTTAGTTTCCCTTTTGTGAACAATAAAAGTTAAAAATCACTTTGTTATAAAGATGTTATGGAAATAAGTGGTGTAGGGCCTATTTAAAACTACGGTAGTAATTTCAAATCTATTCAATAACATTAGTACCATTTTACCATTTTAAAATAGATAACTTTTTTCAATACATACAAGTTCGGACTATAAATGTAATAAAAAAGTAATAACAGTGTCAAAGTAGGTCTACCTTTTGCCATATTATTTTAAATTAAATTTACAAAGTAAAAGCTGGCTGACGTCAAAAGATCAAGCACAGACACCATTAATTAAAAAAATTATTAGTTGCGATCGGCTGTTGGGCTATTAATTAACAGTCCTGTCTAAGGAACATGTCAGCCTTAGTCAGTAACAAGACTACAAGATCGCGCCACAATCATCCTACATTTAATCCTCATTTATACTTGGCTTAAAATACCTACATTGTAGTATGGTTGCCATTTCAATGATCTAATCTAATCTAACATGAGCATCCCGATATTGTTGCTGGGGGTGAATCTATAATGAGTGGTAATCCTTTGAAAGCACAGATATTACGTTGAAATACCGTGGAATAGACTGGGCTACACCATGCACTTAGCACCTTACTAGCCTTAGCTATTCAGATAATTTCTAATAAAGTTATTGACTGAGATGGTGGCGTCATCCTGTAATCCAGCTACTTGGAGGTCACGAATTGTGGATAGTTGTGAGCGATGGTCAGTGGGTGTAGTGTTCTCTAGTGTGGATTCACGTCCGCACTATTGAAAGCTACGTTAATCCGCAAAGACCATCCTCATAATTAGACAAATTCGTAATTCAGAGGCAGTGGTTCGGATTCCACGTTAAACTGTAGGTCCATTAGTTGCCATCGGCTGTTGGGCTCTTAATTAACAGTCCTGTCTAAGGAACATGTCAGCCTTAGTCAGTAACAAGACTACACAATCATCATACATTAATTCTTCATTTATACTTGGCTTAAAATACCTACCTTGTAGTATGGTCGCATTTCAATAATCTAATCTAATCATCAATCTATTGCGTTCCTTATTTTAGTTTTGGTATACATTTAATATCTAAAAATAGTAATATTACTTATAAACAATCATTTCTTTAAATTGCCTTAAATATATTTGTCATAAAATAATATATTAATAGGAATTTTCTAATTTATTTAAAATTTGATCCCGTCGACTGGATTTTTATACATGAATATAAAAAAGGAAAGCAAAGTTTAAATGTTTTCAAGTGGTTCAATTTATAATTATTAGAATATATTACTCCTGGAGATAAAACAGAAGGTTCTGACGATTAATGAAAACCACAATGTTTATGTCATATTCATTTTGGTTACACTTGTGAAAACTATACTTACTTAACTAAACTTAAAAAGAATGATTAATTCGATTTATCCACATATCATACATAATATCTACACAACTATTTTATTGTAATAGCATTTATACATTTTATATATTACTTAAAAGTCTCCTCTTTTTTTTAAACACTAATAATTGTCTGCATAATTCACAGTACACCAAAATTATAAAAAAATTAGGCAACTTTTTATAGTCTCACAAATTGTATACACACAGTTTAACCTAATTATTTCCACCCCTATTTACAAAGCACCTGTTTGTTCAACCGATTTCCGAAGGGGTGGGTGAAACCAACACCTTTATCCAAGGAAACAAAAAGCGACGTGTCGGTCAGGGCTGAGTGGGCTCATTCTCCGTTGATTAATTGAATTTCACAGCGGCGTCGCCCGACCGGCACCTAACTGCTTAGTTTCCCAAAACAGACCTTTTCAATTAAACCCGCTGTTTATGACAAATTGACCCGGACCGGAGCGACTACAGGTGGCGACCGGCCATTGGGACCAATGGGACTCCTTCACTTGCATTGTCCTGGTTCCGCTCCACAGGGTCTCCGCCATACTGCAAGTTTCTTACTTGATGGCGATCTTTTAGTTTAATTTGGTGGAGCGTTTCGTTTTTGTAAGGGGAGTTGCAGTCTATTTTATTATACTTGGCCCAACCACATATACACTACAGATCTGTGTTGTGGTATCACGCAAAGATAGGGTTAAGTTCTAGGAGTACAGTAGGCCTACTGATAAAATCCCGATTGGACTCTGGGATCAGAACCACAGCCGTCGCTGGTCGAGGTTTCCGCATTTGCAAGTGAGATCAGCTGATAAAGAAATTTTTAATTTTAACTGTTCATTTTTTTGTTCTGGAAAGAATTGTTGTTTGAACTGTCTAAAATCGGTAAGGTGGTGTATATGTGATTTGATGTAAGATTAATGTTTGATTTATTCGATTCATAATTTAAACGTGTGTCTGATTTACTAACAAGCTATTTCGCCAAAATAAGTTTTTTATCATAAAAACTACTGGTACTAGGTTTTCAGATTTAACTAAGCAGTATGACGGAAGTGGAGATTTTAGTAAGGGGCAAAAAAGTTGGTAAAAAGAATTGGTATGTAAACTACAAAAAGTTAAAGATTTGGAAACGGTCCGTCCTTCATTTATGTCAGGAGGTGCATTTGCTGTTTATGACCGACTGTCGGAAAATATCAAAAGTGACTACGGAGCTCTCGCAAATGCGTTCCTACATACCTTTTTAACGGATTCCAAGCTTTAGCAAACAGGACGTGGAGAGTGTGGTAAAGAATTGTAAAGATTGTTTGTCTGTAGATCCTTCTCCCATCAAATGGGATCCAGGATATTTGAATTGTGACAACAATTGGCACGCGCTTGCCAATTGTTTCTCGTTATAGATCAAGTAAATTTCTTACAATTATAGATTGCGGTCAGAGTCAATTTTGCATACGGCGTCGGATCCCAAGTGAGACTAAAGAACACGTAGTCAAGATCTTACTTTAATTGTTTTCAGAGCGAGGTCCACCCCAAGAACTGCTGATAACAAACAGTACAACGTTTAGATGTGAACAAATTGAACACATATATTATGAAGAATGAATAAATCAATTTCTTCCTTATTTTTCAACCTTTTTCCGTGAAACTTGGTATGAAGCGTAAGGTAAAATGATCCAACAAAGCCCAATCAAAAAAGCTTGGTATTATCGTGGTGGGGGGGTGTCCCTCATAAAATTCTAACAATTAATTTAACTTTGTTTCTCTTGTTATTTTCAGATATTGGATCATTATTTTTGAAACAATAAATTTCTAAATTATATTTAGATGAACTTTAAAGAATATGGTGATTGTTCTATTACAGATTGTCGTTTTTAAATTTACTTAAGGTAGAAAATACGTCAGTCCACTGATACCGTTTATTGTAAAAAATCTAAAAAAGATTGTATCATGCATTCCCAAAAATTTCATGTGTACTTATTGGGATGGGATTAATTATTAACCATAATTAATTTAAATAAATCATATATTAATGGGAGTAATTTAAAGTACTTATTGGGATTAATTAGGATGGATGTTGCAGAGGTTTTAATTCCCGTTTCGAAAGGTCGCGGGTTTTTTTAGGGAGAGGCGGAAGAAATGCTTTTGCACACATGTGGCCAGCCTGTAGTGTGGGATCCCCCTAAGAAGCGGGGTCACCCACTAAAAAAACCTCCTCTACCCTTTAGGTTTCTAACCTGGAACCGTTTGTCACATTACAACAGGCTAGGCTTAAATTTGGCTTACGCCCTTGGGACTCACTCCATGTCCAGGCACTTTTTCAGGTGATCTGGGCCTCTTCGCGGTCTAGAAGGACGCCCGGACGAACTGTGACAAACAATCCCAGTTTCCCTCGTCCTCAATAATTGTGGCAGATCGTGTCCACCGAGAAAACATTAAGTTTTCGTGCAGCCTCCAGGCGGGGACTTTCCCAACGGGAACAGCGGAAGAAAGTGTGCTCCGCATCGTCAGGAACACCCGGGTAGTAAATGCAATCCGGTAAACCAGTTTTACCCATCTGATTCAGGTACGACTTGTAATAGCCATGCCCTGTCGCGGGTTGGATTCAGAACAAGTGATAGTGATAGTTCACTCTTCGATCACCAAGCTGCTTTTGTTCACATTATTGAATGATCCTGTAAAATTAATCAGCCGGCCTTTGCCAGTAACAGGAACTTCATATCATAAAATCAATTCATGTATACTCAACACACCAAGTTTATTAATTTAATTTAACGTAATCTTCTGTTAGGAGAAGCCTGTGGTTCATTGAGATAGCTCACCACTAACATCGTGAATCTCAATAATGCTGAAAATCGATTTAAAGTGTGAGTTTGGTAGTCTTAAAAGATCGCGAGCGGCTTATGAATGATGACTTATGACACTACTTGACTCTTGTAATAGTACCCTAGATACTAGATACAGTAGATACTAGATACCCTAGATACAGTACCCAAGCCTCACTTTAGGGTGGATCTTGGGAGAAATTCCTTAGGAGTTCTTCAACACCAGCGCTTTTTACTTACTTCTCTTAAGTAAATTGTTTGAATGTTAAATTCAAACAATAGCTTTATCGTTGTTTTGAAGCAAATATCTTGCACTTGGGAAATTTTAAAGGGCAATAGTGTATAGCGATCAATCTGATTAGAACTTCAATGTTTTTTTTTATTCAGTAGATATTTAATTCCCATTTCAAATTGTTACTACTGTATATCTCTTTGTATTTAAATTCATGTTTGAAGCGAGGCATGAATAAATAACTGTCTAAAATTTCTCTTATAAGGCTTAAAAATGCAATATGGCGGAAGTACTGAAGACTTTAAAGGAGTTTGCTATTGATCCGGCACGTATGCGTGTAGACATTTTTTTAAATAATTTTTCGTTACAAAACGAAAATCCCAAATACAACAAGTGGGTCCCAATAACTAATAACTGTCAACTGACCGATTCTCCAAGTATCCTAACGCTCCACGCTATTTTGGCGGTAAAAACGGAACTACGAGTCTTTGTCTTGTCGCCAACTTCCGCCACATTGTTTACACCGGCTAACCCCTCACCCCCTCCCGCTTCACGGTTGTTTCCCACTCCAAATTATCTGTAAAATATAATAATTCTGGGAAACCGGCGCGGCGGTCGGATGTACGGTGGGAGTTAATTGTTTAATTGGCTAACGATTCTCACGGTGCTGCTCCTGGCGGACGCTGGAGTGACAACTCGCCCAAGAGAACAACAATCGTCTGTCTGTGGCAAACGCTGTGAAATTATTAATGTTTTATATTCCTCCTCTCGGATGGCCTGGTTCTGATGACCAGACGTCCGGCTTGAGTATCAAACGAGAATTTTCTTCCTTTTAAGAATTTACTTCCTTTTCCCTGACTTTCAACAGGGTATGCTAAATGTCCATTTTTGTAAATTTTAAGTAAAATAATTTTTTTATCTAAAATAACGTGACTATACTTTACTGTAAGTATTATTGCGCATTGACTAAAAGATTTATACCAAAACATTTTGTTCTCTTCCAAGTTTCTATTATTGTACAATGTACATGGACTTTAAGGTTTTTTTAATAAGTTCAACTCTTTCTCTATATTATTATATTAGTTAAATTATGTACTTATACCTATAAATGAAATTCGAATATTGCCTTCATCTGTTTATAAATGGATGTCTTTATGAATCCCAACGTCCTACGGTATAAATAATGTTTGTCGGGTCACCTCCCTTAGTACAACAGCAGTCACTATCGTCATAAGCCCATCTGGCTCTCCCGGGGGCCTGAACCTGAACACCCATGTGGTGTATCTGTCCTTAGATTCACATAAGTCTGTATACCAGTATCTATCGTTCTCCTCCTATGTTTATGGATGTGCTCCTCTTTGAACGCAAATGTTTACTCAGTAAAATATTTTAATATGGTCACCCTGCAGAAGGAAATTTTCATCTGGTCGTGCGTGAGGCTTTTCATGACTTCACGACACTTAAAAAAGAAAGCTATTTGCGTTTTAAGACTTTAAAATTCCAAATATCTCTAAGTTCTTATGATTAAATACTTACTACAAATCTAATAGAAATTTTATTAAATAAAAATAGTTATTAAACAACCATTCTAAGTTGGCCGATGGGTTCTAAGTACGCCTACTGTTAAAGTTGTGCACCAACTCTGATGGAGTTATAATTTAAAGCTTAGGAAAAGATAATTTATATAAATGTATGTATTCGTTGTTGGTGATGGGTGGGTTTATATTATGTAAGTTAATATTGAGAACATTTTTACATCAAGATTAGTAAAACAAATTGGTATAACTAATGGGGATGGAAAATTCCCGGAACAATAATTTAAATAAAAATTTAGGCTACATATTTGATGTAATATACCGATACATATTTGACCGATAGCTTTCAACTTAAATTTACATGAGAACTGTCGAGTCGAAAACAAATCACATCTTAATAGGAAATCTCATTCAAAAAATAACATTAAATGAAATAATACCACTTTTAAAGAACGTATAAGCCTAGCGGACCTCGACTTTATATCAGTAAATGTAAGACGTCAAGGAAACACGTTTCTGTATTTCCTTCCTTTTACAGAAGGCAAATTTCACAGGAAAATTGTCCAGTTGGAGACCTCGGAAGCATCACAATTTTCACCCATCAGCTCCATACCGGGCGGCAACGTGCTGTATTTACCGCAAACCGGGTCAGGGAACACTGAGCGCGTTTTACGACGCGCGTTACGCTAACTATAAACGCGTTTACGACCTGTTAAGTCTTGCAGCCTCTGGCCAAAGTCGCACGTCCCACATCTGCCGGCTTGTTGTCGCAACAGCCTGAAAGAGCGTGGTTATTTTGGATTTTTGTTCACTTCGAGCGCGGAACACTCAGAAATGGATAATTATCACACCATAATAAGTCAAAACACTAAATGTGTGGATAATTGTTCCTACAATTTCGAATGGATTGTGTACATATTCAGTTGAGTGTGAAAATTAGGGGCAAAAAAGGTAAACATAAGAAAAACGAAATATGCGGCTCCGTAATCCGTAAGTCTGTCGGTTCCATCCTCGACACAATCCTTTCAAAATTTTGAGATTGTTCGTTATAATAGTCCTGGCAAATGAATTAGTTTGTCTTGGACAGAAAAAGCTATTATCATCAACTTGAAAGTTAGTATGTTCAGTGGTTGTAGTAAGCTACCCATCTTCATAATCTGAAGGACGCGTATGACGGGACACTACTGACGCCTTAAGCACCTTTTCTTAAATGACGTGGAGAAGAATATGTGTATGTCACTTGTTTGATTTTAGACTTACCTGGCTTTTATCGTTGGAATATTAATTTAATGGTCCTGGAAAATGAATCAGATGGTCCCATATCATACACAGGGTGTTCAATAAGTGGGGGACAAACTTCCAGGTAAGATAGTACTTATCAAAATAAACAAAAAATATTCAATTAACATATATCGGAAAAATCCTTCGTTTAGCCACTAGCCACCATTTTGTATTTTTTTACAAAATATGTTATTGCTCAAGAACTATTTGAGCTGCAGAAACCAAACTTTGCACACTTGTTAATTGGTCAAAGAGAAAAATAATCTCAAAATATCATTTAGTTTGCTTTCATATTTTCAAAATGGCGGTGGTTAAGTCTTTTAATTTAAATAACAAAAAAACAATACGGTAACCTTATAAAATTTTTACAAGAAATAAAAAAGATTATACTTTTAATTTTAAATCTAATGATACTTTGTTGAACGAAATCCGTCCAGCGATAAGCGATAAAATAGTTAGTGACCTTATCTGATTAATTTTGTCACGTTAAAAACATCTTTTTCCCTAACACAGAATCCTACGATACGTAAGATTCTGTGTTAGGGAAAAAGTAAGTTCACTTCTGACTTATCAGGAAATATCATTTGAATTTGTATATAATTTATAATTCAGCTGTATTTGATATAGATTTTTCCTCTGTCATTTGTTCTGATTGTAAAAACAGTTAGCAGATGGTGCGATCGAGCTGGTAATTCACCCAGTCCGTCAACAATAGTTTTGATTTGTAAATCAAGATTTCAAATAATAAGTATTTTCTCATATTAACAAAAGGACATCAAAAGTTTTTATTACGATCATTTAGCAACAAGATTGGTATCTCGTTTAAATTAGACGTTTTTAAACAAAATGAAAAGAAGAACAAAGTTCATATTACTCGCAGTATATTACATTGCCAGTGTCTTGATAGGCGTTCTAATCGCCCTGACGTCAACCCCGATTTGCCTCCATGAACAGTGCGTCCAAAAATCCGCTTTCCTCCTCAGTAAAATGGACCAAACTGTGGATCCATGTAAGGATTTTTACAAATTCATGTGCGGCGCGGCGAGGGAAGTGCCTCCGAAACCGTATTTCAACGTGCCTGGGAAAAACGCGTCGTCGGATCCGAGGCAGTCCGAGTCAGTGTTTAGATACATGGTGAGGAAGGTGTCGCTGTACTCGGGCGCGACGAGGGCGGGGACCTTCAAGTCGTATCATATGTTGTTCCACGAGAAGCTGCTGGCCCAGTTCTTCACCATGTGCAACAGAGTAGTCAAGACCGGAGACCAAGCGACCACAGAGGAGGTCAGGGTTAAGTTGCAACTCGCTGTGTACGGAACTGGCATGAGCGTCAGGGATCTGTTCAATCAAAAACACTTCCTGAAAAGTCTGACAGTTGGCAAGTTCGAACTGAGACTGAAGGAAGTAGGTTTTGCAGGGCGGCATCTTTTTGAGGCACAAATCAGGCGAGACCGCCAAGATCGAGATTATTTGACATTGTACGTGTCCAGAGCAGTAACATTCCTGAGCATACAACCTTCAGATGTACTTTCAAAAAAACCGATAGAGTGGATAGACACGGTGCGACCTCTTATTCAACATTTTGCTCCGTCTTGCGCAGATGCAGACTTTGATACTGACGTGTTGCTAGGGGCGCTGGAAATATGGATCTCGATGGCGACGATAGCCTTCACGAAGGAGGATGGCAAAGCTGCCGACGAGGCGGTGCCGATGGCCGAAATACAGAAAAGGTTCCCCGATTTGGATTTCAAAGGTTTTCTCGAAAGTATGGGGGCTAAACCTATAAACGTGCGTTACATATACTTAATGGGGAATTCTAGGAACTATTTCATTGAGCTGCAAAAATTAATGTCCAAACATACAAGACAGCAAAAAGTTGTGTACCAGGTCCTCCAATGCGTGTGGGATGTAGTGCCTTTTTTACAGCTCACCTCATTCTTAAACAGTATGCTAAGCGGTATAGGATCATTAAGCTCCCAAAATGATCTCTGCAAAAACTTCCTCGGAAAGAAATTTGTTGGAATGGTTTTGTCTTTGGTAATAGAGAGGTTCCAACTGGAAAGAAATCCTCCGGATATACTGGAGAACGTTTTCCCGACTTTTCAAGGCGTCATGAGTTCCTGGATGAACAAAGCCTCTTGGATGGATGCGAAAACTAGGATAGCAGGGAATGAAAAACTCAGTGCCATGCAGAAAAGAATTTCCTTATCGAAAAAGCAGTTCGACAGCGTGAAAACCCCGGGTAAACGCTCCAAGTTTTACAACGGCCTCTGCGTACAGCGGAGTGTATTGCAGACCTTGTTGTGTCTGAACGCTTTCTTCTCCAAAAAGAATTACGGTCTCTTTCATAGGGAACTGACGGGATTTGACGAAGCGGACCAAATAGAAATGGGCGATATAACATACGATCAGACGTCTAACATGTTTAACGTGCCTATATTCATTTTACGTTTTCCCGCATTCGACAGCGCATGGCCGCTGCATGTCAACTTTGGCGGGATCGGTGTGGAGATAGCGGCGGCTCTCACCGACGGCTTCGACTACTTCGGCTCCCAGCGGGACAAGTTTGGCTTAGTCAACAGCTGGTGGACCAACGAGACGTTGGACAACTACAAGAAAAGAGAAGTGGAATGTTCTACTTTAATGAGACCTGTGGTAGAGCGGCGTCCTCGTAAAACTAATTATACTGTTCGAGATCACAAAACGTTGACGGATAGAGATTTGGAACACGGAGAACTATCGAAGAGCTACTGGAGAAATATAGAGGGTATCAGGATGGCTATAATATCGTACAAAGCCTACAGGTCCAAGTTGTCGTACAGGGGCCGGTTCCTCCCCGGACTTGAACAATTTTCAGAAAGTCAAAATTACTTCCTCGCCCACGCCCACATGCGTTGCTTGCCCCCAAATCCTAGTTTTGACCTCAAAACAAACCAAACCATATATTTTCAAGCAATAGTAAATTTGAAAGAATTCAAAGACGCTTTCCATTGTTATGGCACGAAGCCCAGCGCTAGTCGTAAAGTGGCGGCTGTTGGCAAAGCTACTCAGAAATGTATGATATTCTAATCATCTCGACAAGTCATATCACTGTTTTATAAGCTGTACCTTTTTCAAAATGAACTTACAAATTTAAAACGGCTAATTAAGTTCAAAACACGTTATACATCTGCATTTTTAGTGTGGGTATAGCTTATAAACTATTAAATACATGTATACTATATTAAATTAATGTTTTTGTTTATGCACTGGTAAGAATAATGGATTGTAGTTGTGGTAATTACTTTCTGCCCTTATACATAGTACATGGAGAAAGTGCTGTTTTCGTCAAAATTGTCGTATTTGAATTGAAAGGATATATGTCCGTTTCGAGGCTACCTGAATCCAAAAATAGTGGTTTTCGAGCCGTTGAATGTCTGTCTGTCTACCGTGTACAGTCCCCGAGACCACACTGATCATTCGATTTTTATGGAATTTGCTACACAGGTATACTTTGGCTATATCTCCAGACCATTTTAATATTTTTCACAATTTTTGACAACAATTTCTTCCTTATTTCACAACTTACTGTTTTCCACAAAACTTGGTATGCAGCGTAATGCTAGATCACCCAACAAACCCCACTCAAAAAAGCCTGATATTGCCGAGGGGTTCCCCCAATAAAATCTAACAATTAATTTAACTTCAATTCTCTTTTTGTTATTTTTTGAAATTCGATGATTATTTTTGAAACAATAACATTTTAAATGACATTTAGATAAACATTACAGAATATAATAGTTTAAAATATTGTAGTTTTTTTTAATTTACTTAGGCTCGAAAGAGTGACAGTTCACTAATACCGTTTATTTATGTGTATATAAATATATATATGCTATATATCTCCAGGAAAAGGGAAATAAGATTTGTTTCAATAAGATTTGTTCTCCTTCCTTTGTTGCCCAGAATATTTGCAATATTTTGATACCAAATAGGTAGAAAAATAGTAGTAAATCATGTTTCATTAGGGTTTTTGGGGGGGGAGGCAAGTGGTAACTCTTTATGGGTCCCCTCTTTATTATCCCCGCTCCTGCAAGGGTTATGTGGTGACTCCACCGTTAGGTGGTATATACCCAAACTAGACCCACCTTCCCCCATCCGTCCAGACGTGTATGAGCAGCTTACATACGGTCAAATGGACTTCATTTGGGCGAATCACAGCACTAGCTTTTCAGCTGTAGCTGCTGGATTACCTCTTGGAGTGGCTAATCCTTGTTTAACTTTAAACGTGGTTTACGGAAAACTAACACTTTTAAAAGTAATACTTAAAACTTTCATAACTTTGTCAAACATTAAATAGAAAGTCTCTAAAGTGTCTCTTGTATTATATGGTCCTTTTTCCTGCAGCACATCGCATATAAGGGAAACTGAATAACTGATATCTCAGATTCTGGCTGTTTATTGTTCATTTTTACTGGGATGCGAGAGGTTTACACGGGAGCAGTGGCGTTAATCATTAAACTCTTTTAATGAAGAGAAGACGTGTACAAAACCGATTGGTAAACGAAATTAAAATTTAAAACATAAGTTTTAGTAAATTAAAAAAATACACTTTATAGCATGCAGTATATAGTCTATGATCAAAACTAATTAGTACGTGATTCGGGTGACAAAACTCAAAAAATATCAAATATTGAAACATCTTATGAAATTCTTCCTCGTAAAACTAATTTATGTGGAGTTAAAACTAGTGTATGGCTATTAAATTTAGATGAAAATTGTACTGTAAATCAAGAAAAGTGTTTACAATAAATTAATGAAGTAAAAGGCAAGGTACAGCAAAAGCAATATACAGAGAAGTATGGGTCAAGAGAAAACTTACCACCAAACATATGGTAATTTCTGACCAGTGACATAATTGTTTATTTACATAAATAACTGAAGAATGTTTATTTTAAAACTTCTAAAATATGGTTAAATTCTATTGTTCAATAATTAACGTATTTAGCTGTCGTAAAGTGCATATTATGTTATGTGTTAAGCTGTAAAATAAAATTAAAGTGTTTCTGTCGTTGTATCGTTAAAAAATATAACTAATGTAAATCTAAAAAGTGTTTACCAATCAGGTATGGATCGATCATTATGACATTATTTGAAAGGTTTTGACATATCTGGCAGCTGGAGTGTAAGCATAAACATGTCTGTACTAGTGACGTCACCGGTTTTGTTTATATGACCCTTACCTCTCTGTATATTTCTATTTATCTTGGTAAAAGTATAATTATACAGAATCTTTTACAATAACACTACAATATTAGTGGTACAGATTGTAAATCACCTATATTGTAAAAAATAAATTAATGTAAATTACATTATAGTTTTGAAGTTCTGATTTTTTAAATAATCACTCATTTTGACAGTTAACAATATCTTTAGGTTAATCGGAATTTGGATAATCCACAATTCAGTTAAGCGGAATCGGTTGTCCCCATCTCCGCCATGTTAATTAATGTAACTTTGAGGTGCACTTGCTCAGTAACTAGGCAACATAATTGAATGATTTTTTTTAAATTTAATTCCTTATATAAACCGCTTTCATGCTAGCATAGAACTTTTAAATAAGCCAACTATTTTTTTCTTTTTATTTTGACAAAAATCCTAAAAAGGGCATATAAAAAGCCCAAGGTGATTTCCTATGTTCATATTAAAGGTAAATTTATTAGAGACAAAACTAAAAAACAGAACTGAAATATCTTATGCCGTTTAGGAGATAATGTATCTTCTTGGAAAAACACTATTTTCGGAGAATTAGCATTGTTTCAGTAACAGCTGGGCAATTGTTGCCAAGAAGAACGTTACAAAAATGCCCGTAACTATGGTTACAATTAGCAGAAATTAATAATTTTTCATTAAAATTATGGTAAGAAAATCCAATATAAAATTATTGAATAAAAAAATTTAAAATTTTACCGAAATTGACCACCGACCGGATAACCGATTGTCTACAGTAATACTTCCGGAATCGCAGAGGTTCATTTAACGTTTTGTTTGCTTAACGCGATGAAGGGAGACGATAACGACGAGTGGCAATATAAGGGACAGATGACGTCACTGGAGCCGCCGCCGCCGCCGCGTCCGCGTCCGAGCGAGCATGGATGGCTTCATTTGTCGCCATCGCCGCCCCTCGCCGCGAATGTGGTTTATTGCTTCCCTAACAGCTTCAATACGGTATATTATCGCTGCTTTCGATCCTATCGGTATTTTCAATAAATCGCTGGAGAAGCGAGAACGCGTAAGCTTTAAACTTAGGCGGGTGGTACCCACCACGGTTACTGTAAGTACACCAAATAATAGAAGTAAATTGCATAAATATAGAAAACAAACTGAGTTCACAACAGTTCTGTGTAAGTATCTCGTGACCTTCCAAGTGTTAAAGCTAAGCTTTGGGGGTAGCAATTCGCGTCACGTAAAAATTGTAACGGGAGTGACGTTATATGGACAGATGGTTAGCATACCTGAAAACATTCACTTTGGATGTATCCATGATCTAAGCTACATGTACAAGGAAAGTAATTACATCTTACGGTTACAGGCAATATAGTGAACTATTAAGGTAAAATAGCTGAATAGGGAATGAGCTGGTCCCTTTCATTTGACTACATGAGAAGATCAGTCCAGTAGAAGTATCTCACGTTTTTCAACAAATTTTAAATTTAGCATTTTAATAATATAGGATGAGGGTACTAATGTTGAGATGTGTGAAGACCACCTTCGCCCTAAATGTTACACCCGGGATTCTTCAACATTAATAGTATTTTAAAACATTATTTGTATTTGTTCATAAGTCAAGATTATATCATGATAATCATGAATTGCTGAAAGGTCAGAACTTAAAATAATAATGGTTACCCTAAGATGGATATATCATTAGGTAATCATCAGTGCTGTAAGATGGTACTTAATAACATTGTTTTCTAGCACTATCATTGCACTAAACCCTTCATAAACCCTACCTTATGTTCATTCACAAGGGAGGTTTTATTTTTGCTCATTAAAATGATATGATTTATTTCATATATACATACATTAACATTACATGTTTAACAAAAAGACACACACAAGAAGTAAAAAAGTAGCATTTAGATATCATTAATATTTTAATTCTTACACACTTATCGACTAACGTTAAATTTTCGGATCCCTCAGTTTTGGAACATATGTAGGTTTCTCTTTATAACGCGGACAAATGTAATATTTCTTCATCAGTTAATTTATATTTTATTAGATAAATACTTTTATTGCTATAAATATGTCAAAAACTCTCTGAAATTTCCGCGATTATCTTTAAAGTTTTTAACTTCATTACCTTCAGAGAGCCTTTAAAACTGTTTACAATTGTTTTCAATTGAGGAACTAACACCGCACAATCGGGCTTGAGGCTACCTGCCACCGCTGCTACCAATGCACCAAAATCTCTGTTCTGGTCAAACGAGGAGCTGACGGAAGACATCAGTTGGATCAAAAGATTCAACTCTTCATAAGACAACTGTGCCTTTCCAATAATTAATGCTAAAACAGGAATTTGCCATTCTTGCAGCTCTTTCAAGTCAGAAAGTAACTCTTTCAGTAGCAAAGTCCACTGTTTCGAAGTCATCGCACTCATCAGTTCTTCAACTTCGGGTAAACTCTTGACCCAGATAGAATCCTCTGCTTGTAACAGAGGTGCTACAAGAATCACACAAACCGTATCGCCTTCTTTAAACAAAATCTTTGATAATAGTTCTAATTTGGTAACACGATGCACACGTAACCACGGCAGAAGAATGTATTTACACATGCATTTACAGAGACTGGGAGTTAGTGAAAACATGACACAAAAGCAAAGTTTACTTTCATCCGACTGTAGTTGACACCAAGCGTCTTTCATAACTGTTATTAAAGTTGTCTCGTTCAGTTTGACCATATCGGTCAAAAATAGTTCCGATTCTAGCTGAACCGCGGAAACATCCGATCTTAATTTCGGCACTAGTCTATTACAAGCGTCCGCTATCGAACAACTCACATCTTGCAAATTAATTTCAACATTTCCCTGCGATATTTTATCGCTATCGAGGTCAGGTACAGTTAAATTATCCAACCGACTTTCTTCATTTCGGTTGACTGTAGTATTCGGTTCTCCCATCGACTCATCAGTATTTAGTGATTCCGTTACCCTTGAGAATAAGAGAGACAAATCTTCCTGAACTGGATCAGTATCATTTACTTTTGGACAAAAAGATGACAGTCTTTCATAAATTTTAGCATCCGACATTGAAAACTTCCAATCACCCCAAGGCAATCCATTACTAGTTACGTCTGCCTCCCTAAATATTTGATCCATGGTTCAATCTCACTTTAAACGATTAACTCTGATCATAAAATTATTATTTTATTATTCAAAGGAACTTGATGAATTATATGGAAAAGAATCCACCGCATTGAAGGTTCTAAGTTGAAAAAGAAAACTATGTATGACCTGTCTTCGCTTTTGCTGATGTAAATTGTCGCCTTTTTCGTTACCTGTAACAAAATCAGTTATAATAAGTTTTTGTTAAATTTCATTTTGAACTAAATTAACACAATTACAGGTATTCTCGAATGCGAATTCGAGTTATGTTGGCGCTTAAAACTGATCACTGCTTTCTTGTAAAGTACGATAGCCTACGATGAATCTTCTTACAGGAGAATCAATCATTAGTTGTCAATATAGAAGCTGCTGGGCAGGCTCATTCTACTATATTAATACTGAATCGCGCTCTCAAAGGGATGACATCGCCAATAAAGCAGACTTCAATTTGAAGTGAAGAGAAAACAAATTTTGAAAAAGGTAATCCCTTTTATTTTTTACATTACAAGCTTACCTGGCCTAAAGGTTGTCATCATTTGTGCAATGAACTGATTAGTTCATTTTAACATGGAGTGATTGCTACCGTTCGATGCACAATGATGTTTGAACATGGTGTTCGATGCTTTAATAATTTGACAAAAGCTAAGTGCTCACTACAGTTCTACCGATTCTAACTGTACTACTTCGTCTAAAATAGCTCATAAAATAGTAGGCCTAATAGCGTATTAAAAAACAATATTTGCACTTTAATAATGGGTAAATTATTAACTATAGTAATTGAGTAGCTATAACTTCATTCCAGTATATACTGACAAAGGTTTATGATTTGGCATAAGATAATTGTGTAATTACACTCATAACTTTAATCATTCAATTTGTTAATGACATACCAAATAAATTGAAATAGATTGGTATCTAAATAATAGATGTGTGTTTTTAATATATGGGTGAGGAAATTAGAAACGGTATGACATTCAAATAATTTTCTTCCAAATTGAAACATTGGCTCTTCTGCAATGCAAACCTAGATTTTCTAAATATTATTTTGTTTAAAATAAATTAATATTTTTTGTAGTTCAATTAAACTACATCCAAATTGATCAATAACTTCTTATTCTGAGAAAATGTTTGAATATCATTATAGGTTATTTAAATCAATTTTAAATATTAATTTCAACTTGGAAAACTATGTACAGTATATACTTTTTAACATTAGAACTGTAATTTTTAAAGAATATTCATGTAAGGTATTACAATTTTGTAAATGGATTTTAGTTTTTACTATGCGCCACGGAGACGGCAATTTGTTTTTTATTTGAAATGGACTCTACTATATAAGTGGTTTTTATTTTTGTAATGTTTTTAAAGGAGGAATCAAATTCATTATTTCATGATTCAAAATGTCGTGAAATTATGTGGCACGCCTATGAATGATCATAGGCGAAGGCGGATCCATGGTGGACAATTTTCAACCAGGAAGCGGATATAGACCGGAATTTTCAATGACTCGAATACGATACACTGCCAGCTACGTTATCACGTATCTTTGGTAGAAAACATTAATTGAATGAATTAATTATTAGCCAGTAGACATACAGTAGTTAACAAATGAGTATTTCGCCAACGCGTCACGTCAATACAGTAACTCATTACGCAGGCCGCCTTACGCGACGTGAGTGTCGGTCGTGGGGGTGGAGGGGGGAGGGGGGAGGGCAGTTTTCAATTTGGCCAGTCGCTAACGTCGCCGCCATAACTCTCTCTGTAGCAATAATAGTCGCCAGGCCGCGGTCAGGTACACGCTGTCTCCTTATTACCGCCTTACAGTCTTACACCAGCGCCTTACAGTACTGGGCCGGCGGCTAAATGGCCGTCTTGCTACGTTCGGACATCCGTAGGGGTGCATATTTGAGTGATACAAGACGTATCTGTGTTGGTTAGCAAAACTACCACACTTTCATGTTTAACTTTTTTTGTGATCTGAAATAAGCAAGACAATTTTAGTTAACTGGTATTACAAGCTAAATAAAAAATAACTTGTAATTTTGACTCTTTAATGAGGCTATTGATGTATTAGCCTAAACAATTTTGACAGAAGAAGTTGAAATAGGCCCTAAGCACTCACTAATAATATTGATTGATGATCGTTTAGTAATGAATATTTTTATCATTTTTTACAGGAAATAACACATTACATTTACTAATGGCTCAATCCAATTTAAATAATTTTCCCTAGCAGGATGGCCCAGGCAGCAGAAACATGATAGGCCTAACATATAATAATAAGTTTAAATAATTTAGTCCGATTGCGTTACCCAAGAAATCCATCGAATATATTACAGAATGTACAACTCCACCAAATGTTGTAATAGTCTGACAATAATTGCTTATATATACCAGTATAAAATTTAGAATGACCCTCCCAAAACGTGTTCAGGGGGTTGAGTTATGAACTCTATCATGGTCCAGGGCTTAACTGTCACTATGCGGGTCACGTGATTAGCTCAATTTTCCATAGAAAATTTAGTAATAAGCCTTGAATGGTTAGATGGGATGTTAAAGATGAGGAAATCTGCTGAGGATGCAGGTTCGCACCTCAGGTCTGAGCAGAGGTATGTTATGTTAATTAAACAAACATTCGTCAAATATAATAAAAAACACTCACTCTTGACTAATTTTATCTGATTTTTCAATTAGCTCACAATAATTCAGCAGTGTCATTAGATTAGAATACAAAAACTGTAACGCTCATTCTATTTGAGATTGAGTTCTGTAATTTGATTTTTATCCAGTCGCCTTGAAACACATCCAAAGCAAGCTTGCAATGTTGGTACTAAAATTATGTGGTAATTCCTACATAAATAATCAAAAAACTGTAAAATTCTAGGCACAGATATTGTCTCATGTGTAACCGTTTTAAACTAATTTTAATAATTGATAAAACATACGTCTTGCTTCATATTTTCACTATTGGAACATAACAGAAATATCCTATACACAACAAATTGGATTGCAAGCAATGGATTGCACACAATTTTGAATCTTATAGAATTATATTTATTACAATATACTCTGTTGTAACTTTATTTATAAGGAGACTAATAAAAATGTCACAATCTTGTGAATAAAAAAATACTTTTAACACCTACCACGACAACTTTATTATTAAATAATCTCAATAGGTTTTTATAGTTTTGTCAGTTTCTTCATTGAATACTAATACAGAATATGTTTAAGGGCAGTCCGACCCCGCAGATAAACTCATACTATAAGAAATAACAACTTTTATTTATTTATTAGAGATTATCAATCTTTTTATTTTAAATGTTGGCTAGTACAATCTCTACTTCTATTAGGATTTCAACACTTCATCTTTAAAGAGAATATGGGGAGAATACAAAAAGTGTAGATCAGTGCAGTAAGATTTGTGTTCTATCTGAGCTGCTCTAGCCATTTGTCACCTTTCAGCGAAGCTTTAGAATTAATTACTCCCAATGGATGTCGTATGTAATGTTAACCTGCTGTTTGGTCCACAAAGCTCTCTTTGCTAGAGAGCCTCAGTAACAAATTCTCACTTTGGCGGGATGTCTCTTTAAGGAGTACTTGGCAGGGCAGACATAGAAAAGTCAGTCGAGAGATAGGGAAGAAGGGTTTTTTGTATTTCGGCTCATTAATGTACAAGGAACTCCAAGACAATACAAAAATCCTAACAATCTGTACTTAAAGAAAAATAAAAATTGTATATTCGCTAATAAACTTGAGCACCTTTAAAACATTTTATTTTATATTTAATACAACACGTGTTTCATTTTCACAGTGTACTTATAACTTAAAACTATACAAATAAACAAACATCAACCATGTGATTTTAGCCAGTTTCCCATGGGGGAGAACCTATTACCGCAGGTCTCATGGCAAGACTTAGGACCGGGACCATATACTTTGTTATTTTGAGGTGCCTAGAGGCCAAAAAATAGTCTTGAAATAAATCAATAATAATAAATAATATAAATAAACTCATACAATAACTAATATAATGATGTACTAAATATATATACTAATATAATAATCAGGTAATATAAGTATACACGAGACTGTTATCCAGACCTATCGGTCAATCTGAACAGGTAGTTTGGAGGGGAGTTTGTACCCAAAAAGGTTTTTTTGTGTTTTTTGTATGTAATTTTACCACTAAGCTCAAAAAACTACACAAATTATTATGTTAATGTTTTGCTCTATCTTAAACAGTAACCGAGATATTAACAAGTCTAAACACAGTATGGTAAGTTGTATTTTCGGACTCCAATGTTTATTTTGGAGGATGTCTAAAGATCCAATGGAGTATAATGAAAAATTAATATTTCACTTAGTAATCTACATTTTTGGATGAAACTTGGTATTTAGCTTCATATGGTTGAGAGCCATCAATTTATGCATAAAAATTATAGTTTATGTTTTTATCAAAGCTGCAAACCTGCATACCCTTTCTGATGTTAATTTTATTGAGAATATGGAAACTCATATTTATTGACAGATATTGATAAAACTTCTCATATATTATTGATTTGGATATTCGCTGAGTACGCTGGTCTGCTGCAATGGGGGTATTTTCTTTTAACATTAGAATCAGCTCAAAAAACTGCACAATTTAGTACTTTAAAGTTTTGCTCGGCCTCCAATGGTTACCAAAATATTAAAAATACACACAGTACAGTACGTTATATTTTGGAACTCCAATGTTAATCTTATGGGAGGATAAGAAGAAATTAATATTTCACTTACTAACCTATACCTTTGAATGGAACTTGGTATTTAGCTTCAATTAGTTGAAGTCCATCCACTTATGCTTAAAAATCATAGTTTATATTACAGTATTATTTTAAATTAAAAGTTATTTTAATTATTTTAAACTATTAGTGTTATATAGTCGTAAAGAGGAATTATCAGAGAATAATAAACAATAAAACCCAAAAATTGAAAAAACTTAATTTTATGTCGGACTGTCTAAAACTAAAAAATAAAATTGCTAGGACTGGAACGGTGGTGTGTCCCATAATCCAGCTACTTGGACATAATTGTGAGCAATGGTCGGTGGATGAAGTGTTCTCTTGTTTGGATTAACCTCTGCATGATATGATAATGCACACTATACTGTATCTGTTGAATATTACATTAATACGCAAAGACCACCCTCTTAATTAGACCAGCCAGCATATCAGAGGCATTGGTTCGGACTCCAGGTTAAATTGTAGGTCCCTTAGATATGATATTGACTGTTGGGCTATTAATTAACAGTTCTGTCTAAGGAACTTGTTAGCCTTAATCAGTAGCAAGACTATACAAGACTACCAAGATTGTGTCACAATTATCTTACACTCATCTCTCATTACTAGATACAGTTATGAAATGGGTTCCTCATTGATTTTTCCTCACAAAAGAATTTAGATTTTCAAGTACAGAAATATACCTTCACTAAATGAATCTGTATCCCAAGTTTAATAACAGTACTTCAAGTAATAAGGACGTTGTATCAGTTTGTTAACTCTCCTTAAGAATAATCTCCTTGGCAGTGACGAAGAAAGTTTGTTGCCACAATTAATAAAAGTAGGAATATTTTATAATTTATTATTATAACTCAGATGAATGAAGCTGCATACCAAGATTTATTGTCTGCAGGATAGGCTACTACTTCACAAAATAACCTTCATAAATAAATCAATTTTTGCCATTTCTCCTTAAGACTATACTATATTGGAGCTCAAAAAAATAACACTCTGTATTCACTATAGTCTATCTGAGTAACTGTTTAACATGTTTGTTTTTGTAAATAATTCCAATGGTATTTATTAACATTAATTTGTTTCAATAAATGATGAGTAAAATCCTCCAAAAACTCAATACTGGTACACTAAACCCTCTATCGGATAGACCAAATTGCATGGAGTTTGAAGTTAAACCCACAAATTATTCTTTACATAATATATCTTCTATATATCTTCTAACCTTTCTGTCACTTCCAAACCAAACCAGAATAGTTTACAATAAATTAACAGCATGTACACAACAGCTACAATATTCGCCTCAATACTCGCTCACAAAAATTTGGACCAAGATTTCTATCCACAAAATTGTTTAATAAAATGCCAAGTCAAGAGGATGTGGATAAGAAGAAATACTCAAAGAAAAGAAATAATACTCAAGGGGAAGAAATACTCAAATTGAAGGACTAACTTCTTAATAGACTATATAAAACTCCTTGGAGGAATTTTATAATGAATAGGCCTACAAGAATGTGTCGAACAAAGCACAAATGTGCCTCCAGAGGGAGACAATTAAGTATCAAATTTCTCTTTGATCAGACCATTTTAAAGAGAGTTATCGTGCTCACAGACACAGACTTAACGAATGGTGTTAGCGAATTTCCCGTATTAGCACGGGACCGTGTTATTTTTCGTTTTAGGTTCCCAGGGGCCAAAAACAAGTTGTTAAAAACCATATATATATATATATGTGTGTGTGTGTGTGTGTGTGTGTATGTATATCTGTTAACATGATAACTCTCGTAAAAATGGTCTGATTGAGACCAAATCTGCTAGAGACATGTATTCCTACATTTACTCAGACAAGTTTGTAATCCAGACATATCGGACCGATATTTAGGTAATAAAAATAGATCAATCAATATACAATACTATGGGATTTACTAACATATGACATTTAATTAGACGCAAAATAGAAAATAGGTACATAAGCCCCCAAAACTGTGAAGTATGTGGCAAGTAAAACTGTTCACTTTGTACAGTATAAATTAACTTGATATTTTTAAACTGACGATTGATACAGAAGGCAATGAATAGGAAATCACATTGCTGATGGAAAGTAAACCAAATGCTGTAGCTAGAAATCATATGTTTTGATTGCAAAAAATTTGTAAACAAATTTACCCCCCATAGGGTTAATATGGGGACTTTGACCCCTCTCAATGGTAGAGCCCTTTGGGGGTTTCTTAGTATGCATCTAGACCTTAAATAGAATCTATGTACCAAATTTGGAGCTCCAAAGCCTTGTAGTATTTGAGAAACTGTGATCAGCCAGTCAGTGAGTCAAATTTGGATTTTATATAGATTAAATTAGATTATTGAAATTGGTGAATAAAATAGTTGTGTAGATATGTGGATACATCGACTTAATCATTCTTTTTAAGTTTAGTTAATAGTATAGTTAAGTATAGTTTTCACAAGTGTAACCAAAATGAATATGACATAAACATTGTGGTTTTCATTCATCTTCAGAACCTTCTGTTTTATCTCCAGGAGTAATATATTCTAATAATAATAAGTTGAACCTCTTGAAAACATTTAAACGTTCTTAATCATTTTTATATTCGTGTATAAAAATCCAGTCGACGGGATCAAATTTTAAATAAATTAGGAAATTCCTTTTAATATATTATCTTATGACAAATATATTTAAGGCAAATGGTCCACAAAATGATTTTTAGATGCAACTCTACACTAGGTGTGATACCGTAAAACTGGGAATAACCGCGGAACGCAATAACTTTATTAGAGATTATCTGAATAGCTAAGGCTAGTAAGGTGCTACGTGCATGGTTTAGCCTAGTCTATTCCACGGTATTTTAACGTAATATCCATGCTTTCAAAGGATTACACTCATTTTAGATTCACCCCCAGCAACAATATCGGGATACTCATGTTAGATTAAATTAGATTAGATCATTCTAATGGCAACCATACTACAATGTAGGTATTTTAAGCCAAGTATGAATGAAGATTGAATGTAAGGTGATAGTGGCACAATCTTGTAGTTATGTTGCTGACTAAGGCTGACATGTTCCTTAGACAGGACTGTTTAATAGCCCAACAACCGATGGCAACAACTAAGGGACCTACAGTTTAACGTGAAGTCCGAAACCACGGCCTCTGATTTACCAATTGGTCTGATTATGAGGATGTTTTTTACGCATTAACGTAGTATTCCATACTGTGGACGTTAATCCACACAAGAGAACACTATACCCAACAACCATCGCTCACAACTATCCACAATTCGTGACCTCCAAGAAGCTGGATTACAGGACGACGCCATCGTCCCAGTCAAGATAAGGAAAAATTAATACTTCACTTATCAATCAATATTTTTGAATTTAACTTGGTATTTAGCTTCATATGGTTGAGTTCCATAAATTTATGCTAAAAAATGCCTACTTTCAGTGTTCCTCACTGCAACAAACCTGCATAGGGTACTTTCCCATTTTAATACTATGGGGAATAAACAAACTCCTTTATTTAGTGACAGATGTTAATAAAACTTGGTATATAGTCAAAATAAAAAAGTATTATGGTAAAATGCCTACTGTCAGCGTCCCTCATAGCAGCATACTCTTTCCCATTTTAATCTTGTGGAGAATAGGCAAACTCTCTTATTTATTACGGATATTGATCAAACCTGTTATATATTATTCTTGTTTTGGAAATTTGCTGAGTACGCAGGTCTGCTGCGACGGGAGTATTTTTGTCATCTAGGAACTACAAACCACCAAAAATTTTGTCCCGGCCTAGGTTTTATCTGCTAAAATCAAATTTTAGGATCTATTGGGGATCTTTTAAATGGTCCTTAAATAGTTATACAATAACTTTGTTGATTGCAGAGGCATTTTATATATACTAAAAAATATTAAAGTGGAGGATATTAACCGACTTATTGGAGTTCTGGAGTAATTTGAAACAAAAACCAGGGATGTGATCACTTGGGCTCTATTAACCAAATTTAATCAAAGTAAGGCCTATATGATTGTATTTGGCTCTAAGATGGGAAATAGAAGTGATTATAAATATCCAAAAAGTATAGAAGTTTAATATTATTTGAACAAGAAAGCAGGTAACTAAGTGGTAACGGTAGACAGATATATTTTATGCTTATACTATATTATTACAACAAAATTTAAAAAATGTTGGAAACCTCTTCTTCGATAAGACAAGTTGCTTCTGTGTCATTTTAACAAAATTCTAAGTTGCACATATTCAAATCAAGAGCAAGTGGTTTAGAGCATTTATTTAGTTTTCATTTTTATTTATTAATATCTTAAAAGCAGTAGGGATATCAACTTATCCATTTACTGATATAAAACCTAAAAAGGTTTAGAAAAACTTTATAAGTTTATTTATTTATTAATAAGTTTATAAGTTTAAGTAAATATTAACCTAATCTCAAGTTGTGTTTGATTTTGTAAAGCTCAAACTCAAGTACTATATGACCCTGAAACTCAAAAGATAAAAAACACATTAAATCAATATACACTTAAACCAAAGTCCATAGCAGCACATGATTTATTTTATCCGTATTGACTTTCACAAACGATTATGTAGATGAAACTTAAGGAAAATCAATGTAAACCTAGGCATTAACATAAATATACAAATACATGTGTTGAAAGAACAGTATCAAACTACAGTGAAATATACTATGGTATTTCTGTGCTTCAGTAAGCCACTAATGCAACTTACAGAAAACTTCAGCTAAAAAGAACCAGAGCTAAAACTGTACACTCCGCCTCATATCATATGGTCTATGGAGATCCAATGTAATCTAGGCCTAAACGTTCAGTTCACCGTCACTTAGTTTCAAAGGTTATATAACAAGTGAATTCTCTGCATGTGTACCACTTGACCACTTTTGGTGAACAAATTCTATAGTACTTTACAACTACAGACAACGAGGCAAGTGTGTTCAATTCTAAACTACAGGTAGAATATATAATAACAGTCCTCTCCACAAACTCTCTAAGATGTTGTGATTTGTCTTTGGTTGTTCAAAACATAATGGTACCAATACTAACTGTACACATTTTGGTAAATGGGTTTGTGCATAAAGCATTAAACCAAGCCTACATACAAAATTGGCATGAGCTGCGGAGAGTAATTTTATCCGATGGTTACTGTGACAAACACAATCTAGAATCTTCAAAACCAACATAAACCAATTTCACTGTAAACTATACGAAAGAGATCAAAGAACCAGATCATGGATTCCACTGTAGAGAAAAAAATTTTGATTAATGGAGTGAACCCAACAGGCTGTTGTAATCTAAATCCGGTACAGTAATATTTCACAGAATAATAGTTACTATGAAACAAGAAGCCACTCGATATAATGATAAATTTTGCACATCAATATCTACGTCCAGAGCCGAGTGGAACAGAAGGCAATGTGCTGTAGGGGAGTTAGTCATGTAACCAATATAGGACTGGGACGGTGGCGACGTCCTGTAATCCAGCTACTTGGAGGTCACGAATTGTGGATAGTTGTGAGAGATGGTCGGTGGATGTGGTGTTCTCTTGTGTGGATTAACGTCCGCACTATTGAATACTACATTAATGTGCAAAGCTTATCCTTATTAGACCAATTCGTAATTCAGAGCCCGTGGTTCGGATTCCACGTTAAACTGTAGGTCCATTAGTTGCCATCGGCTGTTGGGCTATTAATTAACAGTCCTGTCTAAGGAACATCAGCCTTAGTCAGTAACAAGACTGCAAGATCGCGCCACAATCATCCTACATTTAATCCTCATTCATACTTGGCTTAAAATACCTACATTGTAGTATGGTTGCCATTTAAATGATCTAATCTAATCTCTTATAATCTGTAGGGTGGTTACGAATCACCCACACTACTTAACATTGACTTACTAGGTCAATGTTATTTCTGAGCTAACATGTCAGTGATGTGAGTAATATGATTAGGTAACTAACGGAAACAAGGCAAATTTTAAAACACTACAGGGCCGACCTTAAAACAACTTTTCCTAATATATTTTGGTACTGAAAAATAGCCATATATTTTTTTAAACCATATCGATTGTAGGCCTATTCATTACCTAAGCCCCCTTTCACTTTTTTTTTACTGTGAACCCTTTGTGGATGAACCTCCTCGGCTGGTTGGCGACCTACTCCTATACGACGCAAGTTAAGGCTTTATAATAGATCACAAATATGGACAGTTAGTGTCATGCATACTTCAAATTTTATACTTTCACCACATAATAACAATTTCATGCATGGTAGTCCTACCAGATACAAATTGTTATATTAATTTTATATCAGAGTTTAGTTTCAAAAACTTTCCGAACTGTATCAACTAAAGACATAAAACTATGAAATTTTAATAGATCAATCTTAATGTGACTCGTGCCATTACAGTACCTTGCTATATCCACTACACAGGCCCTTGGCCCATGGTGATGGGCAGTTGAGGTTTTTTATAGATAACAAATTTTTTTGCAGTAAAACATCTTAGAATCATAATACAAATCAAGCTCTACTAGAACAGTACTACTAGGATATATGGATTTTTTTCATTAAATATGTATAAGTTACCACAATAGTATCATACCGTACACAGTACACTATTTGTTACAAGCAGTGCTTTTGCCAGTTAAGTCAAATTGGATGTAACTACATATTTTTATATATTTAATAATATTTTCATACTGTCAAAAAGCAACCTAACTTAACTCCGCTGAGCGCTGTATGTCTGCAATATTGCCTATGTATACGATGTTGCAGAATTTATTGGTTTTTACTACTTACCCGATGATTGTGATCATTCCCTAATGATTGTGATAAAATACAGTACACTTAATGTAGTATTTTCAAATAATCTTAAATATACGATCAGGCCAATTATTGTGATTGTTTACACCAGGAAACTATTAAATGCCAATTCAAAAAGTGGTAAAAGATCCGGGAACATTAAAATAACAGAACTAAATTAAATTCCAATGAGCTGAGCTTTTTCCATTATATTAGGTAACATTTTCTATTTTCATACTAAAACAAACATAGGCCTACCAACTTAACTATGAACTGTGATGTATGTTAACAATGTAATTTAGGCCTATATTCCAACAAACACTAGCCTACTCTGCGGAATCGAAAAAAAATCAAAATAGGCTAGTTAGAAATATCCATTTTAAATCAATACATCATAATAAGGTTATGCTTATAAATATATCTCTTTACGTCCATATAAACATTTGTTCATGTTCATCAAAGTACAATTCAAAATTAGAGACACATTTTACATTCACAAGAGCAGGAACTCGGACTCAAATTTATGGGATATGAGTTATTTGTCAGCCAAATATTTATATGAACCATCAATTTATAGACAAGGGATCAGTACACTCCTTATAAAATGAGGTAAATAACAGATTTTGGTGTTGGTGTGTAAAACACTACATAGGAAGGTTGAGGTTATATTTATCATAAAAATAAACTTCTGAATTGTAGATATTGAAGACTTATTTCCTCAAAGAATAATTTAATCCTCCGATCACATCTCCAGTGCAATTACATGAGCTAAACCTTCATTTTCATTTCGTAAACTTCACCTTGTTTAACAAAGTGAGGTTAGATATGTTCACAAAGTACACGACTGGTTCTGAGAATTAAATAATGTTCAGGTAACTAGTAATCTACAACTTTAAATAGAATATTTTGGCAAATTCTTCAAAAAGAACGTAAATTAATTTTAATATACTTTATTGATTCATAACTATAATAATAATTATTACTTACAGATTTCCAACACTGTCTGATGACAGTTTACATTTAGGTCTTCTTCTTCTCTTGAGTACTCGAACTCGAAGCGATCAGCTGTGTACCCACAATCCTGTGCGGCCCACGTCGCATGCGCGGAGGCTTTAAAATTAATATTATCTGGAATAAATAATTTTTAAAACACTCAAATTACATTATTTTTTGTTACATATCTCGCAAATATATACAGTGATAAAAAGTAATTTTTATATTTTCCACCATGTCGATCCATAGACATATTGTATATTAAAATATATATTTCCTTTGTGGGTGGTGAATCCTTGTCAGTGGAATAGTCGGAGAGCAAAAGTACCTATCGCGCCGCGGTCTGGAACATGTGTGCGGCCATTGTGTTACGTTTCTGTGATTGTTTACCTTAATTATTGTCATCGTTTGCTTTAGTTTTTTCATAACTCTATGTTTGATTACTTCGTATAGCAATGTTTCTTGTAACTAACTCTCACACAAGCTGGGTAAATTCAGGTATGCTATTCATTTAAATAGTAATAAAATATATAACATCAGTTCACGTTTTTAATCGCACTGTAAACTGTATGCAGAAAAAGTATATTTTGAATAATACGAAATATATTTTAAAATCATAACTAAACTAATAGTATTTCTATGAGATCTTTGGTTTATTATAATCTCTTCAAAATATTTTTTAAGATTTATTGGGTTCTATTTGTAAAATTTATTAGTCCGTCAACAAAAAAATTTAGATTCTACAATTTACTTATTTTTATTGTTTCCAGTGATTCTAAGATTTGTAAAAGTTTTATTTAGTCTGAGTACTCGAACAAAAAAAGGCGTGTGATATAAATCTGTGTGAACTTGTGTGAATTTCTTAAAATTCAATTTACAATTTAATAATTTTTTAATATTTATGTTTACCAGTTTCAAGACAGTAATTTTTATATACCTACTGTAATTATGAATACATAGTGTTAACATATTACTAACAAAGTTATATATAATATTGTCCTATAGTTGATAAACAAAGATAAATAAGTGACATTATGTGGGTGGTGAACTAAGGTTAACCCTCCATAGCAAATTTATACGTACTGTATCGCGCCGTAGGTGTATAATTTCTGATCTATTAAAAAATCACTAGGATATAAGACACAGAGATGTATGTTGTTTTTTTTTAATTGATTTAAACGTTTAGTTTTTTCATAACTCTATGTTTGATTACTTCGTATAGCAATGTTTCTTGTAACTAACTCTCACACAAGCTGGGTAAATTCAGGTATGCTATTCATTTAAATAGTAATAAAATATATAACATCAGTTCACGTTTTTAATCGCACTGTAAACTGTATGCAGAAAAAGTATATTTTGAATAATACGAAATATATTTTAAAATCATAACTAAACTAATAGTATTTCTATGAGATCTTTGGTTTATTATAATCGCTTCAAAATATTTTTTAAGATTTATTGTGTTCTAGATTTGTAAAAGTTTTATTTAGTCCGTCAAACAAAAAAATCGTTGATATAGAAGGGTGAACTTGTGTGAATTTCTTAAAAATTCAATTTTACAATTTACTTAATCTTGTTTAATTATTTATGTTTACCAGTTTCAAGAACAGTAATTTTATATATTACCTCTGTTAGTTCCCTATGAAATACACCAACAAACTCAAGAACATAGGCAACTAACAAAGTTAATATATAATCCTGTTTATAGTTGATAAACAAGATAAATAAGTGACATTATGAAACTAAGCCATTTAACCTCCATATAAAGCCAAATT
This sequence comes from Nephotettix cincticeps, assembly GCA_023375725.1. Taxonomy (NCBI): domain Eukaryota; kingdom Metazoa; phylum Arthropoda; class Insecta; order Hemiptera; family Cicadellidae; genus Nephotettix; species Nephotettix cincticeps. Next base: position 45,483,942 of record CM041785.1, read on the forward strand.
TCAACGTATCTGGTATGGATCCGTAGGTGTAAAATTTCTGATCTATTAAAAAATCACTAAGCATATAAGACACAGAGATATAATGTATGTTGTTTTTAATGTTTAATTGATTTAACGTTATATTGATGATATTGGGCCTCGGAGTTAAAGTTCATACTTATCGATGCCAGAAATTGTATCTGGGTTTAAAAATAAATGTCCCAAAAAACAATTTGTCGTAAGCAACAATTCAATTTCTTCTTATGAAATGTAATAAGCCAACACACTTATGTATTATGTATTTTTTAGTTTTCGTAGTTCATAATGTGTTTTTGGGTTTGTTTTATTATGATACGATGTCTTTTTTATGTTAGCTCAACATCTTATAAATAATCGGGTTTCAGCATATTTGAAATTCTAGACTCTTTAAATGACGTCAAACTAGCGGAAATATATTATCTTGTTAGTCTACTGGATTACAACCGATATAAACATCCGGGAAAAGATACGAAATAGAAGATATACAACCGACAGAACCCCCTCCATTTTCTAAATCGCTGTTACGTTAGATTTTGTATATACAAAAACAACCACTTTCTTACTTGAAATTATGTTTCATAATGTTTTTTTAAGTATTGCACTACGGAAAATCAAACAGTCCGATAACGTTTGAATTCCATTATTTTTAATACGATAATTTATCATTTTCATTACTGTACATTCTGATTCAGGGACCTAATCGTTTAGGATGTTTTGGCCTAGATATGAGTAAAGGCTGAGTGAAATAGTTTTGATGATAAGCCTACTATGCTGCTATTTGTTACTGAAAAAGACCACCATTTCATTTATCAGGATCATTGATTAGAAAAGCCCAATGGTCAATTTTTCATCTGAACCCAGTCCGAGATTGAACCGGCGACCTTCAGGTTATGAAGCTCTATAGACTCAGCCACATAGCCGGTAGTACTGTACAATATAGTTGCATTAGTTTATAATACAGTACTTCGGTTGTACAATATAGTTGCGTTAGTTTATAATACAGTACTTCGGTTGGAAACAGAATTATTCCAACACTTAAATTCTGGAAACACGACTAGGGCTGTGTCATAAACTGTATAACCGAAACGATCGTGGTGTAAATAAAGTTTTCGTCATATGTCTTAGCTCTGGGGGGGATTGGTAATTTGAGCGACCAAAATCTGAAACATTGGCGTCATTTGGTTAGTGACGAGATAGTTTGGTTATAAGAACAGCTGTTTAGATGAACTGAAAACATTCCCTTTAGATATATCCATGATCTAACCTATTTCCCACTGGTAAATAAGTACAATTTTAGTAGTACCAGTATGTTTTTCGGGTTGAAGGTAGGCCTAATACTTTCCTACCCTAAGGTCGAAGAGAGCGAGATGATGTCGAGGTCATTAGCTGTTCGCTATTAAAATGTAGAATAGATGAACTGCGTGAATGTCAATGGCAAGTTATCGATAGTTTCGATAGCGATAATTGATTATTACTAGCTGGCACGACATTAACACAACTGACAGACAATCACCGATTGTTTACAATTATAGGACTTTATTGTCATTCGACTATATACGAGTCTTAGATAGGTTTACATGGGTTCACTTAAACATAACCTAAATTTCAAAGTAAATTATAAGATAATTAATTAAATTATTGCCACTTGTCTATTAAAAATTCTTTATCAATATTATAAAATAAAATATTTTAATTTATATCCGAGTTTAACCACGCCTGATCCTTTTTTCAAGTTTATTGGTTGAGCATTGTAAAATTTGATGGCAGAATAGAGTTTGTTTTGCAAAAAATAAGTCCTGTGTCGGGGAATGGGAATGGGTAAATTACTTCTGAGGCTATATATTGAATTTCGATGACCACTCTGAAATATGTCCTTTTTATTGTAAAAAAAGTTAACAAGTTACATATATTTCCAGGAGAACTTCCTATTTCAATTCCACTCCTGGGGAACACCCCCTGTTGAAATCCCCTTTCTTGATGCCAAAAATAATACCGAGAGCCTTCTCTTGACATCGAAACACCTGCTTGTGTTTCTACGTTTCAGATCCCCAGATGATCAACCATAAACCCTGCGGGATGAAAAAAGCTATAGTACGTAGTGGAAGAAAAAGAGTTAAAACGAAGAGAAAATGCCGACTATTGTAGAATGAATTCAATTTTATTTACTTATTAATCTGCTTATGCTTACACACTCCTCCGTACACCCCTCATGCTTTAGAAATAACAAAATTTCCTCTATATTAAATTCATGCCTTCCTTCTAACAAAGCGTGTGAACAATTCTGTTGTTATGTAGCACTAAAGTGGTATAAAATGGCGGGATTTATTTGTTTAAATTTGTTATAAACACCGTCAGATTACTCTTGCAATATCTAAAACATTTTGTAATACGGTTGAAATGACTAAATATCAGTTCCAGAGATCTTTGCCTGTTCGTTGCAGCCAAGTCAGAAATGAGTGTTTCAAGAGGCCTAAAATTAGTGAGTTCCAATTAACAGAGAATTTATAGTGGCAGTGACGAGGCACGAGTATTTCGAGCGCTGAAGTGTTCTCCATTATACGGACGGGTATTTTTGGATTGTAAAAACACAGATGCACGATTGAATTATGAATTATTCACTGGCTTCTATTTCTGCCCGCGGCCGCTACGAGGCTCCAAACAATAGAGGAGAATTGTAAAACAGCTGTTCGAACCGTTTCATAACATTCCATGGAGTAAGGAGCGACGCAATGGAGTAACAAGCGTTTTATGGGATTGATTGTTGTAGTTTCTGTGACGGGCTTTTTTTCAAGGTGAATTTTCTTGGGTTGTTCTTGATTGATGTTTTAGTAGTGGACGTTGAAACTATCTATTTTTATAAAATAAGTCTATACGGTTAACGAATTTAATAAATTGCTATAGTTTGAAATTAAAGTTGAGCTAGAAGCTGAACGTGTTGGAACATGCCGCAGCATCAGTTATCTTTCATTTTAGTGACATAATTAAATATGATTAACGGACCCTTATGTATAAAAGTGAAGTTTTGTCCCAATGAATTATTTGGCTGGCAACCGTGTTTAAGAAATAAAAATAAAAACACTCATTGTTCTTTTACAATAAACGTTATAATTCCAGTTTATAATAATTAGCTAATGATTAAATTAGCATTTTTTTAAAATTGAATTAATAATAAAATATTGAATAGTTAAAAAATCTATTGTGTTATGAAGTATGGTACCATTTCCAGAATTTTAATGTGATTATGTGTAAAACAATCACGAAATATAACTTAATTAGAAATTTTTTACAGCATTGAAATGAAAAAATGGTATGCTTTAAACCACTTTAGTTTTAATTTGATTCTATTCTATTCTAAAAATTCATTTTTAAATATATAGAAGAAAAAAATCACTTAAACAGTCTACTTTTTTTAATAATATGGACCTCTTCAATAAAGTTTGTACACTTAGCGAGGCCATTTTATGGGTATTTTTAAATATATATTCTGTAAATCAATTACTCGTAATATTAATATTGATGATATAATATTTATTGTATTTCTTTTTATCATTTCTATTATAAAAAATCAAATAAATTAACGGTGTTTAAGGCAAGTGCATAACAGAATTACAAAGCTACTTTTCTGGCGCTATGTTTCAATGTGGTATATATATGAACATAATTGTAAACTGCTTAATTAATCACGTTAATCACGTAATTAATTAAGCAGTCAATTAAGCTGGTAACTTTACTTAAGCTGGCTTTACAGAGCCAACATCAGATTTCACGGTTATTACGTAGTATTAAATTAAAGTAATAATATAAGTTTAGTTTATATCAAAGTTTTTCGTGATTAAAAGTCGTTAATAGGAGATAAAGTAGTAACGAAAACCGCTATACGAAAGCAACGAATAACCGATAACCATATCAAAACCATTAACGAAAATTTCTATTCACCTCCAAACGAGTTTGACCGATTGTATAATTCGCTGGCCGGTGTTTGTTTACCAAAGGTCAATCCGGCAGTTGTGTCGGTCAGCTGATCACTGCTCACACATGGGGAGGTCAATAGTATGGGGGAGGGGGAGAGACGGACACCGGCTAGCCAAACTTTTTGTTGTCCCCTTGTTTTGAAAGTAACACTGTCGGTTTTCGTTGGACGCCTCCGTTGTTATCTGCCCCTAGCCAGGAAATCGCTGCCTTTTGCACTTTTATTGTCACCGATATCTTAACGCTTTTTCTTCTGCCTGATCTTGAAGTCTTCGTTTGCCGATGAACGCATCTAAAAGCTAATTGAGAATTTAATTAACTTTCACACGCAGATTATTCGTTAATGGTGGAATGTTGCGTGTTTACCCCATAATGTGTGTTATTAGCTTTGTAACACATTTACCAGCAGCATGATAAACGTAGAAATATGGTAGAAGTGCCAAATTAAAGGCAAAGTTTCACAAAACATTATCAAAACTTTACATGTTTTATTTTTAATCATAACTATATAATAACCTCTTAATTATTGCGATTAGTTGGGTGGTATTTTTTTAACTATTACTTATTTCTCTATGATAATTTGCCACCTTAACCTCTTTACGTCTGTCGTGTGGTCAGTAATGTCATGAAATAAACATTCTCATATAGATGAAGATAGATAGATGGAGATAGATGAAGGACATATGATTGAGAGGTGTGTCAGGAACGAACGGTTCTGGAGTAAGTTCCACTATCTGATCTATAATTGGTTGGTATAATTGGTTAGTAATACAAGACGCGGTCGCGGCAGTAAACCACGGAGCTGGTGGTCGCGTTCACGTTCACGTCGCGCTACAAGTCCACCGACCATGACCGGAAATGACGTCAAAAACAATAACCAGATCATCACCTAGGCTAACTATCTCTTCGATCAATATTAACTTGTAAACGCGATGTGATTTAACGACCGTGAACTCGGAAATGAAGAACTGGAACGCCGCGGGAACGGCGACTTGAACCAACTTCAAAAGAGCAAGCCAAGTTTTAATAATAACAATAACAAGTTATTCCACTGAAGTTATATATATTTTTTAAATAGGGGGTTATTAAGTAATGATAGGGGTGAGCCATTCTTGTATTTGCAAAAATGAGATTATTATGTGCGAGTGGAAGAAGCCAAATTCCAAAATTGATTCAAATTCGTAAGATCTGTTACGGAAGATACAGTGTGTTTATCTCAGGTGTACCTTACTGAGATGAGTTTGTGTGATGTCTTATCTCATCTTGGCAAATACCAGAACTGTTCCCAAAAAGGGCCAAAACCCCATTAATTATTTCCCATGATTAATTTGTTAAATAATGAATCCAAACCGTTTTTCATTATAAATTTCATAAGTCTTAACTCATTTTAACGAATACCCATTTCAGTAACTGACTAACTAGCAAACCTATATGTTTGGATGAAACTTTGTATTTAGCTTCATGTGGTTCAAATCTATCCATAGAATAATATACTGGAATCTATATGGAAACCAGACAAACTCTCTTATATATCGACATATTTTGCTCTAACTTGTTATATATTATTTTTGGCATATTATTGATTTGGAAATTCACTGAGAACGCAGGTAGTACGGGGGTATTTATCGTTTTATTTAGCAAATATAAGAATTCTGTTTTAACATAATCTTACTTATTAATATTTTTTATTTTATTCATACATTTTTCTTATTTTGCACATATCTTTTTCGTTTAGGTTTGTATTGTTTCCTAAAAACGTGTATGGGTTAAACTATTAAAAATCGTATCAACCATTTCTTCTTCTGTAATTTGTAACTCCTGTATGTTCTAGTATGATTGATTTTAAAAACGAGATAATTGTTTTATTATAACAAGACCATTGTTATCTCTTTCATTGAACACCTGAAGAATATAAGTGGTTGAGATGTTGACAACATTTTCTACCGTTGTGTCACACGATCAACTGAAGTTTAGAACTACAAACAAGAAATAACACTGAACGATTCAATTTCGAGGATCATGAATATAAGTGATTTGGAATTTAGTCTTCTTCAGTAAAGCCATATTTGGCATTAGCCTGTAAATCAATGTTAATTTTATCCACATTATTGGTCATCTGATAATAGTAAAAAGATGGAGGTTTTAAATTAAAAATTATATTGGTTATCTAGAAAAAACATGTTGTTGTTCATGAGAATGAAGTTATAAATTGAGTTTCCATATAACCACTTTTACGTAAACACATTTACCTTTTTAAAATATCTTTATTGCTATTATCTCAGATAACATTTTACAGGAAAACCCTTTTTAGAAATTCTGAAGAAAAATTTAACGATACGTCAATTTGTATGATTGATTTTTTTGGTGCAAGGCGATTGGGACACGTCAAATTTTGATGTTTTTAGGCAATATACACTACAAAATGAGAAAAGGGAACAGCCTGTATATTGTACGAATACATGAACAGTTGTCACAACTGAAAGAACATAAATTCGAAACTCAGCTGATCGGCTGGTTGAAATCAAACGGAGACACAAGAGTAAGCAATCCAGAGGAAACAAAAACCCCCCAACAATTATACGGGGAAGGACCGCGACGCGCACCCGCTACGAGCGGAAAAAGAAAATGAGCCGGCGTCTTGACGAGTAAACAATTACAGAGCAGGTAATTACGCGAGGATTGTTATAAACGCATAAAGCTATTCTTACAAGGGCTAATTGCTGGTAGGGCGGATGTACTTTTCACGCCCGGCTGCTCCTAGTCGCTCGCCTGGAGATAGGATCGCCGACGGTTTAGTGATGTTTACTGACGCCGCAGATAGCGGAGGTGACAAACGCCTCACTTGACGCCTCACGCCACCACTTGGTGGTACTGTACCTGGTCATTGGTCCCGGGAGGATCTTGCGGCTCAGGAATCATGAAGACAATTTAACATTACAATCCAATTGTCTTTGCCGCTAAGATAACTCGCTGTATCTTAACTCGCCGCATAGCTTCTTTATGAGTAGTTGATGATTTTCTTTGAAAGGAAATTTTGAATTTAGAAATGTTTTTATTTTGTGGTCATTGTCTTGCAAAATAGTTTGACGTTCTTGGAGAGCGTTGTAGAGTTTTCGTACCGTAAGAATGTTGTGGTCATTTTCTTGGAGAGGGTCCATGGAAGTTGCTGTGGTCATTTTCTTGGAAGAGGGATTGATATTCCTGGATGGTGCTGTGAACATTTTCTTGGAGAAAAGTCCATGTAAGCTGCTGTGGTCATTTTCTTGGAAGAAGGATTGATATTCCTGGCTGGTCTTGTGATCATTTTCTTGGAAGAGGGTCCATGGAAGTTGCTCTGGTCATTTTCTTGGAAGAGGGATTGATATTCCTGGATGGTCTTGTGATCATTTTCTTGGAAGAGGGTCCATGGAAGCTGCTGTGGTCATTTTCTTGGAAGAGGGATTGACATTCCTGGATGGTGATGTGATCATTTTCTTGGAAGGGGGTCCATGGAAGCTGCTGTGGTCATTTTCTTGGAAGAGGGATTGATATTCCTGTATGGTGCTGTGATCATTTTCTTGGAAGAGGGTCCATGGAAGCTGCTGTGGTAATTTTTTTGGAAGAGGGATTGATATTCCTGGATGGTGCAGTGATCATTTTCTTGGAAGAGGTTTTTAGGTTCTTAGATACATCGCCCAATATGTATGAAAGAAAAGTAACTTTATAATCGTGAAGGTCTCGTGTGGCTTATTGAAACACATCAAAAATTGCTCGTACAGAGATTTTACACGTTTACCGCCCTTGTCCAAAATTGTTATTTTCCTAATTTTATAAAACAATATATATCCTTATTTGATTACTGTTTTGGATATGCCATTCCAATTCATTAAAACAATATAATATTTACAATCCAACCGCGACAAAATAGTGTTGATGATCTTAAACGGAGAAGAAAGAAGGCGCGATCACAAGATCTTGTATCCTGTAGTTTGTAGCTTGTAGCTTGTAGCTGCAAGGTGTTGATGAATTACAAGCCTCGGTCACGCCAACTAATTTTAATGAACGCTCTCGTGGTTGACGAGATGGGACGAGAGCCTGGGGCACGGCGCAGGTGCGTTCTCACTGATTGGACTAACTCGCCGAGGCGGTCTATGGTCACCAATCAGCTGGTCCAGTTGAAAACTACCATTTACGAAGTGCCAACTGAACAGCGACATCGGCACAGCCAACAAATTTGCAAATTCTGCACGATTTAGATGAATTCAGGGTAAAGCGACTTATCTTTCTTGGACACGACGTTATCCGAACAATCTATAGATTACGATTAATATCAATAAGGAATTTTGAGGTCTTAAATTGGCATAGTAGTCATGATTAAATGTTATATTCAACGCAGACGAATTGAGATATGACTAAATATTTTCTGAAAACAAAAAACGCAGATTAAAAGATTTTGAAATATTTTGTTATTGGTTATATTAGTTTTGAGACCAATTACAGTATTCAGAAAACCGCAGTTATCTGTAATTTCAAGTCGTGAATCAATTTCAAATAGAACTTTTAATATTGAATTGTAGAAGCAAAATATTAAAAAAACTAGTAACCCCGAGTGATATCATGGGCCACAAAAGGAATGTAATCTATATCGAGGTAGAGACCAAAATAAGTTTTTAAAGTCATGTATGACTTTTCATAAACATAATATGCGATCCTTAGATTAACATACAACAAGTAAATATAGTCAGATAAAAACGAAAGATTTTCATAACCATCCTTACACCTGTTTCATAAACAACCATTTTTCTTAAAGTTAATAATATGGGGAAAATTTACAGACGAGGCTTTTGCCCAGCAAAATAATAATTTTGAAAATCTAAAACCTTGTTGCAAAACAACAAAACCAATCAATTTGATCGGCACTAAAGTTAATATCTGTTAGGATACTAATTAGGAGTAGTGTGAAAAACTATATGATGTGTTGTACACAAGTATTCCATTTGTAGGCTAATTTGAAATTAAAAACTTTCTTGAAACGATTTTTAAAGATGTTATGCAACCTTTTACAAAAGTCAGTTTCCTATCAGAATGCAGATAATATTCGCAACTAAAATAGAGTGTAAGGTAACGAAGAGAACAATGCAAGATACTGAGAATAACGTAAACAAAAGTAGGTTATGTGAAACAAGATGCTCGGTTATGCAACTGACCAGTGACCACACATCGGCCGCCGCCTTCTGTCGCACGACTTTATTTTCATTCAGCATTGCGTAAACCGTTACATGAGTTCACGTGTTTGGTGGATTTAGCTTCACGTGTCGAGCAAAGGCTGATTCGCACCTCACGTGACTGGCTATTTCGGACAATCGATCTTAAAAGGAATCATTGCTCGTTTCGGTTATTCGTCGAGGCAAATTTACAACCCCGGAGAAATTACATAACTAGCGTCTCCCCCAGATCATGCAAGTGTTTAAGTCGATGAGTAGGCCTATATCTGATAAATGATTTATTTTTAAAATCTGAAAGTAAATTTCCCTAACCCTGGTCATGTTACTAAGTAGCCTTATAGAAGTAAGCGCGAGTTAATATGTAAAATATTCAATATGAAACGATTAAATCGTTTTAACTATGAAAATTGACAATCTCAACAAACATTTATTTTTAAAATACACACTCAACATTTTTATAATGCTACACTTTACTTCCTACATCCTACTACATGTGGCAATATAGAGATAGTTATGTTTCATATAAAACAACATCGCGTATAATAGTTAAGCTTGAGCATCAAGTGCACATTTAGAAGAACCGCATTCTATTCGGGAATGTTAAATAGTTTTTAACACTTACACACCACCTCAAACTCTTCCTAGCATCTTCTTCAAAACATTACCACCCACCCTAGTTTCATCCACAAGTACATTTGTGATGTCCCGATGCTGGACCAAGCTGCCCTTGTGCTATTTTTTATGATCCTGGCAAATTAATCAGTCCGATTTTAGTAACAAAGCTACATTCTTATAAAATCCATTTCACTAGTCACAAACCCCCTTTACTCATATTCAACTTATAATCCCTCATGTATCAGTACATCTTCTACAAAACGTCTGTTGAAACAACATTAATTCGGCCAACAATCCTACTATCTTCTACTTTCCACAGTCTGCTACCTGACCCACCAACCTACTATATACTACTATCTACTAACCCACCTTATTAACCTCCCCTTCCCACTAACTTGTCACAAGCCCACCAACCTTTACCTCCCACATCCTACTTCCTATCTACTCACTCCACTTCGTCCGTCTTCGTCCCATTGCCTGCCAACTACCCACCAACCTCTCTCTTCTGGAACCTACCACCCTGTTCCTACCCTTACCTCACGTAAGCTGCTCCCTACCTACAACCCACCATGCTTACCTCTCACCCCCCCCCCGGCCACCTCGCTTCCGCAACAGACCAGAAGACAGAAGACCAGTCACGAGCAATTAGGCGCTCGTCGTTAATGACAAATTAATAACACATTCCCCGGGGACGACACAGCGCCGCAGACTCTCCCCGCCACGGCCGGTATTTATTTAGTAATTATCCTTCTTCCGGTCCCTAATTACCCTGATTGCTCCTTTATGTTTTAATTCTCTGTTGCGCCCTAAATTGTAGCGCCGGCGAGGGTTTTTCAGGGCCATAAGCGACTGTTTTAATGACTTTATAAGGATAGTGTCCGCCGTTCTGCATGGTGGTTGATTTATGAACGCGGGGTATTAGGTGAGTCGAAGATGCAGGAAGGGCAATCTTGTAGGTTTGTTTTAGCTCAGAATTATTTATATTATGGATCCTTATTATGGTTCTGTAATGCAGCTTCTTGTAAGTCACAAATTTTAGATAGCTTTAAGTGATGGCCGGGTGCGACATTCCCTGGTGAGGATTAACGTCAGCACTGTTGAATAATACGTTCGTCCGGAATGTCCATCTTCATAATAAGATAGTTTCGTAATTCAAATGCAATATCGTGGTTCCAATCCCACGTTAAACCGAAGGTCCCTTAGATGTCATTACCTGTTGAGCTATTAATTAACAAGTCTAAGGAACATGTCAGCCTAAGACTACAAGACGGCGCTACAATCATCTTATACTATTTGTCATTCATACTTAGCTGGGTAGGTTGCCATTTCAGAGAAAGGAATTACAGTCAAGTAAATTTAATTTTAATACGTGATCTGTTATATTTAAACATATCAATGAACCAAAATTAAGGGAAAATACAGTCAAATTTTAGATGTTTACTGCTTAAGTTGTGGCACAAAATAACAACCACCACCAAAATGTACTTGTCCTCGGAATTTTATTACTACCTCTTTTTTAAATTGCGTTAACGTATAACATGACAGACTAAATCATTATGTCATTATTGTAACCTTCGCTATCCACCACGGATGGAAATCCTTGTACTTGCGCTATACAATAAATAATGACATTAATTACCTGAGAATAAAAAGTCATAGCATAAATAAAACCTAGGGCTCCAATTAAAAAATAATAATCTAGAGATTAAAACATCACTATTCTGAGAACAATGAAAGAATTTTAGCTCATCTTTTTTGTATTTCGTGAATTCTTCAATGCTAGAGGTATTTTTTAATGTGTTGATTGGAATCGGTCCAAACCGATGTCTTGAAACTACTGTATTTAAAGTGTCACAATAATTACCAACCTTGATTAAATTGAATTAATCAACAATTTTTTTAATCGAACTTATTCTATAAACTTAAGAGTTAAACTAATGTTTACACACAAATTAATATTACATTAAAACCTTTAGACTTAACTGTAATCAAGAAAAATTGAGTCATTACAGTATGACTTAAACGGCCATCTGGTTAAAATTCATATATCTTCTGAATATTTTCGAATTTTATTCCAAATATCATATAGGCAGGTTAATCTATGTAGATACAATTTGAGTTTTGCCTGTACATTGTTTAGAATAATGTTATTTTTTATTAATTTTATATTTATGCCCCAAATAAGCCTAAATGGGTCTTACTTCAATTTCTGTTTCTCTTTGTTTCTGTAACGCTATTCAAGGTCTTTATGTAACGTTTTTCCGTGAAAACATCTGGTCCCATATGATGTTTCTACTGATTTCATTATTCTAGGGGGTGTATACGTTTTGGAAAAGGTTTTTGTTTATTTTAAACTGGACAAAACCCTATTAAAATAAAGTAATGAGCTATGTAAACCCCAGTTTTGAGGAATATTACCAATTTTATATATTTGTTTACTTTTTACTTACTGTAGTTTGATGTCATGTAAATATTTAGTCATAATAATTAATATTTTGATCTTTAACAATGAGACATAGAACCCTCACAAAGGACGGACAAACTGTTAGTTTTAGCTATAAATCAGCGTGAACGAAAATATTATCAAAATATTCTCTGAATAACAGATAATTATTTTTTATTATGAACAATAGTTGGCGAGTTCCACCTCTGTTTTAATTAGAGGTTCCAGGGCCGGACATCCCGGTAACACAACCCTAGCTTCCCTCGGGCTAATGTCTCTGTATCCCGTCGTCGATACGATCTTTTGTCCTCCCCCTCCCCCTCCCCTCCCGCACTGTCCACGTCTCCCTGTTTACTTAATTTGTTCTCATTTGTCGCGATCTCCCGGTGAAAAGGCGAACCATCCCCTATGAAAAATAAACACTTATCCGGCGTCTTTGTTTCAGCCAGCCTTGTAGCCGGCCTTTGTCCGCCCCAGCCCCACACGCCTCTCGCCCGTCTTTTGTTTAGACCTTTTATAGCTTGAGTAGTTTTCTTGTATGGGGATATCACTGTCCAGTCAGTGCATTATCTATTGCAGTTTTTAATCGTTGTAGATTTTATCAATGTTTCATATTTCATATGATGCAGGAATCGTGCAAATTGCAACTGAAAACATTCCTTTTGCTATATTCATGATCTAAATTATTTCCCACAAGTAAGTAAACATAAACATTTTTCATTAACAATTGATAACAATAACAATACATTTTCTCTTTATTTAAAAAATCCATAAAATCATATGAATACACTCTCAATACGGTTTATCGTGGCATTTTTTATTTGGAATTTTTATAAAGACGTGTAAAAAATGAATAGTTTTTAGTATAAACCCCCTAACCAGTTGCAATTTTTATTATGACACCAACAAACCTATCTAAGCCACCCCAACCGCCAGATCGAAATGCAAGAGTTCTGAAGAATCCTGTTTTCTCAAGTCAGAATCAAAATTAATATGTCATAATACGAATTTTTTGTTAATATTAATATGTCGCCACGTATATTAATTATATATATTATTATATATTGTATATTAATTAATATAAATATGTCGCCAATTGTCATTAGGCTATTAATTAATTATGCTTAATAAGAACAGGTCGACGTTAGGTAGTAACAAAACCGGGGGTTCTACCGTTCCCCATCAAAACGTTGAAAAATCCCTCTGGCGTAGAAATACACCCAAAATAAAAATAAAATATGAAAGAGGATAATAATTTTATCACACACATTTAGCTCTGAAATTGTGGATGCATAATTTTAAAATAGTTAATTTTAGGCCCAAAGATTAAATGTTCCTCCCCTTAGATTTAGGCTACATTTTCTTTTATTTATCACGTTTATTATTTTGCAAACATAATCAACATTTGTTGAATATGATTGATAACATAACGTGATTATATTGTGTAATATAACGTGTAATATTATAATGTTTTTAAGGTTTATTACCGGTAATCAACTGAATTTTTCAATTACCGGTATCAGTAAAATATTTTATAGTTAAATGGTCTAATCAATCGATTTTACTAGTTTTATTATAGTCATTTCCCAAAATTTCATTTCAAATCCTATGAAAATTGAACTAACTTTTTTACAGAATAGTGTCCAACATAATATTAAGACAAAACCGCGCCGCAAGTCCGAGAAAAGGCCAGGAAGAAAACCAATTTAGGAGATGGAGAAAGTTTATTTTAATTGGGGCCGGCAAGACGGGGCTAAGTAATTAGGGGTTGTGAGAAAGCACATGTGTAGAAGTCCGAAGGGGGTGGGGGTTGGTAGTGGGTGGGGGGGCTCACTTAATTACATCTGGATAAGCGAGACGACGGACTTAATTGAGTTGGAGCTTGGTTTGGCCGGTCACCTGTTAAGTGATAAGAGTATCAACGCGAACTACTTTTTTGCTCAATTTCGAATTTTTTAACTCAACATTTACATAGCTTCATTCTTAATTTTGAAAGGAACATTGTACATGAGTTTCTCTATCACATTCTTCTAAGCTGTAGTGCAAGAAAAAAATATTTAATTTTTTCTCCATATCGTTTCAGGTATTAAGTGGTGAAAAATTAATAAGTTTTTTACCTTCGTATATGTCTCGGCCAAATATGATTTTTGCAAGACACATTACACGCTGTATGTTTTATACAACAGCATGTAATGTACAATTATAAAACGTTAACTGACTAGGTGGCTGAGTGGTTATAGTGCCTACCTTCAAAACTGAAGGTTGGATTAGACTATATTATTGAAATGACAACCGTACCGCCAGGTAGGTATTTTTTGCCAAGTATGAATGAGAAACGAGTGTTTGATGATTGTGGCGCGTTACTAACTAAGGGTGACATGTTCCTTAGACAGAACTGTTAATTAATAGCCCAACAGTCAATGGCATATCTAATGGACCTACAGTTTAACGTAGAATCCGAACCACTACCTCTGAATTACAAACTGGTCTAATTATGAGGATGGTCTTGTCGCCGGATGGAATCCCGCAAGGTCGAATCTGGACCCATTTGTCATTTCGTCATTGCGCTATTCATTAATGATGCTTCCTAACAACAGGTCGACGTTAGGTAGTAATAAGACCGGGGTTTGGACCGATCCCCATCAAAACGTTAAAAAATTCCGAGAGGTGTAGAAAAACAAAATAAAGTCAGTTTTTTACACATATAATGTATTATAAATTTTGCTGCGTGAGTTAAAAATAGTTATTATTTTTTTCAATCAGCTTCTTTTATACAACTAAGAAACTTTTAATCTCCTCGTGATACAGTCATGTTATACACCTGCGCACTCTAGCTCAGAGATAAAGTCACTAAATTCTATTATTCGAAATATTTATACAGTCATGAAAAATATCATACGAGAAAGGTCGGTGTTATTTTTGAACCAGAAAGAGCCCACATAACCAAACCGACTTTGATAAAGAGCCGACTTTGACGAATTCCGTTGTGTGATTTTTGATCTACCATTATTTTAATCGCAAGACAATATATTTGATTACGTTGAGTTCCTAGCTTATCTTGCATTTTATTCATTTCAATATGCCACCAGAAATCTCTCAGTATTGAAGAGGTGTGTATGACAAATCTGGGAAATCTACCCTCGTCGTATTTGGTATGCGCGCGGCATTCTACCCCAACAAATTCCAATTTCCTACCCCCCCCCGACCAAACCACCCCTTGAGATACACCGACCCGCGTCGAGAAATTCTGTGGCTTTAGGAATTAACATGTGAAAAGTGAAAAATATATTTTCGTAGTTTAACCATTTATCGAAACCGTTGAAATGTACAGTATAATGATTCCAACTTTTCCAAATTGAACATTACTGTAAATTACTTTTATTACAACGTACTTATGTTAATTCGCGATCAGTCATAATTTCAAGAATTATT
The DNA here is from genome assembly GCA_023375725.1 of Nephotettix cincticeps. NCBI lineage: Eukaryota > Metazoa > Arthropoda > Insecta > Hemiptera > Cicadellidae > Nephotettix > Nephotettix cincticeps. Next base: position 45,499,623 of record CM041785.1, read on the forward strand.
TTGTAAAATATATTAGAGCTTTATACTTAACATCATAAATTGTATTAATTGCCTTTTATGTAGTGACATAAATTATAACCCAACAGGTTGGATTTCGTCAGTAAAACCTATTTTCCTTTTAAGAGTAGTTGTATTTATATTCTCAACCACGATTTGCATTTAGTTAGGGAAACCTTCCATTAATTCGTATATTTTGGTGAATTTTTGAAAAAATTAATATGTGAAAAATTATTATTACTGTAATCTCATAGAGATTCGCAAACACGAGCAGCAGAAAGTTTACAGAACTCATAAAAATCTTTCTCGACTAATAAATTTCAGTTTCTGCAAACACTTACGACACACGGATTTAGACCTAGGAGAGTCGTCGCTCCTAATGATGCGATTATGATCTGCGAGGTCGATCCGTTAAGAGTATGCACGGTCGTATATTGTAAACACATTTAAAACAATATTGTTTACGACGCGCCTTCGAGATGGCTATAACTAACCACCTCACAATTCGTTGCGACTATTTCTGTCGGCCGTTTCTCCTGCCAAAACACTGCAATCTAGATAACAATATTAATCTTTGGCCTAGTTTTTACTCGGATGAAGTAGGACTATCATACTAACAGAATTAACACTTGTTTCTCAATTATTCTGAAGTCCGATGTCTAGTTATTTATTTATTTTCAAAACGATTATACATGGAGCTTCTACCTACCTGGGTAGGTAGCCATTTCACTAACGTGAATCATTCTTCAGACAAAACATCCTGCAGAACATGAAACACTTTTTAATAAATCTTTTTTCAATTTTTTGAACGTTTTAGTGCAAATGGTTTAAAATTAAATAGCTATAAAACATTCTTATTGAAATTGTATACAATTCAGAATAAGGATGATTGGCCGCCGAAAATTTGTTTTGATGGGGAAAAATGTAATTCGTAAAAAGCACAAAATGTTTGGAAATAGAAATAGATAAGAATCTAACCTGGAGTTTACATATTAATTACGTTATAAAGAGGCTTAACACCTCAATTTATCAAATTTTGTAATTAGAGAGGTTGTTGATTTTAAAACAAAATTATTGGTTTATTATGCTATATTTTTTCTATCATTCAATACTGTATTGAGTTTTAGGGAATAACTTCAGAGGCTTCGTCAGTGTTCAGAGTCTCAAAAAATATTTAAGAATTATGACTTTTTCATCTCCCCGTACATCTTGCAAACCTATTTTTTGTAATTTTCAGCTTTTGACTTTGCCCTGTTTATTACCCTTATTAATTTTTTGTTAGCTTTCCTGTTTGTTTTGTTAATTTTAAGATAAATTATTAAATATAAATTTTGTATTATTATATGCAAATACATGACAAAGTCACCTGTTTTCTAGCTACACTAGACTTTGTAAAACGTTATTGTGGCAATAAAGTATTTGATTTGATTTACAACTATATTAGTAGAATTTGGTTCTATAAATTCTACATCACCCAACGGGTTGGATTTATTTTCTTATTCGTTATGTCGTAAACAGTTACAGTGTGAAGGAAAGTGACTTTATCTCTTGTAAAGACACATTTTGAGTTGTAATCTAGTGTACGAGTATATGACCTAGAGCTCATAGCGCCTGAACCCTCCCAGAGCGTAATCTAGTGTACGAGTATATGACCTAGAGCTCATAGCGCCTGAACCCTCCCAGAGCGTAATCTAGTGTACGAGTATATGACCTAGAGCTCATAGCGCCTGAACCCTCCCAGAGCGTAATCTAGTGTACGAGTATATGACCTAGAGCTCATAGCGCCTGAACCCTCCCAGAGCGTAATCTAGTGTACGGTATATGACCTAGAGCTCATAGCGCCTGAACCCTCCCAGAGCGTAATCTAGTGTACGAGTATATGACCTAGAGCTCATAGCGCCTGAACCCTCCCAGAGCGTAATCTAGTGTACGAGTATATGACCTAGAGCTCATAGCGCCTGAACCCTGAACCCTGAGCGTAATCTAGTGTACGAGTATATGACCTAGAGCTCATAGCGCCTGAACCCTCCCAGAGCGTAATCTAGTGTACGAGTATATGACCTAGAGCTCATAGCGCCTGAACCCTCCCAGAGCGTAATCTAGTGTACGAGTATATGACCTAGAGCTCATAGCGCCTGAACCCTCCCAGAGCGTAATCTAGTGTACGAGTATATGACCTAGAGCTCATAGCGCCTGAACCCTCCAGATGTAATCTAGTGTACGAGTATATGACCTAGAGCTCATAGCGCCTGAACCCTCCCAGAGCGTAATCTAGTGTACGAGTATATGACCTAGAGCTCATAGCGCCTGAACCCTCCCAGAGCGTAATCTAGTGTACGAGTATATGACCTAGAGCTCATAGCGCCTGAACCCTCCCAGAGCGTAATCTAGTGTACGAGTATATGACCTAGAGCTCATAGCGCCTGAACCCTCCCAGCGCGTAATCTAGTGTACGAGTATATGACCTAGAGCTCATAGCGCCTGAACCCTCAGAGCGTAATCTAGTGTACGAGTATTCCTAGAGCTCATAGCGCCTGAAAAAGAGCGTAATCTAGATACGAGTATATGACCTAGAGCTCATAGCGCCTGAATCAGAGCGTAATCTAGTGTACGAGTATATGACCTAGAGCTCATAGCGCCTGAACCCTAAGAGCGTAATCTAGTGTACGAGTATGACCTAAGCTCATACTGAATCAGAGCGTAATCTAGTTATGTATATGACCTAGAATAGCGCCTGAAAAGAGCGTAATCTATTTACGAGTATATGACCATATAGCGCCTGAATGTATCTAGTGTACATATAAACCTAACTCATAGCGCCTGAATAGAGCGTTCTAGTATTCATATATATATATAGCGTGAAATTGTATCTTTATTATATATTATGGTTACTTGTATATCATTTAATGAGCACATTTTAGTAATTCAAGTTTTTGTAAGTGGAGGTTATTAATTAGCAGTTTACGATTAAATTTTTTTTGTCATATTTAATGGTCGGACCCAGTCAGCTGTTTCTCTTGTTAATTAGTCCTGGTCCGCCAGAGTGGGTGGCGGTCTGTCCATGGCCGGTAATAGCCATCTTCTGTCCACTACTTCGGTCCGATGTGGCGATAAACCCTCTCTGGGTGTTGGCTGCTTAACCTGGGTTTACATAGTGTAAACCCAGGTTAAGTATAGCCAACCTATATGTATAGCCCCACTTACATAAAGCTCTGCTACAAAAATGTTTGTATTTACTTCTCTGTGGGAAATAGGTTAGATCATGGATATATTGTCTAAAGGGAATGTTTTCAGTTCATCTAAACAGCTGTTCTTATCCTTACTTAAAAATTCAATACAATAGCTCTTGAAGTTTCTATGGAAAACTGTTTCAAATTTTCGTCTTATAAATTGTCAACACCCCCCTCTAGAACTAGGACATTTCGATGTCAAAAGATGCAAGTGTATCAGAGCTAGATTTAGATCAGATTCCATTTTATGTTTACTGAAACGGTGGATAACACGTTTTCTGCTGAGAGAGGAGATACACTTAAATTAGAGGACATTGGCATATTAAAGATATTCAGCGTTACTTTTTATACTTGTAGCAGAGTTATGTAGTTCTGCTATTTAGCAAAGATTTATTTAAATCTCCTGAATAGTGTAAACCTAGCTTTATAGTGGAAATACGGATGAGAAACAATTTTATGCATATTTTCAGAATCCTTATGATAAATATTCATGTAGGCCTATATTCGATATCGTTGCAAAATATATTTGGTGGTCAGCAGTTTTACTAACTTACTGCGGAAATCTATCAAATAACTGTTTATATTCCGTTTTCAGAATTTAGCATAATTGTACTGTATTTTAATATTTTTTAGTACCTTTTGAAACATTTTAATTAAGCTTGTGTATTGTAAAAATACGTTATATCAGCTGTGAGTTTACTGGCTGTGAAATAAAATACGTGTCTGGTTGTTTAAAGCCATTTTATCTTTGTTTAAATAACCAGCAGCAACTGGATTTGTTTACAAAACGTCATTTACGTCAAACGGTGATTGCGTTAGCTTGCCACTTGGGTCGTTAGTGTCACCTTGAAACGACTCGAAAACCAAATTAACATGTAAGTTTTCTGACCGTTTTTTATACTATGGTTAAAGTATAAACACAATTTATCTTTGAACACTTATTAGGAACATAACTTATTTATTTCACAATCAGTCGCGACTGAAGAAAAATGACTTGTCATTGTCCACGAAGAGGTATTACAAAATAAGCTGCAACATTGCGTAAAAAATAAATGACTAAAAACAACAGCAAAGGGTCTGTAAGACACGGAGAGGGGTGGCGCAAGGGGTATTCTCATGCAGATGAGGCGTGCCCGGGCATCTGACGACTGGTTTAGGCTACTTCTGGTCACTGCAAACCAGTTTTGACCCTCTAATTAATAAAGCAAGTAGAGATTTTTAATTGTGAAACGCCGGTTCTCATGGTCTTATGGTGCAGCCCAACGGTTTTGTCTTTGTCCCGTCTTGGACGTGGTTAGGACTGAGTGACCCTCGTTATCCGAATTGAGTAATTAATGGCAATGGGAAACTTTCTGGGACCGTGGAACCTGTAACGGTAGTTGTGACTGTTTACGAAAGTCCTGACTATTTTGTGGCATGAACCTTTATTTTTGTGCAGTACAATGTTAAATTAAAACGATCGTCATAATGTTTTTACTAGAAAATCTTGAACTTGGGACCATTTTACTAGATATTATAATGTCCATCTATCTGATTACAATTTAAATTGTCTTATTTACTCAGTTAACAGATGAAAAAATCATCTAAAAAATGTTATCAACAAGTTAACGACACCTTTGTAATATCTTTAATATGAACATATTCTGATTTCAAATTAATTTGATGTGTTTTTTTTAATTTCATATTAGTTAGCTTTGGTACAGCGTTTATAACATTGTTCTTAAAGTAAGAATCCAAGATGGCTGAGATACTGCAGACCTATATACCCGACTCAATGTGCTGCAAAACAAACATGTGTTTTATAAATATAATATTTTTTTTCAAATCCAACATAAAGTAACATTTTCAAATTTCCACCTAAAACGTTATGAATAATATTCTATTACTTGTGAAAATTTTGTTTCCCACTTTACATATAATATACGAATTGTTTATGAATAATATTCTATTACTTGTAAAAATTGATTTCCCACTACATATGAAATACGAATTATTCATTGATCTCAATAGGCCTACCGTGCAATTATTTAATCTATTGTCCGTTTAACCTGTATCTTTAGATATAGACTCTGTAGATTATGAGTAAGCTTGATTTCCATGCCAATCTTAAGGGATAAATCCGACATTAAAGTCACCCCATGCCTTTAACAATAATACTGAAAAGAAACTCGTTATGCACTAGTATACGTTAAGCTTATTGTTACACCTCAATTAGGCTACTAAAATACGTCCAGCAACAACAGAGAAGTTCTCTCTTCATAATAAACAGGGTTCGCGGATTAATAGTGTAGACTAGGAGTAGACCGTATGTTCATACTAACAAAGATATGTGTTGGTGTGTTTTGGTTATTTTAAATGTAACGGACGAAGGTAGAAAATCATCATTGCGATCGGCAACTTACTGATTTGTTCTGCAATGTGCAAGGTCTCGGGATGCAAAATGTTATCACGTTTGCATTAATCATACTTAAAACCTAGTACAGCAAAAATTCGCCAAATTATGTTGGCAAGCAAATTTTGGTACAACAACAAAAAGTCTTGGGTCAGATTCTTGGAACCCTCGTATAAGAGTTATGGTTTGTGGGTGCTGTCTACTCGACCCAACTGCGTTGGTAATACGCTATTTTTCAGGACTTGAACTATTTAACAGATTAAACTATTCATTTTATAGAATTTTAAGGTTAATTTTAGTTTTAGTTTATAATTTTAGAAACTCATCGATAATTTTTCGTACCGTAGTAAAATACGCGTATAGAGAAGTAAATAGCTGATATTTAATGACTGATGTTTAGTTACAATTTAACACTTAACAGAACAGTTCCAATCAAGCTCAAAATATCATGCGAGAATGCCACGATTTCTAGTCAGATGTTTGAAGTCAGGTTTATTTGTTATTGAAATTTTAGTTCTGTCTTTGTTTTTGCTTAGCGTAAATCGAAAGCAGTACATCCTATAGACAAGTTATTGTTAACTTTTACAGGATGATAATGGTTTTATCACGACTTCTTCGGCTGATTTGTGCAAAACTGTGGCAACATGTTGGGATCTACTAATCAACTGACGTTTTCATGATTTCGTTGATAAAAAATGTGATTATTTCAAAATGTCTTATCTTAAGCCTAATAAACACATACAAATATCTATAAAACAAAATTCCTCAATTTTTGTATTAATATCAAATTATATAAAAATCAATGGAATAACCAAATGGCACATATTTTCGTTTATTTACTACTATTTTTAGAATCGGAAAATAAAAGGACTAAAGCAAACCCTTGCGGAAGCCCGTCGACAATTCTTTAATTGCCCAACACAGACTTTGTGTCAACATTCGGCCCGGTAATTGGTCTTGCCCAATCCCTGATGGATTAGAAGACGTCACTTAGTCCACCCTGCGATCCACCAACCGGTCTTAATCCACCCCCACCACCACCACCCTGTCGGACGTCTACTCCACACCTCGGTGGTCAACCTACAGCCTTCCCCCGGTGATTCTTGGACGTGTCATCCGCTCTTTTTGGCGAGTGCAAGTGTGTGGAACAAATTGGTTAGGGTGACAATCAAACAGTAGACGACGTGAAGGGACACTACAAACTGGTTGTCGGATAAATACGTGTAGCATGTGTATTCGTATTTTGATTGGTGACCATAATTTTCAAAGAATACTTGATCAAAAGTAACATAATAATATACTCGTGATTTAGGTTTACAACGTATAATAAGAGTAGATTGAAACTGATTATACAACTAAATATCTTGCAGAATATGCTTATAAATCAATTTATTTTATTCCAGCTCTTCAAGAATTGGTTTAATCATTAATTAAACATTACTAAATTACTTTATAATACAGCTTAATTTGTTTTTCATTTATGACCTCTTATGTTGAGTGAAGGTGTAGAATTAACTGATATATCATATGCAAGACTAAAGGTATTAAAGACTTATTTAAGATGAGAAATTTTAATTATCACATCTTCCTCTGTTAACAACTTAACCTCAAACAAAACTAGATTATTAATTAGCTATTCAAGGATTTAGTGAGTCTTGACATATGTGTTTTTATACTAAGCTTTTTGGCATTTTATTCGTGTGATACAATTTGGATTACTCTGATCATACATACAATTCATGGAATAATTTAACTCAAATTTTTACTATTCACCGAGAAAACTGTTAACTGTTGAATCAGAAAAACGGATCCACCACAAAACCGCATGCTATCCGATGGGTTGTTACGACAAGACAAATCGAGTCAGGGAAGTCGAAGGAGACGATAACCGATGAAGAGGCCGAATACGTCAGAAGAGACAAGTGTAATGAGGGACACGCGATGTGGGAGGGTGGGGGAGGAGGCAGATAAAATCAAATGAAAAGTTCGGTGCAAGGAGAGTCCAGGCGCCGCGAGCTGCACGAACAGCCAGCTGGATGGCGATGTCAGACATATGCCATGTGGGAAAATGAGTTTATTATTTTCTGAAGCATACAGGTTTCCATTCTATTTAAAAAATATCCCTCTATGTTGTATCGCAACATCTTTTATATTTTTTAACTATATTTATGAGTAAATTGTTGGATTTTTTTGGTAACTTGCTTGCCTAGTGGTAACTGTATTTTGGCTACTGTACAAATTTTCATGGCTGGGGACCCACATGTGGTTTTGGACCGCTTTCCCAAAAATGTTTGTATAATAACCAAGAATCCAGAACATTATTCACCATTAAATAACATGACTGTACGATAGGTTTTGTCCAATAAAACTAATATAGTAAATCCAAACATTGACTAACTTTAACACGGATTTGTTTAGCACAAACGTATGCTCCATAAAAACAAATCATATATCACAATCCCCATTGTTAAACTCCAAAACTCATTAACACAATTTCAAAGAGTAAAGGTTCCTCTTGCGTACAATATAAGTGATAATAATGGGACCAGTAAAAAAATTATATTTTCTAAGGGAAAAGAAGAAATATAATTTAGATAAGTTAAAAATTCAGAAGAAAAAAATTAAATTTGTTGTAATGACACTACAAAAACCTGTTTTGTTCAGTTTTTTTATAATTTTTAGAAACCTGTAAGAAAATAAAATAACATTCAGCTACTTAGTTTTGTTTCTATGATTTTATTACAATACCATACGTATATTTTAAGTACCCCTATCACTAGACTGTTAATAGGTTGAATAGGTTTTAAATCATCCCATTCTCATGTATTTTTTTATTTTTGGAGCCAAAGCTAATACTTTAATATTTATGGTAGAATTTGTAAAATAATTATTTGCTTTTTAGAATATTTTAAAAGAATAAAAAGCTAATTATATACATATCATGCAGTTTCAATTTGTGGTATGTATTAAAATTGTAAAATAAAAGAACAATAACAATTCCTTGAGGAAGCCCGTCAAAAATTCTTCTATTACCCCACACCGACTATGAGTCAACATTAGCTTGGGAATTAAAAAATAATAAATTTATAATTATTAAAAACTTTTGCAGGATTGACAGTTCAGGTTGCATAGGCCGCTTATTCCGACGTCGAGGGGAGCGCGCTCGGCGATAATTGTCCGGCCTGGGAATGGCTAAGACAATCCCTCGGGACGCGGGACAGCTCCCGGCTGGTCACCGGAACAGGTTCCTACCCTCACCCCTTGGACGAATTTTTATAATTTTTCCAAATCAACTGGACAAACCAGTTTGGCCCTTAGTTAGTGTGGCCGGAGCACAATAGATTTTTGTTTTACGGGCTAAGACTATGGTCACTGCAAACGGTGGGTCCCACGGTGTCCTTGATGAGCCTCCGCTAGTGACGGTTAACCGTTCGGTCATTTGTAAACGGATGATTGTGTTAACTCTTGTCATTTAGCGGCTATGGGGGAATGTGAGAAATACGTCACGAAAGAGGGAGTAACGTATTTTTGGCCCAACCAATTTTTATTTTCTTCCACCTATAAGATAATAAATGAAGAAAGTATTGTTTTTGTAAAAAATTTCAAATTTGAGTTGAGATTGGATATATCCGTTTTGGGATCCCCTGATTCCAAAAATGGGTTTCGACGTGATAGTGTGTTTGCCCGTTGGTCCGATTTAGGTAAAATTCGGTATGTGAGTATAATATTTACCATGTCTCCAGGCGTTTTTTAATTTTTTTTAATTTTTGATTTTTAAGGGTAGTTTACCCCTAAATCCCTTAAAAACTTGAAAAATAAAGAAGTAAATAAATTAGCTAATTTAGATTAAAATTTTCTGGTTTATAGTGCATAGAGTGCTAAATAATCTCAAACCACCCGCATGTCTGTAAAAAACGGTTCAAAAGTTATGGGCTTTTAAATGTCAAATGAATTTTTCTAAATTTTCCGCCAAAACACTAAAGGTAAAGTATAGTTTGAGTGCCGCCATTAAACGATCTTAAACAACTAAATTTCTTTTAATTATTAGTCTACGACTAACGGTTCCAGAGGAAGGTTAAATTAACTGTGCATGGTAAACGCAGTACGTTGTCTGAGAGCGCCCAATTTTATTCTAATGGAGAATAAAATAAATTTCTATTTACCAACCGTTTTCCATGAAAGTTGGTATGCAGCGTAAGCTTACATCAACCAGCAAAAATCACTCAAAAAGGTTTAGTATTATCGGGGGAGGAGGTTTCCCTCATAAAATTTTAATAATTAATTTTTTTCTCTTGTTGTTATTTTCAGAAATTGGATTATAATTTTTGAGTCAGTAAATTATTAAATAGTAATTACATAAATTTTAAAGAATGTGACAGTTTTATTACAGATTGTAGTTTTTAAATTCACTTAAGGGAGAAAGTATGTGTCAGTCCACCAATACTGTTTATTAAGAGTATACGTCATACAATCAGTAGACCTAAAATAAACTTCTTTCACTATTTTTTAAGAGGGTTAAGCCCTCCTTTACCGCAACTTCACCCGCCAACAACACATCGGTGTGAGTAACGTATTAAGTAAATATAAGAGTGAGCTTATACAGAAAAATAGGAAATAAAAAATGTAAATTGTATGTTGTCTTTTGGACCTCCAATGTTTATCTTAAAGGAAAATATTAAAATTAATTTATATATCTTCCTTATTAGTTGCAATAATCAATGGAGGTTCACTTAGTATCCAGATTTGCTGCTACTAAGGTATTTAGGCAACTGTTAAACAAATAATTGGCATTTTTAAAGTTTAAGCTTTTTTGACGAAACATTTTTAACATAATGTTAAATCAACGGTTTGTAACACAAAAACTAAAACGAGTTCTTCAATAAAATCTCATATCCTGAGGTAAATTTTGATTAAATAAATACAATTTGTCAAAAAAATTCTACGAGTAACAAGTTAACGAGTGCGTCAGTGGTTAAGGAGGAGGAGGTCAGTGAAGGATAGAGGAGAGAGTTGTCCGTCCGGGTTTAGCGAGGGAAGGATATTGCACGGAGAGGGGCAGAAATGAAAAACTAAGGCTTAACCGACGGGTTTATGGATCTCAGGGTTAATTACCTGCTGTCAGATTGTGGTGGGAGATCCTTCTTGTCCCATAAACCTGGCGGATCACAGCGGCCAAAGAGAATACTAACAGGGCGGTACTATATAAAATAACTAATTTCACTTATTTGCCTATAAGCTGGCAGAATGCTAATACAATGTACTTACAAGAACTGTGTTCACATGATTCCTTATCAAGTTAAAAACTGACTCCAGCGTAAGGATAAATATGGATAAACATTTATTTTCTTACGTTTTATGTCTTAAATTAAATTTGACCGAAATGAAAGAGGTAAAAGTAATATATGTGCAATCTGATTAATTAGAAATCCCTTAAAATGCTTTATTATTCCATAAAGTTAACAGTAAAGGTATTTGTAAACATTTTTCCAGTTTGGCACACTGAAACCTAACAAAATAATGAGTTATTGAAGCATTTTTTATGAACGTTTTTCCTTGTGAGACATAAAGAAGAAGCGCTAAAATTATTTAAGCCTACAATAAAACGTCCTGTATACCATGTTTGCAGTGAAAAACGTATTGCATAGTATTAAAATATTATGTATTCATTTTCGTCACACTGCTGTGAAAAAGGCCGTTTTCCTCCGCCTATGTAAAGTCAAACTTTACTCTACGGAATAGAGACTAAACTAACTTTTAGTCTCAAGGGAAAAAATTACGTAGTTTTTAGTACCAAGGGAGAAAAGGTAATCCCTTAAGAATAAAATGGGAGAAATAAATATAGCACACTCTGTAATGTACTATAATAAAATAAAATTAAAGGTTAAAATACCTGCAGTACGGTCGGTGATCTTCAATAGTTATGGTGCTGACGACCAACGGTTTCTGACTTAAAAGTCCATTATCAAGTCAGAATACCAATATTAAGTAATAAATTTTAAATTTTATTAGGCCTATACGATTTCCTTCCTTAATATTTTGTGTAACTAAATTTTTTCACCTGTAATATGAGTAATAATTACAATCGTGCAAGTTTAAATATAAATATGCTCCGAGATTAGTTGTTCGCCTGCCACTGAAGTATTTTGGGTAATAAAAGGCTAATGCACTAGAACAAAATTTCTATTCACTCGCACAAACGTACAACTTCGACAATCACTAACTATCGTCCACACAACTTCTGAAATGGCAATTGAATAAAGGCGTTTCTGTACTTTTGTATTATCCAATTGGCAGTGTTATGTTGGTTGTTTATCAAAACTAGAACAAAACAGCCATTACGGTGTCGGTTAAAGCATGCTCACGATGTAGATTTTTGTTTTCACTTATTTCGTTCTATCTCGATCATTTTACAAAATTCACGTTCGGGGAATGTATCGGGCCTTGAGGGGGTTCCAGAATTTTATAAAGTTAACAAATTTTTTATAAAATTTCTCAACTGACCATCCTGCCTAGGGCCTGTGTGGTGAATTAAAGACAGCGATGTATCGTAGCAGCGTGAATCACACAGACTAGCCAGAGGTGACCGCTCATGATCTGACAGGAGTCACCAGCTGCTGGTTTCGACCCAGCGACCTTTCACTTACTAGGCCAAACCCCTTAATAACTGTTTTAGAGCGATATAAGTATTTCATTCATCAAATAATGTTTATGAAAAATATATTTAAATTTAGAACTACGCTAATCATTGTATTCTTAATTTTTTTTATTAATACTAATAAACTGTGTATTTGAAATAACGCTAAGGAACGATACTGTAATATTTATTTTCAATACTGTTTAATTAAAATAGTTCATATACTATAATTAACTTTTTTAAGTGTTAGGTCCCTTATACTTAAGTACTTTTAAAATTATGTTTAATAGAAATCTAAATTAAACATAACTGTTTATTCATATAAACGTTATTGTATTTTTAAGGTATGCAAATAAGCCTGAAGATGGATTTTAATTGTTAAAGACGATAGCCTATTACCAATTATTTAACAGTTTTAACTATTAACATTTAGCTTGAATATCAGGCCTAATGTTTTCTAACAAAGGTGTTATTTTAGATTAATTTTTATTATTATGAATTAACAACTTGTTTTACCATATATTAGAAATGGGTTGCAAATTATTATTAATATGATTTTAACCATGAAAATAATTCATTCTTAATTTTTCTTTCATTTAAAGGCCCTAAATCAACGGATTTCGTCTCATCCTTTGGTATAAAACCAAGGATTTTTCCAACCAAAAATAAATTGCAGTTTCTTATTTTGTCTCCGCTATGAGGTCCAATAAGTGTTGATATATGGTGCTAATTACGTGACTTGGGGGTGACCGAATGAATCTCGGGGGGGGGGGGTTGAGGCAGGGTTGTGGTGGGAGGGAGGTGCGGAACATCATCAGGAGACTTTCTCATTAGAGAAGGCGACCAGCCGCACGTGTGGAAACTAATTACTGCACCTCCACCTCCATCTATTGGTTTAGGTTTTCTCCGAGGAAATCGTCAAGATTAAAACTCTATCAAATTTACGGATATTTTCCGCTTTTATCACAACCGAATTCGGGTTTACATTCGTTTATTTTAGTGTAGTCGTTAAAAGTTTTCTCCTTTTTTACACACTACTAACAATCATCAGAGAGTTTTTTTTTACCAAAAACTATATGCCTGGTAATGAAGTTTAGCAATTGTCTGATTAAATTATTTAAAGTTCTTTGGTGTTGTTTAAAGGTTTTTTCCAAAGTTTGTAAAACTGAGTTTAATCTAATTAGAATTTCAGTTTTCCCATTTACTCAACGAACATAAATTTTTAAGGCTATAGGATGCTTAAGAAACAAATTTCTAGTTCAATTTCAAGCGTCACGCTCAAACTAAATCGTATTTAATTTTATCAAGCTTAGTTACTAGTGAGTCAGTTACAATTCACTGTTCAGTTACTGTGAGGATGTGTTGTAATTATTTTGTTGCCACGGTAAATGTGTAATAAAGTCACAAATTTTATTTTCAAACCACCCACTTCGAAAATAAAACTATTACCTACGTTCTAAAATAGGATTGTCCGAAACTTGTTTTACTCTAGCACGGCTGCGTCAGGTCGGCTTATTATTCACAATAAATTAAGCGGAAAAAAAGAGATACAATTGTTTTATTTCGGTGGATACATAATTTCAATTCTCGCAGTGTGAACTCTTCAGGTTACATGGGACGGTGGCATCGTCCTATAACTTGGAGGTCACGAATTCTGGATAGTTGTGAATTTTGGTTGGTGGGTGTATTGTTCTCTTGTGTAGATTAACGTCCACATTATTGAATACGACGTTAATCCTCAAAGACCATCCTCATGATTAGACCAGTTCGTAATTTAGTGGCAGTGGTTTGGATTCCATGTTATACTGTAGGTCTTTAAATATGCCATTGACTGTTGGGCTATTAATTTATAGTTCTGTATAAGGAACATGTCAGCCTTAGTCAGTAACAAGACTACGAGATCGCGCAACAATCATCCTACACTCGTTTCTCAATTATAATTAGCTTAAAATGCCTAACTTATGGTGCGGTCGCCATTACAATAATCTAATCTAATACATTATTCTATTTTAGATAAATTAATTAATGATCCTGTCTAATGGATCAGCTGATAAACACCTGCATTTTGTCTGTCCCCAGACGCGAGCAGCTGATGATGTCTGCCCCAGGTCCGGGCCGGCGGACTCCTGAGGACCATCTACCACAGGCTGACCCTGGTAAATCCTTCTAACCCTATAACTTTTGCTCTTTAACTGACATCTTATTTACTTTTCCTCCCATTACCATTTTTTAGCTGAACTCGGTTCTCTGACTGATTTTTTCTAGTTCAGAGACAAAACTTGGAACATTAAATAAAATCTATTCAATTTCTGGTAAGTATTAAGGCTATCTATCAAGTGTGATGGACCTCCCTATCACCTGGAGTAACCTGGGGCTTGATTGACTCCAGGCTAACCCTGATCACCAGAATTCTGGGGGAGTGGTGCATCCTCTTACTTTACACCTGGGAAGGTACAAGTAGTACAGTACAAGAATCTATGTCTTCTTTACCTTTTCCCACATTACGATTAGCCAGTTTAAAGTACACCTGTTTGTTTCAGTAAATAGATTAACTGTGTTAAAGAAGAATGACGCCCTTTATAAAACAAATTAAATGGGTTTGTACAATTTTCGGAGGTTATCATGCTTCAAGAAGACATATGCTTCTTCTTATGCGCATGTCTTCTCTTTACATTTATGCCTCGTATATGTTTAGATCAAGGTGTTAGCCTGATTATTTTATTTACTAAAATTCATTCTCCATTCTTAGATCATAGATTGTATATTTATAAAAAATTCTTAAATTTGTAGGTCCCAGAGAGATAAGGGGAAAACGAAAGAGCACCACGGGACGAAGTTAGTTCATTTTGGAAAGCTAAAACATCTATCAATACTTTTGTATTGCTATTCCTTAACATTCTTCACTTTGACAACTTTGACAAGGTGAAGAAAACTGAAATTAATTCAGTGAGAACAGCCTCTCTACTGCATTATTCCGTTGAAACATTAAAACCTTTTGAACTAGACCAAACAATTTTGAAAACTTTTGAAACCTGTCAAAACCGATTTAACCAATCAGACTCGATAATTTGAAATCCAATTGACCACGCGGCCAGTGAGTGCCTCGTGGCAACTAGATGTGACAAGTGAGAGAGCGTAGATACGCGCGGGCTGCGGCGCGAGAGAGACAGATGACGCTATCATTGTCACGTGGACTCGTCAATTAGAGTCAATTCACTCTAACTTTAGACACTATTATCTAATATTGCCCGGCCAATCTGTGCATTGTACAATTTCCTCCGCTTTCATCAGGGATAATTACAACAATTTAGTCTTGGAGACGGTTTAATGTTTTGTCAGGCCGCTGTCCAATAGAAAATACGTAAAAGGACTGCAGTAAAACAGTTTGCAAGTCATGAACAACTCATAACGTATTGGAATTTACGCAGAGATCACAGCAATTTAATGGAAATTCAAATCCATAAATCAGGCACAGCCGTAAAGTTGGCTAAACTGTTAAATAACCCAATGAAATCGTGTTGCTTCCCGTAAAGAAATAAACTTTGAAATTTGATTAAATAGGAACATAATTATGACGTTTTTCATTATAATTACGATTAAAAACTACTAGGTATAAACGTTGAAATTATTCCACTAACGCTCTGTATGCTAATTCAAATTCCAGTGTTTCGTTTTGTACTTAGGCTTTACAACTTACCTTTTTTCGGCGACCAAAAGAATTAAACCAATTCGGATTCCTCCTCTCTCAAGTTAAAAATTATAATGCCAATGTTTGTTGAGGAAAATCCACAAACTATAGTTATCGGCACAAGTGGTGCAAGGAGATGACAGGAAAGGTGTTGGCAATCGGAGAAAGAACCAATTAAAGGCCCAATCAGGTGTCGATGATTAACTCGGTAATTGGACAGGTATCGTTAGTTGACCCAATTATCCTCGCTTCCGATTGGTCGATTGGATATCCGGATACGGACGTGCCAAGCATCAACCTCTGTAGTCTGTACCTCGCGTAAAACTGTATCCTGTCGTTAATGTTTGACACAAATACAATATGTAGTCTTCCATTGGAGATTAGATGTAATTAGTTGTAAAAATTACTTTTTAACTTGAATACGTCATTTTAAATGGTTCTTTTCGATGTTAGACTCCGACTGCTATTATAATTTCAAAGATAAATTTTTGACGAAGTTAAAGTTGAACACATTATTTTATCCTAAATACTACAATAATTACTTATGTTGTGTACAGACCTGCACCTCAATATACGCGTTAGAACTCGAAATAGTCGAGTTTAAACAATATATTTACTGTTAGAAATCATTAGCTGTATTGGGGGGCCTTACAGGATTTTACATGCACAAGTCTCACTTCTTCGTCTGTGGCCGAGAAAAAGATCAAATATAAAGCATCCATCTTGAGATTCAATTTAAGAAATTTTGTGTATTCTCTACGACAATGGCATTTTAAAGTTTCGATAGGGAACTATCCAAAAAATTGTCTTTTTACTACCTTACCTGCCATACCTACCTACCATTTTGTTGGATAGGTCAAATTTCATATATTATTTACCGCGGGAAAATAATATGTGTTAAAATTAATAGTTAACGGAAAATAATGATTTATTTGTACATTATATTATTTGCTCTTACTCATGTGTGCTTCGGAAACGAAGCTGGTCTGTGGGCTGACATATGTGTATGTGGGCTCGCGTACACACCTCCCCTTTACATTCAGAAATACTGATTTACCTGGTTGACTCATCTGAAAAATGTAGAGTTACACATTTATGCGAAATTTGATCCCGATCGGATCATTTTACTAGATTTATTGCGTTTACAAAGACATAAAAAATAAATATATAAAAATCTGAACGACTATTGTTTTTGGTCTCTAGTGACCTCAACATAATAAATTTTCATAGTCTATCCGACCATGTTACTTAGCTTGTTCCTTTTGGGAAATTTTTAAAACTAATTACTCACCAACCAATTCATTAAAACTTTGAGAGTTTTTCGTAAATCAATAAAATTGTAACATAATTGCTCTTGACACCGATCAATAACCGTCCGGAAGAATGCAGGCCGATATTTCCTAATTAACGGACTGTCATGAGCGAATCAACGTCAAGCACCGAGCACCGATGAAGCATTTCGCCGTTAAAGCACCAGGGGACCTGATTTACATAGGGATATGACCACGCCTTATAAGTATATGGAAACGTGGGCAGAATTCATTAGACATAGCTAATTCCTGCAGTGCGAGCCAAGCCGGGTTCCGTGGCAGTCTCGGGTATTAATGAACACTAATCCTCACGTCCAATATATTCTCCCCCCCCTCGGGTCTGTTGATATTTTTGAATTAATTACACCAGACTCGGACTCTAAGTTCGTTAAGGGCCGGGCGGCAGACGTTTTACATCTTTTTGAGTTATTTATTGGCGTTACGGATGTTCTGCTCTCAGAAATCCTTAATTAACAACTTTTTTCCACAGCCGTAAACTGCCCCGGTCGTAAAATGTGGCTACATTTAAAACAAAGTAATTATCCCGGGTTTATGAGCGCTTTATTGTACACTCGGAGTCTGGGCCGGGTCGGGTCTAGCGTGGCATTTCCTGGGATTATGTTTTTTGGTGCAGTATGTTTTCGGGTCGAAAATAGGCCTCCTTGTAGACGCACGCGGTCCAAGATCAAGAGCTCATTTTCTAATTCGACAAAAAGTTACATTTTTCATTAATTTATCTATGGCGAAATATTTTGTTTTAACGCCATAACAACAATGTTAATTTCTTTTATCAGCATTGCGCGATAGTCGTAAAAATTACCACTTATTATGGTGTCATCTTAAAGATGACACCATAATAAGTGGTTATCAAGGAAATTCCATAGTTATTTTGTTTTCAGAAAAATACAATACACAGTTATATCCGATGATAAACAAGTAATAATGTTTTTGTGATAAATTGAAAAATGAAAATGAATTCCCCTCCCTAGATTCTACTTTTAATTTAACACCTCGGTTATCTTTTTAGGACTAACGAGTGTTCAGCAGCGTATTCAGTGCTGCCGCAAAATGAACACTTTTCTTAAGGGACTAAAATCCAAGATGTCTGAGGTACTGAAGGCTCTTATAAACCTATAATAATATACTGATAAAATATGTAGGTTGTTACCCTTCTCTAAGTATAATATGTGATATTTCGATCGCAATATCATACAACAATAATATATTTAGTTAAAGCTATGCTTTTTTGACTGACTGAATTTACTACTACACTACTAACCTATTATTAATAACAGAAACTCTTTTTCATTGTTAAACTCATAGGAAAAATTACTTTTAGAGAGGCTTACACCTAACAGAAATATAGTTTTGAAAATATAAAAATGTATTGTAATAATAGGAATCGAGACGATTTTTAACATGGATATGTCTTAGCTCTAATTATTGTGTTAGCAATTTGTAAGACCAAAATTTGAAACATAGGAACAGCCTGTTAAATGAACCAAAACATTCCCTTTAGACATATTCATGATCTAACCTTTTTCCCACAGGGAAGTAAATACAAAAAATGTCGATGCCTCAATGTTAAAATCTGTTAATGCATGAAGCAGGATGGAGTTGGCAAAAAGAGTTTCACTTATAAGGATAATTATCTGTGTTAATTAAGTGTGGGGTAAGGAGGAATCAATTTATTGTTCTTAAAATATAATTATAATATATCACTGTAAGTGATCTTTTTTACAGAAATACGTTAAAAAACTAAGTCTGACTTCAAGATTGTAAGATACATAAGGCATTATAAAGATGTTAGACGTGATAATGTTTACAAAGCATTTCCAAATGCATCTTTCCTATCTTCAAAATTTTATAAAATCGACACAATTAAATACTGCTAATAAAATTCACAATTGATATGTTGAATTGAGTAGTGGGTAAAATAGGAATACGTTTAAAAAGTTATAAAATGGTGTTTTTAATGGCTAAATGGAGGATATTAAAATATAAGAAAAACTTAAAAATAACTAAAAAAATATTTAGTAGGAAAACAAAATTACGATATAAATTTTATAGAGCATTCATTATAGCATTACAGGATTATAGACGAATTTTATTGAGAAAATATTTCACCAACTTAAGAAAGTTCTGTTTTGAGTTTATTTTTACAATCCAAAGACCAATAAAGCTTCGAAAACTGAGCAATAAACTTGTCGATCACCAGCCACAAATGTAATTTTCAAAGAAATCTAAACTGCTTCTGCGAGATAATCTTGTCCAGACGAGAGCCGTGCGTGGCGTCGACGCCGAGATGGCAGAAAATAATCAAGTTAGGAAATTCATTAAGAGTGGTAAGTCTGGGGGTGCGAGTGTGTGTGTGTGTGTGCGTGTGTGTTTGTGCATCTACCCCTCGTCTCGGACCAGAGACCACGTACAAAATTAACAACGGTCTGCTTCCCTGTTAACTGTCGTCTGCAAATGAATAAATGATGCTCGCTACAGCTGCAACGAGGTTAAGTGTGGGCTAATACTGCGAACGTACGAGTAACTCCGCTTTGGGACGACATTTCATACGCTATTTAAAAATCTACGAACAATTATCATTATCAATTTTATTTACAATTAATTAATTTATTGCCAATCCCAGTTGAAGCTTCTGCTTATGCGTAACATAAAATAACGTTCTTACCTTGCTTGAGAGCAACAACGCTATATTCAAACAATCGCTTTGTCGTTTTTTGTATCAGAAAACCTTGAACTCGGTGTATTTTGAAAGGATATATTTAGTTAGTCTATTATGAATTCACTGAGTAGATGAAACATTAAATTATAATCAGATAAAGAGGATACAAATTAAAATGATGTAATTAATTTACAATTACACAAGGTGTTGTAAGTACACGGTGTACTTATGCAAAACAAAGTCATCTTCGTATCAGAAGTGAGTAAAAATAGGCTTAGGTAGCAGTTTCTTGATTGAAGATTAGGTTGTTAAAATAATTAAGAAAAGAGCTTAAAAGAGGAAAATGTATTTACAACTTTATTTACAAATAAAATTTAGGTATTGCGGATATTTCCAATATGAATAATGAATGGTTTTAAAAATATACAAAACCTAGGGACAAAACTAAAAAGAGAGACGGTTTGGTCAACAAATTAACGTTAAAATCGATTAAGGTAGGAAAATGAATATTTGTAAAAGACGGCCTGACAGACTATGTAAAGGATCGTGTGTGGGGTAATGAAGGTAACATATTAACATTGTTTTTACGGGTCTAAAATACAATATGGTGGTGTTGAGACTCTAAAATTGTGAGAGAAAATCATAAGGACTACACCAAGTTGAACCAAAACCTCCAAGTGTAGTCTATAAAAATACTAGATTTAAAATGCAATTTCGATCTGGATACGCAGGTGTTGATAGGTCCAAATGACCGGGACCATCGACCAATCACGTGGCCCCTAATCACAGCTGATCATCCCGAGCCTCCTAGGCGTGACTGGTCCTGGTCCTCTGGTCCTCTGATCCTCCGACCATATCGCCACCGGAACACCAATTTGCGGTCGCCTCGTCCGACCGAATTAAAAAATTGTTTCATCGCAATGGCTCTCTGGTTTCGCGTTTTGAATCGTATAATTGACCTCTTTGTAGTCATCGACAAAGCCTTGTCTTCGGACTTCCTCCTGTGGCCGCAAAGCATTGTGGGAACAACGGTGCGGTGGTCGGGGCGGAGGGTGGAGGACGTTCGTGGTTTGAGAGTAAATTAGTGAACTGAAATTATATTACTGAGGAAAATGTTACACTTGAGTCGGTCTGTCCCTTATAAACAGTGTTATTTTGAATTCATGCCAGAGTTCATGAACTCAATATTGTGATTTGTAACAACTTTCTAGTAGTGTTTAAAATATTTCTTACACTTACATTAAGAGTCTGTAGTAGCCTCCCTGCACCCTTTACATCTCTACTTTCTATAAGAACAATGTTAAATTCAAACAATAATTCCTGAGACTCTCTTTTTCCTCATACAATCTTGAACTCGGGGTTATTTAAATGGGAATTATATTACATTGTGGATTGGATCTTTGAAGAGTAAAATTATGGTTTAAAATACCTTTCTGTCAATGGATCCTGGTGTCCAAGATCCATTGACAGAAAGGTATTTTAAACCATAATTTTGGAATTATTTTGCCTATTTTCAAAATCGAGTATGGAGAGAGGTGTTTGTCAGGTTTTCCTTACTTATTAACTTTTACAGCTATTATATTAACTCACCTCAGATATTTCAGATACTATTCAGAGTAAAGTTATTATTGCTTTATATCCCAAGGGTTTTGGATAAGGAGTATCAAATTGATATGAAGCTATCTACTACGAAAAAAGTAAAAGTAAAATTTGTTTCTGTTATAATGCATTTTGTTCAATTAACTGTATTGAGGGCGTAATTTTAGTTCTAAACTTAGTCTCAGATAAAATAGTTTACATACCTGAGTTTTCGCTGTAACTGTACTGTAACCAGGTTATAAAAATAAATTTAATGAAAAGTTCACAAACTCAGTACAGTTTTCAATAGAAAAATAATAATTATTTTGTTTTCCAGATGACGTCTGTCTTAAGTTTCATAAAAAAATATTATGGCAATCGTAATAGGAATTTTTTATATATTTGTTCTATATTGTAGTTTTTGTGATTTACATCGATAAACGTAGGCTACACATTAGTAGTCACTGTTGAGAATTCATTATTTTGAAAGGCTACGACCTCGCCAGTATAACATTTGTTGAGTTATAAGCTACATTATTAGTTGAACCTACCTACGTCGTGTAATATCGCGGAGACTGTATTACACTGTGCCATGTATGAGGCAATGTAATAAGCCATTGTCGCAGGCCCGGTGACGGTGGTGGAGTTTTCATTAAGTGCGGCACCTTAATGCCTTCCTAGGGGTGGGGGAGAGACGTCGAGGGAGGTTTTTAATTGTGGCGACCGCCTCACGTACAAAATTAACACGATACACTTTCCCGCGATGTGACGCGAGCTTACCACTAACCTTTGGCGTCCGTTATTAAAAATTGTAAAGTAAATTATTTTGAGATCTTTTAAATCTTGAAGCAATATTAAATTTCAAGTATTGTTTAAAATAAGACATAGCTTTATGTTCATGTTAGTCAATAATCGTGTAGAAGTAATTTTTGTTTGAAACCCCCTTGGTATTATCTACCAGTTTCTTTATTTTTTACATTAAACCAAATATACTGTACTGCTTGCTATGTTTATGTGTGAATATAAACATAGCATACTTTGACTTGAGTATTTACATTACAATATTATAGGTACAGACTAAATACTGAGTTAGGTACTATTTTATATTATATTATTTTATATGATGTTTTGCACTAATATACAGTCACAATTTATATATCATCACAATCGTACCAGTTTTCAAGAGCTTAACCAATAATAAAGTGGGTTTATTTGACCTTACTCCAACAGTAAAACTAATAGTTTCAATACTAATTTTATCACATTCACTTCTGCCAGTGAAACATCGTCAAATGAATTTAAATGAAGACAAAACAAACACGTATTATAGATTACTCAAAAAAGAAAATACATACGAAAAAGAACGTAAATGAAAACCACGGTAATTTTCACTGACGATCACATGAATTGATATGATAAACATTGAAACCTGTACAACACACCTTTTATTTAAAGAGATTTTTACTGAAACAGTGCAAAATATGTTGAAATCATTAGAATTCTCATGAGACACTCTCGTGAGACACTAGGTTACTGGCCAAGACCAGCTGATTCGTTTTTAGGACCATTAAGAATTTCTAGTAGCCAACGAAGACTGGCCTCCCTATCCTAATATGAAATTCCCATTCTTGAGCTATAAGGGAGTCTCCCCTGTAACTAACATTTCACCTCACCGGGAGCGCCACCTGTCCTCCATTACCCGATGGAGCTGTTTATTATACACCTAATACCGCGTTAATACCACATCCTCCTTGGTATAGGAGCCATTGTCCCCGAGAAAAACCCTTCCACCGCGCTTTTGTTTCGATCTTCCACATCCGAAGTTATTTCTGATTTTCCACGCTCCCAACAATGCACTCATCATCTTTCTGGACGAAAAAACCCGGTTCCTTTTTGTGTGTCCCGGCTGTTTCATATTTTACATGTTTTTCAACCGATCCAACACGGCACATATTAGGCAAAACGTCTTCTTTGTGGAATTAAAATCGACGCTTCACGCTCGATGGCAGCTCATTTGCAGTTTTCTACACTTCGGGCTGGTGTCATTTTCGGGCTATCGATAATTCGTAATTCCTCGCCGGCGATGGTTGGGCTGACAAACGGCTGCGTGGACACGTGTGGGAATATTGTGAGGACCCGTCTCGCGTAATGGGGACTACGGTTTGGTACAAAGTACTCCGGAAGTGTACCACTTCTCACTGAACAGAAATCTTTTTTTTATTTCTTAACTTGGTGAAATGATTGAATTATATCCACACACGTGTGAAAACACCATACATAGTCAACTTTACGTGTACGAGGGGAAAACAACGAGTTCTCTGAGATGAAAAGGTTTGGATAGACATCCGAGTTTAGTAAACTGAATAGTTCGGTATGGTATAGATCGCAGATATTCATAGATTATAAATAATCCACACTTGAGTTTTGTAAAATTAAATTAAATAATTTGGTTTCTCATTTAGAAATTGAAGAAAACCCTACAAAAGTTTGATAGATTTTCGTGTACTTTGTGGCTTGTAAAAGGGGTTTACCTTACAGAGAGAACTAATGAGTTGTTTAATGTAAAATATTTTAAAATGTCAGCCAAACAATTTTAACCCCCAACATTTTACTTCAGATTCTTCATTTGTCCCACCAATTGGGACTTTAGGCCCTTAAAACAATACTAATTGGTCCTCCATTATTACTTAAGCGATTGTTAAAAAATGTAATATTTTGGGTATTATATAAAAGTAATTGTGGTTATAATTTTCCGGAAAAAATATAATTATCTTACTTTGTACGTAAAATCTACCAACTAGTTACATTTATTATAATAGAAAATTTTTATTATGCTTCTCCAGATAACCACTTAATACTTAAACAATTATTCTACGACTACCTTGTAGCCTGTATTGCTGTCACAAAACTAACATTGTTCTTATGTGATTAAAACTAAATATTCTGTACACTTTTGTTGCCTGGATAATCTAATCTAAAGAAATCGGTTAAATACTCCTTCGTTCATTTCTTTGCTTAGTATTACACTAATTCCAATGCATTAAAACGATACTCTCCTGTTGAAGGTTGAACCAGTTATGCTAGAAGTAATTTATGTCTGCAGATGGCTGTACAGTACGTTGTCCAGAGTCCGTCGACAACCCCCAACCACCAGGGCGCCGGGGGTGGGTCCCAGGACCCCGGCTTGACCACTGGACCCCCGGTCCACCTCATTATCCACACCTCCTCCGCCCGTGCCATACATCACAAGCTCCCATATAATTTTGTTAACAATACTGTTATAATTTATGCAAATTTGGCGCCCAAATGGGTCATTGTTTGATCTCGGACACTGTGCTGGCATCCGGTCTTTATTTCTCGGATTGAATGGTGAGTAGGCCCCGAGTTTTCGATTTTGACGCCTACCTCCCCATAATGATGTCGTTTGTCGACAGCAGTGGTCATTTGAACGGACTAAAATCAATTGTGAATGTAAATTATGACCTCCGGCTGAGGAAATGTATGCTTAGAATATTTAGAGGTTGCTGATTTCGCAACTGTCGCGCTCGCATGATGGAGGTAGTCCTGACTGGCTTCTACTGTGACCTGACCTTTCCCGTTTTAATTCCAAATAAAGTCCGGGTGAAATTTGCATTTTCTTTATATTTTACTAGTGGGTGGTTTAGTGGTTAGAGTACCAATTAATCTAAAAGTTTCCAGTTCGATCCTGAGCAAAACTAAAACAAAATTTGGTGATAGTCTATACCTGCTTCTGAGTAACGTTCATCATTGATATTCACCTTAATCGTATAGTTTCTTATGTATGAATACAAACAGATTTTAAAATAATTTTTATCACTTTTATATACAACTATTTTATATCACTAACACTTTTTACTTTTCATCTAATCTCATTATTGGAGAAAGTAAATAAGAACTGATTTTAGTTTTTAGATGGGGGTGTTACCCCCATAAGGTGTAAGAATACCTGATGTTGGGATTCGAAAGAATGGAATCTACAGTCTTAATTAAATTAATGAAAGTTCTAACCACTCGGAACCTCCCAGTCTACAGCATGGCCTACAGCCTACAGTAAAGCGTGATATATGTTTCCAACAGACTAACTCAGCATAATTACCATTGTGTCCGTGGACATCATTCATCACGAGAATCTGAGACGGAATCAATCACGATGGTCGCTCACGGCGTCCCTCAGGGATCTGTCTTGGGCCCCGTGTTGCGCCTACGTAAACAATCCCCATCTCAGACGCTATGGAAATTCGATTGATTCTCCGCGATCATCCATTCTCCCTCTTAGATCTCCTAATGGAGTGTGGGTTTTAGCTTTTATGCTGGAGAGATAACTCACTGGAGATTTCACGCGGTGATTTGTGTTTCTCTGGTTTTACAACAAACAATTTTCCATTAAAGCGTCTAAAGATTTTGGGAACCCTGTTTTAAGTGTTTAAGTTGAGTTTTTACTTTAGAGTTTCGGAATGTTAATGGAAAATATTAAGGTATCTAGCAATATGAACAACATTTAAACACAATACACAATAATAATATTGAAATTTATATAATTCACGGATTTAGAATGATTCAACTCGTTTTAATTATAGAGCTTCTTAAAAAAATGTACAGTACTTACTTCCTGGCGGGAAATAGTTCACTTCCTCTATAAACAGATGTTTTCATAACTATATAATGTCACTTCCGTAACACTATTGCGTTCGGCAAATTTCGAACATCTCTCCAAGAGCTTATACATGTCAAAAAGTTTAAACTGTACCATTAGGTCTATATAGGTCGTTATAGGTCTATATCAATTATTGATGGACTTCTATCGATGTTTGTGATCTTAAGAGATAGAATACAGAGTTTTTTATCCTATTAAAAATATAGTATTAGGAACTAATCGCTGTATATATATTTTACTATCTTTTTCGTTTCTTCTCTTTACATATGTAGGTCTTTTTATTATAGTATCGACTTGTCACCAAATACATTATTATTCGTCTGGAATAAAACCTTTATATGATTAAACGACAGTAACGATTAATAACAGTTATGGTCTAACTTCAACACAATGAATAGTGCAATTTACACTCCTCCGCCTAATGTTTACTGTTCTCCAACACAAATGACGTTTTATCCGGGAAGCAAACCGGTTCGTTCACCCGGTACGGGCCCAGATAACCCTAATACTCTTCATATCAGTGAATGTAAACCTAATGAAAAGTCGTAAAATGAGAAATCAGCATTTCAGTTGGGAATTTCCCAATCCAAGATGGCGGCTGATCGTATCTCGCGTCGCGTTTATGACCCGACCCGACTCGCGACATCCATACGCCATACGCCTCGGCTGCCTTGGGCGTATGTACGACATATGCCACCAGTGTCTTAGCAGGTACACTAACAACTCATAGTACACCAGCTGACATAACACAGAGTGAACAGCTGTCATAGTGTAGTGCTGACATAACTACATAAATATGTTTTGATGCCCTAGTCTACTCTATGGCTATTGTTTATATCACGTTTGTCTTTTTCGAACATATTCCACTATTAAATTAATGAACAAGGCATTTGCTTAAAGCTATGAAAGAGAAGCTTAATGGACTAGAATTATACTATACGGAGCGTTTCGGAACTCTCTATGAAACCAAAACCAACCAGCCCAGGTACCTTATGAGATATTAATTATGGTTTAACATGAAGTCTTAACAATACATTTACACCGTCCAAAAGGTCTCAGTCATTCACAGAGCCACTATTCTCTTTTAATAGCTGTTTCCTTTAGATAAACCATTTAATATAAAATTTGGAATACATCTTAATGATAATAAGGATAATTTATAGAAACTTGAAATAACTGTGCCATTAAAACATTCAATTAAAAAAACATTGACAATGATATTCGTGTAAAGGTTTCAAACGAGAATAATGTTTTTAGACAATCCGAAGACAAATCTAATGATACGTCATTTTAGGAGATCGAATACAAAATAAACAAGATTTGAGAGTTTTGTGGAGCGTTGGATGTTGGTTTGTGCAGGTTTTGTACATTACTACCTAACAATATCGAGAAATTATAAAAATGTTGTAGTAACAAAATGCAGTAAAGTTAAATAATTAGTACATCTTTCATAAACAATCGAAATTTAATTTCTGCATTTAAATAATTATAAATGATAGTCTTAATTTTTACACCTTTCGTGGTGTTGAAAGGTTCTGAAAACAAAATAAACGTAAACGAGCAATTAAAAAAATGTATCAAAAATCGTCTAAATATGTCAAGGAACATTTGTACTACTCATCTTGTTTACGAAAAACTAACGCTTGGCAACCGAAAAAGGTAGTTGTACCGCATCAATGGAGTTAGGATCCCATTCATTGGAGCTATTTTTCAAAAAGCCGCCCAGTCACGATGTTTTGGAGCAGAAGCCCTTGATTAGCTGTCGACAAGCTGTGTTGGGGCGGCGCTGCAGAGCCAAGGGCGAGGTCGCCACTGGCCCTTATCTCTTATCACACCTTCCTCTCATCTGGCAGTTAAAGATCGACTCAATATAAAAAACAATACGGCAATTTTAAGAAATAAATTAATGTATGGTACATTTAATTTTTCGTTTTCACACAATTTTTACTTGTTTTATGACTCAGTCCTATCTGGAAGATATTTATTACTATCACAAAAAATTAACCTAAAACCATGATAAAGAAATAGAAAGAACAAAAATAAAACTCATACCAAATATGTTTTAATTATCCTTAAATTATACTATATTACTTTTTTATTGTTCAAAGTACTAGTATAGTTTTTAAATGGTTAATCTAAGATCAAATCAAAATTTTGTTATTGATTTTGATAAGTAACCATGGTCATGGTTATACCATGGCAGAAATGTCTATCGCTAGAGTCGTACATTTTGGGATCTCGTTTCTTAATTTGATTAATTGACAATTTAAATTATATAAACCCTTTCTCTAAAATGTATAGGATAGGAAAAAATGTTTCATGGTAATGGGATCTTCTCGTTTTTTGCAGAGAAGACAGAACAAACCTTTTTTACACGGTCGTAGACCGAAAATTAAAAAGATTTTGAATGGAAAATACCAATTTTGAATTTTGGTGAAAAACTAAAAAATCATAAAAAATATCATAATTCTAAACATAAACTGAAATTTTGTTTAAAGTGAAACAAATTGAACCGCTCAGATAATCATGCAGGTTATTTTATTTTTTTAATGAACCAGTACATGTTATATCGTGCAATTTAATTCAAAACATAAAAGAATCTTTCTTCAAACGTGAACTTATTTTGCGTTCTACTGACATATAACATAAAACTAAAACATAAAAATAAATAAAAATGTATAGCAAAATCAGCCAGAAAACGTTTATGTATCAATGCAAAATTAATATTATTGTTCTGAATGTAAAACATATCAATATATTTTTATATTTTTGTGTAAAGCCATTACGAAATTCCTTGATGTTATATTTACAAAACTGTGGGTATCATCACGTGTGGGGAAATTTAATTTAAATAATTTATAAACAATATACTATATTTATTTTTATAAATGAAATGATTGCATAGCGGTATATGTGTTTACTTTAACAATAAGGTACCAAAACGGGGGGGGGTAGAGTAGAGGAAGAGACAGGAGAGGGAGCGGAAGGTGTCGTGTCCCTTGCAAGCCCGCGGGTCACAGGTCACTCGGAACCTGTTCTGTCCGCTCCAAATTGACCCACTCATTGTTTTAAAGGGGCTATTGTTTTCCGGGCTAAAAATTAAAACCGGCTTGATTCATGTCTTGTGAGAAAATTCGCCCGAGGACGTAACGGCTCGCTGTCTGGACGTGTGTGTGAACTGGACTCGAAACATGCGTGGTTAGCACGTCTCAACAGTTTCGGACGATTTCTCACTACACCGAGTTAAAACAATCGGTGCAATTAAGAAAAAAAATTAAAACCATAGCGTTTTATATGAGTCATCCAAAACAGCACTATTCAACAAATTAAATTTTAATTAAAATATTTTTAAATATTATTTTTATTAAATTCAAAAATTTTACCTCCAGGATTTTTGGTAACAAATAATAAGGTTACTTTTACCACGTTTTTATGTGCTTAATAGACTATTGGCGCGTAGAGGCTAAAATTGAAGGATTTGGCGGAAAGGTAAAGAAAACTATTTGTATGGAATATAAATTGACATTATGCAACTACAGTTGGTGCCATATCTTTATATTTGTTTTTTTGTAAATTTAAAATATTTTAAACTAATTTCTTTTTATTTTAACTCAATTATATTTTTAATTTATTTCTCTTGTACTATGCTATTCAAGACTAAATGAAAATCATCCTTAAAATTGTATTGATTTTAGTTAATTCATTAATCTTTATATTCGAAAGTATAGAGAAGAACGAACGGGGAAAATAATTTTAAATCAACGATCAAAACTCTATAACTAAATAATTAATTTGTCTTACTAAAAAAACTCTAAACTCAGTGTTAACTATTTAACACCACATTTGTCTAGTCGATCAAATTAAAGACTATTCCCTATTCTTCAAATGTCAATAATCCTTTCACACGCAAGGACACCCATGAATACATAATTGGTTATTCAAACTACCCCCTTACAACCCTTTACCAGAAGCCCAGGGAAGGGACA
Organism: Nephotettix cincticeps; assembly: GCA_023375725.1. Taxonomy (NCBI): domain Eukaryota; kingdom Metazoa; phylum Arthropoda; class Insecta; order Hemiptera; family Cicadellidae; genus Nephotettix; species Nephotettix cincticeps. The sequence continues at coordinate 45,529,790 of CM041785.1, forward strand.
GGGGCACCTTTACTTCAGCCGCAGGTCACTTCAAACCTGTTCAGGGGTCATTGTTTCACATCTCCTATCATCTTCTCATTGTTTTAAAATTAAACAGGACTTGGTGAGAACTCATCCTGTACAACGGACCTAAAACGAGTTTTAATCATTTGCAACAACCGAAGCGAAAGGGAACTGAACGTCGTTTGAGTGGAAATTTTGAAAATGTTGCTCACGTAATGGTGACTTGATTCTTAAACAACCCGGAGCTTGACGACTGATGTAAATATGTAATAATTTAAATAATTTAAATTAAAATACTAAAGAGCCTTCTTTAGTATTGCCATATTGAGTGTTCTTCACTAATCCTTAAACAATAGTCATAAAAATATTAGGTAAAATACAGTAAAATAGTTATTAATGGAAATCAGTTTATATTTTATATCCAGATAAAATCTAGTTGTCTCTTAACCTATAACTGATGATTTATAAGTAATTACCTCGTTTTTTAGAAAAATAGAAGATTTAATCGTTAATGTCCCTAAATAATCATTTTATCGCTCATTCAGATAAAACCAAAACATATGGTATACAATACCAAGTATACTGGTGATGACATCTCTAGCATGTATTGATTAATTGTTGTATTCTTAATTATTTGATAGTATACTTTAAATATTTATGGAAAACACATAGATAGCAAATTACTAATATCCATATATTACACGTATACGTATTGTCCTCGATAAAGTAAAAAAACCTACGAGTATCAGCTGTAATGAGAGTCAAACATACTCGTTAGTTCGAAAAATCAGCTGTTTTTGACACAGGGGCGCAGTCTGCAGACAAGTGCCTCTCATCCCCATCTGCGCCGTGACCCACGAGGGTCGCTGCCCTTTCATTTTTTGAGGGGTGGGTCATCCAAACCTGTTCCTGGTCCTCAAACACCCATTGTTTTATCTCTTGTCATCTAAGTCCTTTCAAAATGTTAAAAATTGTACTCGTCCATCCCCCAGGTTACAACGGAAGATTCATTAGATAACGTCTAACGGAAATACTTACCTCGCGAGTGTGAGAGCGGATTTTGAAAACATGTTTAGTACGCTATATACATTGTACGTGTGTATTCTGTCTCGTACACGCCATTACGCCATCTTGGATTTTAATCACATACTTACAATGTTAATTTTGTGACCACTCGATAAGCCATAAAAATATGATTGATGTGTCAAATTAAAGGTGAAGTGGCTATCTAGGGAATTAATTTTTTTATTTTTCTATCATAGAAAGATGATTACTTGTTAATTACCGGATATAATTAATTATATTTTCTGGAAAATTAAATAAACAAATAATATTATAACTTCTTAGATAACCGCTTTGCCTGTATATCATGTAACCAGTAACGAATGCTTTCACGAAATTAATATTGTTCTTAAGCGGCGAAAACTATAATATTTCGCCAGTAAGGCCGTCTCGTCAGTCACAGGCTAGCCGTTCCCACCCTAGTTATTCACTGGTGTTAACTGCAGAACAATAACACCATGTCGAGGCGACAACACTGTCGACTGGTGCGGGGGGCGGGGGGGGGTCCCAAAACTCCATCTACGCGTGCTCCTCTTCGCTTACATGCAAATTGGACCAATAGTCTCCCTCCGCCCCCGACTCCTACACTCCAACTCAAACCCCTGTTTAACGGATGCCCGACCGCCCGAGTCTTCCCGAGCCTACTATTTATTTCCATATAATGTACCCTGGAAAAGATCACCAAAAGGGAAGTCTCGCGTTTACAAAACACCTAAATAAAATTCCGCTCCGGATTTATCTCGCTGTTTCATCCACTTTTCGCTTCCGATTTGTAAAATGTCAAGTTTGTTTTATTAGAGCGGATTTGGAGATTTAATTCCGATTCGAGCGGTAACGGCGAATGTGGTATCCATAGATTAATATTTGCGATGATTTAAATTTTTTCATATATTTCTCTTCCGGCTTTACAAATCTGGGTTGTTATGAAATGTATTTTGTCATAAGTCTTTTCCTTTGGTAATCGCCACATACATTATGGGTTAGGTTACATTTGCTCGTGGATTTTATTAATATTGAATATGTGTTTAGCAATTGAACTAATTAAACATTTAATTAATCTTCATAACATGTTTCATATTGTATTCTACAGGTTACCATCAAATACTATTAGCAGTTTTTTATACGTAAACAAGATGCCTGGACGTAATTTTACAGTTATAAGTAAGTAAGTTAGTTATTTTACATTTATAAGTTAGAGCATTATTTTCCTAGATAGGCTATTTTAGTTTGTTTATATTAATAAAATATTAAAATGTTATTTTAAGTCTGCAATTAGACAACGAAAGAAAATAAATACATAGTTTTGTATGAACTTTCATAGTAAGCATAGAAGAAACATTGAATAATTTGAATGGCTAAAGAGTGGGAAATTGTCAACGACTTGTTTTCTATAGTTAGATTAAACCTGTGTAAATTGATTTAACTTTTGGCAAAAGACAGTTTTAGGAAAATTTTCTTTTTCTACCCAATGTAATAATAGCCTCTACTTGTAAGTTAGGTGTGTTAGAGTACTGCAGTGTAATGTGTTGGAAACTGAACGTGATTTATTTAATCAAAGCAGTTGTATGACAATAGTATGACAATATGTATGACAAATCAAATGTAGTAATTACTCCTGTAGTAATTACTTAACCAGGCGACATAAACCACAGATTTGGACTACTGTAAGTGGGACGTATCAAGTGAAAGCCGAAACAGTAAAAGGTGAGCAAAACTGACATACAACACAGATTAGTAACACCAGCTGAGGTTGGGAGTCCCTCACGCTACCAACCACACCACCGTTCACCCTATGTAGCTTTGTTACTGACAAATCAGACAAGACCATCTAGATTAGATTAGATTAGATTATTGAAATGGCAACCATACTACAATGTAGGTATTTTAAGCCAAGTATGAATGAGGATTGAGGGTAGGATTATTGTGGCGCGATCTTGTAGTCTTGTTACTGACTAAGGCTGACATGTTCCTTAGACATGACTGTTAATTAATAGCCCAACAGTCGATGGCAACTAATGGACCTTCAGTTTAACGTGGAATCCGAACCACAGCCTCTGAATTACGAATCGGTCTAATTATGAGGATAGGCTTTGCGGATTAACGTAGTATTCAATAGTGCGGACGTTAATCCATACAAGAGAACACTACACCCACCGACCATCGCTCACAACTATCCACAACTCGTGACCTCCAAGTAGCTGGATTACAGGACGTCACCACCGTCCCAGTGATTCATTTACCAGTATCGAACCGTCATTTTTCAAGGTCTTGCACAGGATCGACTCAGTGCTGCTCCCCAGCCTCTTCTTCCCGCCCTCACTCCCACTCCATGGCCAGCGGCGCTTCGTTGCTCCGTTGTTGAGAAAGTTGTGTAGTTTGCGCAATATTCGGCAAATGCCGCGGCGCGGCGCGGCGCACGCCTGGCATTCTATGCAGATGCGGCGCTGCGCGCCCGGGGCCGCGGTTGTGTGGAGCCGCTACGACTCCCTAGCCTCTCCACACGTAATGCAACTTACAAACAAACACTATCACTGACTGACACATTCACCCACCCACTATGGTGACAAAGACCAGCTGGTTCATTTTCTAGAATCATTAATTAATAGCCAAATTACCAAAGGAGTCCAGTAACAAACCATAAGTTGAAATATTTTGGGGGATGTATCAAATACCTCCTTAAACCCTACGAGGTAAAAACAATCCCCTAATACTGATATGCAGGAAAAGTGAAAAAAACTTAGAATTCGTCAACGCAACTTTTGGCAAGTGCAGTGACTGATTTCCATATGTATTCTCTGCAATACTTGAAAATTACTGGAAATTTGGTAAAAAAACTCGTTTCAGTTGATCGTGCATAGATTATAGTAATGAACTTGGTAAAACCTGTTACTCAAAAAATCTAAGTTTCATTAGACTACTAGCGTGACCTGTCGTACGTTGCTGCGATCCACCAAAGAGATTAATTAGGTATAGGTTCGTTGGAAATTATGAAAAATAACATAATTATCACTAACTTTTAAAGAAAATTTCAAATTATTTCATCCGGTGGGTGCTAATTTAATAAACATTAAAAAAGGATGCAGTGTATTTATAAAATACACTGCATCCTTTTATGCTCTCTGGGTCAGAGGCCTTTGGACAGATTCGCACCAAACTTCACAGAAACCATCCTAGAATCATGCTCAATAAAGACTGAAAGTTTCATTACAATCTTTCATGCGGTTACGGAGTCTATAGGCGACACACATACAAACATGCATACGGTTGTACGTACTTCCTCTTTTATAAATTAAGATAAATTAACGTTTGTTTTTTTCTTCATTGCTACATTAACCGGACCGATGTGAAACTTCACAGTTAAGTTGTAAAGTGAAAGTTTTCGTTGACAATGAATAATTTTTGCTAGTACTAAATTAAAATTAAAATCAAGAATAGGTTTAAGAAAAAATGTAGTAATCTGCACCCTCACATTGCATCGGTCCATAATTACTCTTACTATTGCAATTTACGAACAGATAGCGATTTTATCAAGACCTATTCAAATTTAAACCGTCTTCCATTTTACCAATAGCAGCCATAAAACTAATCCGATGTATTTTTATCGATTGATTCAATACAATAAATCACATGTTTGGAAGCGGACGATGAAACTATATTGTTCGCTCGCATTGATAACTGTAATGGAACAAGTTTACTCCTACAGTTCGGTCGTCTCTGTCCGTCTGTCTATCTCTATCTGATAGCATCTCTGGTCCATGCAGCACTCTATACAAAATGGCTCGCTCTACTTCCGCTCGTAATTTAATCTTTTAATAATACAATACCCCCGCACCAGCTTACCTGCATACTGTGCGAATTAACTATGATTTAGGAACTACTTATGATGATACAACGTAAAATATGTCATAGGTTAATCTACTTAGGAACTTAAGTCATGTTACTTATCCTCCAAGAAAATAACACGGGAAAAATAGTTTTGGTGCAACGAGAAAAATAGTTTAAACTTTTCAATATACATTATTTGTTACCTGAATAAAGCTGTATACCAACTTGTATCAAAATGTTTCAAAAAATAAATTTTTCACCTTTTCCCCAAAGAATAATATTGGTGCTCCAAAATACAACGAGCTGTGTTACCCGTCAGTTACCGTTTCACATAGAGCGAAGATTTAAAATACAAAATTATTAATTTTGTTTTTGACTCCAATGGTTCTAGAGAAAATTTAAATTATTTTATGTATTAGTCTTGAACGAATTGTGTTTTGGGCATATGAGGACCTCAAAATGAAAAAAATGGTCCCAATTCATGTCTAGCTGTTTTTCTATAACACCTTTTTTGCAAATGGTCTTTTTGCAATGCTTCTCCGTGAAAATAGGAGCACCCACGGTTAGTTATGAAACCTTTTTTTCATTACTCTATACCTTTTGAACAAGGCGTTTGTTTACTTAAAACTTACCCATGCACTATGAAAATAAAATAATCTATCGAAAACCCAGTTTTGAGCAATATTATTAATATATTTTCGAAGTTTTACTGAACAAATGATCTATAAAGTGATTTAAGAGAAGAAAGAAATAACCACCAGCTCTCAAATTAAATCAATATTAGTATGTTTATACTCGTATTGATCATTGATTTTAAAGCTAGATAAAAATTTATTATACTGCATTAAAATTTTGTATTAAGGTATAACAAAATTTAATAATGATACAATTTTTAAATTTAATCTAACTGTGAATTGTATTTGTATTTATTTGTTCAATTAATATTTTCTCATGATAATATGTATTTTGATCTTTCACTCTGAATCATAAAACCCGTACAAAAGGCGGGTATACTCTTAACACTACCTATTTTCATAATATTCAACCGATATACGTCTAAAGCCCCTTACGAAATATCACAAAATGAGGTGTCGTAGGTCTACAAATGAAGACCGTGACATAATAAACACCACAAAATAGCCATGATCATAATCTCGCAGGCTATAAACTTCGTGAACTGTTTTACATTTATGATTATGACTTATAATGAAAAATACCAACTGGCATAATTCGCTACTAGTCTGGTTCACTTTTATTTACAGCACATTGTTGACGCAAGACGAATTGCAAGTTGCATTCGGCGCCCATAAATACCAATTTACCCATTGTGCCGGTTGTCAAAATTTCGCCTACCGCTGAAATATTCTCTGGTAGTTGCAGATGTGATTAAACTGCATGTATTTCATGTAGGTTTAGTTTATTACGAACTGTATAAACTCCTCCGGTCAACAAAACTGACAACTGGCACAAAAATCAAACTTCACACGGTCCTCCTCCGACCAATGGTTACTTATTCCGCCCCTGCATAGTACCACCTGACCTGCAAGACTGCTGGAACGCACCTGCTTGCTGTCCAAAGCACATCTCTCGGACGTGCCACGGTGTCTCCCTGGGTTGTAAGGAATTCCGTTTTTAGTTCTTCGGCCAGCGTCTCTACCACCAGAGCCTCATTGAAGATGAGAGTTTCATCTGGAGTGGACACATGAGGACATGAGACTCGGTAAGAGAGAAAATGCAACCTGTTGAACTCTTCTCCGCACTCTGATCTCGAGTCTTGTGAAGAATTTCCATTTAGTTTTATTTTCTTCTCTCTACTTGTATATATGTATTAATGGTACAAATAAATTGAAATCTAGTTCCCCAACTTCGACCCCTAATTCTTGACTACTACTGACTTTACTAAACCTCGACTTCTGACTACTCACTGCTGTAGTGACGCAGGTAGCTCACGCTACTAGCTAGGGTGCTAAACTCTCACATGACTAACCTGCTCTCAAAATACCATTGCTCTTTAGGAGCTAAACCTCTATATGACACCACGAATTAAGACTTTACAATTTTAGGACGAAAATATCCTAAAATGAAATGTATATGCTAGTTTCAATTTCTATGTATTTATTTGACAGTTTCGTTTTCGAATCGCACTCAAATTGAGCATTTAAAGATTCTAATTCAGTTGTAATTTTAGTTCAGTCATACGCATACGTTTTTTCCTGGAAATCACGATAGCAAACCTGAATTATTTTCCTTAATTGTTAGCCTATTTTTAAATGCATCCTGTGTGTGATTGTTCTATCTTGTATTAGAGTGGAGGAATTGCTGTTTTATAATTTTACTAAGTGCATTCTGGTGTGACGGTTAGCCTATTGTACTTTTACACAATAGGTCATGTTTTCAATCCCGGAAAGCCAAAGAAAATTTAAGAGCTTTGGACCAATTAGTTTACAATTGTTTGGAAATCTCATGAAAAATTCCGTTAGTGTTGACATACAAAAAATCTACAAAGTGGTGACGCTGTTGTGATACCAGTAGGCTCGCCGGCCAACAAGACAGCGGCGGCGGCGCAACAGTCGACATCTGTTCTTTTGTTTACTCCGTTATTGATTTTCGCCGAATTAGTCATCGCAGACGGCCGATGCAGTTTCCAATTATCGCCCTCCCCCTAATGATAATCCCCGCCAGCCAACACGGGCCTGCCGCCCCGGGCTTCGCAAGACAAAAGGTCGTCGATTACCATGAGAAAGACAATAATTCGGGGAGGGTGGTGGTCAGATTATGCAGATCCGTGGGGGTGGGGCGGGGGTAGTTCAGTAGGTCACCGGTGGCGGCAGGGGTGATGGGTGCGAGCTTTGTCTGATTGTCTATCTGAGGGCATGGTAGTGTCCTGAACATAGTAGGCCTACTGTAACATACATAACAAGGTTGACTGGGTGGTTCATTGGTTATTGTAATCATAACTTCATAATATGAAGGTTCGCTCCCCAATTTTCAATCAATCAATTTTGTGATAGTTCGAAATTGGACCCAGTAGTGTTTGTTCATGAGGCTACTAATTTATAATCCCAGCAAATGAGTCAGATTTTCTTTTTCTGTAGTAAAGCTAGTAGTAAGTTTTTAGGAGGGTGCCTATATACAACCAAATGAACTACATCTATCTACATCATTTAGTGTGATTTCAGCTTCATAGTAATTATGGAGCTTCACATCACCTGTGAAACTACATAATTACTATGAATGTGAAATCCCACCAAATGATATAGGTAAATGTAGTTGGGGTGATATGGTAAGGGAACATGTCTGTATGTAGTTTTGGTATAGACCAAAAATAGTCTCTTGCAGAGGTATCCTACTAAAATATGTTTGTATTTACTTCCTTTGGTGAAAGAGGTTAGATCATGGATATGTCAAAAGGGAATGTTTCCAGTTCATCTAAACAGCTGTTCTTATGTTTCAAATTTTGATTGTTCAAATTGCTCACACCCCCCAGAGCTAAGACATATGTCAAAAACATACTACTAAAGCTAAGTGTCATAAGGTTCATTACATTCATCACACTCACCCTTCACTAACATTCACCTTAAATACCTACGTAGTAAGGTTCAATATCTCAAGAATAACAAATATGAACATAGACCAGTTGCATCACTGGTACCACATTTCACTATTGGTAAAAATACTAAACAATAAGTATGAGAAAAATCGATTAATTTACATTTTCAAATGAAACTATTAGTTCTAAAGTAGAGAAAGTAAATATTGGAATATACGAGGATTGTATATGATAATATAGTAAGTAAAATCCATTTAGTAAGATAGACCCCAGAATACTTTCAATTGAGGATGGCAGAGTAAAATATCTTATCAAAATATTGATGGGTAATATAGCAATACACGTAAATTTAATCCTCACACTTGTTGTCTAACTTGTGTTGAATACGTTTTATATCAATATTCGAGGTCATATTGGGTGCAAGTGGATCTCGATCATATGGGGAAGGTAAGACAAGGAGGGTATGGGTTTGGGAAAGTTATAGGGATAATATAAACATAATAAGGTAAAGTGGGTTACTGTGTTGAGAATGGTATGGGGTATAATCATATTATTATCAGGGTAGGAGGGAGAAGTCAAGATAAGGTTGGGGAGGTATGGGTTGGGGTTTTGGTATGGAGTATGAGGGTGAAGTATGGCAATGGATTATGGGATGGTTTATGGGTATCGAGTATGGGGTGAGGTGTAGGTAAAGATTATGGGATGGGTCCATATACCCACCCCATACTCCAAACCCATACCCATGTATTGAGTATGGGTTTGGAGTATGGACATGGGATGGGTCGTTAATGATTTTATTTGAAAACGAAAGTAAATATTTAGGGTTGATCATTTCGCACAAAAATTAAGAATCGCCAGGATTAGTTCCACACGGAGTGTAACACATTTTACCAAACATAATTTATTTTCCATCAGGTAACTTTCGCGTCTCTGCTGATCCCAAATCAAGGGCGTAATGAGGTTGCTTTCACACGACGTATAGGGGTTGGTTATAACCCCACCCCCTCCCCACCGCGTGATGACATATTAGCTACTGGCCTCCCTTATAAGTAGGTTTCGCAGGGCCCCGTCCAAAATCTTGTCATCAGATTTAACATCAAGAGTGAAAAAGACAGTATTTACCTTACTTTCAAATTAAATGCAATCTTTAATGTTTTGTATTATCTCAAACTGTAAGTTGTAGACCCACACGACAATAGATATAAAAGTAGGGTGCATAACTTTTTTCAATTTAATAAAAGCAAAATGTGCCAGAGCTCATCTCAACAGACGTATTTTTAAATTTGCAAATCCTCGAATATTTTTATTTTCATTACCATATTAGGATTCTAAAGAAGTTATTTGTACAAGTACCGTTTCGTTGAGAATTTTTTTCTCAGTCTCAACTATTCATGTAAGGTTTTAGACCACACTGTTGTCTCGACCTGACCTATCGGCTACTTATGTAGCTGAGAGTGCTGGGACTACCTGCTTTACGTGCCTTCCGAAGGACGGTGGTAGTCTGGGGCACAAATAATCTGTCATTACACGGGGCTTTTGGGTAGTAGAGTACCACTACTCAGATATTATTACTTGAGGAAAATATTTAACCACCCGAGAAAACAGTATAATCCGGACGCCGGAGCAGCTTAAACACAAAACTCATGCATCAAAATAAGCCAGATTCGGCCGGAGTAAATCTCTTAGCGCCTTATCCGAACGGAATCTCGGTGGCCAGTGGCGACAAAAGGCGCATGTTATCAGTTTTATCTGGTTGTTTAGCGCTCCGGGGGCGCCGGATTCCCAAAACAAGAGCGGCGAGCGCCCCTGGCCTATGCAAATCCGTCCATTGTACAGCGCGCTATCCGCGCACAATCTGTCTACAGAAGTAGAAACGTCACAATGGTTATTATCTCAACTGATTGCCAGCGCACAATACTCCCACTGAGTTCACTTCAAACTGTTCCAGTTCCAACTGCTGGGGTAATTAGTGTGGAACAATATCCCTACGATGGGAAATTATTATTTTCAACTTTAACCCTGATCAATCCTGCTACATTAGGTCGAATCTTTTTTGTATGAACCTTGTATTTTCCAGTTAAAAGCCTAGATATACTCTACCACCGATTCTCTGTGGTGGGCTGAGGTTAAATTTTTATTCAGGTGTTAATAATAATAATATATTGCTTTTACAATAAAAAGAATTGCATAGAATACATTTTTTCTTTAATTTATAATAGGCCTACTAATTTCCATTTTTTGATAAGATTGCATAGCTTCTTTTTTTCAAAACTTTTCGATCCGTGTAGGGGATGTACACCGCAATAAATGTGAATGATCGTGGATGAATCGAAGTAAAGGAAAAATAATCAAGAATACTGTAATAACACTAAAATTTCAATTGATTATTTTTTTATAGCTTTTTGCTAAGTTTATATTTATCGTGTGTTCTAATAAGTATCTTATTAGCATTAACATTGTACTGTATTTGAAAAATGTTTCAATAAAATACGTTTACACAAATTGTACAATGCTTTTAAACAAAGCTTTCAAAGGTATAGCCTACTAATTTAAATTACAGACATAAAGAACTAAAATTCCAAAACAAATACAAAAAATGGTAAAATATAGACTTCATTTACAATTTTTTTATTAAATTTATCTATTTAATTTTATTTTTGTAAAAAGCTATAGTAAAAAAATAAGAAGAAAAATTGTGGCCATAAAAATAAAAACTTTTCAAGAAAATTGCGAGTCCACCACCTTGGTAAATCAACCATATGGTTAAGCACGCAGAAGCTAAAAGCACGCCCTCTTCGGTCTTCGGTTACCTTGTCGTCAAACACTGGCTTTCTAGTGTGGACGCAAAACAAGTCGGAAACTTGAAACAAAAACTGAGTAGGCCTATGTAGACAATCGACCGAGTCTGCAAGTGTGGACGAGGCCAGCGACATCGTTGGTTCAAATCCCAGGGTTGCCAATAAGTTTTATTTACTTTGTCCAGCTAGCTCTGTGAAGGCTAGTGTAGGCTCGCCTCTACATTTTATTCAATCGACCCACGCACAGCAGTCTTAGTGAGGAGGATAACCACTTGATCGATAAAACACTTTATCGATGACCAATGCTTATACATATCTATCAAATGAAGCGACTCTCAAATTTATTAATTATGACCTTTATAAACAGTGTCTAATAGGCATTATGAACATTTTAATAAATGAAATTAAATTGACAAATATTATTTTAATGTTCATATTTTCTCTTCTTATTATTTTATTTTGTTGAATTTCTTGTTAACCCATAACAGACAAATAAATCCTAATAAAAATTGTTACAGTTGTATCTTTAAACGTTTAAAATATTCAACTATATTACAAAATACCTAATTGGTACTTCAAAAAAATACAGATTTCTTTCAAAGTATTCCCTAGGTATAAATCGTTTGTGATTTTCATAAACGATGTTTAAATATAATAATTTTAGTACGTGAATACATATCTACTTCTATTGTCTTCAAGGATAGGGTTTTTTAAATATCATTTTCCTTTATTATTCCTATTCATTTTATTTTTTACTTTAGTTTATTTCTTTAATTATTTCGAAACAAATAAATGAATCTTAATAAAAAAATTGGTATCATTATTTCCTGTAGCGTTTAAAAATTACAACTTGATTAAGCATTAAACATAATATTTTCAAGAGACTTATATATCCCGTTCTGTCGACCACTGCTCGTGGTGGGGAGCGTACCCGAGACATAACTAGACACTCGGTACCAAGTGAATCAAACCCGTGCATGCCGCATTGTTTTACTCTATTTGCACATCGGCGCGATCCCATTGGCCGGTCATTCCCCACCAGTTAATGAGCGGGGAGGGGGGCACCCCCCTCTTATTAGACAGATTCATCACATCTACAGCGAGGCAGAAGGGGGAGGGGGTTTCCCCCTCTCCAGCTTTACGCCGCCTATTCCCAGTAATTAATTCCGCACCGGACTGTGCGGTGACCGCTGTTGTCTAATTTAGTGTCGACTGCGCCCGGCTAGAGTGCAGTTCGAGCGCTGCTCCGCATTGTTGTGTTATCAGTATCAGGTGTGATCTGTTCTGTGACTGTACCGGTACTCCTTTGTGCTACGGTAGTGTTAGAGGATACTCTGTTTGGTGTTTGTGAAGACAAGACACTCAGTGCTACGTCTTCAACTTTGTTCTGTGTACGGATTTTCTAAGAAAAGTAAGATCAAATTAAGCTTTTTATTTATTAATACAAATTTTATATTAAAATCGTTTATTTGTTTGCATAAGAGAGTTAGAACAAAATATAAATTTTTATTCTGTTTTACCCCAATAATTGAACTAGAGGGACTCAATTAATAGATCATTATAGTGGACTTACCTTGAACAAACTTTTAGACGTGTTACTTGCACACGGATCAAGTTAATCCTAGAAATAATGCAACCATACCCTTTTACATTAAGTGTGTTCCACATCCAATAGTATCAATTTCCGAGTTCATATCCAGACACTAACATGAAATAAAACTATTAATTAAAAAAATAAGAATGTAAATAATATTCAAACTACAGTAACAATTTATTATAATTCTAATATATGGTAATTTCAATGGGATATACTAAATCGGAATTTTCACAGTTCATGCCTATGTACTAAGTAGGCAAGTATATTATTGATTATTAAAAAAAATTATTTTACTCCAATTTGACAACATACTTCACAACATTTTACTAAAAAATAAATACATTTAAAAAATATTTCTAAATAACGAATTCGTTTAATGATTCCCATTGTGCTCGTACCTGTCAGGGCGGTTTGTAACCGAAGCTCTCGTGTATTTTCAAAAATTATTAATAACTGTGGGAAACAGTATAATTGAACTCGCCCACAATGATCGCGAACTAGTCTGACCAGTGGCCGAGGGTGAGAGCCAGGGGTGGAGACTGGAGATAGGGGTGCGTGAGCTACAAGGGAATGTTCGACGCAACGGCAACGAGGCTCATTTGTCATATTATAATCATAACGTTGGCCAATCTATTTGCAACATCTCGACTTTCGCAATGTCTACAGTAGGCTTCTGCCTAAGTAGTTTCATATGGTTAAATTTAAAATCAAGAATTAAACAAAGAGGTGTTCTTGATAATGGTATGTTTTTGGAAATAACTAGGTAAAGTTAGTCGTAAAGCTACTGAATCAAATTAACCAACCAGTTAGAGGGACGTATCACTTCGAATCTGAAGTCGCTAAACAACGTTTGTTAACTGTATAACATTATAAATAAATTTTACAGGATTAAAGTAAATTTCATAGGCACTGCTATAAATATTTACTACAAAAATTCATGATTGGCAGAGTATAAGGTTTTCAAAATTTAATTTGCAGTGTGATCAGAAATTTATTAATAAAACAGGATATAATTAATTAATTGTAAATTAGTTTTTATTTTGTATAAATAAAATAGTACAAAAAGATAATAGGCATTTATTTTAAAATACTGTACTTACGCTATTAGGTTATCTCTATCTTTTGTTCATTGTTCAAGTTTACATTTACTATCAAAATAATTATTTAATAGAGAATAGAAACAAAGAAACTATACGTCAAAAATCCTAGGTGTAAAAGATATTTTTATCTTTACTTAACGTTTATCCATTTTTTCTCTTCTAGCTACAACATACTTCTATTTTGTAACAAAAAATAATGTTATTGCTAGCTCTAGCTTCCTTAGAGAGAAAACTCAAGACAAAACGCAGAGTGGGAATATATACAGTACTACTTTTCATGCATTAAAAATAAATAATTTTAAAGAATAAACAAGGAACTTTGTTTGCGTGCTGTTTTAGCCACATTCTTAAAATAGTTTACATCTTCTTAATTTCTTATCTACAAACTGGCTTTGAGAAAAAAATTCTGAAGTAAAACCACTCAAAATATAAGTATATAATTTAATATTATTTTGCACACCATGGTTTATCAAACAAGACCAGAATCCGAAAAATTGTAGTTATATTTATTTAATTGCATCAAAGTAGTGTCAACTACCATGTCTGAACGGTCTGACTGGTAGCAAGTTCTAACCCCGAGGCTCAAGCCGTAGGCCTGTGTAGTGAGGGCCTATGCGTATGAAGAAGCGACCATTGCCAAAGATCGCGGTAGATTAGCTGAACAAAATCAATACACAACTGGGGGACTTGACCTTTATATCCAATCCACTCCATGTGTGGCCCAAAATGTCACAAAACCACTTATGGAGACAGAAAACGCCTTTACAGTGAAAAAATAATTATTTAACCAAAAATTATATACTGTGGAACTGTTTAAGACCATCCCTTTCTAACATTCTGCTTCCACTCAGCTAATTATTTACCGAAGCTACTGCAATGAAAAAATAATATAACTCAAGAGCACCACGTTTACTAAATAATATTTGAAATTTGTTATTCATAAATAATAGAATAACTCATTTTCTCACAACCATACACTTTAAAAAAACTAACCATATTATTAATTTATTACTAACACTAAACAATATAAAAAAACATAAGAGTATTTTATTATTTTGTTAAGTCTCTTTGAAAAAGTTATTTTACCTTTATGAAAATGTACCTCGTGAAATGAACAGACATTCACATCGAATAGAGGTTTGCCCTAAATTTGATAAAAAATTTAAAAAGAACTTTAACACATAAATAAAATATTATTCGTGTGGTAAATAAGCCGGACAGAAGAAGAAGAAAGTTAAACCTTGGTGTCGTGAACACAGTCGATGCAAGGACAGTCTTCGCTTTGCCGACATTAACTTTTGATAAAATAACGAAATCATAAAAATGTGATTTTATGCCAAAAGTTTTCTAATTAACGCGCATTTGCTTCCTTTATTAAAAGTATACTACTACGTAAGTATCGAAATGTTTTTGATTAACTTAAAATTATACTGACTTAGCGTGTGAAAACCATTAAAAATAAGGTAAGGGTTTCAGGATATAAATTACTTCCCACAAAATAATATGAAATGCAGAGAAAATTATAAAGATTTCGAAAGTATTATAACAATATTTTTTGTAAAGAAAGAGTTTTTTACTTTATTTAACGTACTGTTTTTATTTCGATAGTGATCATACGATACAAAATAACTAAGTTTTAGTGGAGGTGTAAAATTGTTTGAATAGAATTCAAACACTTAAGTTTCGAAAATACGAAACCTCCACATAAACAGTCCCGATTTTCCCAACCTAAAGACCACTTCAGAATAATAGAAACTCCGGTTTCACGTCGCGAAATCACAATTACATAAGGGAACGAGAATAGGTTGTTCGGCTATTAATAAATAATCGGTTATTCGTAAAACAAGGAGCGGAAGGGTGACGTTCGGGGTGGTTTTTGAGAGGGTGAGGGGGAGGTGGGGGGAGGGGGTGGCGCCCCTCCACCAAAACTGACACTATACGCAATCGCGGCGCTCATTACCCCGTACATGCGCCCCAGTAATTAACATCCCCACCATGCAAATATCGCTCAGACAGTGTCAGGTCGCGGGGCGGCGCGCACACGGTAGGCCTACGTGTTCCTCCCTCACTGCACTAAACCCACCCCCGTCACCGTCAACAGTGTCACCTCGTGGTTTAGTGCAGTGATATCTGTTGCCAGTGCGTTCGTACATAACCTATCAGTGTCCGTGTTGTGACGTAGGTAGGTGACAACAATACTATTGTTGCTCAGCTGATCGATTGGAACAGCTGATCGGTGCGTTTATTTATTTAGGTTGGTTTCTCTGTTATTTTTCATAAGCTAGTTTATCTGTTGTATATTACGTTGTAAGCGTAGGATATAAACTATTTTATAGGATTTTTCGGAGTGTTAATGCAAATTAAATATTGAGAATTTAAATAAATAAATGTGTTACAATAAGTGTTAAATCTTCAGTTTTGATTAGCTGTTATTTTATGTTATAAAAATATTTTAATTACAATTACAAAATTCGACTTTATTTATAAAATTAAAAAATATTTACTCTAAAATTACTTGGATAAAAAAATTAAAATATTTTATGTACCTAGGTAATTGAAATTCAACTAATTTTATGAATAAAAAATTACATTAGACCCATTACATAAACTTATTTGATTCTTAATATGTAAATTCTTATTTTAAAATTTTATCACATTCAAATTCTGTTAGTCAATTTTACTACTAGTGGCCTACTAAAAAATTGAACATTCTTGTGGTTGATTATCTCTTATACCAAACAATACTATTGATTAAATAGGGTCTCCTACAGCTCTTAGAGGTTTTGTTCCTTAACCCTTTGATCAATACAATTAAGATCATCCGAGAACAAATTAATTTACGAGTTTCTGATTGGCCGTTCGCGCCGTGCGTCACATAAATGAACCAATAGCCGCTTAATTGACTTAATTGTCGTTTTATTGAAATGTTTCTCTGTCAGTAAGTGACACGTCATTCTCGCTTTTGACTTTTGACTCTAGCGGCTTTTAAATCAGTACCCTTGTGGACTGATTGTGTTCTCTCCCCAATCCCTGCCCACTTTTACAAATTGGTTTGAAAAGGCGAAAATTAGTGCTTATTTAATTTATTATTTTGGAAATGATTTACAATTTTGGTTTCCGAGCAGGTAAAGACTTCTCACGTTTTTTATGAGTGACACAAATGTAAAACAAGTTTGCGATATATCCAGTAGCCTCCGCAAATTGGTAACCGCATTTGCAGGATAGGTTATGTAAAAGTATTTGAATTCGGAAAGTAAAAATAAACAAAATAAACTTTAGATGTCCAAATATTCTTTTTCTCAACCAAAACAATCTTTCAGACATTAAGCCTACGCTTGTACTCAGTTTTGCCTTTTTGTCCTCGCTCGGGGGGAGGGGGTGATAAATAACAACCTTCTCTGATTGGGCCATTTTTCTTCAACAGTGCACCTGTGCACAAAAAGCGTGCCATTTGAATTGCGAGCAGTCTGCGTCTCTGCGGATTTCAAATTGAAATTTCGTCCGACCTTGGGAGCGTGTTTGTCCGTCAATGTCCGCCGAGACTCGCTTTTGGCGCCAAAACACACTCGACATCCTTAGGATACAACTTTCATAGTCTTTAGGTTTACTTTCAACGTATAAAAGAATGTAGCAACTGTTATAATTTTTAGCAACCGTTTTAGCTTTGTTATAGTAGAGGATAAAATAAATATGATTAAAAACTCAAATAATAAATGGATAATAAATCAGATAATAAATTTTTATAGCCTAGTACACAGTGATATGTTCTAATCATTAATACTGCAATAAAAAGTTCAGAGTGATAAATGCTTTGGTTAGTTTTGATTTTTACATTATTATAGATTATAAGGAGTAGGTAGACTACTCAAAATTTGTTTGACAAAATATTTAAACAGAAAATAAATTTGAACTCGTTAATAATTAATTTTGTTTGCATATAAATTTCAAAACTAAAGAAATTGTTATAAAATAGCTTTTAATTTCAACATGAATATTCTTAGATTGTTTAGTTTATTTACTAAGCGAAAATAAAAATTTTATTTTCTAAGATTGTGGAATATTTTCTGATGTAGTATAATGTCTCTAAATAACCATCCTAGTAAAACATCAATACAAATAAATTATAAATACAGTAGTACGAATTGTATCAACGATAAATTTATACATTAGCTAAGCTATGAAATGGTTTAGACTACGCAACATGTCTTACCAACAGAAAACGTCATGACAGACACTGAATGGGTTTTATAAGTCTTGAAAAAATGGAAATAAAACATTACCCACTGGCAACAGTGCTATTTATTTTGGCTTATAAATACTATAATTTTAATTGAATTGCTCTTCTTTCTACCTTCTGTAGAATTCATTATTTTTCAAAATTTCTAACTTAAATGTAATAATAAATTCTAATAGAATCTAGATTTCAGTCTTAACATAATATTAGAAAGCACGCAAGCCAAAATAAATGGAACTGAATGTTTCATCGTTGACAGATCGTTACTCCATGGACATCTACACACACAAAGACAAGGACCACTGAACACATGGAGGCATGGAAATATACAATCAGCAAGGTACGACTTTGGAAATAACCTCTTTGTCGACTTGTTTTATTTCTAAGTTGAATGTTATATTTGGGCTTTGCACGATTCCAGACTAAACTAGAAAGAACTAGTTTAGGTAAACAAGTATCTCCCTTAAAGCGTTACATTGTGACCCCACAAATGGTACACTATTTTTTAACTTTTAAGGAATTTTATGTAAACTGCTGTAAAACATTCAAATGAGGGCATAAAATAAGTTGGTCTAATATGATATTAATTTTAGTAGGATACCTTAAGTCTATGGTAAATCGAAGGCTAGGTCAAAGCTTAGGTTTAAACCTGGAGAATGCAATAAAACTGTTTTGTTAAGCCCGGGAGAATATATTTAAGCGCAGACAAGATCCTATATGATGTTTGTTTGAGATTTAATAATAAAAAAGACAATAAATAATTTAATGGGTGTTTGTCTAAAAAAACTCTAAAATAATTGAAACCTGAATGTTTATCCTTATTTTTGTGTAAAAACAAATACTACATATGAAATGAAACGAAAATTGTGTCTAAATTAGTTTGTCAGAGTGGCAAAGATATCTAGTTGACATAAAGTTTAGAAACCGGTCAAAGTTATAGTAAAAACAGTTTAATTTAAATATTTATACTGAACATTTGTAAAGTCATTTGTAAGTTTTGGAGAAAAACGTCTCATTTTAACAGGAAATATGTGAAAGCAACTTGAAAAGTTATGTTATAATTTCTTTTTTGTTCTTGCCTGTTCGTGTCAGATAAAATAATAAAGTTAGTTGATGTATGCGAATAACCAAAAACAGTAATCAATAATATTTTATATCATTTTACGATACAAAAAAACGTAGAACTATAGCATTCTGGTGAAAAACTTAGGGTTGTGTAATACAACCTTTTCATACCAATAATATCACAGTTTGAAAAATTAATTTTCAAACTTTTTTGGAAAACTTTATGGTTTAAAGAGTAACTGCAAATACTTTTGAGATATTTATAGAGACGTATAACTCAGCATTTCTAGAATGCTTTAAATTTCCCTTAAATAAATAATGGTGGGTATATGTAGAGTCTTACCTAAGTGCATGAACATTTTTATTTACTACAACACGGTTGATTTAGTGAAATTTCATTTCGTATTTTAATAGATTTTCCTTTTAAAAAATACTAAATTTTGAAAAACTGTTCAACACGCTTTAAATTCATTTAGCTCCCCCATTGTTTGCACATCAAAGAGATCATTAGGGTCGACGAAAACATCTCAGGAAACGCTTCCATCGCGTTATTCCTCCGATAATTGCTCATAAGGAAAAAATGCAAATGTAGAAGGCGCAATTTGGGGTCGGCCAGGAATTAAGACGGGGGCGAATCCTCCCCTAGCGGGCCTTAATGAATTACGTCACCGACCCTGTTTATACCGCTCCCTGGCGTGGCTTGCCCCAACTACTCCACTCGCCTACAATTATATTCTTATTTATGTTGTCTTCTCTTCGTCTTCATTTTTATACGATGAAAGTTTTTGTTTCCCCTTTGCTTGTAGGCTGACATTTTATTTCATTGTTATATTTCAAAGTGACTGCAAGGGTGCGATTCTTTTGAAGTAGGTGTTAATAAGAGCTTTGTTTAGGAAAAATCAGATTCATACCTATGATGAATTGAATTTGAAACAAAAATACTTTAGTACTACCAAGTGTGCTTAGAATATTATGAAGTTTTACTTTTTAAACGCGACCGATTTCCTGAATGGAAAAACTTACTTATTATTAAGTTAGTTATATTGCCTGACTACACAAACACATATTTTAGACACCTTCAAAAGCGCAATTGCAATGTTTTATCTAAATTTCCATCCAAATATTTTTCACTGTACCTACTCAAAGTAATAAGTTAAATCCATTTTTTTAATTATTTAAAAAAAGTCTGATCTACACCCAGTTTCAAACAGCGGCTCAGTTTGTTATACGAAACAGTAAACTGTATTGTTTATTTCCAAAGAGCAACACAGACGCCGCACCGTTGATTGTATTTATTATAAACTTACTCTGCGGAATTAGTTGTAACCCGGGCCCCAAACGAGCGGTGACATTACGTATAAAGTTTCTCACCAAGTTATTGTAGCAAAGTTTGACTATTTCAGTGATGACTCATTAACCGAAGACTGAAATTAAGAAAGTTCGGATCGTTTTAGAAGTTTAGATTGCTTTCTTCTTATATTCTTCTTATTATATTTTCTTACAACTTGGTAAACAAGAGAGGTATGTTTCATTCTGCTATATTTGATGGATGTGAAACTCAGAACTACTATTTTACGACATAATCTTAAAATTACATTATGTGCAAAATGAAGCTTTTGCAAACATAACTATTCACGTATATTGATGTCTTAATGAACCTTGCATTCGACAAGTTTGCACTATAGGTTACTCGAAAACCCCATTTATGCATACATTTTTACATTTTTACTTTCTTTTTAAATTATTAACTGAAATGGTGAGCTACCAAGGTAGATGTTTTAAGCCATTTATAAATGAGTGATAAGTGTAAGATGATTATGGTATGATCTTGTAATCTTGTAGTGGGACCATAAGTTTTAACGTGACATTAGATAATTTTGCCTCTGATTCACGAATTAGTCTCTATGAGGATAGTCATACCTAGGTGTCGTTCCTCTGAGAACCTTAAATTTCAATAAAATAAAAATAATTATAATGTCCATGACATTCGCATACTTTACATAAAACAGTTCGTAACGAACACAGTGAACCTGATGCAATAATTTGTCACTTAGTGGACTCAGAAGTGGCGAATCATCTACATTTTTGACTGAACGGATTTTAAAAGAAAGATGATATTTTTGGAGTAACAGTTTCAGTCGTCATTTCATCAATCTAACCACCGTCGATCGAAAAAATTAAAAATAGGAATCAATCGTGTTTGATTACTGACTATCGAGTGGTCAGTAATGCTTTTTCACAAAATTGAAATTGGTACTAAAATCCAATATGGCGAAGACTCTACCTCCGCGGCCAAATCTTACTACTAATGTTACTCGTCAACGAAGATGGTTAACTTAGAGACCTAAAAGGTAGAGAAATTACATGATAAAAAGATGTAGTTTTGATATCAGCGGTGACCCCTGACCGAGTATATTTTCGTGGAAATTATCGGTTTCTGTTTTTCGGATTCTTGCTTTTCACTTTATTCGTGAGACACAGTTCATCAGGTGGATATTTTAAGCAATATGAGTGAAAGTTGAGTGTTGTGAGTGTAGGCTTGATGATGTGACGAAGGCCAGCTGATTCATTTGCAGGCTTCAGTAATTAATTAATAGTCAATTGAACAAAGGCTACATACCAAGTATTGAACCATCAAAGATTTTTGTAAAGATTTCCCTGAGTACAAAATCGGCGACCATTAGATTATGACGTTGCTACTATAACCACTAAACTAAACATAGCATCGAAACATCAAAGGTTTACTACAGTTAATTTCAAATTATGTAAAATGGACACAAAATTAGCGGACAATTAGGTTAAATCTTTTTGGCATTAGTCCAACTGTGGACACACTCGTTCGCCTCAAGTTCGTCAACTCCGCGCGTATTTACAATCTGGACATTCCTCCGTACCATTCCAGCACGTGCAATTACTCAAATTGTAACCACGCGGTTAACCGAGCCTAATTGAACAATAAATTTGAAAAGGGAAGTCTAATTTTCATAATGACAATAATTAGGGTTTGGGTCGAGACAGAAGCGCATTCTGGAGGAATTCTTGTTAAACACTAAACACTAACACTCATCTGTGTTCACGTCGCGTCGCGTCTCAGTTCGCAGTCCCACGGTCCCGCTGTCATTTGCCGGTTATCTGTCGCCGTTGTTTTAATTCACAGTTGTTGATTGGAGGAGCTGCTTAGAGTAATCGAAGTTCTCGGTAATTTGCTAACCGCATTACTCTTGTTAAGGTTGATGAAGTTTGCTACATTTCTACTGTGTTGTCACGTTTAGTTGGCCAGGAAAAGAGACGTTGGTGGTTATAATACTTAATGATAGTAGCGAAGTCATTTACTAACCGCTTTACTCTGTTAATTTTAATATCCCAGCAGAATCAAAAATACTGCCATAACTTTGATCCTACAGCCAAAACCTCATGCTGCCATGAAATTGAAATAGAAATTATTATCACAAAAAAATGTCCCATGCTCATTGAGGTCATTTTCAGTATTTCAATGGTGCGTTAGAAAATTTCAAATATCATAAATCATCAATTTGGTGTTTACTTTGAACCCAAATTATACCAAACAACAACGAAATTTCAAAAAAGTTCTAAGTCAACCCTTCACTCATTTATCTTATAAGCATACACATTCCAATAACAAATAAATAATAATTCCCAAGTTACATATACTATTACTACTCCGTAAAACACTCTCAAGTTGGTAGACTCTACTCCAACGTTATCAAGTAGGCCTATACTCTACGTATTCAAGTAGATCGCTGATACGAGTATCACCAGGAAGGCACCACATGCTCTTGTAGATCGCTGTCACGTTTGTTCAAAAGTATACGGATGGATTGCGTGCGGTTTCCCATTCTAAACTGTTTACAGATGGAATATTTTGACGCTCCGACGCCCGATTGTAAGAAGCACGCATGCATGAGCCTCTTGTCTGGTTCTGCATGATATTGCTGTGAGTTGTGTATCGTGTAAATCGACTACTTACTATCGAATCTTTCTTGGTTTCATTCTCATATCAATCGCCATCCAGACTATCGAATCTACATTGGTTTAATTCTCATATCAATCGCCGATCAAACTATCGAATCTACATCGGTTTAATTCTCATATCAATCGCCGATCATACAATCGAATCTACATCGGTTTAATTCTCATATCAATCGCCGATCAAACTATCGAATCTACATCGGTTTAATTCTCACCGAAAATTCTAGACCGTATCGACGATTCTTGTTCTTCCAGGAGTACTTGAAGATCAGCCACCGTTCATAGAATATTCTAAAGATTTTTTGTTTTAGGGATTTAGATTTAATAACTCACTATGAGAGAGTTATACTTCAGCATTTACTTCAAGTTTAGCAGTTTAATTACGTTTCATAAAATTGATACATACTCTGTTCGACGATAGGGCATTGAAGATTTTTTCCCCATATATAGTGAAATTATAAACTACACTGTTGTCAACACTTGAGTGAGTTACACAGACTCCTCAGATCAGGAGGATTCCAGGTTTTGCCTTGACAGAAACAGACTTCACTTGCAACCCTCTTGTCTGTTGCCCATATACCGTTATACGAACAATTTCGTTTCATCAGTAACTGTGACTGCATTTTAAACCAGGCCCCGCCCCGTAATACAGATAGATTGCGGACAATTTCCAGCACATGTTGCAAACTAGTGGGAATCTAGTCGCAGAAGAAGCTAAGATGAACGAAATGACATTTCCCGTTGTAGCTGTGGTGGTGGTAGCATTGGTGAGTGGCGTAGCACAGTGGTAGTGGCATCACTGATGTCATCAGCTGGAAATGTGTTTAGTGGCTGGGTCCGCCCAGGTGATTAGAGGAGATTTGCGTCATTCCGGATTGTCTATTGCTCTCATAGGTCGCGTTCCCACATAAAAAACTGCAAAATTTTACTCATGGAAGTTTTTTAATTATACATTCTTAATGTTACATTGTCATTGATTCATGATTGAGTTATCTCGATTAACACCTACAAGTTTCAGACCACCTATTTTTTCAAACGTTATATTACAGGTACATATTGATGTCTATAAAGAAAATTATTAGTCGAGAAAAAGATTTACAAATATTTACAGTTGCTGAGTACTTTTACAAATACCCTACCATCAAATTAGAAAATATATTTATTCAAAACAAAGCTTCAAAGTTCATCTGAAATATTTACCAAATTTAAAAAGGTATCACAAGAGGCTTGTTTGGTTTTTAATGTATGATTTTACTTTTAGAGATGTTAAATCAAATAACTCAAATATTATGTAGTTGTGAGTAGGCCTATATGTTTTCTTATTTCATGTTGCAATATCACTATTATCAAATTGGAGAAAAATTTAATTTTGTATTAACAGCTCATTTGCTGCATTTTCATATGTAGATTTTTGGGGGATAGATAATTGTCTAGTTTGATGTAATTTGGAGACAATAACAGCCAACACTATTGCTATTTTAAAATTTACTCAAACTCGACCAAAACTAAACGGAGCCAATTCGCACTTACACTTCGAAAACCAGAACAGTAAAGCTGCGTGGAAGATGGAAACGTCACAACAACGCGGTAGGCCTAGCCAGCATTCGATCAAGATCGCGGCGCGGAATCGCATTTCTGTCTGAAAGCCCGTTCCCGGTCGAGAACCAAATCAGAAGCGCATCGATACGATTGAGCGAGATCCGATGGAAGGGGGAGTGTGCCAATTTCCCGCAAAGTTATGAGGTGTGTTTATCTCAAAGAGTGATGTGTGAGGGAGTGGGGGGGGGGTAAGAAGCCGCAATCTGCCTTGTGAGGGGTATCAATTCGCTAATATGTGGCGGAGCTTAGCTAGCTCGCTTTCGAGCATTTTCACCCCGAAACAGAACTTCCCTAATCCATCCAGATTCGCTTTTGTCATCTCCCTCGGACTCCCCCAATCGAAAATTATTGATTATAACCTCCCCCTCCCCTGCCCGCCGCCCCCGCGGGGTAAGTTCGTTAGTCGGACTAATAAATGAACGCCGACTTATGATTGCGACGATTGATTGGCGGAGGCTTCGGCGATTCTTCTTGTTAATTTCCACGATCCCCAAGTCGATATCTGCCGTTTCGTCGGCCAAACAACTAAATTAATGTTTTCCAGTTTTCCCCGGCTGATTTATAACACGACGCCGGAATTTATTGGAAAATTAGCATCCTACTTTTACCTCCTGTCGCTTGTGTTTTCTTAGATCGAGACGAATGATTTCGCACGTACATGTCCGTTACCTTTTGTAACATTTGTACCACACGTTTGGTCTATATTTATAGAATAATTATTTTAATGATAAGCGGGGAAGGATAGAGAATTGATCAATTGCCAGTTTTTAAAATAAAGTACCGACTATCCCTGATAAACCTTTCTAAAAAGGGAGCAATATTGTTTCCTATTTAAATTTGCACATTAAAATTTACTTATATTTATTTTTAATGTATATTAATGACTGTAAAGACGAAAATTTGAATATTACAGCTGAAAGAACTGATCAAGAAATATTAATACTAAACTGTGTATAAATAAATTTGAGTTCAGGTAATAACCAAACCACATACATACACAAATATATTTTACAGGAATTAATTAAAACTTATGAAGTAGTTTGAACGTTTACCTGATTCATTCTTATCACCTCAATTTATTATTATTTTCACATACTCCAAATTTTATGTATTACTAGCTGACCCGGCGAACTTCGTAACTACTAACAGTAAATATATGTTAACTTTTAAGATTGGTCATGTTCTGACTTCATGCTAAAGAATTGATATTCAAAACGGCATAATGAATAACAATACTGTAACGATAAGACATATTAATAACATTCCCACAAAACAAATAAATCTGAATGAATTCATCGACAATTTTCTAATCCAACCTAAATCCAAACCAAACCTATTTGTAATATAGCCTTTATAGGAAGGGTATACAACAGCTGATTATTATAATAAACGTAATATGTACAAACATTGCAAATTGTTTTATTTGGCCAACATACAAACACGTGACTTTTAATCAGACAGAAAATAAAAAATATAAATACAAAATCCCCAAAATCATAAACTATTCACAAAAAAACGTTTCACTAATCAATTGCCAGTTTTTAAACTGAAGTATCGACTATCCCTGGCAAACCTTTCTTCAAAGGGAGCAATATTATTTCCTATTTAAATTTGTACATTAAAATTTACTTATATTTATTTTTAATGTATATTAATGACTGTAAAGACGAACATTTTAGAATATTACAGCTGAAAGAACTGATCAAGAAATATTAATACTAAACTGTGTATAAATAAATTTGAGTTCTGGTAATAACCAAACCGCATACATACACAAATATATTTTACAGGAATTAATTAAAACTTATGAAGTAATTTGAACGTTTACCTGATTGATTCTTATCACCTCTATTTATTATTATTGTAACATACTCCAAATTTTATGTATTACTAGCTGACCCGGCGAACTTCGTAACGACTAACAGTAAATATATGTTAACTTTTAAGATTGGTCATGTTCTGACTTCATGCTAAAGATTAGATATTCAAAACGGCATAATGAATAACAATACTGTAACGATAAGACATATTAATAACATTCCCACAAAACAAATAAATCTGAATGAATTCATCGACAATTTTCTAATCCAACCTAAATCCAAACCAAACCTATTTGTAATATAGCCTTTATAGGAAGGGTATACAACAGCTGATTATTATAATAAACGTAATATGTACAAACATTGCAAATTGTTTTATTTGGCCAACATACAAACACGTGACTTTTAATCAGACAGAAAATAAAAAATATAAATACAAAATCCCCAAAATCATAAACTATTCACAAAAAAACGTTTCACTAAAACCTTCCCAGACACATCTAAAGCAACTTCATAAAATTTCATGGCGATCGGATGAGTAGTTTGGCAACGCATAAAGGACATACACACATACTTACATACATTCATTTTATATATAGATAGAGATTGGATTGAATACGTTTGAAAAATATAAATAAAAAGAAATTAATGTACTTCATTTAATGCAAACCATCAAATAGTTCAGGGGTTGTCCGCTAGCTGGCGGGGCAGTCGGTAACAGTAGGGCCATCTGTCGGGATATAGCCCAACTACTAATTAGCATGGAGGGTCGGGTGAGCGCCTAAATTAGAGCGAGTAGGCAAACCGCCATGCACGGGTGTATTGCGTTGCAGCTCTCTCCCCTACGAGTTAAATACCTGTTGAACTGGAAGAATTGAGTTTCAAACCGGCATGGCATGGTGAAATTGTTTAATTTTTTTATCGCCATCAAACATCAGAGAGATACCTTATAATTAGTTGTATATTGGTTGTAGCCCTATTAGATCAATTTTAATTAATTATTGATAGTATAACATACTTCTCACATGATAGTCGTAAAAATATAGTTTAAGTGTTAAATTCAAGTTAATATGTTATCTTGGAGGGAATGAAATTTATTGACTTGTTATTACAAAAACACATGTTACTTACCGTTTCTTGAAAAGAAACAGGCCAATTCGAGATTCTAACTCTTTATAAAACTATGATTCCATTCTTTAACCTCTGAAATATGTTATATCACATTAATGGAGACTATAATTTAACATTGTTCTAAAGCGACTACAATCCAATATGGCGGCACTGATGAATACTGTTAAATGGAAATGTTGACTAAAATAATGCTAATGTTACGTTCACAAGGCAGGGATAGGCCACTTTTGTGTCTACAAGGGAGCATCACAAATATTCCTTCAAACCCGCTCCTTTTGGGCGAACCCATGTGTGCGACGCATGATTATAATTAAGGCAGCGGACTGTGTTCAAATAGAAAACATGGCGTAGTTTGTAATTTCACCTGTGTTATTATTACCGTGATTACGGCTATTTACTTTACAAGGTCGAGCTACGACGAGCTTGTTCGGGATTTCGGGTTAGGCGTTGCAACATATCTTCATCCACGTTAATCTAACCACGTGTTTCTAATATTCATTTAAACAAAACGTTTGTACTGTAGTCAGTTATAGTATGCTAATAACATTCGGCACAAAGATATAGACCCTACATAAAGAGAGATAACTTGCGAACGGAGTTGTACAAAAACCTAAATTGTCATAGACCTACTGAATCCAGATCTGGGATACTGCTTCTAATACAAATATTGAAATCATCAAGTGATGCCAATCTCAAACGTTAACTTTTCGAGCACCGCTATGTAAGAAACCAGCTATACGTGACGAATAATATGCAATTTTATACTGTTCGTGATGAAATTAAGCAGTACTGTTACAGCAAGAAATATTGATCAAAATTTAGATTAATATTTCTATTTTTCCCCTTCGCAGCTGACCTGCGTACTCGGCGAGTTTCCAAATCAATAATATGATAATAATAATATATGCCAAGTTTGATCAATATCTTTTCATAAATAAAACTTTACCTCTTCTCCATAAGAATAACAAAGGGGAACAATATGCAGGTTTTTTGCTGTGAGGAACACTGAAAGTAGGCATTTTTATCATCAACTATTCTGTTTTGTCTGTATACCAAGTTATAAAAACATCTGCCCATGAATGAAGGTTTTTTTCTATAGGCACATCAAAACGAAAAATTAGCCCGTAAAGGTTTAGATAAAAATTCCTTACCCCACGTAATGTGTTTTATAACATCTGATCAGTTTTGAATGTTAAAAACCTTTGACAAAACATTTTGGTCAAGTTACCCTTCAAACAACGCTCAACATGGCCATTGAAGTTCCTCTGATTGAAAAACAAATGCGCCCATTGGATGACTGTAACTAAAATGGCTAAAACAATAAGTCTTGTTAGGTCACGAAAGCTGAGACTCTCGCCACTTAGACCGTTCTCAATTACAACTCAAGATTTACAGCTGGTTATTAAACCTAAGGGTTGGATTATGGCATTACTCTTTCCCGCCGTATATAATGTCATTAATACTGGTAAGTGTGCTACTTTGAAATAAACGGCCAATTTATTCTTTATATCGCTCTTTGGTCCGGGGGGTTGATACAGTAAATTCGTTGTTTTCAATAAGATCTGCTAATCTCCCCTTCAGATTGGGCTCTTTGTCAAATTAATGCGATGTTTATAGTGTTTTACACGTCTTAGAACGGTTTAAACTTTACAGACACATGTGTTGTTTGTAATATGACTAATATGATTACATCGCGTTCACAACCACAATCCCTGAACAATTCTTTGTTCATGCCAATCGGTGCCACCGTACTGAATATTAGTATTATGAGAACAAAGTTAAAATGGAATGGAAGATTGATATAAATTTACTCTATCGCAGTGTGTAATCACAAAATTAAATAGTTTCAACTTACAAGATACGATCGATAATACCGTTGTATCGCGATTGATGTTTGATATCGTCATTAAATATCGGATGCAGTGGAAGAATGTCAGTGGACGTACACCACCCGTCCTGGGCCCACGTAGTTCTGTGCGGTAAACAAAGAGAGCGTTGTCGGCGGCAGAAATGTCAGTGGGTTTAATTGTGGCGCAATTAAAAAGCAATCTCACGATGACGTCGGCCGCGGTTTCTCACGTCTCACGTTGCTGGACTTACACATTAATGTGTATTAGCGAGATTAGTTTAAAATCATCATTAGCGCAGCGACGGGACGGTAGCTAACTGCTGTTGAATCTGGTTAATCTTCGGTGAAGATCCCAAACGATCCTCCAGTCACCGTCGTCGTCGTAGTCGTTCCCACAGTCCTTTCACTCAGGCTTCTGGCTCCTTCCTGGCTTCTGTGACTTACTCTTCTGCCATAACCTATCGACTGGGAATTTATAACTCAGTAGTGTTTACAAGGTTGTAAAACTATTGTGGTTGTTTAGTACGTAACGGTTTTTGTTATTTATTACCATCGAAGTCAACAAACAAATGAGCAAAAGATACAGTTTAAACAACATTAATTTTTACAGAGTATAGTTAAAATTTACTTAATTCGTTAGTTATGTATGATAAGGTACTCCAATAGTCCTTACTCTTACCTAGATCTTCTTATTAGCAATTGGGAATACGTTAAATTACGTGAACTTTATACAAACTTAGGCTATGTTATATCACGTCTTTGATACAGTAGTAGACCCCTACCTAAGTTATAGGGTAGAAGAATCTAGTTCATAGCGAACAAAGGTTCATAGATTGTGTGTAACTTATGCCTTAGTGCCATGGTTCGGGCAGGTAGGGTACAAGGGTCGAGAAGTCTCGTATATTTTTTTCATTCAGTATTTACATTATTTTTGTTTTTCCGCAGAAATGTAATTGTTTGATAATTATTAAATGATAATTATATTTCTGGGATTCGAAATATGTAATTCGAGCGTTTTAGTGTTGTACCATATTTCAATAAGAAAGCGCCTTCTGGTTATTTATTCTATGCGTAATAGTTTAACTACAGTGCATGGTAATATTTGAATACGGCCTGAAGACTGTTTGATTATATCCTATTTTAACTTATTGCACAAAAATAGTAGTACCGGTACTGTACTTGGTTAGTTGTAGTGAAATGGCGACCTTACCTATCAATTACAACTATTACCTCGTCGATAATAATTTTGCGTGATAAAAATCTATGAATCTCATTTACCAACGGTGGTCCGCCCCAAATACATCTGCATTGTAACGATTCCAAGCCATGAATGGCGTCTAATGTCGCGAACCTGCCGCGAAATGCCGTTGGAGGGAGCGAAAGAGGATCGGGCCGAAGCAGCGGCCTTGCGGGGAACAATAGTTGGATATATGTAAATGTGTCGAGCTCGGCCTCCGATGATAATGATATGCAGGCGGTGGCGGTAGGCCTACCTGAGCCCGCTACTAGCTTCGCGAAAAACATCCGCTCTACATACCGGAGCCTATGTGGAACAAGAAATATATAAAGCACTCGGCACTCTATTCGAGTCACAGAAAATCATGTTCTAATGTTCAATAGTTATAGTCAAAGAATGGATATAAAAAAAATAAATAGACATCTGGTTTAACATTTATACACCACAAGCCCACAACTCCGCATGGCACTCTTATAACAACATTGAAAGTTTCTGTTTGTTAATTGTTTTTGTTACAAAGATAAAATAAATCATTATTCATTAAACAATCATTATTCAGTTACATGTTTTGATTTGGTCTTTTTGTTGACAACTTAACTAACGATATCGAAGCGAAAAGTAAGAAGAAATCGGGATTTAAGGATGATGCATCATAAAAATTAATCTTTCTAATCTAAATCTAATCTAATCTTAAATTTCTCCATCATAGCATAATAACACTAGAAAAATCTTTAACACTAGAAGACCAGAATAATGTAACACGTAAAACAAACTGTTTGACTGGGAATTTAGTGGATTATTGTATCACATACTGTTTTTAAAAACGCCAATATATAATATATTCATTAATATTTGATATTATTATAGGTTAATATTTTTAATATTGTGTTGGCCAACATGTTCAGTTGTGCAACACCCTTGGCGGTATTATGACACAACCCCTATGTTCCATTGTCCCACAAGGGTGAAAGCCTCCCCCGGATGACCATGTAGAGCAATGGGTCAGTTAGCCACCTACCCCCTATCATCTCTCCCTCACTGCACTACGATACGTACTACAGTATCGTGCCCACGCTGTACCGCAACCCAAGCTAACGTCATTTTGCTGCTTCTACAGAAACACTTCCAGAAATATGAAAAGTACACAATAATAAAATACCACCGATATTACTAAACAAAAAAAAGAAAATGTGTCTAATAAAATCTTATTAAACCCCGATCACGTAGGATTAAAAGCTGTCTTAAAGTTTTTAAACCTTAAATATAACCACCATATTATAACACCAAATTAAACAATCCTTATCCTTTAGATTTAAAAAATTCTAAAATTTAAGCTGTGATTTGCACATACATACAACCTTAAAAAGTGTGTAGGCTTAAATATATTGTAGACTTTACTAAACTATACATATATTCTTGTAAACTTTAATACTTTTTACTCATAAACCAATTTTGAAAAAGTCTGTTACTTTTAATTGCTACATTTAGAGCCAGTGAAGGCTTTTGAACACTGGAAAATTGCCAGTTTATGAGTGAAGTATCTCATTATTCACAGACAAGCTTTTGAATATCCTTCTAATTAGTATTTAATCAAAAACCTTTTTAGAATTACAGAAGGGCTTGCTTGCCACTGTTGGTGCCGCGGAAGTGGCCGCTTGTCGCGCCCGACCTCTACCGGCAGTCACCGGCACTACTCTCCACGCCCACAGCATTAACCTACATCCCGGTTTTAATTGCCGGTATTGTTTATCGCTGAATAGCCATTCGGTTGTTGTGTTCGGTTACCGTCCCGCCGCGCCTTCAGTGGTTCTCGGTTGTCGTCTGCACAAAGCCCAACCCCCCTCTCTGATTGTTTTCACATAATTACTGTAATCCACCTCCATGTCGGCTTTAAGACTGGCTGCGTTTAATTTAAGGTTTCGCTCTACTATAAAACACGATACGACTAGATGGTAGATTTTACTGAATTCACCTTTTGACAAAACAACGCTATTGTGTTTTCATTTGTTGGACTACAGGAAGTCAGAGTTTGAATTTTATTAACTTAAAACTTCACTAGTTTAAAGAGCGCAATTTAGAGTTTTTAACGTTGCTTTAACTAAAAATCTAAGATGACGTAAGTACACGCGTTGGGTATCGCGTCTTCGTTGTTATTTTAAAAATACCCTGCTCAGAAGAACTTATTATGGAAGACACGGTTTCACGAGTTCAACCCAAGACCTCGGTGTTTACCGTACACCCTCAAACATTAACAGTATTACATAGATGTTAATATTTGCACCCTTACCCTACAACACTAACGAAAACAGAAAAACACAAATACTCTTCTACTATGCAGCGCGTGCCGTGACCCATACTTTGCATAACTGACTTGGACAATATTTTGCATAGGTTCCTAGATATTCAAATTGTCAGTAAGATGTTTGCACCCTTGCACCCTTCCCGTCAACGTAACCACTAGCAGCACATATACATGCAGCACGAGCCATGGCCCATGCTTTGCATATGTGACCTCTGTGTTATTTTGCATAGGATCCTAGTTTGTTATATTATAATTATCTAGTCTTGGACCCTTCATGCAAATCCAACCACCAATATGCAGCTTATGCAGCACGAGCTAGAACCCATGTTTTGCATATGACTTGGATATTTGCATTGCCACTGTGGACTTGCTCCCTTGTATCTCTGTTACCCAGACAACAGTGTTATGCAGCACGTGTTTTGACCCATGTGTACGGTGTTGCTTGGGTTCTTAGACATTTGCATGGTTAGTCGCTTCACCCTTTACCTCAAATATTTATCTATGCGGCACGAGCTATGACCCATGCTTTACATTTGAAGCGACTAAGTGGATTTGCACATTTCCTTTACACATTCAAATGCACGAATTGATTCGTGCGCCTTCTTAAGTCCTTCAAAAGAAGGTGACAAAATTTGCTAATTTTGAATAAGCAGTTTTTTATAAATAAAATGTATTGTTTTACCTGAAATAAACTAAACTGCAGATCGGTCTCCAAATAGGATTTCCAATACTATACTATAATATTATACTTATACTATACTACAGTATAATACTATACAGTATTACAAGTTTTCAATATTTTCCAATTTAGTATGAAAGTTTTAGGTTTGTTGTGGTGCGTCCGCAGTGATTCCTGAGCGTCAGCCATTTTGTTTGATGACATTTACCTAAATAAAATGGACAGTGGCAGTGCGACATGGGCTTTACGCCACCCAGTATTAGTGAAGAAGCCAGAAATGCCAATAAACCAGTGTTCCTTGTAATATTTAGTTAGGTATTAAAATCCAAAACATTAACATTGAGCTTATGGAGATTAAAATATAAACAAAACATCTGTTTATAACCAATTTGACAGTTTTTGGGTGAAGATTATGGCAAACAACGACATGGAAGCATCGCTTTTTGCTCCTTTGGCTACACCTCGGGTGACAACAGTTTTCTTTGTGGACAAAAAATTTCACTTTAATCCCTTATTCGTAGCAAGGTGGAGAAAAAACTAAATAACAAATCAAAAAAAGCCAAGAACTTGCTGCTGGTAATGTATGTAGCACGCGTTTGGCCAGCATTTGCATAGGTCCTAGGTCTATTCCTCGTAGTTCCTGCACCCCGCAGCACGTGCTGTCCTACACTTAGCATACTCCTTCATTACCTCCTCCTCTAGCGTTTAACATGCGTCAACGGCCTCCACACTCCACAACCAGCCCCAGAGGTGATCTCTCATTTCCATACAACCCCCGAAGTGTGCTCCAATTTTTGAATTGGTAATCGAAAAGGAATTCGGATTCGCGTTGCATCTGCCCGAGCCGACATGAATATTTTATTTATGGTAATACCCGTAAATTAAGCCGTTGTGTACCTTTTCTTTGTCACCACAACGGCGATGCTTTGATTTTTGCAACTTTAACCTCTCGTCTTGTAATCTATTAATAATATTAAATATGATATTGTGTTTTACGTAAAATTATCTGTTGTGCATTGTCACAGTGATATTAACGCTTTCAGTTTAGTATAGGTAGCTATAATAAGTGTTGTATTTTTGAAAATCTTAACAGATTGTGTGTTTTCCAATTGACCCATAAACCTTTAGTACTGAAATCGTAAATACTCACTCCTGTTTATACATATATAGTTTAAACCAATCCTCCTAAAGACGGTAAATATCCTTAGCAATGTATTATAATACTGTGATAACCAAAACTTATGTTGGACATTTTTTAAATTCCCCTGGGAAAGTTCCTAATACAAACCGCATTAATGTAGCTTATTCCTTCGTATGCATCTCCCTTAAACTCACTATCCCACACTCGAAGTAACAGGAGCCAAATCGACATAGAGATATTCAAAAGTAACCGGTTGCAACTCGATACTTGCAATCCGGATACAAATCAAACGTTGTAACTGTCTGCGAAACTCGATACTTTGGAGTCAAAACAACCGAGATAAAATTTATCGGGTGATGAGGCCTGGGACGAGAGGGCCGCAGTTATTGGGCTATTGTCGCCGAATGACATCGGTACAGCCAGACACAGTCGGGATTAATTCATAATAGGCTTCCAAGATGGCGGCTGCGGCACGGCGTTCCCAGGGGTGACAACTCGTCAAATTCTTATTCCTCTGGATTACAGACTGGGGAGTTAGTGATGCAATAAACTGTAACAATATTTATTTTACAGCACGAAATAATTGTGTGGCTACTTTTAAATAACAAATTAACTAATAAAACGTGTTCCAAATGGAGACTCCGTCATAATGGCTTTCAAAGTATATTGACCTTAATAATATTTTGGTACATTCTTTCTTATCCAAATTTTGTAGGTGTTGCAGAAAATTTCCTTAAATAAGTTTTCAATTCACTCAAAATCCACCACCAACGTCAAGAACGACATAATAAACAACAAAATACTCTACGCAACTTACAATTAAATTCTATTTTTTTATTGATGATATCTCAAGGGATATATCATACAACTAACAAGAAAAATGCATAATTAAATATATAATACAGTACTTAAAATTTCTCATTCAGGTTGGTAGCGTAGAATTACTAAATCTATTCTCCTATATTACTTAAAAAATAGCATAACAGTATATAAACAATACAATAGAATAAATAAATAAATATACAATAACAACTAAACAACTTATCATATTTACTAAATAAATATATAATAACACTATAAACACTACTCATTTATACAAAATAAATAATAAACAATATAATAACAATAATTCAAAGTAAACATGACATTATTTAATATGAAATATCTATACTACATGAAACGTTAATATTCCTACACACTCAGGACTACATAACACCAAAGGACCTACGTTTAACAATCCGAACCCACGCTCGAACTATCATGAGACGTTGCGAACCAAGGGTTCATTTATAACTTATCAATTAAAAATGTTGATTACATTGTCTAACTTCTGTTATTAAAGGTTTTTCCAAACATTGAAACTACATGCACGTTGACAAAAATTTGGCCAGTAATTAAATATGGAATAGCTACTAGCAGAATTTGATTCATGAACCCCCACTGAAGCTAAAAGCCTTGGTTGTTCTCAACAACCAAACCTGATTCTCTTGGAAGTAATATTATTCATACCCTTTGGTATACTGAATTGGAATTTAGTTTGTTTAGTTTGCTAAACCCCTTTGTTTTGTCAACATCCTCTGCATCGGCAACATTAACGTCTGCAGTGTCTCAACCCAGCACCCTCTCCTGCATCCAGGTCCTCCTATTGACATCCCTGTTCACTCGCCCGAACTCTGGCTTAATCAGAGCACAAAACCCTGAATTGGCGTTTAATATCGTACCCCTGGTTCCCACCGATCACAATTAACAGAGACGCCGATCCGTCGACCGAAGTCTCGGCACCCCTGCATCTAGGTGGCCCTAGACCCTCCTGTCTTCTCCAATTTACCTGATCCGTTTTTGATCAACACTTTCTAGAACCCCCCGACCCTCTTGAATGTTAATGTTATTAAAATCCGTTTATCCGGGTGGACTTTTATCTACGATCGTCTGATCGTCCGTTTGGATTTGGCTGTGGTCGGGTTGTGGTCGTTGGTTATATTGTTTAATTTACACTCTTGTAAATTAAAAATTGTTTATGTTGAGTACGGGACATCGGTTCCCGGCGCGTTGCTCTCTGATAATGCACAACTCACTTGGTCTAAACGTAAAAATAACGTTTGAAACGGCGAGAAAATCATACTTTACATATTTACATATTTTAGTATTGGGAGGACCACTGATTTATTTATACATGTTATTGGACATAAAACACTTACAGTGTTACTGTAGAGCGAGTATATAAAACAACTGACAGTAATAACACGTAAATTCAAACAATATTCATGCGTTTTGAGAACGTAAAAATCAAAATTGCATTACATTTCAACAGTAAACATTACATCTGCAAAATCTTTCACACGAGCAAAATTGTTCAGCAGGGATCTGTATTTATTGTAAATTTACAATATTTACAATGACAAAAACTCTTTTAGATACATCTGTATTTTTACTTTAAAAGTACGTCCCAGTAGATTATCGGTAGCTGTGCGCGATCCGTGTGTCGGACCGGGCGAATATTCGCGACAAAACCTCTCTTCAACTGTGAGGCGGAATCGCTTTTTGAAAAAAGGGAAAATCCAGAGAGCGAAAGAAACGAGACGGACGTGCCCTCCCAACGAGCTAAATCCCGGCCAATTAAATCAGCAGAAATCTGAATCATTGTCGAAGCCCGGTTACGTGTACGGATCATATTTTATTCGCAAACATTGTCGATCCGGCGCGTCACTCCTTGCCGATCAAACGAGTTTCATTAAATCCGTTTTAATCGTCGAGCTAATTACCAAGGGCGTCACGGTCCAACGGGCGCGCCAGCGGAATTAGAGTGCTGTTTTTTCACAGTCGAAAAATCGAATGTTTTGATTGGAAGGGCACATACAGCATTGTTAATCCCGCTCGTTCCGATTCCGAAACCGTTTTCTAAGGATCCGGTTCCGGTCCGGTTCACAGTTCCTCATTTGCGAATGGACTCGCGTTTTTGCCGCTCCGCTAAGTCCGCCTGACAAAGAACTATTCGGCTGCAAATTATTTCGTTGTCTTTGACAAGCCGCTCTCACAAAGCGTTGCGATCTTCGCGCGTGCGAACGTGTTTGTACCGGTTCCGCGTTCCACCGTTCCGCCTGTCCGCTTGAAAAGGTGCAACTGCATTGGCGCGTTTACGCGTCGGTTGCTGCGTTTAATTGTTCATCTGTAAAACGCGAAATGAAACAATCCAAGTGCTCTTTGTGGCTGCGAGTGACAAAGAAAAGCCCGTAACTGACGTCGGTCGCGCATTGACAAGTCGCACGCAAGATTTATTGTTCCTCTCAATGTTATTTTTCTACGTTTTATTTCAATACAAACGATTAAAAATATTCAACTAAGAATTCCTCGACACAATGAATGAAAATATATTTTTCATTTAATCATGATTCAGTGTTTAAAAACTAGTTGTAATTTAATCTTAAATCCTGATACATAAGTTACGTGATTGTATTAATTAAATCTTATAAACTATTTTATTAAAAAATC
This sequence comes from Nephotettix cincticeps, assembly GCA_023375725.1. Lineage (NCBI taxonomy): Eukaryota > Metazoa > Arthropoda > Insecta > Hemiptera > Cicadellidae > Nephotettix > Nephotettix cincticeps. Next base: position 45,568,261 of record CM041785.1, read on the forward strand.
GCAAAAACTTTAGAGTCATCCGTACCTTAATACAGTAGTAACGTTTTCTGGTAGAGCCAATGTTATTCTTATGGGAAAACAAAGACACTCTGTATATTTGGATCACATTATGCAATTAAATAAAATATTCAAAGTTTATGTGTATCTCAGTGATGACAGTGCCTGAAACCCACCCCCAAAAAACTATTAACACTTAGAAAACTGAGTGTGAAAGATATATGGCAAATATACTTGAAACAATGAATTACGATAAGGTAGTCGAACGAAGATTAACTATTTAAGTTTTATGAAAAAATAAAGGAACTATTTTTTACTTTTAAATGATAAAGTTCGACCAATGAAAAAATAGTTACTTCCTGTACTTGATGGGCTGAGGCCAGCTTCTGGCACGCTTTATCACAAGGTAGTAACCGGGTGACCATTCATTAAGACACAGACGCGTTACGGCAAGGTGTCAAGACGGGAGTGGCCGGCGCGCTGCGCCTAATTGCGCTAAAACAGACCCAGCCTGTCGGCCAGTTCGGATTAGCTTATGTCTGTTTTACAACCGACTTCCATTATGAAATGAGTTCGGAATAGCGTCTTGTAATTAGATCTGGCAGCGTCGTGGTGTGTAGTCTGTCTGTGTGTTAGTGTGCACAATCCCTTGGTCGAGAACGCTTTGTAGTTCCTACACTCGTCGTACTGTCTCCTCGGAGTAATGCACTCTACCTGGTCACGTGAATAAGAGGTTTTAAGAGTCTGCAGTTCCTCCGCCATCTTGGATTTTAGCCCCATAAGAACAATGTTGATTTTGTGATAGCGTTACTGAGACTCTGGTTGAGATGTTAAATTAAAGACAAAGTGGTTATAATAGGGAATTATATATTTAATTTTTTACATGGATGAGTCTTAGCTCAGATGGGGATGGGGTATTGACAATACGTCAGACCAAAATTTGAATCGCATGTATTATGATTATAAGGATAGCTGTTTATAGGGACTGAAAACATTCCTTTTAAACATATCCACGTTCTCAACTACTGTCCAAGGAATAGTAAATACGTTTTTTTGTTTTATTATCAAAATTAATAAGGATTTCTGAGATTTTTCGGTAGAATCATAAAAATAATTAAATTTTTTTTGGCAGTTCTGTCGTAAGGAAAGAAGAGGTGTTTTTCAGAATCTATTTAATTTATACTATGATTCTGTTTAGGAGCATCAAAGGAGTAGAGACAACTACCTCGACGTCCAATGCCGATCAACATAATGGTTCTCAAACAAAGCAGACCAGTGCCTGGTTGCACCCACGTCCGGCGTCACGTGTAAATCTCAAAATCAGTTACCACACCAGTGGGCGGCCCGTCGCCCATAAACCCGGCGCTTATTATAAAATTCGAACAGGATTGTTTTACTTTTAAAACTAACAGTTATGCAAACGAGCGCAGCGTCCGACTCGTCAATCATGAGATAACGACTCATAAACCACGCGGTCGGTAAATTAAAATCCAGAACAAAGCTCCAACAGTAATTAACCGTTAATTGGCGATGAGACCAGCTCGCCTCTGCTTTGCATCCAAATTGGTCGGTGTTGATTCCCGATAGTCGGTACTTCACAGTTTACGAGAGCGATCTGTGGGAAAATATCGTGAGGGTCGAGCTTTGCTCGGTGAATGGTACTTGGGTTAAATGCCTGTACGGTGCGTCGCCTCTCCTTGTCGTTTCTGGAGTGGATGTAGAGGTTGACTGGTATATCGTTCAAAACTGGGTTTCTGAGAGCGTATTACTTTATTTTAACAGGTTTAAACTAAACGAAACCCCCTCTTCAAAATGTAAAAAATATGTTTCACCAGAAATGGTGCTCTCATTTTTACGAACATCAGACTAACTAAAATGTCCTCTTTAGCGTTACAGAATGACAGAGATTGAGACGAATATAAATTGATGAGATAAAACTCATTTCGGCTTTTTGAGAGCATAAAACGTGAAAATAACCAAAAATATAATAATTCCGAACAATATACACACAAAACTCTAATTTTACTTAGACAGACCTGGTAGCAACAACCAGAATTAGTTAAAACCACACCTAAGAACAGCCACCAACAGATATAAGTTTATTAATGAACAACGAAGGTTGCATTGCTTTTCTAAGCCTTCCATTGGTTGGTTACTGGCTGGCTGCTTTTGTGGTTAAGTACCTGCCTCTAACTCAAAGTTCACCAGTTCGATCCTGAGCGAACTTATCAAACACTTAGTTATGGTTCGATACTGGACTAACTTACCTCTTACATTAACCTATTGACTAATGGTGTTGACAAAGATATCAGATACATATCTTGAAATAGGACAATCTAGGTTATTTCTCATTCGTATTCGTCACAGCTCGAACTGTGTCAGATACAAGATACATAACGGTTTAGATGCTTTATTGTCAATGCCTCGTTGTTCAACAATGAATTCATTTTTTGTTTGCTCTTCTCAGTTGAAGTTTTTAAATTTGTCTGTTTACACAGGCCAAGTGTCTGTTTATCTATATAAATCAATTTTGTCTGTACGTTGCTTGGAATACTCTTAAAGAGTATAAATAATCTTATCTCAATTTCCATCTGCCTCTCTGTCCGTTTATCTGTAATGATAAAAAACGCATTTGTGTTCATCTTCTTAAAAATCTTGAAAACGAGAGCACACACTATTAAAATAAAGTAATAAGATTTCAAAAATCTAGTTTTGCACAAGTTCGAACATAGTTTTACTGAACATGAGACCGATCAAAGTAATTTAACAGAAAAAAATAACCAGCTGTCAAATTCAAATAAACATTGGTTTGTTTGTTTACATTGATCATTGATTATAAACTTATTTTAAAATTAATTATTTATTTCAAAATGATACATATTAACATATAATGATATTAATAATAATATGAATGTTCTAATTGAGCTGAGGACTTATTTTTCCTTTTATTTATTTGTTCACTACCTCATTACACAAAACCCTAAGCCAGTACAAAGGGCTGGATGCTAGTCTTATTATAGACGTGTATTCCTTCACTTCTCAGGTTTGACGGTAGTCCCAATATTCAGTTTCCCAGCAAAACAACCCCAAGCCAGCCGCTAATCAGCTGTTAATCGCAGATGAGGTCAGACTCGTTTCTGTTTTGCATCGAAATTGGCCGGTGTCGCCCGAGATTTATCCCCGGCCTGCGATGCCAATAGTCGGTACTTAACCGTTTACGACCGACTCGTTACTTCGTCCGGTTATCGTGATTTACTAATATAAGCGTCACCTCGACCGGACTATGATAAGTTTTATAACTTGAAAACTCCGGCGGGACAACCTCGCCCACCAACACTCCCGTCACAGCCTCAACAGCATTCGTGGTTCTTTTATAATTTTTTATGCAATGCATAAAATTTTAATTTATTTAGAGTCTTCATTAGTAGCGAATTATTTTCTTTCAGCAACATAAGAATATGTTAGTTTCGTTTAAGCAGTATTGGTCATACGGTATTCGTAAAAACGTGGTTGAGGGTTCGAATGAAAGGAAACGTAGCTATTTAATGAATTCCAAAATTAAATTTAACAAAGATAATTTCTTATGGTTTTGATCGGGTATAGTTGGGTGGTAATTGTAAATTTCAAATAATAAAATAATTTAATAAATATAAATAATGATTTCTTATTTAACTACATTACCACTGTTAGCTACAGATGCTGGAGGTACTGCAGTTTTAAATACATTTTGACTGTGCCACCTTATTGGATTCTAATCCTGTAAAAGTAAATTAATGGTAAAACCTCTGAAACACTCCCCTCTTACAACACGAATGTTAAAATTGAGAAACATCCGATTTGTTTGAAATCAAAATATATTCGTTATTACGACATTTACTAGCGATATATTCGACTAAAACCTCAATAAACAGCATTGGAAAGTGTCAAATGAGTTCAGTGAGAAAATGAAAAAATTGTAATTCTAATGAGATAGATAACTGGACTTTATGGCATTTCAAATAGCACAGCTGCAAGGTTTGCTGGTACAAAAGTCACTGCGACTGACTAAATTGAACATTGATGTAATGTAAGCAAGTAAAAAGCGCAGGTACTGCAGACTCGCCCCTCCAGGCGATTTTGGAAACTAGTGAGCGGAGGAAAATAGTTAAATCTACAATATTCGGATTTAAATACGTAGTAGTTTGTAATTGATATTACTACTTCCACTAATAAAGTTATTTACCTTAAAAACGATTATCCTTCACTTGGATGAATATTTTTTAGGAATCCAGAACATAGCAAGCTGTGGAATAAAAAATAAATTTTCGAGTAAACTAATCCTCGGAAATTGATTTTATATACATCAAACGGATTGTACTGTTTACAGTTGAAATTTTTAGAAACCTAAAAACTCTTTAAAAACTAAAAAAATACTGTCGCGAACGAATACCTAATACTTTTTACTGGTGAATTTAAACCCCGTTCTTTGACATGCTAATAGATTTAAGTAGTTCAATTAATTATACTCGTATTTAACAAATAATCCCAAAGACTGTTTAAATAATTTTAATCAGTTTCATAACTCAGATTTAGCCAAATTTAAGGCCATCCATCGTTTTTGCAATTCCATCGGCCCGGTTGCTCACCGGTATACCGTACCGTACACTACTCTCGTAACTCAACCACCTGAATGGGACGATGGGTTACGCTAGGTCAGTGTGTTGTAGGGACGTTTCTCGGAGGATGAAGGGATCTGTGGGTGAGGGGTAGTCGTGGGAGGAGGAGGGGGAGCCAAGACTGTCCGAGGGTTGGGGGGAGGGGATGTTGTGGTCACTAGAACGCTCAACAAGTTGGTACAAAAATCGATACATTCAGCCGTCGACCTCACGACAGACATCACACATCTCTCCAACACACACACACACTCCCCTACTTGTGCAGTATGTTTTACGGAGGCAAGCTGTCAGGTCTATGTAACATAGTGAATAGACGTATTACTGTTTGTAATTCACAATGTGAGATCCAACTAATTCAATTACATGAAGGAAAATTAATACAATCTCCCACAACCGAAAGGACTGGACTTTTCCCAACAATTACTATTGAATACTGGTCAATTTATTCAACGGCAATAGCGAGTTTTATATAGGTTAACAAGAGTATAGTTTTTGTCAGCACTACGTGATAGAAACAGCATTACAACGTCCGACGCCTACCCGTATAAATCTATAAGTAAAAGTGGAAATATTTTATACAAATGCCCACTAAATAAAATGCGGGCGCGATTCTTTACGAGTTTACAAGAAAACAAGGACATTACACGGACAGAACGTTAACCGAAACATTCGTTCGTGAAATAATCGGCGGTCGGCCGACTTGTTTACACGATAATGGCAACGTTCTCCGTCCGAATGTGGGCTTTTGTATAATATATATTTTTATTATGACAACCCGAACAATGGCCGATAGGACGGTATCTCGGAGAAACAATAGTCTCGATCGGGTATAAATTGGGGAGCCGCAGTCCATAAAGCAACCCGAACAATATGGCGTCGCGTCGCCGGCATTGCATATTCATAATCCGGGCCGGATTTTAATTTTCTGACAAAATATTATCGTCGCCCCGATCCGAGGGACGAACACGCGGCGACTGGCGAGCGTGCCGGATAAATCAGCCGGTCGAACAACGGAATGGAATTTCAGCAAGATAAACAAGGACGGAGAAGAAGAAGGGACCCAGAGCGGATCCCAGGTGGACGCCGTGACAATGACATCGCCCCTCCCTCTCACTCGCACCTGGACCGTCATACGCCGAGAAATCGCATCGCAGAATAGAGTTATCGGCACAAAGACCATTGTCCACGGCGGAAAAACAAAATGTGACGGACGGCTGGGATTGCGACTGACCGAGACGCATGCGATGCGATAGTGTCGACCACAACAACCGAAACATCCTCCTGTTCAATCTTTCCACAATATTTAATAAATAGGCTAGTTACAGGGCTGAAGGGTTGGATAAATTTTCATAGTTAATTTGTTTAGGATTGATCCGTTAAAATCATTAAGGCGATCCAAATTAGGCGAGTTTGTGACGTAGTTAGTAGTGTGACGGTATCCGAACCTGATCAGTGACGATCCTGGTTCGGATCCCTAAGTTGCCAATAAATATTTTCTGTCCACCTAGTACTGTGTCGACTCATTATGTTTGCTTGAGACGTTCCTACTAACAGATACACAGTCTATACGGGTGACTGGGTGAGACAAGTCCGAAAAGACTATCTAATTACAAATTCACCCATTGTTTTAATGCGATTTTCCATAAAGAAATTCGTATCTATAATATGAAGTGACTTTTCCTTTATTTGCTCCAACACGTCCTCGTGACTGTTTTCAAGATAGTTGAAAGGTAGGCGAGATGATGTAATGTAGCTTTGTTACTGACAAAGGCCAGCTAATTCATTTGGCAGGATCATTAATCCACAGTTCGGTGAACACAGCTCTGTCCGGTATCGAACGATCGCATAATCGTCCTACAATCAAACTAATTAAAAGTCTTTTTGTTATTTTCGCTATTTCTTACTTTTGACACGAGTTCACTATATCATACAGTAGGCTACAAAGAGTATTTTCCGAACGTACAATCTGTGCAAAGCCAGGTTATTAAATCCCCGATAATTCCCTCCTCGGATCCCTCAAACATTAAATCGCCTCATCTTGCGATCCGCGTATCTCCATACACAATAAATCACCGAGTAATGGAATCAAACCCATCCAGGCGCCGAATTAGGCTCCGAGTTTCCCGCGGTTTTTGATTACGACCGCGTAACAATGCGGGAAAATTGCTTCCAGAGTTCATCATTTATAAATATAAAGCTGGCCGAGGAGCGCGGTAGACGCAATGGTCATTATTTTCTCCTCTCTTGTCCAAAGGAATCTCTCCCCCTCCAACGGCTCTTTCCTTCCAAAACATTAATCCAAAATCTGGTGAATTATCGCGTCTGCCTGAGCATTATTATTTCAACTCTTCTAGAGAGAGGAGAGGATGAGAACAACCCATTTTTGGCGTCGGGTCAACTTCGGAGTCCTTTTTAATATCGTTCTTAATATTGTGCTAGACTTATGTATAACACGTAAATAATGTTTAAACGTCCATGAAAACCTCTATAGACATTTACAAAAAAACACGCCAGTCATCTATTATAAAAATGGTTTTATTTCTTTGGTATTGTTGAACATTGTAGTGTTTACAGCTTATGTTTTTATTATAGTGTCATGTATTCATGGCAACTGTATATACAACTCTTATGTTAAATGTATTAGGGAAGTTAGTTCACTAAAAATTAAGCTAGGTACAATTAATACTTAATCATTAGATGAAGATTTTATAAGATGATATAACATAAGTATATGACAAAGATTTAAACCTTTTTACGTTATTCAACAAATTTTCATTGTTTGACCGATCGATTAGTGATTCTGACTACCCAAGTTACTCTAAATAGTCAATTTAAGAAAAAATGTACCAAATTCGTACTCTTTTTCATTCACTTGTCACACGTTTTAGAAAAGGTCGAAATAGTTTTGAAAAAAACATGAATACACAACGTTAAAAGTAAGATCTATGCTAATACTATAGTATTACGTATTTTCACTGGGGAAGATAACTGAAGAAATGTGAAATAAACTAGATCTGTGAGCTGGGTGACCACAAACTGCAAAGTTTAACCACAATTTGTATTTATTGATATGCTTAAAGTGCTTGACGAACTTTAACTTAACCTTTATATTTTTTAAATATTGTCCTCAATTTGATCAAGATTTGTTTTCACAGAATTCCAAAACGAATTACACAATAGAACCTAAAATACGACTGGAGAATTTCCAGGTATTCCAGCATCTTCCAGCCACTCCCCCATCTTGGCGCATTGTCCACGCAGGTCCCAAGAGAGGATTCGCGGTTATGAATCAGTTTGTTACAGCCGAGGTCGAGGCTAATTCCAAAACCAAAACAGGTGGTCCTGGTCCCACCGGTGGGGGGTGTCGCGAGCATTCCTCCCGCTTTACAACCCCCACAAAAAACCCCAGATGACCATAAACCATCCACGTGTTAATTATCATAAAGGCTCCGAACCGATGGACCTTCGTGATAGCCCTTTTTTACTGCCTAATGAAATTTAGTATAAATCTGTTAATATATGTAGTTTCATTAGAACTGCCTAGTCACGGTAGATGTCTCTGAGGGTTGATCGGTTTGAAAGTCATCTTTGGAATTGTGCTTCCCCCACGACCCTTATCAATCTTGTTGGACCCGCAAGTCTGACAATCCGTGTGTTTTCGTTCATCCTTATAATCTTATAATAATTTACAGCCCAATATGTGCTATGAAATATAGCATTTTTACTTAGTTTAATAATCTTCAGAGTCTTTTCAATCTTGCGCCTTAAGAACAATGATAATCGTATAGTCAGCAGTACTGTTTACACGATAGTCGCAAACATATGCTTCAAGTATCAAATTATAATGGAAATAATATATGTAATTACATTGATGTTTTCTTTATTTTCCGGGATGATTTAATTTCCATGCATTTATATCCGGTGATTATCTTTTTTATAATTGAAAAATAAATTAAATTGAAAATTTAATTCTACAGATAACCACTTTACGTTTAATTTAACACCTCAGCCATTTTTACGAGTACCAGTGGTGACAAAAATTAACATTTTTCTCATGGGACTAAAACCCAAGATGGCGGAGATACTTTACCCCTTAAGTGGAAATAGAATATGTTCACAGTATTTTCAACCATTACCGATAGTAAGTTAGTTAGACATCATTTTTCCGAACGTGAAATACTTCCTAGAAGAGAGCAAAGTGTTTGATCAGACAACTTCAGAAATCGTCCTCATCCTTCCATATTACCGATAATTTAGACGATTGTGCCGCGAGTATGGAAATCATGTTAATGCCAGGTTGTGTCGGACCTCGCAGGAGATTTCAGTAATGGCAGGATCATTTTAATGCCGATTTCTAACGCTCTCTGTTAGTTCTCTCTTCTCCCATTGTTACATTGGGAAATTGCTGGTTAGTGTTGGGTGGAATGTACCGAGGTGGGAACCCTTTGATTAAAAATATACCAAAACACTGTCTTATTCCAGTGCACATTGATAGGAATACTTAAATTGTTCGCCAATTTGCCGCTTCTCTTCATTTTAAATTGTTTAACATACAGAAGTGAGATATATTTTAACGGAACTAAAATCTGGTTGCAAAAGCGAACAGTTGAACTAAATTTCGACCAAAGCTGGTTCCGTAAAAACACAAAATGCTAATAGCTCTAAAGTTTCTGAGCTATGACTAAAATATGACACACCATTGTCTTTGTCTTTAACATATTATAATGTTTAATTTAGTTTTATAACGATCGTTATAATGTTCGAGTGTACCAAAAATGTTATATGTCAAAGTAATTGGTGTCATTAAACTTATCACAATACAGATTGATTGTTTTTTATGTTTTTATTGGAATGGATTCATTCATTATGGGTAGCTAAAAAAATACAGAATAAAATTCTTTGAAATCGCTAATAAAATTCCTCATTTAAAGATTTTGATGCGGTGATAATTTATTTGATATAACTACTTACACAGGTTCAAATAGGTGGAACATAAACACTAAATCAATCATACTTAAACATAATATTTACTAGTTTTTAATTAAATAATGTTCTTTATACGTGTTTTTGTTTACGACTTTCCGAAAGCACCAGGACCTTTCACCTTGCATAATTGCTGTTTAATCGTAGAAATCGGTTAAAATCGAACAAATATCCGGCCCGAGGGACCATTAGACCGGCGGAAGGGCGGAGCATAGGAACAATTGATCTCATTAGCCATGATGGGCTAGAGCCATGGGAACCAGCTGATTGATTCTGCCACCTTGACACTGTGACGCTGACGTGGGAACTGACTGACCAACTATCGATGTTTGTAAGTAAACAATCCGGCTTGGGCGTTGTGTCAATCTGACGTGAAGTGTCCGTGTATGGGAGATGAACTGACCCAATCCTCTAAAGGATTTTCGCATAGCTCTCACCAACTCTAGTTTAAAATATAAACGACAAAACTTCTAAGCATTGGTTTCAGACATACAAATAGTTATTTCTTTGTTTGGTCTATTGGAAGTCATCTTTTGACTTGTTTTATTTTACTATTTTCTGTGTTTTATATTGTGTTGATTTTTAATGATGTTTAACGACGAACCCCTAGACTCGTCGTGGTAAAATAAGTGGTTTTGAAGGAATTTACGATTACTAAATGTTTAATTTTATATTTATATGGATTATTGACGTTGTCACAAACAGTATTATTAAACCATTAACAAAAGTGAACGTATCGTCTCTCCTGTTTATACAGTCATTTCCTTATAATGAAACCTTTGAAGCGACTGCGATCCAACTTATTCCATTACTTTATTCCCCAACTTTCCGGCGAAACTTCATTATTGGCGGCTAATATGTGAAGGCAAAGGGAACGACGTGGCGTGGGCTTGAAGGGCCCCTTAAAACAGAACTTCTCAAAGTCCTGCATATATAATATAAGAAATGAACGGCAGCCATTTTGAATCCTTTTCCTCGCAAATAACGAGCTGCCCCCCACACCCTCCCCGCCACGCCGCTGGAGCTTATTCTCATGGAAATTCCAGCTCCAGTAGGATTTCTTTCTTTCATTTCGCTGCGAGTTTACCCAAGCCTCATATGTAGACCTACCCTTAGTTTCATTATTGCATTCCCTACCCCCTCCTCCACCCACCACCCTCGTCTCCCAAGACTCCCCTCGTTATCTGCTATGTTAATATGGAGATACATCCCGGTTTTTAAACGGTTGCCATGACGACATGCGTGACCGGGGGGCACGAGGAGTCACTCGGTAGACTTTGTAAAACTTTGTACTACTAAGGCCTTTGGACTTCCTCACTGAAAAATGACAAGTCGATTGAAGTTAATACAAATAAAATAATGGTGTTGTATATTGCGAATTGACTATTAGAAATAGAGATCGAACGCCGAGTATTTCCTGTAAGAGCTAACACAACTAATGGAGAATCCATGTTAAACGGATCTACATGGGGATATTGTCATTGTAATTTAACATTGAGGTGAAGAAACTCATGTATTTTTCAATGAATTAATATATAAATCAACTTTAAACGATTTTAAATGCCAAAGAGAAAAGGAGCTGTCAAAGTATAAATGGTAATAGACATATTGACAACATTTATACATAAATTAGCCTATATCGAAATAAGTGAATTTACAGGTAATAAGATTACATTTGCATACAAAACTTACGTAAACACACCGAAAGATTGAAACATACTAACTAGCGAGAAGGGAACTAGGTAGGAAGGACACTACTCGGATTTCAGCCTCTTCTGCTCTGCATCTCTTAATCCTGCAGTTTGTTTGATATCTACTGTGTGAAGTTAATTTTTAGACAGTTAATTTTACTATTTGATTTATTTTAACCATATATAAATATAATTATTTTAACATTGACCGGTCATTTTCAAAAACGTAAATCATTAAATTTCGATATAAAAATTCATTTGAAAACGGGAGGAATTTCGTCACTTCCTGAAACGTTGAGTTAAAGAACAAAAGCGTTTAAAAAGTCCAACATAGGCTATTGTTGGTCGGGTAATATTTCTGTGAACGTAAACCGCATCTGCTTGACACTCGGACCGGGTTTGATCCGCGATTGTGACGTGACGGCCCTAGGCCCCCGTGTTGCCATTACCTTGATCACAGGGCGGCCGCCAGGCGAGAGCGCGTGAGCCTCGGTAATGCGAATATGGGAACGGACTAACTGTAGACAACTGTTGCCCGAGTAACTGTTCCGAATTGGGATACGAATATTTTAGAATCGGTAATGTCTCATCGACGTGACCGGCCGAACAGATGGGCTGAGTCATAATGAATTGGTGGGGTAACCTAGAGTCGAATCAATAACGTCATAACTAACGTCTGAAACGTCATAACTGATTTGAGGATTATTTTTAGGTAATGTTGTATTTTTTAATTTTTAAAGGGTAATACTTTCCGCACCTCGTCACTTTTCATCACTATAATTTAATAAATATTTAATGACATTGAATCAACCTTTACAATAATTGCAATAGTTCATTCCCAAACATCCTGATAAATATACTCTTGTCGAAGTCTACGCGACCACTCCCTTGTAGTACCACGTAATGCAATTTCCACTAACGTCAAACTATGCGCAAATTCATTTGAACCCCCGAACCTTTGAAGTTCTCCAATCAGTGGCTAACCGGATTTTTCTCCCCGCACACAAAGGCACTCCCCTGCTCCTCGGTGGAGGACCATGCGATATTTGCGTGTGTTTACTCGCCTTTTAATAATATGATTGTTACGTTTTCGGTAGCAGAGAGAGTTTCCAGAGCTATGTCGTTGACGAATTTCTTGCATTGTGTGTACGAAAGTATGTCTAGATTGACAAATAATTCAATTTCGACGTGATTATAAGATATGGTCACTTGTAAACACTTGTAAAAATGGGGTTTATTGGAGTATTTGTTGGACAGACATTTTGGAAAGTAAACTATCTAGCCCGAATTTGATTTGGAGAATAGGTATCTGAACTGAATATGACATTTTGAGAGGAACATTTAAAGGAACGAACATTAAGTGCATGCATGGTATGTACCATTTGCTGAACGCTCGCACAATCAAATGTGCCTATACACTAGTCTCAACGGCATTAGACACAATACGACACTTACAACACACACAACAAACGAGAGGTCGAGTTGCACATTCAACACAACGTGTCACTCGACATCTCAGTCTCCACGCTGTGACACCGTCAACAAACGAGAGGTCGAGTTTCACACACAACACAACGTGTCACTCGACATCTCAGTCTCCACGCTGTGACACCGTCAACAAACGAGAGGTCGAGTTTCACACACAACACAACGTGTCACTCGACATCTCAGTCTCCACGCTGTGACACCGTCAACAAACGAGCGGTCGTCGATCGTTGCGTCAAAGTCTCGTTGGTGTCGCGTGTTCCTCACCCGGCTAATTGACCCAAGTTATTATTAACGCCGTAGCGTGTCCGCAGCTCTCTCTGTCGCTCGCGTGGTCAACTAATGACGGTTTACTGTTTCGTTTGAAACCCGACCCGCCGCCACGCCGTTCATTATGATTCCTTTTGTTCTGTCCAAGTCATTTGCACCGGTGGCGTTGTTGCTGCGTCGGTGGCTTTTTTAATCGCGAGTCGCTCAATCGCGTGACCGAGGTGTTGGCGAGTTTGTTTCATTATTAAAAACACGGTGTCGCACTGCGAGTTGCACGGTGTGCGGTGGTTATGAATTCAAGCTTATGTCCAATGTGGTTTGCGTTTTGACTAAGTTCTACCTAAAATATGTATTGAGATATTCCTCTCATGAAAATAAATTCATGTGTGTATGCTATACCTAGGTAGAAAATGGTTAAGGACAATATAATTTTAATCTAACTTACTGTCACGACAAAAGGGTTTCATGTGATAATTAATCAAAGGTTAAATTCTTTACTAAAGTCATGACTTGTATATGTTTACACATAGGTCCCTAATGCATTTGAGGCGTAATAATAAAACCATTGTAACTGAGCTTATGGTAACTGATAATATAAAAATGCATTTGAAGTCAGGCTTAGAAAGGGCAGATAATAAACAGAACATCGTTTATGTTATTTCAAAATTATCTTTTCCACATTTTCCGCCAGAACAGTAAATGAGCGCATTTAACATTGGAAATAACATAATTGTTCACAAACGTACATGAACACGTGATAAAAACCTATAAACAAAAAAATCGAGATTCTATACGACACAAATATTACAAAAGAAGAGCGATTTTCCGCCGATTATCATTCGACGGGCGATTGTTTTGCGGCCAGCGTTGCGATAACTATATATATTGGCCACTTTTAAATCCGCCGGGATTTTTTCAATTTTTTGAATCATTAATATCGGCTTTTGCTCTTGGGGCGGTCTGTCATCCGTGCATTTGTGGTCGCGACAGCCGGCCGCTGGCAATATCGTCCAAATAAATTATTTCCTTTGAAATACTATTTATTTGAGCCGGTCCCGCAAAAAATTGCGGGCCGTGCAGTTAATTAAAAATAAAAAAGCGCAGCGACCGTCCGCAACAATTATCGTCCTGGGGATATTCGTCGGTTATTTTTATTTCCGGTACGGCGTCGCAGTGTAAAGTGGTGCACTGTTATTCACCGTCTACATATTATGTTTATGTTCTCCTTTATCTTTGAAATGGTCCGAGCAATTAGAATTCTTTTCTATATTGCGCGCTTTAATTTATCACCTCGCTTATGCGGTCCACGGACTCACAAAAATGTCTAATGTAAACGCGCGTTCTTGCGGCCGCGGGTAAATTATGTTGTTTCATTTAGCCCGACGGTTGTTTATTTGTGTCGTGTGTCGACTATTTTAATAAACGACTACCGGTTTTGGAATTTTAGTAATTCTGGATTTATTGCGCCCGCTACGATTCTGAGGCGAACAGACAACTTACATTCGGTCGGTGGATTTCAATTTGTTCCGTCAAATCTGGTTCTATTTATAGAACCAATTATTATGTTGTACGTTTTTGCACAATATATACCCCCCTTAAAATGCATTATTACCATGGATTCTTAGTGTTTATGTATATTTATTTTCCATTCAGCAATGGAAGTTTATTTATGAACAGCCTAATTTTAACCCAACTTATATAATAAATAATATCTGGAACAAAGTACATTTAAGAATATTTTTTTAAATTAGCAAAGTAAATTTAAAATATATGTATAGTACACTTACTTTAGATGATGAAAAAATATTGTTATTTTTCAAACATTGATAACAACTAGTTTGAAGCGAGATCGAAAACAAGAAAGACATCGGGTCCGAGGTTTCCGCCTTGCGGTAGCCCCGTGTAGCGAGTGGCGAGTGAGTGGTCAGCCAAGACATGTGAGGGTTACCAACCTCGTCACAACATATCGATCCCCCCTCCCACCACCATCCCCTTCATTACACCCCTACACGCGCCAGATTAATCAGTCCTTCCACCCTAGAAAAAAGTCATTAACGGTCTTCCACTAAGACACGACATCCAAGATTCGTTGCCGACTTTCTTCTCCCATTCCTCAACCCCCCGCTTCCGCCCTAACCGCTCATCCACTTTCCCTTATTGTTCCTTTATTAATTTTTCCCCGGGTTTATTAAGACCGGACTGTCTGCGTCTGAGACGGACGTAGGGATTGATCACGGGTAAAGGGTGTGTATTGTTTGGTCTCGTAATGACTTTTCTTAATGCATCTTCTTGGCGGTACAATTGAACGGGGCGTTTGCTTGTGTCGTATCAAATGATGGATGTGTTTCAAGATTCACACTTATGTTTCACTTTGTCGTACAACCTTCTTCTTAATCTTGAAATCAACACAAGTTTCCAATAGAAATTATAAAAATTTAAAAAAAGTTACTTTCAACTTAGATAAAAGTATATTTACATTAAACTACCACTTTTCTCAAGTCAAATAGGTTTATAATCTATCGTCACCCTACCCAGCACTGACCTTTTTAACCGTTTAAATTGGAGAAAATGTAACTCTACATTCAAAGAAAACACAATATTCGCCCAATCAAAAAGCGTATCTTTCTCCGTGGGTAAGCGACACCTTCAATTTCTCCTCAAGGGTAGCTTGTTTCTCCGGTTCGGAATAATGATTGGTTATAAATTGGAGCATTTCACGCGCGCCCTTAGCGCGACGCGATACGAGAACAAACACTAGATAACAAGGGCGGTTTGTTATCACGTTTGTTGATACAGGTTTATCGCCCACCCCGTCTACCTATATACCTGCCAGGAGATAACCTCGCGTCGCGGAGAGGAGAAACCTAACCTAGCAGAACTGCTGACTACAGTACTTCTAACCGTTCAACTTTCTAAACAATTCATTTACTTTATTTAGAAACATCGTTGCCAATACATGTTTGCCGATATTGTTATCGGGAATTAGGAACATGCAGAACTAAGCGTGAAACACTTAATACAGGCATATTTTTGAAAATGGCGGTAAACTAACAGCTGGATAGCATAAAGGTATCGTGCTCGCCTTGTAATCTGAAGGCTGCCGATTCAAATCCCGTCACTATTTGTAATTTGGATATTGGTGAACTATATCTATCTAATAACAGATTGACGTTAGGTGGTAACAAGATCAGGGTTTGTACCGTTTCCTATTAAGTCGTGTAAAAATTTGCCACTGGCGTGAATAAACACAAAATACACTATGTCAGGTAAAAAATATAGTTCTAATTCCTTTCCTTTAATTCTATATGCTGGACAGAGAAGCGTCGTAACCGTCATGAGTAAGTGATTCTTGTTTTCATCTTATTTTATTACGCGAGGAGCTGTTTATTGTTTATTATTCGAACAGTTCAAAAGGTCAAACCCAGAACGCAACGTTAAACTGTCTAGTGAAGCTGAGTGCAGAAACTGATGTAAATCATTGTTTATTTGTCTTTCCTTTGTTGCCCAGTCATAAACTACACTAATAGTGACCCTTTGCGACGGTGTCTCAGTTGAGAGGCGAAACTGACAAAATATATTCCTCTAAAATGCTGATTTGCTAGAAACAATTTGACAGCGTATTCGTTACTTCAACAATCACTCAGCTTCTTTACGTAACTGAGAAATTGTTCTTTCTTACTATTCCAATGTAGTAAATTTACACTTACGGTAAATATTCGTTGGACACGGTTGCACAAACAATCGCGACAAGCGTGCGATTTACAAGTAAATTATAAATCCAAAACGTTCCACCGATGGCCACCAATCATAGTTGAAACCCAACAATATTTCACCCCCACAAAGCGAACACTCCGAGAAAGCGGCGAACGGTGTCACGGCGAGCCAAAATAAATAAAGAAACCCACGCGAAACGCATAAATCACATTAGCATTATTGCCGATCATAAATAACGTAATTTAATCCATACGAATTACGAAATAAATTACGCTAACGATTAAAAACCGTGCGTCCAGCGTATAAATAACTGCGGAGGAATGTGTTAAATTGATGCATGTGGGTTGTCGATGGATGGTGTCTCAGCATGCGAGTGCAATGTATTAATTGTGGGCATCACCTCATATAGCACGCTGAACCAGTTGTCCGCAGTCACGTGGTCAGGTGTGTGTGTATGTGTGTGTGTGTTGTGTGTGTGTGCGCGCGCACGCGTGTGTGTGTGGGCGCGGGCATACGTGGACGCAATGGGCATCGACTTAATGATTTGTTTTGATTTATCAATAATACATACGTCAAATCTAACCAACCTCTTGATGTGCTAAGTTGGCAAATCTGTAAGGTCAGCAAGCCTTCCTCAATCGTTGCTACTTGAGAGGTAATATAATACGTTTCCGACTATTGAAATGCCCAATAAAACCGCTACTAAACCTGGACGGAACACATTGTAAAACCATTCCTTCATCTATATAAACCATTCTGGGATGTCTATTTTAAAAACAGATCAAGGATCAAAACACCCTTCCCGGTTCTTAAAATAAAGACACAGCCTCTCTGTAACCGTCATAATTGATTGTGTTTGAATTCACCAAGCTAATCTAGAGCAGAATTTAAAGAGGTTTGTTCCCTGTTCGTTGATATTGCTTTTATGGTTTATGTGGTTCCTAAAAGAAAACTTAGTAAGAAACGTCAGCAATAATTTGCAATATATATATTTATATTTATAAGTGTAATCTACGAGTAGGTTAGGAATCATGATCGATGTGGTAATATGAAAACTGTATAGGCTATGTTGGTAGTACTAAAGATTGTGAAAAGACAACTTTTAAAAGTGGGACTATTTCCAAAGGTGGATTTACCCTTATTCATGGTCACGATTTGTTTGTAGTGCACGGTGGTTGTCAGGTGCTCCACGAGGGTGGGGGTGGATAGGAAGTGATTCAGCCCCAATTTGGGAGGGGGAGACTGCCCTCGGGCCGCGATCTGTTAGCCCTCGCTGTTTTCACGCTTTACAACGTCGAGACAAGCGTTTTAGCCGAGGCTCGGGGCGCGACAAACCCCGAGATCCTCGTGGTGGAACAATGTAACTTCGTGTCTGCTTGCGCTTCAATATGGTCCACTCGGTTTTATAAAAATAATTTTTATACATTTAAAAAATGCTATAGATCCTTTGTTAATATCTGTGTTGTAGTATTTGCAATATGTAATGTTCGAATTCCAACGTAACAGTGTGAATGAAGTACCTCCCAGATATTTGATTTCCAGTTCCGTAAAACTTTGAAACACGACTATTTTCAACCACATATTTCAAAATTAAGACACATCGGATTAGTTTTAAATCAGAATATATTATATATAGTTGAATTTCTAATAAAATATTTTTTGAATGTAACAAAAACATTTGTTTCGTAGTTGTTCTTTTAGAAATAGTTTATTACCCCCTGAGTCAATGAAAAATGTTTAAATTAGAATCGGATGGCTCGTAAAGCATGACTGCGCCCTTTAAAGTAGAAAAAAGGTGTTCTCAAAAACGTCATGACTATAATTGTTTGAATTTAACGTCGTTGTTAAAGGAAATGAGTAAAAAATGGTGCGGGTACTGCAGACTCTTAAACCTGTTTAATTAAAACGACATGAATACCACAACATTATCCCGAAATTATTGAATGTGTGTCTTTATAGCTAAACATTACGTACCACCAAGACGCATTTACTAGCGTTCATAATAATGAACACTTTAATGAGCAGATCACCTTTGTTTCCCTGAAAAGGCGAGAGTCTTTAAATTTGGGTAAGTGAAAAAAACGTTAAAGAATTCACAATTCATTTGAAAGTTCAAAAGTAAAATAGGTTCTAATAATGGGTTGAAAATTCCGCGTGTAATCTGAAGATTCGTCAAGAATCGTTTCCAAACTAAACAACTATGGGTGGGACAGTTGTTTCAGAATCGTAAGATAAAATGTGCATAATATTTTGCATCGTGAAACGCGCCTATAAAAATTTCCCCAGAAGAACACCGTTGTAATTAATTTGGTTTCCAGGCCGCGACCCAGTCCACTCCGACCTTACGACCAGTCGGAGCGGACTGGAACCACTCACTGATTGAGGACGTTTATGATTGGGCGAGATTTACACTCGGGCCGGTAACGCACGGAGGTCGTCGCTCCGAGACCTTGATAGTCCAGGAAACATAACTTGGGGACGTCATCTGGGCACTGGGGACCGGAGGACTGGAGGCTGTAGGTGGCTGGCCAACTGGTTCTCATTGTTAGTCCAATCTCCACACTGTACAACATTCGAAGTTTTCCTCTTTTAGATATTTTAACAGTTTCCTTTATGGAACTTGTTTACAATTTTAGATATTTATGTAGATTTTTGGTTTTATCTTTTTTGTAGTGGAAATAAGTATTTATCCTTTACATATACCCACTAAAATACAATCTATCTAATTCTAGCATAATGAAGGACTAATGTGCATTTTAAATGTACCTTTAAGTCTTAGATTAGTCAGATTTCACACCTGCTATAAATATTTAAAATATATTTTATGACGTGTTATTAATTTAATCTTTGATGATAAAGTTTTTTGTACTTTTGAGTTTAGAACAAATTAGTAAAGATATATATATGTTTGATATATCATAGCTGTCCACGAGCAGACCCAGATCGACCCCAAATCCATCCGCGATGCGGCGTATTTCTCCACGACGCCAGGCAGTTCTGTTTCGCAGCAATATTTTTGGCCCGAGTTATCGGTCCCGGTTCATCAGCCTCATTAAAGTCAGTTCTTGAAGCGGCGCCAATTCATAGAAAAATCGCGCATCTAATTTTACCCCATTATTAAAACAGTATTGAGACACAAATCAGTGGTGCGACAGTGCTCCAGTTATACGACCCGGTATATTTAGCGCGCGGGAATTATGGGGTAATTTACGACTCGCTGAAAGAGCGGTTGGCACGACTGGATCTTTGTTATTGTCCACTATTTGACATTTGAGGTTAGGTTTACTCGTCGTTTCGAGCTCTGTTAACCCGGCCGAGTGGACGAGTGTAAATTTTACTCCGCTTTTGACACCTCGGGGCTTAAGTGTTCTTTGAGCGAGTAATTGCACTGTGGTTAACGTTCTTTCACCTCTCTGGAATCTTCTTTGGTCTCTCGGAATCCCAGAGAGTTCCGATAGAGCTGGTACTCTAAATAATAAATGCCTCCAAGAAAAGAGAAAATCGTTTTGTAAAGGCTGATTTTAAATGTAGTATTCTGTAATCCAATTCCCCAACCATGTACGTGTATTGTATAACTTACTCTGTTGTGATTTATTTCAGATGTATGTAAAATATTGTAAAAAATAACAATTTCTAACTATTGTTTTTCTATTACAGGAGGTGGGTGGACATTCGGTTCTTCAAGGAGGAAGCAATTCTGAGATTGTAAATTTAAAAGTAAAGGTATATTTATTAGTATATCCAACACTAGTCCAGTAATAGGAATGCTATTCGTAATAATATTGAAAACATGTGTTGGCGGGGTAGCAAGTCTTGTAACCCGGAAGCTGCCGTACATCAATGAGACCCTTACTGAGGATTTTTCATACTCCCTCCCTTTATTCTAAATAACTTTAAAAGTTGTCACTCGTGAACTTTTTTAAAAATCAAACGAGTTGGAGGACTAGTAGACATCCAGAATTATAACCGAGTCATAATATAAACTCATCACGCTTACGAGTTAAAATAGCAGATGTTACGTATGAAATATTAATTCAGGTCGAGAAATAAATTGAACAGCTACAATCTCAGTGGCGTTAAAAGCAAAATTTCTACAGACGGGGATAAAATATTCGTGAAACACGTCTCCAAACAGGCCGCGTTGTTTTGACGGACGACGACGCTCGCAGACGACTTCATAGCGGCTGAGTTACCGACCAGCTGTGAAGGTCATACAGCGCAGACTCCACAGCGCTACAACGCCACAGCGCCGGCGCAGTGTGCTGAGCGCTTCGTATTTCTGACTTACCGTCCAATCGGCATTCCTGGCCCGAATCGGCGCGTTTTTATCTTTATTAGATTCTCGGTGTTTTTGCCGGGTATCACTCCCAGCTCGCGCCCGCGGGGTCGCTTGCAAGTTAAATAAGTTTTAAACGTTTTCTGGAATGTTTGCGAGCGAAAAAGGTGGTTGAAGTGGCAAAAACGTCGTGGCGGCGAGGCACGTCCAGTAAATCACTGCGCTCTGTGTAGCTCAGCTCTGTGAGTTGTCTGAAGCTGAAGGCTGATGCGGCAGAATGTGGACACATACTCACGTTTGACTTGTACTCTCTTTTAATTAACTAATACAGTACTGTTAAATTGAATTCTTACGGGTGTACTTTATGTTAAAAACTACCTCAGCGCTACGAAATAACATTGTTAAGATATAAAAACGTTTTTTAATGCAATAATTGAGTTCCCGCTTCTTAATTTTAAAGTCACCAATTCAATTCTAAACAAAATCTTGTCACAAATTTGTGACGGTGCGATCCAGGACCCAGTTAGTTGTCTTTGTTAATTATTAATGCATAGTTGATTTATTAATTATTTTGGAAAATGAATCAGCTTTGTTAGTAACAAAGCTACAGGTCATAAACCCATAATACTCTTTACTCACATAAACCAACAAAAAGCCATAAGTTGGGTCGATGTCTCACAAAAATATGAATTTAGGACGTGCTAGAGGAAGAGTTTGCACTTATACTGGTGGGAATCGTAAGTTAAAAGTACTGCATTGCTATTTTAAGTATCGCCACTGGGTAAATAACCGATTATTCATAAATTTCAACCGAGAATTAAATATGTTTCGTCTGTAATATCAGAACGTATTATACAACATGAGTACAAATATTTCCTATCCTTTGTCAAACCGTGTTTACTCTACACGACAATACAATTAATACATATGATATAATAGCGCGTCTGGTGTAGACCGATTTTAAAGTTTATTGTAAGTTAAATTGTAAACTCACTGTACGAAGAGAACAAAAAACCCCAAAAATAAGGTAATAAAAATAGCACGATTGTATAAACATAAATCTGGATCAACAACTGTAATTTACTAGTACAAAAGTGTTTATTTACTTCCCTATGGGAAATAGGTTAGATCATGGATATGTCTTAAGGAAATGTTTTCAGTTTATCTAAAAAAATGCCAACCCATAATAATGCCCCCTAGAGCTGAGACATATTCATGTCAAAATATAGATTTTCTTTATGAGTATATCACATAGTAAGATAGTAAATCTAACCGAATTGAGTTCAAAACTATCTAGTCCATCTTAAGTAAAATCTTATGAAGTCTTATAAAGTAGCTTATGAATGGTGAACATGTCATAGGTGTCATATTAGGATAGGGAGAGAGAAAGAGTGAGAGCGAACCAGCATGGTAGAGGCGGTGTGAACCCAAGTCCTGTGAATATTTCTGTGGCCGGCATGCGACATACCTGCCCGGTATAGCACACGACCATAAAACACTTATTAATACCCCGCTATAAATCTTGCCATACTTGTTCTCAGCCTCATTTTCATTCTTATTCCGCTCCTTTTTCTCCAAGTACTTTCCACATACGGTGAACGAAGTAACCATAGGTTGATACTGTACATAACTCTGATTTCAGTTCCCCAATTACTGGTGAACTGGTTTCACTAAAAAAAATCACTGTTGAATTAGGGTAAAAACTTTTATAAATAGAGCAGAATATTTTTTCCTAATTATTTTCAAAATATGTGACAATTTTATTGTGATTCTCGTATTGATTATGACAAATACATTTATAAAACAAACACCAAGCCTGACTGTAAACAATACCCCTGTACGGTTGAGTAAACTATTTTTTTTTTAATAATACTGTTTTAGAAGGCATTGATTGTATAAGTAAAAATACTAAACAGATTATGGCCAAATTTAAAAACTGTACTTAGGCTAGTATGTTATGATTTAGATTTTTAAATCTCACTTGGTTGTAATTTATAAAAAATGGGCTATTTATTTGAACGCGTAAGCCTAACTCAAACTTTTAACTTGACGGTACACATCAGCATCTTTGCGATTCCTTTTTCTCCACATTACTAACATCACACAGGATCGACACTCGTTTTCACTACCTTAACAATGTTATTTCGCGGCGATTTTATCGAGGGGTAGACCACCTTACGTAATTTTTATTAAGTTTAGAATTTATATTTTTCTAAACTTTGTTAAGGGCATCAGTCAGGCAAAAAATCTTCTTTTATGTCAACTTGAACCACTTTAATAACGATGACGAAATGTTTGCCTTTCACTGCATCGAAATATTACTATTTTAAAAATAAAACTTGACGTAAGCAGCTACATCCGTAATGGTATTAGCGTACACGCTGCAAATCCAATCGTCTTTGATCGTTAACGTTCGCAGTGCATTAACAGCATTATGTAGGGTTGATGTAAGTGTAGGGGGGAGGGGGTGGGGGGAGATCGTAATTAGCGTCGCGTGACGACACGGGGCTACATGTGAACATGTGTCCACGCACCGCCGGGGCACAACTGTGAACTGGCCTGATCGATATTGTCTTATGGATTAGACAATCAGTCGAGAGTGAACTTGACTGGCCGGAACTATTGGTCCAATTGAAATAATCGTATTATGAACACGTCTGTAGGTCGATAGGTGTGGTGTTCTCTTGTTTGGATTAACGTCCGCACGATTGAATACTACGTTAATCCGCTGAGACCATTCTCATAATTAGACCAGTTCTTAATTCAGAGGCAGTGGTTTGGACTCCACGTTGAACTGTAGGTCCCTTAGATCTACCATTGACTGTTGGGCTATTAATCAACAGTTCTGTCTAAGAAACATGTCAACCTTAAGTCAGTAACAAATCTTCCAGATCGTGCCACAATCATCCTACACTCATTTCTCATTCATGGTTGGCCTAAAATACCACCTACCTGGGTAGGTTGCCATTTCAGTTACTTAAAAATATAAAAAAAGTAAGAGTATAAAGCATAAGTACACTTCTGAGGGTCGCCAGTTAGACTAAAGATCTAGTCGCCATTTGTGATTGGACTATCAGTTAATTACCTACCCAACAACAGTTCGACGTCAGGTTGCATCAAGGCCAGTGTTTGGATTTAGGATTTGGTCGTTCTCTATCACAACGTTTAAAAATGCGATGACACGGGTTGCTTATAAAAATAAATGCACGACGGGGTATTTTTGGGGAAAACCATTTCAAATAACAAAAACTATTATTTTTTCATGTCTCAATAGCTTGATGTTTACCGATAATATTCAAATACTGCGATGGTCATTTGTACGTTATTTTGTTTTCCGAAAAAACCCCTTTGTATATATAATCACTACCACTTAACTCTGTAAAAATGTCTCAGGCGAAGATAACCCCGCTCTTTAAAAATATTGAACATACGACGAATTCACTTTTATCCTTATCTTTTTTATACTGTTGTATAAAATTTCAACACGAAATATCTACAAAAACAAAAATCGGACCTGAACGGAAACAAGAGCTCGAGAACGTGCCGCGCATCCCGTTTACGGAATTGAAGCATCGGGAAAGAAAAATGTTGAACAAATTAGCGAGGCCGGGACAAACGCAAGAACTATAAATTGGCGACACGTTCCCGGCCCACTCGCCGCTCTTATTTCCAATGCGGTTTTATGTAGATTGCGATCTTTGGCCGGAGTCCAAAACGGTCATTTCGTTCGGTACAAGCGCCTCGGCACTCGCCACTTTGTGCAGACGTTTTCATTAATCGATATCGTCTTGTTTCTGTCCTTTTTATCCTCTTTTTCTAGTTTCCACCACCGTTCACCCCTTATGTTTTTTGTGTGATTCTCTAGGTGAACAGTAGTTGTGTATTAAGACTTTTCGACTACGAAAATCGCCAAAACTATCCAAAATAATGGAATCTTGAGATTAAAATCCTTCTATAAGGAGCTGTTAAATATTTTACAACCTTAAACCCAAATACTACTATGTAAGGCTTTATAGGGAAATATGCATAATTGCTAAAATAGTCAGCTAAAATCATGTTGACAGTGGTAGTTCTTTAGCGGGGTAATAGTTTCAGGTTTCGTTTCCAGTTTCCATATTGTTCTGATTCATGATACACCGATCCACCCAGGCGGCTTTTTAAGGTGAATACGAATTAGGTGTGAGTATAACGAGAGTAATGAATGTGATGTAAGTTTAGCTTTGTTTCTGACAAAGATCAAAAATTTGTTGAAAATTACATTTGTTACTAGTACCGTATGTTTTAATACGAACAGGTTTGACTTTCCCTTTCACAAATCGAATCGAAGTGACACTCGCAGTCGCTTATCGCAACACGGACCTAGATCAATAATCGGAATATTCGGCGCAACATCTCGTGTAAAAGCCCGCGCCTAGTGACACGACGTCTCAGTCCGCGGCGGAAATCTTGAAAGCCTTTCCCGACAGAAGAAAAACATTTGCGCGCGTAGATCGGGTTGATTGACTTGCAAACAGGGCGGGAGCTCGGGGCGGGGGGGGCACGCTTCGGAAAAATGAGAAAGACTTTATATAACACGAAAAGAGTTTTCCATCTCAGTCTCGCACCTCGGGACCCTTCCATCGCCGCATTATGTTTTAAAAACACGGGGGTGTCTGGGCGTGTGTGTGTGCGTGTGCGAGTGTGAGTGCTTCTAATATTGATCGCTATTGAGATTGTACCGGGGGAAGTAAAAAAGGGAGAGGGCGAAGACGAAGACGAACTCAGTCGCCATCTTAGCAATTTTCATTTTTCCCGAGCCCCGTGCAGGTAAGACGTTGGTCCACTAATGAACTGCAATCATTATTGCCGAAAGGGTTGCAGAGCCCCTCCGCCGCCCGCGCTCTCCTGATGAATCTTTTATTTTATCGTCTTATTTCCATCAAGAATGCCTCTCAGCTAAACAAGATTTCGTTTTGATCTTCTAAAACTGTCCGTCGAAATTGATGGGTAATATCGTTTGCTAGTGCACATGATTTTGTGTTTTGAATCTTTTTTCTGCCTAGTTTCCTATGTAACCTCATTCGTGGCGATGTTGCCACCTTGAGATACGATGTATTATACTTTGTGGTGTATATCCGTAACATTGGGAAACATAGATTCATGGAGATCACTTAAGCAATAGCGCAATAGTTGTGTATAAAGGAATACTAACGCGACAATCTAACACTAGTAAGTTTACATTAACTCTTAAGTTTAAAAATATCGCACAAAAAAATGGCATACGAAAACATATACGAGGAGTAGTGTTAAATTCCCAATACAGTACGTATCTAGTAAGGAACTAATGATGTAACATAAAGTTCCCGAACTGTTTAGCATTTTCTTGTAAATTAGTTCCACATTTTTAATACATAAAAAACAATCCAGCATTGTCAAAAAATCCACTTTATCAATTTAGACATAAATGTAATAACGTTGAGTATGTTGTTACTGTGTACTGGATAGTTTTCCGTATCAATTTCCTTGTTACAAAGGGGAAAATTAGGTTAAAATCCCAACTAGGTTTCAATAAATAACAAAATACCCTACACAACTAATTGTAGAATATTTAACAATAGTTTTCCTCCCCCCCTCCGCCAGGAAGCGCGGGTGTCGGCGATAACTCGGTGTTTTTACAGCTACATGTCGCAACGCCGCTTTTTATTGATTAGACCAAGACAGTGTGAGGACATGCAAGGGTCGTTCCGTGGGGGTGGATAAGTTAGGGGTAGTTCCGTCACCCCCTCCACCCCGTACCGCCGGACAGTAAACAACTGCACGCTAATTTATACAAATTAAACGGAAAGAGAAACGTCGCCGACCGTAGGACAAATGGCTGCGATCGGAGGACGATCGGTCGAGTCCGAGGCCGCTTTGTTTCAATCTTGATTTTCTCCGAGGGAGTTCTGAGACACGTTACTTAACTAAACGTTCTCATTGGGGAGCCAGGTTAGTTTACGTACAAAGTTTTGTTAATAGTTCATATACTACTACCTGTACAGTTATAAACCGGTGTTGGTTTTACAAATTGTCTAAGATATAAACAAATTATTTAATAATTCCAGGAAGAATAATTAACCTCACAAATTTTGTAACAACGCTGCAGTTGGAGACAAACGGATTTTTAATGTAGATTTGTGAAGTTTCTTTTAATATCGGCAAAAACTTTATCCGACAAAATATTGTTTTTTAAAAGTAATTATTTTTAATACAATTTTCCCTATGCCTGAATCGAACTCAAACTTTTAAAATTACGACATTGAAACGTGAATTTAAAAAACAAGCCTGTCGAAACAATTAATTGATTATGAACATGGTTAAAGAAGTATACTAGAACCTGTGTGAGACTTATGCCAAGCTAGAGATTAATCAGTGGTCGGTTCTTAATGTATGTGGCGTGTACCTCGCTCGAAACACACTTTTCAAACGGCGGAAAATACCGTTCTACAATGTTTTATAATCATTTTCCTGTGGTTAAACAACGCTAATATAAATGGAGAATACAAGAAATAACTTGTATAGTTGGATCATTCATACATATGCCCCGCGTGTCCACTACCAACCCTTTGAGTCAAAATTTACCTCCGGCTATTTGTTAATTAATTCACGTTCATTTCTCACGTAGTTTACACGTCCTTCATTTACGGCCTTTTATAGTCACAATGCCCGTTTGAGATCGATCACACAGACACGTTAGACTTTTCCCGTTTCGTTCAGTAACAGTAAACTTCTGAAGTAATTCTAATTCCCCAAATCACCTCCCCAGGTAAGGAGTCGAGCGATCCGAGAGTTTTAACGAAGCAAACCCGTTGATTATAAGTCGCTAATTTTCTTTTTATAATCCGTCCCCTCCGCAGGAGTCGGATCGCTGTTAATTATTATCCCTCTGCCCTAACAAATGGGGTAATTTCCTTTCATTTGTTACATCGTCGACTATGCGCTCGCAATTTAATGAGGTAAAACGGCGTTAATTCTCGCCATAAGCCGGCGGCACCTGCGCCGCGCTGCGCTGTTAAACTTGCCAAATGAACTCGGACTTCATCATCGGAATAGCTCATTGCCGCGGACTAACTTTTTAATTGTTTGAGTGGGAGCTAATTACTTGACTGCTTCAACAGTTATCGCCCGACGCTGATGACGCTCCTATCAAACTGTTTCCGTTTGTTTTCTCAGACTTAAAACTGTTATTATGTTTACTATTTCAGTGAAATCAGTGTAAATTTGTATTTGAATACTAGTACACTATAAGGCTGTTATTGCGTACTAGTTTTCATGCTTAACGCAGACTAGATTGACCATCTCTCATTGATAGTCTTCATTCATAATTCTTGAACATACAATTTCTACATTCCCCTATATATTTCTCTTTACCACTGAAACCAGAAGGTGCAGTGTAGGATCTTGCGACTGGCTGGGTGGCTCAGTGTTAACGCACTCACCTCGTAATACGAAAGTCGCTGGTTCAAATCCAGAACCAATCGCCTAACGTAATCGGGCTATTAAATAGTTACCTGACTAACAACATTTCGATGTTAGGTAGTAGCAAGACCATGGTTTGGACATTTGACTTATAAAAAAGGGGCGATTTCACCTTTGAACTTATAAGAGGAAACGACCTTCCCGAAGCAAGATTAACAAAATTATTACAATACCACGAAATGCTATCACTGTCTATTAAAACCCTCTAAAGATTACTCAAAAGACCATTCCTATAAGATCTCCAGAATAAAAGGAGCCTGTCTGTTTTCTCTCAAGACCGAATGGCGATAAGGTACGAGGAAGTAATGCAAAATGCAAATATAAAACAACAATACGGCGACGTCGCCCCCGCCTGCTCCGAGAGTCCGACTCTCACACGCGCGCGCACACACTCGCAACCGCTGCTCTCTCCTCCACTCCTGCTCGCTTTACAACATCAATCCTACTAATTAACACGGGTCTGGGATGGACGCTTTTATACCTTTGTAAATTCTTTGGTGGTGTTGAAATCCTTTGTCTTGGGTTGACTGAGATACTAATGGACGATCGGTACGGCAGGAGCATGACTCGGGTAAGTGGTTATTTACTTTATGTAACGGTCAAGAGCTTCTGTCAATGTTTAATTTACTTCACGACTATGAATTGTAATTTCTGTCCTCAAATCGGTGGTGTATTGTAAATAAAAGAACTAAAGGGCTTTTGAGTTTTAAAAATATACAATGACTGTTTTTCGTCATAAGTGTCGTAAGCAATAGGATTGGTTTCTGCATTATAGCGACTAGAAAGAATCTAATTATCGAAAATTAGTGACAAACCAATGGGAAATGGCGTAGGTAGCGCGACGGTCTCCTAACCTGAGGCGGTGACGTCTCTGGTTCAGATCCGAGCGTTATCAATTAATTAGCACTGTCTACCTAGTACAGTACTGTTGTCCAATTGCCCATCACAATGGACGGAAGCGGTGTACGTCACTACCCCTGACCTATCTCGGCGGTGCTGTTTCGACTCACCCCTACGATTGCTTCATCCGTCCCAAGCACGGGATTGTTGTCTACATTAGTGCACAGTGTAGGTAAAAGAGATCACGGTATAAAAATCTGAACCGTGTGAGATAACGGAGAAATAAAGGAAATTCAATAAATTCAATAGTATATGACTAGCAATGATCGTTCTTCACAGTTTACAAATAAAATAAAAGCCCGGATTATATTTCAAACAGTTTTGGGCGCGGGACTATTCTTGACACACATCAAAACACGGCAGTGTGATACCAGTTTTTGTCGTTCTCGGGGACCGGTTGGTTAATAGGCATGGGCCATCACTCAGAGCTCGGTGTTAAAACCTGTTAAATCCTTCAGACCTGTTCTACACGCACATGTAAATTATATAATGTGATTACCGAACTAACATATTATTCAATGTCAAAGGTGCTTCGATGATGTTATGAAGTTGTCTCTAGTTTGTAAAATTCAGTGTAATGTGTGTGAAATAATTTTATTTCGCTTGAAATACTGAATATTGGTGAGTTTTATTCTAGTTTTAAACTAGAATTATTGATGATGAAATCTAAAACGAATCCCCTTCTTTAACTTCAAAAACCAAACTCCCAATTATTCAGAATTACGATCATCCCCTATCTCCTCTTTAGTCCTCAGCCGGCCCCTCGTCAGCAAGTTCTGTATAAACCGCGTAATTGTTGCTGGCAAACAAGGGAAGAAACTGATATTTTAATTCCGAAGTTCCGTCGTAATCAAGAGTTTCAAGATGCAGATTACGCCCGAAGTCTTGAGGTGAACGCAACTCGGGACAAAAACCGGGGACAATTCCTTGTCGCTATTGTTCCGTGTTACCGGCCTAACTGGGGAATCCGCGAATCGAAAAAACACCCCAGCCGACGAGGGTGCGGCCGGGGTGGGGGCGGAAAATGAATAAAACAAGGGGATTTGCCCCACACGAGGGCTGAAAAAACTCTGGTATCTGAGAGACGCATGACGAAGCCGATCGATACGTTAATGAATGAGAGGAGCTGACTGCGTCGTAGTCGTTCCGACACACTGGCTTGGGAATCTTCTGTTTCAGTGAATCGTATACACCAAGACATCGTGAAGACTTGGGTGAGAGACGCATGACGAAGCCGATCGATACGTTAATGAATGAGAGGAGCTGACTGCGTCGTAGTCGTTCCGACACACTGGCTTGGGAATCTTCTGTTTCAGTGAATCGTATACACCAAGACATCGTGAAGACTTGGGTGAGAGACGCATGACGAAGCCGATCGATACGTTAATGAATGAGAGGAGCTGACTGCGTCGTAGTCGTTCCGACACACTGGCTTGGGAATCTTCTGTTTCAGTGAATCGTATACACCAAGACATCGTGAAGACTTGGGTGACAGACGCATGACGAAGCCGATCGATACGTTAATGAATGAGAGGAGCTGACTGCGTCGTAGTCGTTTCGACACACTGGCTTGGCAATGTTATTATCCTAATTTGATTACATAAAACACAAAGTTTATAATTCAAACATAATTTATACATTTGTACCAGATGAGCTCATTACTAAAATGTTCCAAAATGTTCTCCATTCTACCAAAAAATTTAATTTTAGAACAACACCATTTTGAAAAAGTAGGTAGGCTATATTAAACCTGTCGCAACCGATGTGAGGTTTTTCTTTTTCAAATAATATAAAAGTCCAAAATGAACGCGTGAATTGGACCTGAACCTTCTTGAAGTGTAACGGCAGCAGGCGAGGAGTCGTCGAAGATCGGTAACACGACCGGCTCCACATCACCGCAGTCGACAATGTTGTTTATTTCCGTCCGGCTAAAAGCAGCGTTTTAATTACCGCTCTCTAATGAGCTCCGCTAAAACCGTCATCCGGTTTTTACTAGGGAATAAAATTTTTATAAATAGCCCCGTTAATCCCCGTCTTGGACCCGGCTCAAGCCGCGGCGCTATTTTTAATTAATTTTCCCACTTAATCAGCGACCCAGGCTCTTCGGCTCTTCGGACCGGTATTTCGGGGAATCGCGACTCAATTTGTTTTCCGTCGTCGAGGCCGCTAATTCCCGTGTAGGAGCGCGAAGGACAAGCGAAACCTCTTAGCGATAAGCCGCGACTCCTCGCGATAAGTGAGGATCAGCCCGTAACGCGAGATACCTGATCGTTTCCCGTAATCGACGACAAGGGTTTTCATTTAATTTTTCGCTACGCGCTTACTTACCGCTTTTGAAAGATGAAAGTTTCAGAATTGTATTCTTAATCCGGAAGGAAACACTGAAGTTAAAAATCGGAAACACTTTCGATCGGCCAAAATAAAAAAAATCAGCAGGCACACACACGTACATGGGTTGACACTAAATTAATGATATAAAAAGCCTCACAAGATCGTTGGGTAGGTCATAACGTAATCCTGTGTGTGCTTTTGACCTATCAGTGCACAACATTAACAAAAATCTATTTACCTTTTGTATTATTAAAATCTTCGTTCATTCGACCTTTGTAAATAAACAATAAACTGCTTTTGGTGTCTCAAGAGTTTAAATACTGGTATATACGTATTGTGATTTTATAAACATTGTAATAACAACGTCAGGTTTTACCTCAACTCCCACACCCAAAAAAGGTTCACAGTCAATACAGCCGTAAAGACGTTAGTAATATCATAAAACGTATTACAGTTTTTTTAGATATTTTTCGCGAATGTTCTATAGAAACATAAAGCTAATTTCTATTTATAAAAAGTATAAATTATGTTGTTCCTCCTAACAGCAAATCATTTCCCGTTTTTTCTCACGGTGAATAATGATGGTTTAATGGCTTTTATGTTATCTTAACCCTTAATTATAGTTTATCATTAAAAAATAGTTTAATCATTATGTAATCATAATAAAGTTTTATTAATTATGTTTTTAAAATTTTTTACGTAGTGTTTAAAATCAAAAAAAAGCAGGTTTTCAAAAAAAAAAGGACAGTCAAAACAAAGACATAATATCATAACGTATTACAAGAACGGCGGCCATTAAAGAACGATTTATAATATAAAATTATTTCCCTCCTAAAGTCTCATTTCCCGTTTTTTCTCACTGTTTGACTTGGCTCGGTCGTGGCGGCGAATTAATTTTCTTCAATTAAAAAGTCCCGGTGGCTTGAAAAAGTAAATATTGATATTTTGCTGGAGCTTTTGTCTTCGGATTTTAATTAAAAGTGAGTTTTTTCGAAAAACGCGACAGCAATTAAAAATCGGCGTTCTAGACGCGTCCGTGCGGATCATTAGAGATAATTATATTTTCGCGGAGTCCGTCGCGCGTTTGACGCTGGGGGCTGCAGTAATTACTTGTCATTATTAGAAGATGGAAAAACCCTCGTAATTATTCATATCCGGAGCTAGAATTGTCTTATATAAGATTTAGAAAAACGCGACAAATTAAAAAGCTGGATTTATTGCGGTAATTATCGCGTCAGACGCTGTTCTTTATTATTTGAACGTTTTTCACACTCCGGGCTTTGATTTGATTAGTTTCGGGACGAATTTTGCTGCAGCTGAGGATTCAGCTTTGACCAGAAATATAAAACTTTCGTGGCTGATGGGATTATGACTCACGTGATTATTGGTGTGTGACGTTAAAATAAAAAACATGCAATACAACGAACCGGTATTGAGGGACCACCCAGTAAAGGAGGAATTTAGTTTCAAACAAACAGTTTCAGTTTTAGAACAATAAAATATGTTCGAATACACAAAAAACAAAATATTTCTATTATGAAATAATCGATTCAGATATATTTTTTTCTTACTATATCCAATACCTTTTAACTGAAGGATTATTTTGTCTAGTTTAATTGTATTACCAAATTTACTCATATTGTTTTTTCTTTTTTAATGTTTAGCTAAGTTAACTCGATGAGGTATTAAAAATCTCTTGAAAGCTCAACTAAACATTTAAATTAAACATGAAAAAATAATTAATTATAATATAAAATATTTGCAATTAGATAAATCTAATTATTTATTTTACACGTGAAAAACTTAAATCTATAAAATTTTACAAAACCATTGCAGATTATTTAGTAATTTTTGATCAGATTTAACACTGTATCCATACTATCTAAACTAAGCCAGTATCTTAAAGTTATTAAGATAAAAATATTTCAGGGATATACATATTTTATAATTTTAGCTTTACAAAAATTTAAAACTTTGGTTAAAAATAAATTTTCGTTTTATAATAGAAAAGATGGAGCAAACAGAGAGAATAATGTCTCTAACATATTTTGTGGCGGTGAAAACCCCTTTTTCCAAACAAGGACCGACAACACGCTCTCTCTCTCTCTCCCCCTCCTCCCCACCCACCACCATTCCCCCCGCTCTCGGATTAATCGGGCTCTGTTTTATCCAGCATCAATTAAGGGAATGGATCTTTCGTCTTAGGTTGGGAGGAAACATGGATTTTACATGGACACATTGAACCACACTCCCGCTAAGTGCTGGGGAAGAACGTTGAAATGTCCCGGTATGGGCGAATGTCTCCGCGAAAAATGGAGATAATATACATAACACGGCTCTCCCGGCTCTCCTGGTGCATTAATCGCTGGCAATGATTTACAAGTTGTTGTTTTCTTCATTAGACCACTGTCGTAAGTGGTAGGTTGATTCACTCGATTTCAGCTCGCTGAAGGTAGTGTTCACACATTGGATACAACTTAATAAATGTACTTAAAATGTTCCTACACTTCTGTAGTGTTTATGTATGGTATTCGTGCATAGCAAAATCCTTTTACGAGATATATAAGCATCTTTAGGAGTGGCAATGAAATGATCTTTTCCCAAAATGGTAGTTACGGGGTAACGAACTGGCTTACTAAGTCGAACGATCCTGGATTCTTACCATTTGTAGGCGACTCCTGTCAGATCATGTCCGCTCACTTCTAGCTTACCCAAGTGACTAACGGCGCAACGTCACCTCGCTGTCAAATCATGACACATGTTGACCATGGTAATGGACAGTTGAGGGGTTGATTGTCAAACTGGCAAAAGAAATATGGAAATGCACCCATCCCTGTAGGTGGGTACATATATAAAAAAATATAAATCAAATCTGAAAATAGTGTTGGTTACAGATACGAAGATATATTGCTGGATGCGATCCCTAAGCACAGGCTGTATATGGTTATATTCAGTTAAGGGGGTTTAAAATTAAGATACCTAAAAACTTGAAAAAAGTAGTGTTGAATAAATTAATAACTAAACACTTAAGTAAATCGTGCTGGGAGACATAAAGGTAGCTGTCGTGTTTTAATCACCACTTGCAATCGCAAGGAGTGTCGTATGCACGAACCTCCCTACAAGGCAGCCCAAAGGACCCGCCGTGTTTTTAGTTAATTATTATTGTCACCGGCCCGATATATCGTCACCATTAACCGGCGACTCGCGTTAATTGCGCGCCTTTTTGCGGCTTTTTCCCGCCGTAATTACGTCTTCTTCTCTCTTTGTAGCTCGGTTTGTAAGAAACCGTTTCGCAGCTACGTGTCGGATCGTCGGTGCTCGCGCGACCGTGCGTCATCACTTTTGTCGTCTTTGATTCCGTTTCTTTCCCGCGTTCGAACGCCTTTGGAACGCGTTAGTTGGTGCTATTAATTAGACCGTTTCGTGCGTTGTCTTCAGAGCTTGTTAGCAGATGTATAAATCAAGCGAAGAAAGCGATTTAATCGTGGTTTTCGTGGCGTAATAAAGAGAATATGGTGTATATAGCCTACAGTGGTTTGTTAAAAAATTGTGAAATAAGTCTTTAAAAATGATGAACCTTTAATTAATATAAACTTCGTACTTAAGTATTCCTTTGTAAGTTTTGAATTACTTACGTTGTGATAATTCCACTAATTGTAATTGTGTAATTGATAGAAACTAAAACTAAATGTTTCTTCTTCTTAAGCTTCTTTAGTATGTATGCCACATGGCGCGTGATACTTCTCGTTGTAGAAGCAAACCTTTATCGTGTTTTATTTTAAAACTTTTAAAATCGTATTTTTAACTACGTAAATTCTATCGTTGATTTACCGATCTGTCATTGACGGTTTTCTATACGAATTAAAACGGTTGACACACAGCAGGCTTCGTGTCCGCCGGCAATAAAAATATTCAGTTTCAAAATATCACCTCGCGCGTGATTCATCGCTAGTATAATTGGCCGTAAGCCACGAGACACCGAGTGTTTTAATTAACCCCCCCTCCCCCCTAGTCGTACCCTTGGGCGGCGAGTGACGTGTGAAGACTTAAACAAACTGCAGCCAGAGTCCGGCGATAAATAATGCTCGGCAACGGCAAACAGTCGTTTTATAAGGGTCCAACACGGGCCAGTGCTAATTACCAGGTGGGGATGAGCCCGTGCTCTGATTTAAGGGGCAATAAGTCCAATATGGCATTATGAATAAAACATGCTCGCTATCTAGATACCGGGCCGGTCGATTTTTCAAAATTACGGATTTAATTAATCGCGTATTAATTATTCATACAAACTTCCCCTTTCGTGTCGGCCGAGTTGCGATGTTATCGGTGTCGTCCAAGTGGATCTGATACGTAGGTCCTCGAGGTCCGCCGGCCACCAGACAGGTAAAGGTCACCAATTGTCGCTCACCGCGAGGGTTGTTCCGATATTGAATATCGATAACGGATACGAAACAGGAATATCGAAACAAAAAACATAATATCGATATCGATGGTATTAAAACAACGATGTTGAATCGGTGAAACCGGATTGAGTCGCATAAAAAAGATAACCAACCACTTCACAGTAAAGCGACGTCTTTACTTTGTTTCTGAAATCATACATACTTTCTCGTTTTCTTAGTATAATAATTAATAGATATATTTACATAAACCACAGACTAACGACAGAAGACCCAAGTTTTCCTTCTTCTGTCCCTGGTGTCTGCTAAAACTGAGGCATGCGCACTAGTGCCAATTCAGCAATTATGATAACATAACAACGGGCCTTGCGATCACGTTACATTTTAGATAAATTAAGAGAAAGGAAAATAAATTAAAATATGTTTCCAGTGAACATAGATATACAGATATTAGCGAAAAAACGTTAATTAAGTACGTTTATAGAAATTGCTTTCGATGTCGAATTTCCCATATTACTTCGATATCCTATAATATAACAAGTCAGGTTATCGATATAATATCGACTCTTTGGTATCGACAGTAACGGAACTTCTCTATGAGCGTCTCGTATCGGTACCGACTCCGAAGCGACGCGGTGCGTAGGAAGTCTAATGCGTTTCCATGAGATAACGGCCAGTCCGAGTGTCGAAACACTTTCGAGGATCTGGTAGAGCTGAGATTTATGCCGTGTCCCCAGATAAGGGACAAGGGGTACAAGACGAAAATTAGAGTTGTCATTAGATAAATAGCCGGTATGGCGGGTATAGAGGACCGGCTGCACGTGGGTTTGGATCGGTATTGAATAATTTAGAGAACACTACGTTGGGTAGAGTCAATTAGTAGTCTAATAGTTACTGGGGGTGAATGTGTTATTTTTTTGTAACAACATATCTTTACTCATTTCAAAAACTGTATAATTGTATTAAACAATCCTGCATAATGGATAATGTTTGCTTTCGCTAAAGTATGAACTGTTCGTGTCACTTTGAGCAAATGATCTGAATATGTGATTCCTGTCAATTATGGATTCGCTTGCATTAATTAACCCACACACTGACCAAAGTACACATAGATGCTCCATCGCCATTGTGGTTTCTTGTGCAGTACCTGCAAACGGACGTTACATAATTAACGGCCGTATCATGAAATATAAAATGTTAATGTAATTTATATCTGGTAGTGTTTACCAACATATAAGGTGTTTGTAGCAAAGATACTACACATTATAGACAGTATCCTCAATATCCAGGGTGAGTAAATCCAAACACTTTCCACGTCTCTCTCTCTCTATTATCATCATTAAGAAAGACAGGTCTTAAATAATCTTGGCCTAGCATTAACCATTATTTTTGTTTGATTTTATTTTGAATAACACACAAAGAATCGACCTGATTACGCCGCGCGACGGATCGCGGTTTTAATCTCCTTTTAACGACCCCCAAAATACCCTCTTCAAAGCTGTGACTCACGTTTTGTGAAGGGGCACTTTTATTTTCGTAGCCAAAGATTAATGAGGGCTCCCGCGCCAAGAAAAATTGCAAGTTGATTAAGTTCTGGAAATAGAGGACATTAAAATAAACAGAACTAATAAGCGCAGCGCACACAAAGAGTTAATAACGGAGAAATGAATGTAGTGTCGACAGCGACAGTGGCGCGCACAGCGGCAGCAGTGATAATTAAAACCGGCGGGAATTACTGTTACTGTTGCAAGATGAAGGAGTTCTGTCAGTCTTTTTAGGATGGATATAAATTAGTGTATAGTTGAACTTCTAAACGGGTTAGCAAAATTAAAACAAACTTTAATTCAAACCAATATTGCAGTAGTTTGTACAGTATTATTGTTATGACTTTTAGGGAAATAACTTTTGATAATCAAAGCCATCAATATGGCTGTGGGTATTTCAAAACAGCTGGGCACAATAACAGCTGATTGTGCGGAATGCCAATATAAGGGCCGTATGGTCTGAACGTCCGCTTTGTTTGGGAATTAAAAGATTTCTGGAATTTATATAATCCCAGCTAACGTTTACCGAGGAGCGGTTAGAAGAAGTTATGTCTTATGAGAATGTAGTGTTCAACTATTTAAATGTTTTTGTTAGAAAATCTCTACCCATTTATAAAACAATAATTATTATACTCACATCGCTAAGTTTACGTATAGAATGTATTTTCTACACTAATTTCGAGCAAAATTCAACTCAAGGCAGCGAATAGCGTAATATTTCGTAATGAAATATTCACCTACAACAAATATTCAAATACTCAACAAATATTCACGTACAAATAATTCACCTAAAAATACTTGTTTGCTATATTTATAAAACATAAAACAATGCTTATAAAACACTTCGTTTTATGTTGACTAAACATGTTGACAAATAATAAACTTTATAGAGCGATGTCACGCTATTTATTGGGTTTTGAAAGAGGGGAAGTAAGTACGCCCACTGGAATAAAAAATATGCTTAAAGGTTACACTAAATAACAATTGCGAATTGGGGACAAAAAATGTATAACTGAATAGTAAATGTTTAGTATCAAATTACATTATTTATCGTAAAAGAAAGTTATCGCAGAGTTAACCAAATTTGTTACTTCTGTTTCACTCTTGTTTACACATAATTCTCAGATTGATTTGAGGCGTCTCATAATGTCCGACAGACGCCGACTAGTCCGGCCAGGCCGGCGAAACTTTTCGCCAAAATCGTTAGGAGCATAATCGGTCGATAATTTGTTGAGAGGGAAAGGTCGCCGATTATTGTGGGGCTCGCCGGTCGCAAATTGTCCGTAATTTGATAAAAGAGTGTTAATTAGGGTTAAGCGGGCGGTTATGAGTCCTGGGAAAGTACATAGTCGCCGACATAATTGCCGAAAAGGGCAGACGAAATTGGGGAGCGGCGGCGGCTGCAAGGATGGTTGCGTCTATGTCTAGCGACCGCGGGATGGGCTTTCGTATGTGTTGTCACGACCAGT
The DNA here is from genome assembly GCA_023375725.1 of Nephotettix cincticeps. Lineage (NCBI taxonomy): Eukaryota > Metazoa > Arthropoda > Insecta > Hemiptera > Cicadellidae > Nephotettix > Nephotettix cincticeps. Next base: position 45,607,473 of record CM041785.1, read on the forward strand.
GTTGCGTCAATCGAGTCAATATTCTTATTATGTGGTCGCCGTTCACAAGTTCAGTCTCCAGTACTGACTAAAACCTTAAACACATTATGTTCGATAACAACATTTCACAATTTTCTAACCTTAAATCGTCTCAAATTTACATTTCTTCTCATTTTCCTAAAAAACAATTTTACAATAATATTTGATTAGTTTCATATCCCCCTACAATCGAATCGTATAGATAGGGCCTCGCTAAAGTGGCTGAACGCATGTTCCTTTGTTCCCTCTCAGCTAATTCACCCAGCAATCAGCCCCGTCAGATGGGACGTCTTCAAACCACCCTTTAAAAATTAGCGACTTTTTTCTGACTTCCTCAATTTTCTTCATTATGACCGAGTCAATATCGGTGGGGTGGTGCTCGAAAATCACGTTTTTCATTTTAGCTAGAGCGAGTGGGTTGATAATAAAAGTACAATTTATAATTGGCTTATAACAAAAATAAAATCAATTATAAATACATATTATTACTGATGTAATAAAAAATTATTAGCTATGCTATTCTTTACACCTGACAAAACTACAGAACTTTAACTTATATCTTGTTAATATAATCGTTTAATTAGATTTGTATTACGCCATAATACCCACACCCATTTTGTAATAAAAACGCAATCAACATAAGGGACCAGTTTAACATTTTATATCAATTAATAGTACCAGATAGACAATATTGAAACAATAGGTAAATAACAAAATCACAATCTTAAACCTTTACGTTATCAAACAGTTCTAAAAAATAAAAAAAATCTTGAGTAGTATTTGAAAAATAAACCAACAATAGAGCAATAAAACAGACTGAAAAGACAAAATCCCCGCCGAAATCAAAGAGGCCAGAGGGAGAGTGTTGGAAGAGCGTTTAAGGGTGTCAGTGGAACTTGTGGAAAGGGAGCTCCCCCCTACCCCTACCCGGGGATGAGAGCTCTTTTAATTGCTGTAATTACGTGTTTCACCCTCAACCCTTGCCTGCTTAAGTCGCGACCTGTTACCTCATGCAAATGCCGCAACACCCACTTAACCCTTACCTACCCTTCCTCACTTGTCGTTGTCATCCGCAATGAGATTTCCTTTCAGTTCCATCGTTTCTCTCATTTGCGCAATTGTTTTTCAACTAGTCTGACGATTTATTTACCGGAACATAGTGAAGTCCTACTAATGTAAACCAAAACTACTAATGCAAACTAATGTTAACCAATTTCAACGATTTAGGCAACAACAAAATAATTTCGTTTTGTATATATTTGCGATAAGGGTTTACATTTTTAAAATTAATTTTTCCACTACTAAGGATTTATGTCAGTCAGTTTCTATATTTTTAAGTTTTTTTTTAATTTGTTGATAAAGAAAATTCTTACAACGCCAATATTGCTCTTTATGCAATTCGACTTGTGTTTTTACAGAAAACAATTTCTAAAATAAAAACAGTTTAAAAGTTCATTTTCCCCATAAGATTAACATAGGAAAAGAGTTCCTTTATCAATAACAGGAATGCAGAGGTAATCTCAGTCCATCAGAAAACACTTTCTCTTCTGAGTATTTTTTTATAATAGTATACTTGTTAGTATACTTGTAGTACATTGTTACTACCATATAAATTGAAAGATTATATGTTTATTTACGAGAAATAGTTAAAAATTAACTTTTTAATTCATTGGAAAAGGAGTCCTCTTCCTTAAAACATAATCTATACCTTTTACGACTCATACATCCGCCTGATTCAACTATTTATATTTTAGAAGTATTTCTGAACGTAAATTATTTAAAACTAATCAGTTAAAATATTTGAGAAGCATTTATTTCTTACATGTGTTCTTAAAAAGAACCGTAATTACAGAATAAATTATTGTGTTCCTTTTTACAACTCCTGCAAGTTGTGTTTGCTTTTCCAACTCCTCGTTCGTGCATCACTTAATTTGCATAATTCACAATTCTTCGACCATATTGGAAGCATCCGCCAGGAGTCAAACTAATCAATATTTATTTGAGGTTCACTACCACGGACGGCTTTAGCTAAAGCGATGAGCATACGTACTGATTGTTTACAAAGTAAGTGTATACGTCATTGTCACCTTAGAGAGGTTGTGTTCGCAGAAGTTGGTCTGTCGGAATCCACGTGGGCTGGGCGGCCAAGTGCAGGCCAGATTAGTGGTTTAAGTGGTCTAGGTGATTACGTTTTATTCTACGGTTCAAGCTTCCTATTTAGAAACCAAGAAGGTAAGAGAAATTTAAGTGGCTTCTCCGAACAAATACATGCCATGTGTTCTACTCCGATCGGCAATATAATCCGTTTTGACATTTTCAAAGATAAGTTAAAACTATTTTATAAATCATCCGTCAAACTTATCAACTTTGTCATTTGGGCTATCTATTTAGACTTTACCTTTAGAATATATTGAATCCTATAAGAACTAATTTGTAAAAAAGTATTATATTAATCAATTAAAACATTTGTAGTTTTTTATAATGTCGTAATTCTCTTAAAGGATTAATTATAGGATGCTTGAGCAAATTTTATGAGTCGAAATTATTTTAGAATTCCGCATCCACCAAAATAATCATCAACTTATGTATTTAATCTCTTTACTTGGGCATTGGGCAATGATTATACTTTTAGTAGACATATGTATATATAAAAACCTAGATGAAAACTGATTTTAAGACAACATTAGTTTATGTAATCCAAATTTAATTATCTAAAATATTTTTTAATAATTTTTAACGAAATATTAAAATGAACTTGTATTGCTTGAATAATAAATTTTTTTCTAAAGTTTATTTAACACATCCACCTATGAAGGCGCGACTCTTCAATACCTTGAATGGGTTAATTGGACAAATTAATTGGATTGTGCTTTTTTCATCCATGCTGGTGTTTGTTTATCGAATAGTTTGGACTGACGTTTGAACTGGTTGCTGTACATATAACAATACTTCTACTGAATCGAGAGCAATTTTCCAATAACTGTTACAAGTATGAAACAACTTGATACCAGAGGCAGTGGCGACGTCACATATGACGTGCGTGGCAAGTTTGTCCGCGCGTCGTTGCCTTGATGCTATACGCCACGTCACGGTTCTGCACAAGATCACAATGAGTGACGTCACTGTGCCGACCTTGCCGCACTCTCCTTCACGCCCTCACCCTGATTGTCCTCATTGTCTACCCGTCTGCCTCAACGTACATTGTACACGTCAAAGTTCGCAGGTAAACAGACCGCCACTCGGGAGTCGAGTATTATTTGAAACGTGAAAGCATTATACTTTTCATGTCTAATAATCAGAAGAAAACAAACAAATTCATAAGAAAAAAATTAAAATTAAAGTGTAAAGCCTATTATAAAATTATAATATAAAAATTATTGTATTTACTCCCCTTTGGGAAATAGCTTATATCATGGATATGTCTTAAGAGTATGTTCATAAAACACCTGTCCATAAAACCATATGACAATACTTCCGTTCGAAATTTTGGTCTGGCGGATTGTCAATACTCCCCCCAAGAACTAAGACAAACAAACTTTAGGATATTGTAAAAAATATGTCGTGGCTAAGAGGTGTAAATTAAGTTCATTCGAATCGCACTTATTTTAGTGAGCACGATTTCAATCTACTACGTTCTGTATAATGTAGGCATTTTAGGTATAGGGTTTCAACATTCTAACGTTTAATATATATTTTACCTTCAAAAATAATGTTCTACTCTTACTGTAATTATAAAATATTTTCTACCACTAAAAATTCTTTTACTCTTAGTCATTTCAACCTTACCGATAATTTAAATACCCAAAGCAACAGTTTGCTGCTAAAACTCGAAACCAGAAGTGATAAAACCGGGGTGGAAACAATGAATGCGAGGGCAAAAGCTTATGAGGCATCGAGCTATTACAAGCATTAAAATAATTAAAAGCTTAAAACAGGATGAAAATTATTACCGCGCCGGGGAAAAGGGCAGAAAATTTAATTTCCCTCTGGAAAATGTGGCGAGCAAGCCGAGTGGAAAGTGTTTAGGGGGGTGAGGGTTATTGCAAAAAAGAAATGGGCTTCTTTAAAATCGGGTTAATTTTTGTAGATGTGAAAACAGATTCCGACTCGATTCAATTTGCATTTTGTAATGAGAGAGATTTCAAGAGAAGGGTTGAAATGAGGTTGTAATTACAGCAATTAACACGGAGGGTGACTAAGGGTTGTGACTTTGGGGGGGGGTTGTCAGCTGTTTTACCAAGACCGCCGACACCCTTAAACGCCTCGCGGAGACTCGCCCTTTCAGCTCGGTTTCCACTAATTGTTTTCTTTTTAACAGCTCTTCTTTCTCTGTTATTTTTATCTCTCGCCAGATTAAACTCGGGTGAATTTCAGACCTTCATTTAAGCTTGATTAAATGAAAGAAAACACGGCGTTTGACTCCGTTATTATACGCGAGTTTATTGTTTAGTCCGCCATTTTTCGACGTAATATTATTGTTGTCTTTAAGAAAATTTGAATTAATAAAACGGAACAACTATTATTTTTTCGGGGATGTTTTATGTGTTTAAGACTGCTAGGGATGAAGTAGATTGATTTTGAGTTTCCATTTAGGTTTTTAACGTTTCATGTGGTTCGTATTTTTATTTACAAAAACCCTAACTTTTATTTAGGTTCATGATTAAAAAATTGATTTTTAAAGTATAATATGCCTACCTCCTCAGTTAAAAACTGTTCAGGTGCTAAACATTGGATTTTAACGCACAGAATGCTCATACATTTAGAGATTGTCCTAGGATCCTGCGCTAAGCCTATCGTAAAAATTCATAAATGATAAGTTGCATAAAAGTATGCACCCAGAACCAGTATGCCTGCATAGTAATGCATAGTAGTAGACCCAGAGATTTTGCAGGCGAGTTCATGTAAACTCGTCTGGCAAATCTCTGGGTCTTTTAGAAAAATTACCATTTTTAAATCTTAAAAAAACATATACTGTGTCTGCAAATGAATATTTTGCTATGGTATTTATATTACTTCCGTTATTCCACAATACGATGACACTAAATACCGGAAAATGTATTCTTTTGTATTTTGTAATCCATATTAATTAATTGTCCAATTTATGCCTTATAACGTCTCCTATAAATATGAGTCGTTCAATTTTTGCTGCTAAATATACATAAAAAGTGTACTTTAAACTGATTTTAATTCCAACAACAAACTTTCAATTATAAAATTACCATTTCAGTTTTCTTATGCCTTGCAAGATTTATTATTGCAATTTGTTTCTTCCAACTAATCGATACTGATTGTCAAGATTTTCTTACATCAATCATATCTCACAGGTGATAAAAACCCGGCCAGCTGTATTAACGACGTGTCAATTAAGAGGGTCGGTATTCCCGCGGTGCGCGCAGTACATGATCACATATATAGAGCAGCATGAGAACAATGCGATCGCGGAGGCAGCGCCGGCCGCCGCGGCACTTCCCGCCTTGCCACCGAGTTTTTGCCGCGAACGCGCGAGAAATTCCCGCCACACATGCTGGCGGTCTCGCTCTTTACGGCTTTTTGCAGCTTCAATTCTACTTCTAATGATTTGTGTTTTTAGTGTTGTTAAATCTAATTCAACTTTTTTGAATAAATACTTACTTCAAAGATTTTAAAACAATACGCTCTATTGACGTTTTGTGTGCATAAACTTATTAAAGGGTGAATCTAAAGCAGTCCCAGAGTTCTTTGAAATGAACTTTGAATTTATAGGTACAAAGAAAAACAAATTTGAAATAATGAACTCTGCGAGACCGATTGTTCACAAAGTCAAACATTCACCTCTGTTCGAACAAATAATCGCATAAAACGAAAAACAAACCGAGAAAAATCTCAATAAAAGCCCCGTCGCGTATTATTAAACGTCTTTGACTCCCGGAATAAAAGCTGTTAATTTTCCAAGGTGAACAAACAAAGTGACGGGGGAGGGTGTAAACAATGAAATTAAACGGCGTAAACCTCGTAAAATATTACTGAGAGGCGGACGTTCATTAAAATGAAATTAGTAACCGCAGAAGACCACTTAAGAGGGCGGTGCTTAAAGGAAGTCAATTAAGAACGGGCGAGGCGAACCTCTTAAGACGCTTTTTCCAGCGGCGCCGCGATGAAACTTAATTAACGCCTAATTGGACCACGCGAACGGCTTGATTACACGTCAATTGATTAATAGAGGTGTTGTTGATTCAACGGATCTCCATTAATTAACACCTCTATTATTATCGGACCTCCTCTTATCGATTTATCATCCCCTGTTTACCGCCTCGCTCTTCCATCTTTCGCCCTCTGCTGTTTGCTTTATGGATCTTCCCGCTCCTCTGTGTTTGTCCTCTTTAATTTCTCTTTGCTCGACGTGATTGAATTCATTTCATTTAGTCGATTGGTTTTTTTAATCAGTTGATTCGCACCTGACCACTGATTAGATTGTCTGTCTCGGTTTGCTCGAATATCTCTCGTTTAATCTTTTTTGATTTGCCTTAGTAATTGTGTTTAGTGTTTGATTAGGCTTTCTGTACTTCTGTAGGTATGACGTTGATTTCTCGAATAATACAATCAGCGTTTGGATTAGAAATTATTTCTATTGTTACACCTACGGCCGCTTTCCCCAAATGTTGTAACTTAAACTAGAGAGAAATATTTACCTGCTTAAAAAGTATAACAGACTGGCAAATGAAAATAGTTTAGAATTCGCTGATGTAAAAGCTGGTGTTGGTTATTACGATAAAACATTGTTTTTTTAGTGATAAGCTACAACAGTCATAAAATTTTTAGTTTAAACTAGCTACTAAGTTAAACTAGATTTGGGAAGCTGGCCATTAAAATTATACAAATACTTACGTTCTATACGTTTCTATACACTGGCTTATTCGTTGTTTACAATAGAAATTTTAAATGTACAGTAGTAGCATTAAATACAGCACACATTAAATTTATTGCACACTATTCATATTAAGGGAATCGGTGCAACCAAACGTATTTGAAATAAGCACAAATTTGACCTCTATAAATTGTCTGTCATAATATTTCAGTCTTTTCATGTACATGAAACCTAAATAAAAATAAGCCTAAGTTGATAACACACTGAAACAAATTATCATACTCTTGCTATCCTTTTACTGGATTTAAAGACCCGCAGTAACGCGATTTAGTATTTTTGTAATTGCTTACTATTTACACCAATTAGAATGTACAATAACCAAATCACCTATACTCCACTGTGGATATTTTGAGGGGTTTTGCATTTTTTCGTCTCCCGAGGAGTGTGAAAAGTGCATGTTTATATCTGGGAATCCCATTCAGTCCATAAGGTGGAAGATGACCAGAGAGCGCTCTGCAGAGTTGAGTTAGGTTGGTTGTAAGTAATAATATATTAAAGGCGGTATTTACAGAAAGAAAGCATGGCGAAATAACGCGTAAACACAGTGGCTCGATCGCACTGTGGACCAATAGTCTGTTCCCCGTACAGGAGAGTCACTAGCCAGTGTGTGATACAGAGAGGGGCGCTTTGTGTCGAACAGAAGCTGGTTGACCATCACAAATAAAGAAACCTCGTATCTCGATTCTCACCCACAAACAATTAAACAGGTTTTCAACAGGGGTTCGACTTTTTAATTTACATTTGTGAGCACAATGCGCATTCTCAGCCACGTGCGCTTATTTATTCCCAATTCAGGTTCTTTATTTTTGCCGAACTGGAATCGCAGATTTCATTTTAGAAGCGGTTCCGTTGTTGGCGATTCTCAAAATTGATCAAAGTTTTAAAATAAACAACATTTTCTAGGCAATTCTGTCGATTTAAATTATTTGTTTAATCTCTGCGTTGCCTTTTTAGTACATTTTAAGAATTAAATCATCTAGCCTTACTAATATTTACAAATAATTTACATTAATGTAAAATTCAATAAAACAAGAAATGGTTAGCATCAAAATTTTTCTATCACCTATTTTATGTCTGTAAAGGTATTCGAGTGAAAGTCATATATATTACTCACAACAAAAGAACTCATTTGAAATATACCACCTGATTAATAATTGAGGAAAGAATATGTCCTGGACTAATTTCCATATTGCAAGCCAAGTAATTGTGTTACGTTTAAAAGGCTACTCGTGGATGGATAATTGACGTTTATCTCTATTTTTACATCACATTAGAGCCCTTTTAATGCGTCTATTATGCCAAATTACTTGCCTATTATTTCAGTGAGAGAATATAATTGAAGTCCGTTGCTATTATTATTCTTCATGCTATTTATGGGAAATACAGGGTTTCTTTTAACTTACTAATAAAATAACACATCGGTACAAAACTAAAATTACACTAATTTCCCATATTTTTTGTACACGTAAATTTAAAAAAATTATTGTTTAAAAATATCCTTAAATTTTAAGGAATTCTATCATTCACAAAATAAATTTGGTAATTTCTACTAAGAATTAACCTCAGAAACAATGATGAAGATTCCAACCCAAATGTCCTAATTACCCTACCCTGCAGTGTAAACATACCTCCCCCGCCTCCCCACGGTCTAGTTCTCAATACCGCCGCAAGTCTGCGCCACTGAATGGGGCGCTGCCATTCAATGTTTTACGTCCACTTTTATTTTCCATAAACATTTTATGAAGGCGTTATTTTTACGATCTATGATTTTTGTCCCTCAACAATTTTGTTTTCTTGTTTTCTTTTCTTGTTTCGTAATTCAACTTATGAACGGTTGTATTTTAAAATTAAATGTTTTGTACTTTTGACTAAATTTTAAAAAAATTACAAAATACTATAATACATTTTTGTAGTTTTAAAAGTCCATTATGGAGCAAAATCTATATTTGAAATCAATATTTCACAGTAAATCTTATAGTAGTATTAAATTACGAAAATTTAACTACTATTGTCATTATGATTAATCTTGACATTTTCTCATATCATGTTTTTGTTCCAGGTATGAAAAATTTGAGTGAAGTCTTTGGCAGGAGGTAAAGTAAAAATATGGTTTTTTACAACGATTAACAAACCTCGTTTAATCAATAACACACGAATCGATGTAGGCCCTATTTATTTAAAATTAGTCATTCCTTCATTTCATTCCTATATTGCATCCAACGATACCACTTTGTTCTAGTACGGTAAAGTAATTATTTTTTACCCTCAACATGGAAACAACATTCTTTACATTTTTAACGTATATATTTCTTCATTTGTAGATATTAATTATTTATTATTTCCTTATTTTTACACGTTAATTTTCTACCTTAACATATAAAATTAGAGCTTTGTTTGTACATTTCCCAAAATAAGATATTTTAGGTCATTTTTACGTGTTATACTCGAGAAAGGCCGAATTGGTTTTGTCTCAATTTCTGGCTGTGTGGCTGGTTGTTGTGTCTGTCTTTCCTATTGAAGAAGCGTTTTGTTGAATTTAAACTGACCCACTCCCTATTTTAAAATAATTTTAAAAGCTCTCAAGGTGTTAATGGTTTTGCTGAACTTATGACCTGTTAAAGTGGTTTATCAAAAATAAATAACCGTCTGTCAAAGTAAAAAGTTTTTGTATTTACATGTGGAAAATAGGTTAGATCACGGATATGTCTAAAGGGAATGTTTTTAGTTAATCTAAACAGCTGTTCTTGTGTTTCAAATTTTGGTCGTTCAAATTGCTAAATCCCCCTCCCCAAAGCTAAGACATATCCATGCCAATTATTTTAATTTGTGTACTTATTTAGTTAGTTTTTATAGTAAGGTTATCATAAATATTAAACCAATTTCAAAATTATATATTAAAATGTTACGTATAACAATTTTAACGATGCCACAGATTTTCTAATTTAAATTTAATTAATATAGGTATAAATTGTTGAGTATTTACTTAATTTTTTATTTAATCAATTACGATTTCATATAAATATTTAGTCATAGCAATAAGTATGTTTATACAATTTTAAAACTATTTGTGTATTATTGATCTGAGTTTTTATTTTTGTTGGTTTGATTCGAAATCCACGATTTTCGCTGTCGCAATCAACAACGACAATGATTGTTGGTTTTTGTAAACACAACTATCGAAGTTGAAAAATATTAACCTAATTTTTTTTGTTAATATTTTTCCATGACAACAAATACATTATCATGTCTCTTAACGCCGAGTCATAAGACCAGTGCGAAGGAAAGAATTACTGCTAATAAAAACTAAAATATTGTAATTTCGGTTATTTATATTGACTTACATGTTGTAAATATTTATTATTTAACAGATTTCATCTGGAAAAATATTGGAATATATGCCTACGGTTTCGCTGTCGATAAGACCACCATGTGTAACAATTATTGTCTTTCTCTGGGATTTCATCGACTTACTAGTGGTATTGCTTCCTAAAAAAGTTTCAATAATAATTATTAAAATGTTGAAATGTAAGAAAACCTAAATCGAACTAGACAATTGCAAACTAAATCCGAAACGCAGAGCAGAAAGAGTGTTGTATGCATGGTAAGAAGTTAATTAGGATTATTGATTTACAGTGTTGCCATATTTACGACACCCAACAACGCCGGCCGGATCACGCCAGGTTCTGATTGTAGAGATCGATACACCTACTAATAATACTCATTAGAATACTCTCCGTCTCCCATTCACTTGGCCAGCTCATTTCCTGTTCTACTTTAGAGTCCACGAATGCTCATCTCGGGCCAACGAAACATAATTTTATTCCCTGATTGCCACTTAGATAGTCATTTTTCATTCTATCCGTCCATACTTTGTGTGTGAGGTGCCATAGCGACGTGAGTCACACGGGCCAAGAGTGAACGCTTATCATCTGACGCGCGAGTTGTCGCCAGACCCTGGTTTCGAACCGGGAACCTTTGACTTGCACAGCACGTCGGAAAATTCATCGTATTGCTGGATTAATCACATTATTTTTAAACCACCTAAAATGAAACATTTTATTTAATTCAAAAATAGCTATTTCATCGAAATAAATTGAAGCATTAATAATAAACTAGTATTAGTTACTATATAATAATCGACTGATTACGTTGTTCAGTGGTTATAGCACCCGCTTAGTAATCTGGAGGTCGCCGGTTCGATTCTGGACCGTCTTCATGTTAAATTGGACAATAATTACCTATCTAACAGGTTGATGTTAATATTTTCCCTCACTTCTCATAAGAACAATAAGACCAGGATTTGTACTGTTCCCTGTTAAAATGTTAAAAAAAGTCCAAAGGCATTGACATATACAAAAAAAAATAACATTACAACTGGAAAACTTACATAGCTTTCAGACGTTTATAATAAATTCAAATTTCACTCGATTTACAACCGAAATATTACAATTCTCTACTAACCTCTGTATAAAATCAAAACGTGTACTAGTTACCACTAGTTTTGGGTCCGAAGGCCCGTGGCCAGCCATGGGGGGGAGGTGTCCATTGATCGCCCCCTCCCCTGTCTCGTACTATCACTCCCCTCTAGCCCATTCACCCGATGTTCAAGGTCAGCTGATAACATGGCTAACCCAGTTCCCAAACTGCCCGTTGCTCGCAGCCCACTCACGGACGCCCGCCCCCACCCAATACCTGCATTTTTTCTCCCATTTCCCATAAGATCACTGTTAAATTCAAATAATTCTCATAACGTTATTTGTTATTTTAAAAGGTCGTTACAATGTCTATCTCCTTTCAGTTTTCTCATTTATTGAGTGTTAACACAATAAACTACTTTGTTAGTACTTTACAAAAAGGGTATTAACATTTCAATCAGGTATATCTACGATTGCATGAATAGTTTTTGTTTCAAACCATTTGGAGTGGTCCATATGAGTAAATGTGATTTAGATACTTCATTTAGGTCTACGTTTGCTAGTAAAAAGACAAGGACGTTGACAGTTGGCGATCAAAAAATAAAAAAACCGCTGTCGTAAAATAAAAAAATTAACCTTCCTATTATCTTATTGCGACATAGATTAATTCATTGGAATCGTCAGCGAAGATTCAATTCCAAAAAAGCGACCATTCGAATTTATGTGGTTCAGAAATATTACAAGTATGTAGGCTATGTAATGTATCGGACAATTAATAGATCATCTGCTCTACACAGTTTACTATAGTTATTTCACATTTCAGTTTGTACCTCATTGAAATTGCGCCTTCGACGTATGCCTTCTCAGAAACCCTAAACTACTGAAATAGTCAACATGGCTATTGTCAATAGCCATGTTGACAATAGAAAAATGTATTACAGTATTTTTACCAAAACAAGTTATTATGTAGTGCAAAAATATTAAATATATGATGTACCGGATGTATCGGCAATTAATCATAAAAGATAATCAGCTATACACATTTTACTTTATTTATTTCACATTTCAGTTATAGTCACATTGAAATTGCGCCTTCATCGTATTGTTAATTTTAGTAACATGACCAAATTCAAAGTCGAAAGATGTATACAGTATTGTATGACGCCAAACGTGTAGTTTGAACGCACAGCAGAATATCGGATCGACGCCGTCTCGATTGCTATCGAACTACCCCGAGGGTATGACGCAACGCCAAACGTGTAGTCTGAACGCACAGCAGAATATCGTATCGACGCCGTCTCGATTGCTATCGGACTACCCCTAGGGTATGACGCAACGGCAAACGTGTAGTCAGAACACACAGCAGAATATCGGATCGACGCCGTCTCGATTGCTATCGAACTACCCCGATGAGGGTATGACGCAACTCCAAACGTGTAGTCAGAACACACAGCAGAATATCGGATCGACGCCGTCTCGATTGCTATCGAACTATCCCGAGGGTATGACGCAACTCCAAACGTGTAGTCAGAACACACAGCAGAATATCGGATCGACGCCGTCTCGATTGCTATCGAATTACCGCGCGAGCATGACGCAACGCCAGACGGGTAGTCCGAACCAAAGAGTTGTAAAGTTTATAAATAACGATGTCAGCTGAGTCATTGCCGTTTGACAGGAACAAGGTTTTAATTGGAAGAGGCGAGAGATGTCTGGCGGCGTGCGTCTGCATGGGAACTATCCGTGATCGACGGATAAGCGATATCGCGTGTTTCGATAGGTAGGCCCTATAGGAAGTGGATCCCGTAACTAGACCTTGGCTATTTTCACTGAACACTTTTTATTTCTAAAATATGTGATTCATTGATGAGGTGTTAATAAATTTATCTCGCCGAATCAATTAATTGGTGAGTAGTCTGGCTTTGTAAAAAAATTACCACAAACACTAGAATACACAAATACAATAAAGTAATCAAATTTGTCAGAAATCCCGGTCCGACGTAACATGTGGTTAGGACATGAAGGAAGGCCCCTGGCGGTCACAGTCGCGGGACCAAGACTAGCCCACTAGACATCATATTTTTAAAATATATTCAACTGTCCCCACAAACTATTTCGAGTCTACCAACTACCAGTAGTTTTGCATCTACCAGATACAGTAAAAGCGTATTTCGTCGAAAGTGTAACTGTTTTCCCAGTTCAGATACCAATAGGTTCCGATGTAACCACATCCTGCACCGATTTGATTTACAAAGTATCCGAATGTCCATTTGAATCTCCAGACACCCATTCATCATGGACTCCAGTTCAAATTCCACGTGGTTCTGGAATATTAACGTGACCACTGCATTTTCCCAAAGTGTTAGGACGCGTTTACGTAAAGTCAGATGTAACCACTGCCATCTATCTGTCTGATCTCACCTGCCCTTGTCTAGTTGTCTAGTGTCTCACGTGTATGCGTCCGCCGCCCTTTGTTTAGGAGTATTTTCAACATGTGACCCGTATTATGCAAGCCACTGAGTCCTCATGGTTCTTAATCAGCTGTTTTGTTTGACAGTTCTGCTCCACTACCATTTGGATCCACACCGTTTTGTAACCGGGTTTCGTCATAGTCGCTCGTGGACGATGTGTTACAGTTAAGGACTATTTCGTTTGTTAACTGCGATGTTCCTCGCACCTCGTCGATGTTTTCTGTAAGTTTTAAACCTTGAGAGTTTTCGTTATGATACAATTTTTCATTGAGAAAGTTAAATAAACATTTGTTATAACATAATTATCTAATAAGTCCTCGGTAATTCACAATTAAAATATATGGTTTAACTTACAAAACCGACGACTTACTGCACCTCAATTCGGAGGGCGAAGAGAGAGAGAGATAGAGAGGAGAGGATTGGTCCTAAAACAACACTCAGTAATACTCCAAGAGAAATAAAAATGATAATTTGAGTGTTTGAAGTAGAAATTATTAGTGTGCCCAGCAGTAGTCAAGGAGTCCAAGAAGACTTCTTTATTTGCCCTGGAGCTTATAAAGCCCCTCCTCTACCGCAGATGCTGCTGAATATGTATAGCTGAAATCAAAATATTTAAACATCCCGTGCTTTAGAATACCCAGCACGCGAGCCCCTTTAAATTTTCTTCTCCAATGAAAGCTCATTGTTTGAAAAAAGTCCAAATTTGTAATTCGCTACAACAGAATAGGATCAATGAGTAAGAAAAAATTTAAGCCAGGTGTTGAATCATTTAAAATAATAATAATTTATCAAAATATTTTATCAACATTTCTGCAAGAAATAATCCATAACAGATTTCCAAACCTTCTGTTCTTTGTTCAGTTGGAATACTGTTGTTCTAAAACGGGCGTAGAACACCAAGAACTGGTAGAATTTTTAAGTATCTCGATAAAATTAAATTGTATTTTGAAAAACTATGGAATATTTTTCAATCCAAAAATACTACATACGGTACAGACTAATTCAAGATATAAATATTTAATAGGCTAAGCAGGATGAAACATTTTGTCAATATTAATCTAAATAATGACTCACGGTGTCTCACAGCGAAATTCAAAATTCTATATCGAATCACAAAAATCGATTGCTGTTTAAAGAAAGTGGAACGTAGAAAATTGAAAATGTAAACCACGTTAAAATGAAGATTCCGAGAGTTGAAGTCAGCCAGTTTTAATGTAGCCCATATCCAGCGGAGTAGAAAAGTAATCTCCTCCTAATATATGCAGCAAGATATTCAAATTACGGAGGGGAAAGGAGGGGGAGGGGTGGGGGTGGCCCTATCATACATCACACCTCATGCCAACAATTTAATTTCTTCTCGGAGCTTCCATATTGCAGGTCTACTCTGCCTTGTGCTCACTTTTCTTATTAAAATCCAATTTCGGGGCTGAGGCGTAGAGGCCCCTTCTCGCTGGCGATACCTATCCATCAGGTGCAAGTCGAAGGGTCAGAGAGGCTTACGTCATACAGTATTGATTACGAAATATAGAATAAATAACCATTCAGCATGAATTATTATTTATTTGATCTGTAACGCTAAATATGTTACGTGTATAGGCCTAAATGAAGCTAAGAGAGGTAAAGGTCACAAAAACAAAAATATGTCATTGGTATCAAGAATGTTTACGTTTACTTTATTCAGTTTTTAGTGTTAAACAAATGCGTAACTGGTACCAAAATACCAAATGTGTTGACGGGAAGTTTGTTCATGACCCATACCATACCTCTCTTTATTATTTTAGATACTGTACTTTTATTCTGAGTGTTAGAGTTGATGGGAAAATAACTATAACTGAAACATACATTTGGTTTTAAGAGCCGAATTCATGACACAGCGTACAGGGGAACAGGGTATAAAAATAAGAAAATACGTACTTGCTTTCATTTTATTTTGTTTTATGGTTTCAGTATTATAGATATAATCCTATTGAAATTAGAACGAACACAATAATTAAGGCCTCGAAACCCTGTACAATAATTTATCGAAGGCCTGGGACCTTCATCGCTTTACACGGAGTTATGGGTTCGAATTTTATTTCAGTGAATATGAAAATTGAAATGTTTACACTGAATATTAAAAATATTTAGGAAAGTTTAAAAACACAGGTAACAAATTAGTTGTATGTTATACTAAGCACTAAAAATTATAATTAATTGTATTTAAATAAATCATAAATTGTTAATGATCATTAAATATTAATCTTTTCCCACGTTATAGAATCTAGAGGAACGATAGAACAGTATAAGTGGCAAAGCAAACATAGGAATCGAAAGAGCACCGTGTCGAATACGGCAATAAGTAAATGTCACCACGGAGTATAAAAGTGTACACTAGCGCGGTCTCGCGGGGACACACGTGATTACCGCTAATTGTCTAGGTAAGGGGCCCATCCAAGATGGCGGACGGCCTTATTGATCGCTAATAATAATAAATAGACTCGCTCCAGACCGTACTGGGAAATATTAACATCCGGAACGGCGGACTGAAGCAAGATTGATTGTCGGTGACAAAGGAACGTGCGAACATCGTTCAGGCGTTCCTCGTCTAGCGTCACCTGGTCTTTTATAGGTTAGGTTACTTCTACCCCGGACGTTTATGACACTTGTAACTGATTACCTTGATTGATTTTGTTTTTTACCGCGCCATTTGTGTTGACAGTCTGGAGTGTTCTGTGATGATTAATTGGTTTTGGTTGATTTTAGTTGATTTTTTTTGTTGGAGAGAAATAAAAAATAAAAACTGTCCGAAATTGATGAAAAATCAAAAGTGATTGGCCTTACAAATCATCACTTTTCCTTGCTACATTCACCGTTATCCATACATTTTCCTAGTTAATATTAGGGTCAAATACCTTTTTGTATTATTATAAAATTTAGTTATGTATTTCAAAAGCGAAGATTGGGATTTTTTAACAAAATTTGTAAACATCTCGCGTTGTAGCTGTAATTGATTTCTAACAAGAGTAGGATTACTGTATATTTTCAATTGTGTATCATTAATAAGGTGAAATTTAGTGACACGACTCAAATTGTAGAACAAAAAACCTTATATCTTCTGTGGACGATTTAAAAAGTCAGAAAAATTACGAACGCCTTTGTACAACTAACAAATCAAAGGTACTTATTTTGAGGCTATATTTTGAACTCATATTCTCCCGTACAATACTGGCATCCACCGTGAAGACAGATTGTATTCCACCGACTAACGACATGGCAACGAACATTAGTTAGTCCTACAATACAGCACCAGGTGAGCTAACTCTCGCTGTATCGTCTTCTTCAATTTTGCATCCAGCTTCCCGACTCCCGACCCACCCTCTTATAATTACTGTAGTTCTCTCTTCCCACTTGTTCGTCCCGCCGCCACCCGCATATGCAAATTCCCCCCTCCCCACCATGGGGCAGAGCGCCGGACTGTCTTGAGCGATTGGAGGGGGTAAGTCCCTCCCCTCCTTCCCCCACCACTGCGCCGCGTCCTCGCGCCTTCCACTTCAGTATGCTGGCGGACGCCAAGCAGGACGCATTTTACAAGACACTTGAGCCGCTCAAACTGCGCAACGAACTTATGGATTTTTAGTTACTCATGGATCTCGCGGGTGGTTTACAGTGCTGTGTTTGTGTTTAGTGACAGAGTGGATGCGGCCCTCGTACGCGCGACCGACGTCACCCTCCATCCTCAGGCGCTACTTGTCGATGAAATGTTATCAGGTAGTGTTGGTGTTCAAGTGTGTATCGCAGTGGATGTATGGAAATTCACCTTTCAACGGTTGTTTACGGTCAAGATTGTAATAGTGCCATTACACGATGTAGCTCACGTCGAATTTCACGCTCTGTGGTGGCGAGTAGGATGAGTGATATTTGATATTCATAACAGTGAGTGGTGCGGTGCGCCCGTTTCGTTATTGTTTACCGCTAGAAACCAAACAAAACCATTAAGGCCATTTTGTTTAGTAATAAAGTTTTCGCGTCGTCTTTTGTTAAACTTAAATCATTCCTTGTTATTCGCCATTGTTCATCACGACTTAAAGCGGTAACTGTGAGTTGAAAAATTATTAGTTTAAAAATTCCGCTAACAATTAAAATTAAGATTAGCCTACAACCTAAAAGTTTTAAAACTATTCAGGAACATTTCAATCATTCCTAGTCTTAGACAATTTTTATTAACTTAAATCGATTATTTTATTTAAACTTTTCAGTAGTTTAACTGCTGCTGATATTTCTGACAAAATATTTTCATAATATTTATTGGATATTTTAAGTAAACCATTCCTACGTTATGTGAACATTATGTGACAAGCAATATTAATTTCTCGTTGATCTTGGCTGTTAGCTAATTGACTATGCACTATAATCTTGAGATATGAATAGAAAACTACTCACTTCCTGCAAATGTAATCAACTAGGCCTACCCAGTAATAGTTGAATATATTCGTTTATTATAAAAATTAGTTTAGGCTATTAAAGTTTTTATAAATAGACGGCAGCCATGCTTATGTTAATAAGAAATTCGTCGGCATCATTTTTAGTGTTTGTACCGTCATACCGGCAAAGTATGATACTATTTTCGTTAATTAATAAAGCTCCACCGGGGTTTTTATCCTCTAAGCCGCAATGCCCGCTCCAATTCGACAGGGAATCATCTGTTTCTGTGATTCCGGCCGCCGGAACCGGAACAATCGGTACAACGCCGCAATAAGCTCACTTCCGCCACCGTTATTTCAACACACTCGTCATCATTCCACATTTGTCTGTACCGCAAATTACTTTGATCGTGACATTAGATTTTTACTCAGTAATGACGTTTAATTAATAGAAGTGTAACGTGCTGGTAGGTTTTGAGTAGGCCTAAATGTCACAGTGCGATTGATGTTCACAACATAGCCTTAGGGCCTAGGCTCGAGACAGAAATAATTTTATGATTTGACTAGTATTTGAATTTCTCAGTGAAATAGTAAAAATTCAAGTTCAGGTTTCTGAGTTTTTGTTAAAATTTACTTATTCAATGTATAATCCCATGTTTAACACCGCACACTGAAACAAGAGATATTGATTGTTACTTCAATATACATAAATTATTTCTGCCACAATTTAATCTAATCTCTTGAAAGGTACTTTATATATTCCTATTTGTCTACGTTCCCTTATTGTCGGTACGAACTTGTAACAGGTACCATTCGTCCGCAGACTCTCGCACGCCGACATCGTTACTTTGAGAGACTATTATTCAAATGGCTCGCTGTTTCAAAAGGATATGGTCGTAATGGGTGCTTTGCAATACTCCTGACGGGCGGCACGGGTTATAGGGTGAAAAAATAGTGCCGTGTCGGCGCGTGCCGTGTTTTGCATACTAGGCCTACGCCGAACCCATCCTAACCTCACAGTATTTGCATAGGCTTTCTTACGTGGCGCGTGGCTAGCCTAATCGAGGGCTGAAAGGTGAATTTCCATACTGACATTTTTTGAATTTGCATGTTGGGGTACAGATTAATAAAACATGGGGGCCAGGGGTGAATTCCCGTTGCGGGTGTTCACTCAAGTTGAGCTCTTGCTTGTTTGTTTGATAGTGAATTAAGTGTCTTCCGCGGACTGGACCTTCGTAGGCCTTCAAAGGTTGTTAGAAAGTGAAAAATTAAGTCTGAGATCGATTTGATAAAAATAGTAGGATACCGTATTCGGAACATTTACCATGAACAGTATTATTATTTTGCTACGATTTTCTATAACTATTGAACTATAACTATATTCTATAATTATTTCTATAACTTATTTTCTATAACTATTGAATTCGATACTGAAACAGTGAATTTACGTGATATAAATTATTGTTATGAGCCATTGGTGTATATTTAACCTACAACAGCAACAGAAAAACTGTGGCATTGGATTTTGAGTTCTATAATTTATTGTTATCGTAATATTTTTAGTTTAATACAAGTTTATGATTGTCACTAACTAACAAATAAAATATGCATCTTAATTTTAAAAATAAATAATCGTGGCTTATGGTGTTTTATTACATTGATCTTGATTTCCAATATGCTATTTTACAAAATTTCAAGGGATCCGTAATTAGTTTCTGTCATTCTCTAGTCTATATCTTCGACGGAATTTAACATAGTACCCATTCATTTTATGCGTGCGTTTTCAATTGAAGCTACAAATTTTGGAGAACAAACGAACGGCTGTAAAACACGACAGTCTACTGCGTAAGTGGGCTTATTTTCTTTCTATGTATTCAGAAACGTCCGTTTGACGCAGATAAAAGCCTAATAATTTAAAAGGCAGTAATTTCACTGATATTCTGAATTATAATAAGAACTAAAATGAATGGCGGCATAAGTTATTTTTTGTTATTGCAACCTCCGATTTTTTTCTGTTACCTACCTTTTATTCTCAATATCCCTCTCCAAGTTCTGGAAAGCGGGTAGTAACTACTTATTACTTAGCTACGGACAGTACCGTAATGGAAGTTGCTCTAGATTAAGTAAGACTCGGACGTGGGGTTTCCCAATTATAAGCCGTCCGGGTGGTCTTATGTTAAGTACACAGTTATTATTGGCGTACGAATATTAATAGCAGAGTATAGTAAATAGATAGAAAGCAACCCCATCGTGTATCGTGGGAACATAACCGTGGAATTCGTAACTAGAAATAAACGCTGCCGTTTCGCGTTTGTTTATCTGCGGGGTGGGTTTTCCACCACAATTTAACGGTACGAAGGAAGTACAGTATTTCTAGCGTCAACAATGTGCAGACCTGGCTCTAATTCGTGTGCAAATTAATTTTGAATATGCCTTTTATACTTCATAATAAATATACTTTTCGCAATATGTGCAGTACTATCTTTAACCCTACGCGTGTCCGTGTCCGTTGGCGTAGTCTTTACTGTAGTGGCAATGCTATTCTGTTAATTTTTGAAGTTATACATGAGTTATGACGAGTATAAACCGTATATAAACTTGTACAGGATGCATCTATTTTCTTTTGGTTCTTCTATTTGGTCAAGTATGAGGAATAGAAATTTTTAAATGTGGTAATTGAATTTTATTTATGGTGAATGATCTTATCATCGCTATTGTTTAGTTCAATCAAAAATGATACATTTTAATTTTTTTCTACATTGTGTGTAAAGATAAGACTGAGAGCTCTGGTTGTAGACCTTGCCACCAGTCGTCACCACATACACAGTACAACAGTACAGTCAACTTCACGTTTAACGCTCCAGTTCCCCCAGTCTCCGTACACGGTGTGTTACGACTTTCTGCCTATACACTCATGTAACAGCTGCTGCTCTCTAGGCTACCGCAGTGACACTAATCCTGTACCTGGAACTATTATCTTCCCAACTAACAATTAAGTAATTACGGCAATAACAGTTGGAAAGCCATTAAAACAGGATGCAAGAATGTTGAACCCATTAGTCCGCCTTTGTTTACAACTACCATGTGTGCTTATCGTTACACCGGGGTCCATACTTGTTATGGTTCTAGGAATCCATTTGGCCGTTTTACATTTTCTGTTAAGGTCGAGAAGGGTAGTGTTGCTTTTCATGATTTGATCTCCGAGGTTGTAGATCGGGTGGAAGAGATTACGAAGAAAACATGTAGGCCTACATCTTCATCAGTTATTATTGCGTTTGGATGTTTCAATGGTCGTTTGAAGCATCAGAAATGTTGAGTTTGGTAATCCCCTTGAAATTATAGGGCCCTATGGTAATAGCATGATAACTCCACCGTGTCTGAATTGTTATTTTTTATAATTTGTTGCAACGACTCACAGATATATTTTTAACATCATGAAAGGTTTAAAATGAAAATGTGTGTATCCTTAACCGTCAATACAGTTGAACATTATCATGTATTTTCTCGACGAAATTATGAAAGATTGAATACTTGATAATGTTTTTATCCTTTGGGCGAAAATTCTTTTTAGCAACTTCCACTTGAAGATGTATCGCGCATTCCGGAAATGTGGGCGCGAGCGAGTCGCGGGGGTCAGTGTATGCCGTACGGATGGAGACGTTGTCGTTGTCCGTATGTTGTCCATGTTGGCGGCTATACCATGTTTGGCGCGGCGCCAACTCGTCTAATCCTGGCGTGCTCTCATAAAGCTTCCCGCGCTTTGTAATAACGCCCTATTTTTGTCCGTTGTTAACGATATCGAGCCTTGTGTTTGTTTGTTGCGAAAGAAGTGCGATTTTGTTCTACGGGATTTATTGCTCTCGCATCGGAGTCGTTTGAAATAGTGGCAGCAACTAAGGGAAGGGGTTTCCCTTTTTTATAAATCTAAGAAGTATATTACAGTTATTTGAAAATACATTTTCTGCATTTCGGATTATGCAGAGAAAGCACGACAGTTTTACTATCAGTAAATTATTTTTGTGAAACGTCCAAATTAGTATAAATCTGTGAAAATATCTCAATTTCGCGTGTGTCGTGCACAAAAAATGTCATGGATACTACGTACTGTCTTAAATACTACTTATTCATATTAAAATTTATTTACCGCTTGCCGAAGGTCGAATGTGTTATTGCATTTACGAAATATGCGAGACTTAGGAAGCCCCCGTGGTAGGCCCATGTTGTGAAGCCACAAAATAGCGTATTCTGCTAGGCCTACTTTCTGCATTACTCTACCTTCAATTATTGCGTACTTTCTCTTTTCATATTTTTTAGCGCGCCTCTACCCTTTAATCTTGAACTATAAGTTTTGTATTTCATATCATGAACGATATTATGAGTAGAAAAAGGTAACAAACGTTAGATTTAATTTGTGGTAGGCCTGTGCCTACTGCTCTACACTGCTTCCATTTGATCTTTACATAGATTGCATTTGAAAATGCGTCTAATGTATTTTTATTCAGATCTTTATTACCAAATTAATTTCCATCAGTGATTGGTTACGACAAGTGACCTCATAATTAAAAGTACAATGAAAATGTATTTGTGAGACAACTCTTAATAGAACGTTTGTATATAATATCTAAGCCTATTTACAATAAGATCTAATTTTTTTATTTTAGTAAACAGTTAAATCTAAATTAATACGTATGTAATGCGTGTGATACCGGCTCATCGTTGGGACATTCAGTGTCTTGATATTATGAAATTAAAACGAACATTAATAATTATTTATAACATTTTACACGATCCAGTATACTTTTCCAAAGTATCTCGCCTAGGCCTACATGTACACCTTCCTTCGCTAGAAACTGCTCGGTTATTCTAAAATGGGACCTATTATTTTTATCTCCCTTACACGCACCGGCCCATTAGTCCGTTCAATGTCAGCTCCTTCAGACCGCAGACGCCTTTTACGCCATAGTAGCGTAAGGCAACGTTGTATACACAGTCATTATTTTATTCCCTATGAAACGCCATCAGAGAGCTATTAAGTCAGTTAACGGTGCTGTTAAACCCCAGGTTAATGGCGTCCGTAAATGTAGGTTTGCCCGTCATTATTATGTACTCTCCTCTTTCGTGTTTTGCTGCTATCTGCTTTGCCTTACATGCATCAGGGGTTACGCCGTACTTAGCCACGTAGTATTGAAATACGATACTTATTTTTATTCACGGCTTATAGGTTATTGGAAACGCCGTATGTTAAGAGCGTGTTAAGAGTGGAAAATTTGCAACTTGTAACTAAGGCTCACTGTAACTATTGAATACAATTTCTTTACCTAGTAAATATATAATACAGTACTTAAATTATGAATATAAATATTTTGGTAATCACTTCTAAACGGAAGGTATTTTACAAACTCCAGGAAAAGTGTAACTATATAACATAATTTTACTTTTATGATGGACCCTTGTATTAGTCATCATATAAACCATATTTATGTTCTCGACCTTATACCTTATTATAATATACATAACAATAATTATTCATTGTGGAACGTTTTGCAGTTTTCTTAAAGAATCAGTTTTATAATGGTTTATAGTACGTATTTCGCGAACCTTGCTTCCCTTATCACTCGTTCACGTGTTATCGGAGCTGCTGCCCGCCAACGCCATCTATCACAGGTTTAATCATCTAAGTGATGTTTTGCATGTCCCCCGCTAGGTGTCGCCGCAACCAACTTTCCATCTTGTTTCTTTCTTGATGCGCTACATTTCCTTGATTGTTATCTGTTGTTTTGTACTTTGACACGATTTGTTTTAGAACTTGAGTGAGTTTGTTGGTTTCATTTCGTCTGAGATTAGAGAGGTCAGGAATGTGTGAAAACGTCAATAAACTAATATTTATAAATTGAACCTCATTGAGCTATTTGGCTCTATAATAACCGGTGTGACAGCTATAGCATTGAGGCTTACCCTATAACACAACAGATGTCCATGTACATTCACAGCGTTTGTCTATTGACTGTATTGGCCTACGACTAGAAACATTTTAAGGAATCTTTTGTTATACAAAACTCATCCTCAGTGGGTAAGTTGTAATAGAAAACTGAACTTGCATCCAGGCTTACTCATTGTTTTTGACCATTATTATTGCACAGTTAATAGTTATAGACAGATTGAAAAGTTCCTATGAAATGCATTATTATCAGAATTACGAATGGAGAATTTAAAATACAATTTATATTTTAAGTTTTCTATAGATATAATTTGTTTAAAGGATTAGTTTTCAAGTCATCCAGAGATTAAACATCAGAACATTAAATACAAAACATGGAGAAGTTTTATACGTATATGAAGTTTTTGTATATATATATAACTAAATTTAAACAACAATAAGTTGCCCGAAGTTTTTTTGCATCTTTTTGACCTTTGCGTAGGAGAAGTTTTCACTTCTGGATTTCAGGTTTCAGGAGAAAATATTTATACGACCAAATACAGAACTAGCAGCCCCTGGTGCTCCCATCTGCCCCTGTTTTCGCGCTCAAGGTTGCCAACCCATTGTGCGTATTCCCCGGGCCGGCTTCCACTTTCCCTTTACTGCGGCCGCCACCCTTTGTACCCCAGGTAGAAGAGTTGCGATGGGCTTACAACTGTTGTTTTAGGGCGTTCTTTTGAACCTCTCCTTCCAATTTTCTATTTCACACGTGTTCATTTGTCTCAAAGGCCACCGCTTCGTCCGATTCCTAGAAGTCGCATTGTCTATTGGTATCCAGTAAGGAGTTCAATATATTTTTATTTCTCTTCCGTGAATTTCATATTACTAAGTTATTATTAGTAATTAGTTATTATTACTAAGTTAGTCTTATTATCAATTAGCAGTGCACAGACAGACTAACAATATTTGATTTTGATCCGTCATGGAAAGGTTTCAGATTTAATTCTGTACGGTAATAATTGAAGTACTACTAAACAAACTATCTGTTTATAGGCGTAGACATATTCACCGCGATTGGTTGAAATCGTGCTTGTTTAAATGATGAAACTAATCATATTTTAGGGCCTAATAAAAACTTATCAAAATTAATTACCTGGCGTGTTTATGATGGTGTAATTACCAAGACTGCACCTGTCAATAAACTTTGTCGGCGATTCTACAGGCATTAATTGGACATAGGATGCTTTAGTACTAGCTTTTTCACGGTTGCCGCGCCACTTTCATCGTTTACGAGAGTTTTTCTAAAAGTTTTCCCACTATTTTATTGCAACATAAACCGCTCCATCCGATATGGCTTAGTATGTTTTCCCGTTGTTCATTAGATTTTAATTACTCATCAAATCATGAGCGGTCGTAATGCTAGATGAGCTACGCGTAATTTACTGTAAAATGAATAACATCGGTAAATTTATCGCTTGTGAAGTTATTGTCTTGTGTTCACGCGGTGGCAATAACATTACAAGATGCCAGAGACTACATGACGAGGCGTAAACGCTACGCCTTAATGCATCAACTTGTTATACAAATTGTAAATTATTCTTTTAAGTGACAGTACCATATCAAAGTAAATCAAAATTAGTATTTCTTTTAATGTAAGCAGATTTTCCTTTAATGTTATTCCAGTTTTTACTGGTGGCCAATCTCCTCTTTCTCAATCCTCAATCAGTTTTATTTTTACTGTCCATCTCTTTTCAGTTTAAGCTTTGAATCATTATAATTTTCATTTCATCCAACTGTCTTGATGAATATTTTCCCTCCACGTTCACCTCCATATTCCCTTTCCCTATACCTGAATGCACCATAGTTTCCTCCTCCCGTTTCTACACTAAACTTATCTCCAGCTTCTCCTCCCGTTTCCCAATTCCCAACTTCGCCCCCACTTCTTCCTCCCGTTTCCCAATTCCCCAACTTCACCTCCAGCTTCTCCTCCCGTTTCCCCATTCCCAACTTCACCTCCAGTTCCTCCTCCCGTTTCCCAATTCCCCAACTTCACCTCCAGTTCCTCCTCCCGTTTCCCAATTCCCCAACTTCACCTCCAGTTCCTCCTCCCGTTTCCCAATTCCCCAACTTCACCTCCAGTTCCTCCTCCCGTTTCCCAATTCCCCAACTTCACCTCCAGTTCCTCCTCCCGTTTCCCAATTCCCAACTTCGCCTCCAGTTTCTCCTCCCGTTTCCCAATTCCCCAACTTCGCCCCCAGTTCCTCCTCCCGTTTCCCCAATTCCCAACTTCGCCTCAGCCTCCAACTCCGGCGCGGCGTTGCCTGACTCTCCCCGGTTATCTCCCGATCGCCTCGGCTAATCAGGCTTATTAATTGTGCCGGAGTGAGCACAATGCTATCTCCCATCTCACACCTGCGGCCCCACTCGTACTGTTTCTTGTTTCTTCTCAAATACCCGCCTTCCCTCCTCTATCGCCCCGGCCATCTGGAGCTGTTCTTTTGTAGACTGCAGCGCAGGCCTTTCGACGTTTGGCGGGATTTGCTGTACTTGAACTATATAATGGCGTGGCTAAAATTTTAAACTCTTCGAACGTACAACGTATTGACGTGCTGTTTCCCCGTGTGTACGTTTAATTACAGTTATAAGTTGAGAAAGGTATTAAATTTGTCAAATTATTTTGATCTTTACTTCTTAGTTATTTTAAAAACTTATTTTTCCACACCACTCACAAAAACATCGTTTGATGTAATTAGAACATAAAGTTACCCATAACAATAGCTCGACGATGTACTTATGAAATGACAATTGACAGTTATTATTTTGTTTGGTTAGACGTAAAAATTGTTGCGTAAGATAATCGATGTTACGCAAAAATTTTCACGTAAGTGTAAAAAATCAATTCTATCTAATTTTGATTTGTTTTATCGTCAGTCACACGGTCGTAGGTTTGTACCAGCCAGTAACGCACACCGGCTCGGCGACACGATAGCAACTGTCGCCACTCGTATAAAGCCGTAACCCTTTCACCGTATGGGAACCACGGCTATCACCGACGGGATCAGAATTCCTCGGCGGCTCAGTGTTGGGGTTTCACGCCCCCTCCCTTCCCCCCTACCCCCCAACAACCCCAAACTGGACATCTCGCATCGACTGTTGCTCTATTTACCGCCCTGCTGACCCTCCGTATCCGAGGGATGACACACTCCCTGTTCCTGAATGTCTTGT
Organism: Nephotettix cincticeps; assembly: GCA_023375725.1. Lineage (NCBI taxonomy): Eukaryota > Metazoa > Arthropoda > Insecta > Hemiptera > Cicadellidae > Nephotettix > Nephotettix cincticeps. The sequence goes on from CM041785.1 coordinate 45,634,823, forward strand.
TTGTGGTTGCTGTTGTGAGGATTTTAACTATTTTAGACAGTTAAATCGAGTAAGATTAATTTAACTCATATAGTGGCCTCCGTTTTCGATAAGACTTAAAAATAATTTAAGTTTTTTTATTTTTGTAGGCAGTAGAAATAAAAATATATTACGTTTGAAGATATTTTATCTTCTGAGAAAAACTCAATGAACTTCCTTTTCAAATGTAAAGCTCTAGAGGAAGTCAAATAGACGGGTGGTTTTTTTATACTTCGCTTTCTAGTAGGCCTGCATTAATATGAAAATATTATTTTGATAAGTTATATTTCTAACAAATGCTATAGTAATAAATGTAATCCTACAAACTTTCAATGTTTTTCAAGGCGGAAGGAAAGATCGCACAAAATTTTTAAATTACTATCACTTCGAGAAGCCCTTTCAAAGTTGTATCCCAAGTCAGTGAGTGGGTAAATTACATACAGCCATACAGCGTTGTAAATAAGCGTAACGAAATAGCACGTGTGTCATAAATCATCGGTCTAAAAGATTCGTCACCGCTTGCGTGTTCGATTAAACAGAAATTATAATAACAAACATTTGGAAACGTCCACCTTTGTCCACCCGAGACCTCGCGAAGTAATCAACAGATAAGAAGCAAACACGTTGCCCATTGTGTCGCGAACCTGCCCCGGTTCCTTATCACCGTTATCAGAGTCGTAATTATTTGTCAAGTGGCTCGTCTCGTCTGATTGACTTGTTTTACTAATCGCAATCATTCGATTGTTTCGCGTCCGAAGTTCGGGAACAACTGTCTTGACACTGCAGTTTCATCATTCAACTTCAGGTGATGTTTGTTCAATAATTGCTTCAATTCTCGGTATGATTTTAGAATACTGTGTTAGAAGATGTGTTATTGCTGGAGACAGTTGTAAGTGGAAGTAATCTTAAGTGTTAGTTAATTTACAAAACTCGAAATTCCGTCGTAATATTTTCATTTCGTAATATATTCTCAAAAATGTCGTCACCCCCTTTTTTCTAACGTATTGAACCTACGATAATCGTAGTATTTACATTCTGTCGGAATTATATGTTGTGTTATTTTTCGTGTTTTCATACTCATTTCGGCATTTTCAAACGTTATCCTTGAAAGGAAATGTCCACATTTCGGCCTTTTCTACCTAACGTCGATCTGTTGGTAGGAAGCTTAATCACTTAGAAACCCAATGACAAAATGGTGACTTGTTGAGATTCGAACGATTTTTTCAGACAGAAACGGATTAAAAATTTATTACATTTCAATAATTATTTTTCTATTTGAAATTCACTCCTTCAAAACTTAGTAATAATTTTGTCTTAGCTGTTCACGCCTTGTATGTATATCGGTTAAATAACCCGCGGCCCAAGATGGCGGCCGTCACGGTTGGATTATCTTTTTACGGTGACAATTGCGCACGCAATTAGCGTCGTTGTATAGTCTAGTTAATTGCGAGATAGACCGGGCCCTCGTCATACCGCTGGCCTATTATAATTATCTACGGTATCCACTTTTTTGGAAACCTACTACAAAAGAACGCGTCATTGAGGAGAACAATGGTACAGAGGCTTTCATTCTGGTCGCCTTGGTGGGATCGTAGCTTTACCGAAGGCCTCGTGTGGATCTTGGATTCGCTCCGGTCAAATCTGGTTTGAAATTTTCTATACGACACTTTCGTCTTCGATAAAGGACGTCCCATAAAACTCGAGAGTGCGGCCTAGGCCTAGTGGCTGCCAAAGCCCCATCAATTTCTAAGGTAATATATGTTTGAATTTTGTGGATATATTTTTGTTTTGTTCGGACGCTTTTGACAATAATTATTGGAAGGCGTTTCTCGCTCTTCCTGATCCTTGGAACCACATAACATCCTTGGGCAGGATTTCCAGAAGAATTGGCCGCAACATGATCCTCCGGGCCTTTGTATTAGCAGGAATTAGTCCCAGACCTTCGTAGTTTTAAGTTTCTGTAAAAATATCGGATAACTGACACTAAAATTGGTTGTGCTGATTTTGAAAATGATTAGATATCTTGGAAGACAGTTAAGTGTTTATTAGTGTGTCTGCGTGGTCTAAAGTTACACTGACTGAAGTGAATCATGCATCAAGAATTTGACATGGTTTACATAGTGCTACTCTTGTAATGTTTCAGAGCTAACATGAAATCGTGCTGGAGGAACATTTAAAAACAATGAACTTTTCACTGGGGGTTAAAAATGTATTGAATCAACATACCACACTAGTACAGGTTTGGAATCATAAGTCTTTAGTTTTTTGGTTAAAAGATGTGCCGAATTTTCCATGGTTCCAAGTCTCGAAAAAATATTTATACTCAAAGCTTCAACAAAATTTAACTTTGCAGTTGTTTTTGAAGTCGTAATTTTTGTGTAAAATAAGTTTTGATACAAGTGACAAATATAATCTCCTTATTTTCATTTTTAATTCTATCAACTGTTTTTTATTTTGTCGACATTTTGCTAGATAGGTAGTAGGCCTAATGAATTAATAGCCCGATTACAAACTAGCAACTAGGTCCGGCGACAGTTTTTTTATCGAAATCCTACGTTTATGTATTTTTTAAGATAGGCCAACCGTTTCGACAGCCAACAGTAGGATCTCAGTTTCCTGGAATGATCACAGCCTCCTGTTAATTGGGGTCATTAAGACTCTAATGGAACCCGGGTTTCCCGGATACGCTTGTTTGGAACATTTACTCTAATTACATATTGACGTATCGATTATAAAAAATCGATTAACGAAGGTTCGGATACCGCTACTTATGTAAATGAGAAGATATCCGAGTGATCATGGAACTCGAGTGAAAAAAGGTAAATCGATATTTTACCAAAACTCAATATCAGTAGGTTATTATAGGTCAATACAAGAATTACTTATGAAAACAAAAAAGTTCAAAAATTTTGATTATAAACAATAGTGTATCAACATTCAAGTTAACTTTTAGATTACGCGTGCAAACACTGATAAAAGCTTTACAATTCCGCTTAAACAAAACTCAAGGGACACAGTTTGATTGCCTTAAATAAAAGGCGAGATTTGATACGGCAAATTAATTTTAAAACAATGACGTATTTCTGATACGTTAAACCGTTACATTTTGTACGTGCTTTGTCGTCTTCACTTCACTGTTCGTGTTCGAGAGCGATACGTAAGACTTGTAATTTAATTGGTTTAGTTTTATACGATTTTCCGTTCTTTTCTTCTTCTTTCTTGTTTTGAACAAATTATTTTGAAATTTTGCTAAAAGAAATTTTAAAATTGAAATTTTGAGTAAATGTCAATAAAGATGAGGTAAGGCACAAAGTTACAATCAGAATGGTGACCGATACAAACGTAATGTTGATTAAATTACAATGTTTCTACAAAATAATTTTGTTAAATTTAAAATTATTTTAGTTAAAACAAACATTAGGCCTGCGTCTGACTTGAATCATATACTATGTTACTGAGTACCTGGTACATTTTATATTATTCTATGATAATACGACCTTTTTAGTATAGCAAAAGATTAAGCTGAAGTCGTTAGAAAATAAAAGAAAGAAGAGATCTCAGTACAATTATACCCGCGAGACACGGTATCCGTGTGTGGTTTTCTTTTTGTGCGGTATCAAAACGTTTAGATAACACTATAATAAAGTATAATACAGTATTAAAATAAATTTAGAATCAATGATCAATGTACTCACACGGATAATTATTTTAATTTGACAGCTGTATATTTCTGTCTGTTAAATCATATTTATAGATAAGTTGTATGTTCAGTCTAACTTCGAAAACAATATGGCGAAGAGTGTATGCCTTAGGTTAAGTATGCAAAAACCTTTTCAAAAAAACGTATAGAACAAGAGAAATAAATTTCAGTACAGTGATTGCTTTCGATTTCTGGGAAAACCGTTATAAAACTTTTAAGCGTAACAGATAGACATTATGATAAAATCCATCATAATATTACGGATGTAAAACGTAAAAGTGACCTTAAGTATAATCATTCCAATAAATGTGACACAGACAAAACTCTAGTTTAATTTACATCTATAAAAGTGTACCATTTATGTAGTTTCCCCTCGTCGCCAAGGTCCGCAAAGCCTTGCCCTGGGGGCCATCCTGTGTGTCGTCGATTCGTCGAGCTTCTAATGCATTGTCGAGGTTTCCCTGGTTTCGGAAAGTCTTGTTGACAATGGTCCACGCGCCAATGTAACAGTTTTCCTCAATTTTCTCCCGTACGTGTGAAGAACACCTGCTTTTGTGCGGCTTCGTCGCTCATACCAATGCCAATGGTCGGGGGGTAATTTGATTTTCCCCTAACATTCATATTCGAATGTTAATTTCGTAGAAGGGGTTTATACTGTAAGCTTCCAACACCCTTCTCTTAAAATGATTATATGTCCTTTGGAGAATTTTGTAGTAAAAAAATTAATTGCTCTATGTGAATTTGTGAAGAATTTTCATGGTTTGAACACTACCCGTTTCAGCACATTTACTTATTACTTTACAAGACTAATAATTTAGCTTGTATGTGCGTATATGATCAAAACTGTTTGTGAAATGTTAATACACTCGTAATATATTTAGTGTCAAGAGCTAAAATACGAATCGTTACATAACCGTTGAACCCTCGCTTAGGAAAAAGTTACGTAACCTTCTACGTCACGCTGTGTAAACATTCGGAAGTGCTTTTGGAGGAAACGCGCCTCTAAATCATGTTTATTGATTTATAAAAGTACCATAAAGTAGTTTACGTCGACGTACGCGTAACCTAGGTCAGTTGAGCAGACGACAGCGGCGCTGCACGCTCACCCTACCTGACGGACAACCCCGCAACTACGAGGGGTGGTCGGTTTTACAGTAGGTCTACGTTACCGACCCTGCGTCGATAATGTCGTCTCATTTTAAAATTTTAGTTTTTTTTCACCTCTCGAGGTATCCGGTAAACATGATTAAATCCAACAAATACTTTTGTTTAATATTTAACTAAAGATAATTTATGACATAATAACCGCCAATAAGTAATAAAAACATTTACTGAAAAAACATAATTCACACTTTAATCTGTGTCACATTAACATATTATCTACTACCAACTACATGTGTTTTAACATCTAGAATGGAACGGATGAAATTTTATTCTAAACTAACTAACTTTTCCTGGTGATCAGTGTTATGCACTCTTATAACCACTGTCTTCTTTTTTTCACTCAGATAATAATTTGCGTTCAACTTCGGTGAAGTAAAATGCAGCTCTATATGAAAAATTGATTATATTTTATCAAAGGGTTGATAAAATGGATTAATTTAATACTCCAACCCTCACTTTTTGAGGGTAAAAATTGACATTGTCCTGCCCGCTTCCGCGTTTTGTGACCTTTTGTGAGCTATTGTGACCGCGTTTCGGCCCGAATGACATCGGGGCCCTCACATCATATGGGCGATCGGGAATGTGACCCTGGATACGGAATTGGAATTACAACTGGAATTAGAAATCAGAGCCCGTATAGCCCGCATGGCCGAGTGGCCAGAAATAATGTCCCTTCCCCTCCGAATCTCACCAATTAAGCGACAATACAAAGCGGCCTGAATGGATAATTAAAAGGCCCATAAATCAAACAGGCGCGGCCCCGGGTGCATGGCGCGCTTTCTGGGATATTTAAGATTTATCTGGTGGCCGGACTGGGCGGCTGCCACCCAACGTGTGTGGGATGGGCGATATAGCGCGAGTCACCAGGGGTTTATGGGTGTTTGGACACCGGTGGGGCAGTGTGACCAACTGAAGCAGCTCGAATTTCCTATCACCCAGAGGGATAATCCCGATAGTGGGTATTTCTTAGAACCTTAATTTCAATTTAAACAACAGGAGAGGCACTTGTGATTGTTCTAGTTTACGTCAAGTATGACTTATACAATAACATTATTACTTTTCGACTACGTTTTTGGGCGACACTCGCCATAATAACAACTATTGTTTACTGGTCTTCAAACGCTCGTCACAATACATAAAATTCCCAGTTCTCCCGGTCCTACACTTCCGACCGTTTGCCTGGAGAACTGGTAAATTTAGCATATTGTGTGACTTTTAAGTGATTCTCTTTGATGTTTATATATATATGACGAAGCCAGACCACTCTTCAGTTAATGATTCAGACGAATGTTGTCAACAATTTTAAAAAACTAGATGTTGATTGACACCTCCCCCAACAAATATGTCTTAGAAATTATAATATTACGATTTACAATGACAATCCTTAGATAGAAATGCTTATACTGAAATAGGGAAGTAAATTAATCTCAACCTCGCATTCGATGGTACTCAATATTCCAATTTTGTTAATTTAAATTTTGAGAGAATACAGCTAGTTACTAAAATCGCTCACGTTCCTAAGTAATTCCCTATGTATACTGTTAGTGTACCTATAATCCCTATGTTGAATTTTATTAACTTATTTATTTTATCATATTTCCTTTAAAGGCTAAATTCAAATGTGTTAAGGACCGTTATCGAACTTACAAGCACTCTGTAAGTGCTCTTTATTTATGTTGTAAGTCTTATGAGAATGATCGAAGGTGTTCCGGTGTCATGTCTTAGTCTCGCCAGTTTATGAATACTGTACCAGAGTGTCCTGGCCCTGGTGGCCGAAGACGCCGATCCGCCCTAACAAGCCGGCACGTTATTCCTCATAATTGAATCCTCCCCTAACGCTCTCCCGGTTATTTCGCAAAAAGTTATATTCCGCTCATTTCCACCGCCCGTTCACACCCCCGGCCGCATGCGCGCTCCGAGCGGGGGCGGCGGGGGGCGACGTGCTGGCGAATTCATAAAATGGCCGACGACCAATCAAAAATATATGTTTTGTTTCTCTCTTTCTCGCGCGGATGATGGAACAGGGCGTTCGCGGGGAGGGCTGAAAGCTTTTGTACCAGACACTTAGAGGGTTGATTTCCACGGAACGCGAAAAAACAAAGATTTTCCATTCGGTGTTTTAGCGAACGTCTTAACGGAGTGCATCTCGCGGTTTATACGTTTTTTAAAAGCCCTCCGTTATCGATTCTGCCTCGGAAAGGGAAATGGAGTTGTGTTCAGCTCTTTACGTCGAACGAGTGGAGTCAGCTGCGCTGAACGTTTTAACAAGAGATCTGGGAAATCTCGTAAGGGAAATACTTAATTTTCTTGTTACTTTTGTTTTGTTTGTTTAAAAAATCAAATCAAACAACTGGGGTGTGTATTGATTTTATTTCATTGATGATCAGTGGATGCTATATCCCTTGTGACACCATCCAAAATAAAAAACAAACGCCAAGGAATCGCCGGTTTTCTCATTATCATTGTTATTTTTACAAATAATGCTAAACGCAACAACCGTATTAAGGAATTAGCAAAACGCTAATAATAAATAGTCCTGTCTTGAGGAATATACGTCAACCTTATTTTCTAACAAGACTGCAAGATCATCTAAAACTCACTTCTCATTCATATTTGGCTTAAAACGTTTTTCTAGGCCTGTCGCCCACTACAGTAGTAGTATCGGAGCTACATCGTGCGCCACAGCCAGGCCAGGCCGCCCGAGGATATTCACATTTCGAGAAAGTGGTCGACGATGGTCAGCTCGATGCGCTGCGCCGATCACGAAGTTCGGTTTCAATTATTACCGCGCGCGCTTATTAACGCGGTAATCTATCATTATACGCAGCGCGGACAAAATAGTTCGGGCCTTAAGCAAAAAATCGGCTCAATTACGTCGACCGGCGTGAGAAAGCACGCGGGTAAGATGTGATTGCACGATCGATGGGGTATAATGTGTGGTTGTGACTTTCGCCGGTAGGCGACGTGACGTAACCGGCTGCTTACCGCGCTCGAGTTACTATCGGCTAGTCAATGTCAACTCGTTAATCCATTTGGTTGTTACAGTGTTGAAACTGATTGCCGATTACCGCTCGTTGGGCAATTAATGACGGTTAGTGGTTTTATTACAACTGTGAACTTGTCTTACCTTTACGTTGAAGTTAATTCAACGATTTAATAAGCAGAAAAATGAGCTCAGCTGCATTTTGTGATGATACGATACTGGAATTGCCTTTGTTCATTAGGTTAATAATTAATGGTCCTGGTAATCCATTTACACTCATCTCAATGATATTCAACTTAAAATATCAAACAGAGCTGGTTGATGTCTTATTAATGATATGAATTTTTTTTCATGGTCGATTCAGTTAACCGAATATTATGGAACACTTTGTTCACACAAACAAACTAAAGCCTTCTGAGAGTACCCCGCCATCCTATTTCACAATACTACTTATTTAAATTATCCGTCGATTTCGGATTTTCACTCTGATTGCTTACGTAGAATTTCAGATCTTGTTACTCGTCGAGAAAAACATTATAGTCTGCTCGTAGCATAAGCCCGCCAAATACATTGTCCGGACCCAGTGACTGGCACGGTCGCGGATCTCACACATCGCTGACGGAGCCGCCGAGAATTAGAGCACAATCAAGATTTATCGCCGCAAAAGTGCATCCCCGGCCGGCGCGAGACGCAAAAAGCCATAATGAAAGACAAAGTCCGCTTTATAATTGGGATCCTAATACCGAGGCCGAACGGCAATTTTCTTTGTGTAATTTGTCCGCTAGGCGCCAGCCACCGGTGCGTGCGGGGCCGCATTAAAATGGTTACAATCAGCCCAGGTACGGTAATTAAGCTTTGTGCCCTTCATTTTGTAGCGGTCCAACTCTAATCAACCATTCCCACACTCGCTCGCCGTCTGTCTCGCGACTTTGTCGTCTACGGCCGTTCCTTAGGTGTTAAGGTGAATGTGTTCTAAAGAGATAGTAAAACACTGTGTTACCCTCGTACTTAATTGAACAATTTCAAACATTAAAATATAATTCGGAAGTTAGTTTCTATGCTTCCACATATTAGAAATTGTTCAATCTCACCAAGCAATGATTCGACTATATCCACAATTAAAATGTTTAAAAGACAGGTTATTATGATGGGTTAAGAAATCCCTTTGGCTGTAGGTATGAACTTTATATTCAAAATTACTCAACCTAAATTACTTAAACCACTTTTAAAGAAGGTTTAGAAAAAATAAAGTATTCGATTTTAACGAAACTACAGGTCAGGTCAAGTCTGGTCGTCTAAAAAGTGTGAGGGCAGTTCAGTGATATGGCTAATTTTTAAATTAATCAGTACCCCACGGACTTGAAGTGTAAAAATTGTGCACGGAAAGCAAGTGCGAGGTGGTTTTATTAAAAGATATCTCACGCGAATGCAAATGCCCGACGATAACCGCGGCCTCCGGCGGTGCACAATTGAATAATGACAGTCGTAGTCGTGTCCCAGGAACCGGCGAGCATTAGCTGGGAGCCGGCCATCGGTAACCAGAAGATTGCAGTTCTCAAGGGCGTAGCGAATACCTGCCGGTAACTGTTAGTTTGTCCCCGCTCGCGTAATCACTATGCGTCCGCGCGCGGCTAGTGTTAACTCTAACCGTTAATGCTTTAATTCCACAATAACGGCTAATGCGTTAATTCCGTGATAAGCGACGGTCGATATGGCGAGCGCGCTCTAGCTCGGAGCGGTCACGACGCCGTCGAGCTGCCCTCATTTCACCTCATTTTGAATTAAATGTGAAAAACGTAATGGGCTTGTAATTATCAACTTGTGCTCCAGACACTTATAATGAGGACTGGTTTCATGAATGTTTCGAAATTAATGCTTTAGTGTATTTCATTGTTCGTTTTACTTCAACAGTGCATGTTTGTATGTACAAGCCAGAAACATTCAGCCGTGTATGGTACTGTGATAATAGCTCATTAGAATAACGTATAATTAAGTTAAATACATTTGTGACTAAAATGTGTGAAAGAATTTTCTACTTCTAGAAAAGGACTTACCAATAAAACTGAGTCGACCTTGTCACGTCGATCTGCTCGGCAAGCATCTCCACAGGGGTGCCTCAGGGCTCGGTTCTGGGACCGCCATTTATCTGACAAAGAGCGCTCAGTTAGGTTTGCAGTTTCCTGTCCCTTGTTTGTAGACTGGCCGATGTTTGCTCTCCACAAGGCCTCTCTGTCTGTTATCTTCATCTCTCTCTACCTGGCCACAAATCATTCACGGAATGTGTTCCGTAACACTGATAACCAATGCTTACACAGCTGCCCCACAGATAGCGCGTCGTCCCAGCAAGCTTATAGGTAATCTCTCTGTAACCGTTGGAATCGATGAATTGGACATTGTGTGAACTCGATGAAGGTTGTAGCCGTACTTAACATGGAAACGTTAATCGAAGTAGAAACCATTTAAAACTTTGCAGAAACTTTTTTAGTCAAATGTGATTTTGTTAGTAAAAATCACGGCCTCTAAAAATCTATTTTTTTAATAAAAATATTTGTGTTTCAACCATATTACCGTTAACGCTCCTAATGAATATTATTTTGTTGAGTTACATAAAATTAAAATTCAAACTAACGACGTTCCATTTGTTGTTCAACAGGGAGACTTTTCTGTCCAGTCAAGGTACAAATCCCACTATTTATGTTATCATTGTGAATATGCAATCGTAATGAATTTATTGTCCGGTCCTGACACTCGGCGCGGCAGCTTGGGTGGCTAAGCTTCTTTGTCCAGACCCGGTTTACCAAATAACCCCACCTACGTGACAGAAAACCTCTTAGCGCATATTGTGTTTTAATTTATGTTTTTATATCTACTAGGCATATACAGGAAATCATTTATAACTCTTCTTTGTGTTAGTTGATCGATTTATTCTGTTTCAACTACAATCGTGTTTGTTTGTTCCAGGTTGGACAAGGTGCCCAGCATCTCAGCATGTGATGGTCGAAGCGAATCAGCGATGCCGTCTCCCATCCTCGGCGACACGTCGCTAGACGAAGGGGACGAGAACAGGAAGAAGAGGAAAAGGAAAAGAGAGAACGAAGACGACAACATGAGTCCTGAGGACGAAACTACCGCGTCGCCACCAGCCGGTATCATCGCGGGCAGAGACGAAGAGGAAAGGAGGATGTCTTCGCCGCCTTCGGGCAGCAAGTTCATCCACGATCAGATCCCCGGGACGACGAGGTTATCTGAAGACTGTTTAGATCGGACGTTAGTGCGGGAGGAGGCTATGGTGTCTGAGGACAACTCCGAGAAGGCGAGGACCAAAGAAACCTATGCCGAAGATTCGTGGGGCACCAGTGACGTGGAGAAGTTTGACGGAAAGATCGTCTACAACCCTGATGGCTCGGCGTACATCATCGAAGACAGCGAGCTGAGTGAAGATGACAACGAACTTCCCCAGTTGATTGGTGACGGGTGCATCGTCGACGGCAGAGGAGTCAATCCCTCACAGTTCCAAGTGTTCCCTCAGATCGCCAACGCCTTCTACATTTCGAGGAACCCGTCACTGTACAACGCTCTGTACGGCAACTCCGCGGCATACTCCAACAAGCTGCTGCAGGACAAGAAGGCCGTGCCCGAGGTTCCCATCATGCACAGCTACAGGGTGTACACGGTCCGGGGGAACAAGACCGCCGATGGGAACAAGCCCGAAAGCTCTGAAAGCAAGAAATCCAGCCAGGACTGTTCCTCAGTGCCGGTCAAACCCATACTGATGTGTTTTATTTGTAAGCTGTCTTTCGGTTACGCCAAGTCTTTCGTCGCTCACGCGATGGGGGATCATAATGTAGTGCTACGAGAGGATGAAAAGGACCTTTTGGGACATAAAAACATGTCGGCCATCATCCAGTGTGTTGGAAAAGAGAAGGAGCCTCTCGTGTCTTTCTTGGAGCCGGTCTCGCCGGTGATGGGTTTCGGGAACGAAAAACATCTGGACTCGTCGATGTCACTGACCGGCACGTCCTCGGCGACGGGCTACAGCGAGGCCCAGTCATCGGCACCCGGCCCTGGCGACGTCGGCCCCTCGGAGTGCAGTGAAGATAAGTCGTGTGCGGACGGTACCGAGCGAACCGTCCACAGTCAACAAGTTCCTGAGACTTCGGTCTCCCTACCTCAAAACGGTAGTTCTAGTAGTAATAGTTTTAATAGATCGATGAGTGCTATGAACTGTGTTATGGACTTGACTCGTAAGAGTCCTGTATCCGCTTCGGTGGCTTCCTCCGGCAACAACGGTAGAAGCAGCGTGTCCCCGGGGGCCAGCCCCTCGCCGGGCTCTACCCTCAGCCCGTTGTTATCCCAGTCTATCGGCTACCCGCAACCACCGCCCAACTTCCTCACGGGAACCACGATAGGCGTGTGTCCCGATCACATGGGTGGCAGGCCTAGCGGGGTTGAGTGTGCCAAGTGCGAGCTCATTCTAAGTTCCTCAAGGCTCGGGGGCATCGGTGGCCCCTTGGCCGGAATGCATTCTCGCAATTCCTGTAAAACACTGAAATGCCCGAAATGCAACTGGCATTATAAGTATCAAGAAACCCTTGAAATCCACATGAAAGAAAAACACCCCGAAACAGAAACCTCGTGCATATACTGCATAGCCGGCCAGCCCCACCCACGGCTAGCGAGGGGGGAAACCTACACTTGCGGCTACAAGCCCTACCGATGTGAAGTGTGCAACTACTCGACAACGACCAAAGGTAATCTCAGCATTCACATGCAGTCCGACAAACATCTCAACAACATGCAGGAACTACAGAACGGCGGAGTTCCCAACGATATGAGTCAACACTCGACTACTCCTCCACAACACCATAAACCTGCGGGCATGTCGAGCCCAGGGTCCCACCACCACCCGCACCACCACCACAGCCCGTTGACCAGCGGACAGAGTCAGAAGCCCAAACCTACCTTCAGGTGTGACGTTTGTAACTACGAGACCAATGTCGCCCGCAACCTACGCATCCACATGACGAGCGAGAAGCATACGCACAACATGATGGTGCTACAGCAGAACGTGAAACACATGCAGACGTTGAGCGCCATCCAGCAGTCGCATCACCAGCAGCTCAACTTCGAGTCGCTCATGCACTTCCACCCGGGGCTGACATTACCTGGAGACAAACCCCCGCCACACACGGAAGCCGCCCTCGCCGACATGGCGTACAACCAGGCGCTGCTCATCCAGATGATGACCGGGGGTCAGCTGCCGCCCCACATCCCCCCGGAGCTAGCCCCTCACATGGACATGGGTCTCAACCCCGAGACCATGGAGCCTCCGCCGGAGCCGGCGGACCCCAACCCCGAGCATCTCTACCAATGCTGTGTGTGCAACGTGTTCTCTACCGACTCGCTCGAGCAGCTGTCCCACCACTTGTCCGCCGACCGCACCAAGATCAGAGAGCAGGAGATCCTCGCTCTGGTGGCCGGTAACTACGTGTGCAAGCTTTGCACGTATAAAACTAACCTCAAAGCTAACTTCCAATTGCACTGCAAGACGGACAAGCATCTGCAGAGACTTCAACACGTGAATCACGTGAAGGAGGGCGGTCCGAGGAACGAGTGGAAGTTGAAGTACGTGTCGTCTCCGGGCGGGGTGCAAGTGAGGTGTCACGCGTGCGACTACTACACCAACTCCGCCCACAAGCTGCAGCTCCACGCAGCCGGGCAGCGACACGAGGCCAGCTCCCTGCTGTTCCGTCATCTCAACTCCGCCGACGGCCCCAGGATCTACCACTGCGTATTGTGCGGGTTCTCGTCGCGGACCAAGCTGCCGCTGTTGCAGCACGTGCGCTCTATGAAGCATCTCCAGATGGAGCAGATCCACCAGCTCCAGAGGCGCAGTGAAGGCAAGGACCTGCAGACCGACATCGGCGAGGTCTTCCAGATACTCAGTCCTCCACCCGAGCCCGACCAGGATCAAGGTATGTCTACGTCACCACATCTGCACACCAATACATTTTCACCTTATCAATTGTTTATTGTAAGAAGGTTGAAGTCAGTAATGGCTTCCCGAATCATTACACACACAGGGAGCCTTAACTACAACACTGAAAAATCTTTTGTAATGACGATCATAACATTATTAGAATCACATAAATTTTCTGACTAATGAAGGGTTTTATTTACCACTAGGTTTATGACCAATGTATAAAATCCGTTTCATATTTGATCTTGTCAACATTATTTATTAATTATTAAGCAACTATAACAAAAATAAGTTTAAACGTGTGGGCGATTATTGTGTGTGTGCGATAAACCAAGGAGTATTAGGTCCACATTGAAACAACAAATATTTGTTATACATTAATGCTGGTTATTTCCCATTTCGCTTTTGGTGATAGAATTGCTTATAGAGTTTACCGCGTATTCTTTTAAAAACTTATTTTTCCACTGATATTCCCCTTTTTAATACAAGTTTCGCATACCTAATGAGTAGCCCCTTATACGCAACAATGGGTTTCGTAACGCCACCCTATGTTATATAGCATTACGACTTTTTACAGCCCACAACACATGTTACCCACTGTAAACGATAGAAAGTCGATCACAGTCGGTTGTCACCCGTGGAGATGACGAGGAACCGGTCCAGCAGCTAATTGGCTGGTCGCGAGGCTAGAGTATGGGACTGGGACCGAGGCTATTTATCAGATGCAGGAGGGGCGCATTGTCCTCCTTGTAAGGCAGCTTGTGTCCCATTGGCTGGGAGGCGGTCGCTCCTATAGAGAAATAGAAAATCCACTTGCTTCACCGCCTACATGCGATGCTTTGCTCTGCCAAACACTACAATTGGAAAATAAAATTCTAGGAATTTGGATATTGTTATGGTGATAAATCGTTGGTTTAAAACGAAATTGTTAAAATTCGTAAGTTTTACAGCTTTTTTACCGAGATTTTGGAAATATCTTAATATTTAAATGTTATTCAATTAATTATCAAGTAGCCAAATGGCTAAGTGGTATAGAGCTCGCTTCATTGTCTGAAGGTCGCCGGTTCAATCCCGGACTGTATGGATCCATCTGTCTTTTATCATTGGGTTATTAATTAATGATTCCGACTCAAGAATTGGTAATTAATTAATAAACTTAGGAACCCAAACTCATTTGTTTACTACCGCATATTCTGTTCGTAAATATTAAAAATAGAAAAAAACTAAATTAGCGATGTAGCTTCAATCCACATATTAAGTTATAATAAAATAATAATATTTAAGTAATAACGTACATTGTCTTGTCGCAATTTCGAAAGTCAATTACTAATTTTAACTGTCGATAACAGTCCTATAATTTATATCCAATTAAAAACATCAAGTTTAGCTTCCAGTAAATATTAGTCGTGCTTTCGATATCCTGAAACAATGGGAATTTACAAGTATGCAGTCACGTTTTTCTAATTTCCTCCAATCAGTTGCTAGGGGCTTATCACCAATCACGATGTAAGTTAATTAATACGTGTAATGAGTGGAGAGCTGTGAGCTGGCTGTTTGCTGATAAGGGAACACTCAATCTTCGGTCGTGATTACTTATGATAAGACGAGGGCTTTCGTCGAGGACCCGAGATATCGTAGAGTATATAGTTGTGATTTAACTGCGATCATGCATGTTCGTTTACATGTCTGAATATTTATACGGATATTCTAATGTTTCGAGAAAAATCTTTGTAGTATTTTTACCTCATTCATCACAATTTATTTATGAAAAATGAATGTAAGCTAATTGTAGTGCGAAGGTCTTATTTTACTGACTAAGGCTGACATTTTCCTTAGACAGAATTGTTAATTAACAATAACCCGAACAGCCAATGACTTTCTAAGGGGAGCTGCAGTTATTTTTTTTATCCGAACTACAATTTCGACTTGGATATATCTTAGCTCTAGGGGGGGGTTGGCATAACGTCACACTAAAATACTTAGTAACGTCATAAGACTTTAAGGACAGCTGTTTGGAGGAACTGAAAACATTCCCTTTAGACATATCCATGATCTAACCTGTTTTCAACAGGGAAGTAAATACAAATGTTTGGTATTATAATTTAATAATAGGCCTACACTTTAATTGAATCTTTTTCTTATGAAATAGGTCATAATTAGGCCCGTTCTTAGACGAACTGGTCTAATTATGATGATGGCCTTTGCGGATGAACATAGACTCTAGTAGTCAATATTGCGGAGAGAATATCTTGTTCGGTGGCCATCACTTTAACTATCCACAATTAATGGGTGACCTTGTGTGGCTGAATTACAAGATACGCAACCGTTCCTGTTTCAACAATATACGAGTACCATCAATATAAATAAAATATTGTACCTTCTAGTTATTTTAAGGAAACTCAAACGGTTCACACTAACTACATGAATTCCCCCATTTGTTAGTATAAATTAGAAGAATTAAAAAATAGGATGTAAAACTCTACAAGTTCAGGATTTGAGTATTTTATTTAGTACCCAACAACATTGTTTCCGTCTTTATCGACTCTTTTAACTTTCATCTTAATCAATGGCTGTAAACTCAAAGCCGTAAATCTGGCTTGGTTTTACGACTGGAACATAGTGAGACGTTTAATTAACAATCAGTCATTCGATTGTAAGACGTTCGATAGGAAAGGTTAATAAAACGACACTTAATGTAATTCATTTGTAGAACGTCTTGGAAAGAAGAACTATTATGATGGGATCGTTATTGACGTATTGTTCACAAGCGGTAAATGAAACGGTTGTATCAATAACTGGAAAAATGTATTAAAAGTAAACTGTCTTCGACATGACACGAAGTAAAATCCCTATTATTAACATATTTTTAAGATTTTTACATTTAAATTTGGCTAAACTAGAAACCATCACAAATTTAACATACCTCCACATAAATCTTCTTTCACCCTCCTACTGTGTACAAATTTGTATTAAACTTTCAGACACTATTGAGGAAAGGCGTCACTATTCTTTTGTGAAATAAATACTATACTATTTTTTGTTGAAACATAGTTTCAAAGTGTTAGGGATTTTTTTACAGGAAAGTAAACCCTGTATTTATTAAAAATAAACTGTGGCGAATGCTAATACAATATATTAATTTTGTTATGTAGTAATAAATGTATTTGAAATCAATTTATTAATCGCTAAAATGTCGGATCCTATATACTCATAATACTTATGTACCCGATGTCCTCTAAACTTGTTATAGTGTAAAATAACAAAACAAATTATCCCGCCATTAACAGTGTCCTCGGATTACCGTCAGCAACAATGGCGCCGGCAACAAAAGGTGACGCCTTCGCTACAATAGCCGCGATCTGAAAGAGTTGAAAATAAATTACGAGCAACATTAAAACGACAGGGAATGTTTAATGGGGGCGTAATTACGTCCCAGCTTTGTTGGAGACCACCGGGTTATCAGAATTACGTTTAATTCCCCGACACGGCGAGATTACGAAGAGCCGTCACCTCGCGACAGGAGAACCGCCTCTATTTATTTTGACATTTGCTTGATGCTAATAAAATTGTATCCGTCACGGACTGCTCCTTGCTGAGGCGGTTACGGCGGCTCGGCGGTTTGTAATTACTGTGGGAATTTATTCTCCTTCGGAAATTTCGGGCGTGTCATCAAATTGGAACGATTGTCTGTCAATATTTATTAATCGACAATTACGCAATTAACCTTTATGATAATGGTCGATTTAAAATCATCCAATTAAGTCGAGTAGTATTACCACGTAGCTTTTTCTTTATGATTTAAGTATTTTTCGCAGGAAAAGGTACTAATAAAAAATTAAGTAACCATAAATTCTTGTAAAAATGAAAAGGAAGGTATAGTAATAATTAATCAGTTAACTGAAAGATAAAATTCTATCAGAAAACATGATGGAGATAAAGCTTTTTGAATATAATAGAAAATTACACCATGGGTGATTTCAGATTGTGTCAGAATTGTTTTATTTGTGAGTTATTGATTATATCACAGTTTTTATTTGATAACCCGTAATAAAATAAACGGATAGATGGATATAGTTTCTTATCAGGATGGTTTGTGACTGTTTCAGACCGTGGTGACTCGGGTATGCGGGAAGGCAGCAGAGACAGATCTTCAACAACCCCCAACATGTCAACCGACTATCCCCCATCATTAGACAATCCCGAGGAAAAGTCCGGCGGGGAAAATCACATGTGTCCGTACTGCAACTACACCAGCAACTCAGAAATGAGAATACAAGCGCACGTTTTAGCGCAACATTCCCAAAACGAGAGACCTCCATCGGCGTCCTCGCCTCCGAGAGAGATGTTATGTCCTCTGTGTCAAGACGCATTCAAAGATAGACCGCAACTAGAAAAACACGTTATGCAAATCCACAGCGTAAACTCAGAAGGGCTTCAAAGGCTTCTGATGTTGGTAGATCAATCACACTGGTTGAACAGTTCAAGATCGAGTACTCAGCAGACTCCGCCTGGCCACCATCACAGTCCAGCGTCCGTCGCATCCTCCTCGGGTAGCAAGGACCAGGACAAACAGAACCAGTCCGATGTATCTAGAGAGGAAGAGAGAGAGGAAGCGCAGAATCTTTCATCAACCGAAGAGCAAAGTGAAGACGAAAACAAATGCCAGACTTGTCAAAAAAGTTTTAGAAATATTGATGAACTTTGCGCTCATCAAAATGAAACTGGACACCTTGAGCTGAAACAGACTCCTAGCGGCCCTGGTTACCTTTGCTGGAAAAAAGGGTGCAACCAGTATTTCCAGACAGCACACAGCCTTCAGATGCATTTTAGGGAAATTCACGCCAGAGGCGGCAGCGCCACACCGGCAGTTGCCGTGTCGGAGAAGCACGTTTACAAATACAGGTGTAGTCAGTGCAGTTTGGCGTTCAAGACGATGGAAAAACTGCAACTCCACTCTCAATACCACCTTATTCGAGATGCGACAAAGTGTGTGTTATGTGGAAGGAGTTTTAGGTCCATTTTGGCGTTGCACAAACATGTCGAAACGTCTCACTCCGAACTATCGGAGGAAGAACTGATGGCTTATAAACAAAGCTTAATGAACAATCCACTCCTCCTTGCGGGAATCAGTGGGCAAATACTTGATCCTTCAACGAACGAGCTCCTGAAGAAAGAAAGTATGAAAATGGACTCTGACGACGTTATGGACGTCGATGAGAGCCCAAACAAAGAAAACCCTGATGAGTCAGCAAACCAAACAGGTGATGGAGAAAATAGCGATGACTCGATTGTTTATAAAGAGCAGCAATTCCTCGAAGATTACCTGAACAGCCAGGCAGTAGCCGAAGACAACTATAACGATCCGAATAGAAAGTACAAGTGTCACCGTTGCAAAGTGGCGTTCACAAGACAGAGCTATCTAACGAGCCACAACAAAACTTTACTGCATAGGAAAGGTGAAAAACTCAGCTACCCGATGGAGAAATACTTAGACCCAAATAGACCCTATAAATGTGATGTTTGTAAGGAATCGTTCACGCAAAAGAACATTCTTCTTGTTCATTATAATTCTGTTAGTCATTTACATAAATTGAAAAGAGCTATGCAAGATCAACAGCAGCAAAACAATAACAACAATCCAGCGGTTTCTCCGCAGACTGCAGCATCCGTAGCCGCCGCTGCCTTAGCTGCAACGCTTGGCGTGTCTCCAAGCCAGCTTACACCTAAAATATCTGCAGTGGAAGAAGATGACAAGAAGCCCTACAAATGCAATATTTGTAAAGTTGCTTACAGCCAAGGTTCCACTTTGGACATCCATATGAGATCCGTTCTCCATCAAACAAGAGCATCAAAACTGCAAGATCTCGCTTTGACTGGACAGATTGATTTGACAAAACCTCTCATCGAACAGCCTGAGCCACAGAAGGCTCAGGATCAACATAAAAAGTTGATTCAAGATATACTGGGATCATCTCCAAAGTCATCCCTCCTTGGTTCACCTCCAACAACGGGTGCTTCCCAAGTGGCCGGATCTTCGCCAGGAGCCGGAAATGTAGTTCCTTCGTCTATCGCTTCAACACCGAATTTGACATCAGTTCCTACTAGCATAGCTAATAATACTTCGAATGCGCCATCGTCTGTGATACCGTCCCCGAACCAACAAGGTGTGGTTTCCTGCCAAAGATGCAGCGCCCTCTTTACTACACAAGAACAATTAACGACTCATCAACAGCTGTACTGCATGTTCGGCAGTCCCATGACAATGTTTCCTCCTATTCCAAATAATCCTTCATCAAATGCATTAGCGCAATCACTATCTTCACCCTCCACTAAAACTCCACCTCCGGGCTCTACGACGCCCCTCTCTGATGACACAATCCCTAGACTTTCGATTCCATCTAAGAAGTCCTCACAAATGTACAAACACTTGTTGGAAAGTTTTGGTTTTGACCTAGTGATGCAGTTTAACGAAAACCATCAAAGAAGGCAAAGAAAAGAACGAGAAGAAAATGAAAAACTGATGGCTGAGATATCTTCGACCACGCCTGCTGTTGAAGAACAACCGCAAGCGTCAACTGCGGAACCGGAACAGCCTGAAGCCCCTCCCCCGGAACCGGAAGTTGAAGTCAAAGTAGAAGAAGAACCGCCCACAGTAGACCTGCCTGAAGTGGCCAAATCGACGTGCCAACATTGCAACAAAGAATTCTCGAGTGTCTGGGTGTTGAAAGCGCATTGTGAAGAGGTACATCGTGATCTAGTGCCCCTCGATTTCTTAGAGAAATACGCTCAGCAATTTAAATGTGAATACGAGAAGAAATCAGTGCCCACCTCGAGCAACGGCACGTCGTCAACAAACACGACCGTGACATCCACAACGACATCTGGGAGCGACGCTACTCCGGAGAAAGACGAGGACAACAAGGAGGCGATCCACGCCAAGATCGGACTGAACCAATCACAGAGCACCCCG
Organism: Nephotettix cincticeps; assembly: GCA_023375725.1. Lineage (NCBI taxonomy): Eukaryota > Metazoa > Arthropoda > Insecta > Hemiptera > Cicadellidae > Nephotettix > Nephotettix cincticeps. The sequence goes on from CM041785.1 coordinate 45,655,638, forward strand.
CCGGACCGCGAGATGACGACGGCCCCGAGTACCCCGACGGCGTCCTCCACCCCCGCGTCATCCACCGACTCGTTACCGGCGACAATCGCCGCCGTGGCCGCGGGGATGGGAGGCGCCAACCCCACGAATCCGGCCAACCTGTCCATGTCCCTGGCTCAGCAGATGAACGAGATGCAAGCAGCTCTCAACGTAATGGCCGCCTCGCAGCTGCAGCAGCAGTTGCAGCAGTTCAATCCCATGATGATGGGCATGGCCGGCCTGGGAATGGGATTACCCCTGGGTCTCAACATGCCGGCGCTCGCGGCCATGAACCTGCAACCCCCATTGGTGCCGATGATGATGCCACCCCCGCCGTTCGACCCCATGGTCGGCTTCAACACCCAAGGTACCGGATTGGACACGGCCGCTCTGCTCGCCAAGCAACAACAACATCTATTGCAGCAGCAACAGCAAGCCGTGAGTATTCACTTCCATTAAAACTAAAACTTATAAGTGTTATAAACTAGTGTCTATCTCTTAAAAACGTGAAAAATAATCTTAACAAATTATATTGTGCTCAATATGGCAGAAATAATGGTAAAGACGACAAATAGCTACAGGGTTATTTACTATATTATTATTTCTTTTCAATATTACGCTATTAAAATTTAGTTCCCACAGTTCCGAGAAAAACCTGTTGAATAACAATAATTCTAATTCGGTTTATTCTATTCAATCAATATATGAAGGATGGTCGAATTGGCACACGTTTGTGGGTTCTTGCGGAGGGGTTAACTAGGAGCCTCCAATAAGTGTCAAATGGCATAGCTACCCGATCAGGTAGACGTTTCAAAACAAGGGAAAAGGGAATTTCGAATTCCTAAGCAACCCTTGCGTATAAGATTTTTTAAATAAGATATATTATTAGTACCTGGTGACTGAGCGTTGTACGGTGAAATATACAGGGATGAGATATAAACATGAATTAAAAAAAACTCCAACCTCAGACTACTTTGAATTATTTAGTAAAACTACTTACTTAAATTGTAATAGTGTTAAATAGTAATTGTGTAGTCGGAAAAAATTACAAGATGCCAAAAATATCAAGAACGAAAAGAAAAGTCGTTGTTTCAAAAAATACTCGAAAAGTAATCTTATTTGAAATAAAAAGCAATTTGGTTGACACATTGTTTTTTTTAACTTATACTTCAAAAGCCTTCACTTAGTATTGTCTTATACTTACTTTTGTTACTAACTATTGTTTCATATTTCAGCTTTAAGTAACAGACATAAACGGAAATATTAAATTGGAGTTATTATTAAAACAACCAATCAAAATTCATAGTAATATAATGTAGATGTTTTTTAGTAAACAGTTTTGATTAAAATTTACGTAACGAACAGGTTTTATTTATATAAAGTAATTAATAGGTAAATATATATATATCTCAATCTTAAATAGACGGTAAAAATAGTACAGTATTAGTGTGAGCAGAAAAATAAATCAAAATGCTACTATAAGTGTTAGACGGGCTAGAAATGAGTGCTAAAGGGACTGAATACAGCAGAACCTCTGTATAACGAATCTCAAGGGACCAAAAGAAAAATTCGTTATACCGGGACTTTCGTTATATCGAAGTTAAATACGGTCGAAATTCGTTATATAGGGGCTCAATATAAGCCTCTGTGTAACGAACGGGTCGGCGTCCAGTCTCTATATTACGAATCACAAAATATTACAATACTATATTACAGTATTACAAAATAAAATACAGTACATTACTGTATGAATTCACCCAATTTTTATTTCTAAATCATAGATATAAAATGGGTAAAAGTAAGTACTGTAAAACTCAATTACACAAGCAAAATGAATTATTTAGTTGTAGAAGCACTTAAAATTAACAGTATTAGATATCCAAACAGAATTACTATCTACTAAAATACAGATAGTAGATACAGTAGTAGAACACATAAAATCATATAACTAATTTTACGATTTAATTTTTTTTAATTTAGCCTTCATACAGTAGGCCTACGTATACAAAATGCATATAACATTAATTAAATAAATAAATATATATATATATATATATATATATATATAAATGTATTATACCATACGGTACTGTAATTTGTAAATGTTATTGTTAGACCTATTCACAGGGCGAACAAACGATAAAACTAAAACTACTGAACCAGTCATACTGTACACTGGATGCTCGAGATTTCCGGTCGAGACTTTTTCCTAATTCATACCGGGATACGACATGGCTAATGTTTGGAAAATTCGTTACAACGGCTATCTTCGTTATATAGGGGCTTTTCATCTAGGAAATTCGTAATATAGGGGTTTGTTGATCCATTCCAAAGTTGCAAAAATTCGTTACATCGGGTTATAAGCCAAATTCATACGTTACAAAGGGGCAACTTTAACATGGAGTGTTATGGAAGTTTCAAGGGGATTTGAAAAATTCGTTACATCGGGGATTTCGTTATTTCGGGGTTCGTTATACCGGAGTTCTACTGTATATACAGAACTAGAACTTCAAGATAGGGCTCGGGGACAAAATACTTCCCATTCTACCCTTAAAGAGCACCTTCTAGAGAAGCAGGTTGGTCCTTCTCAGAGGCTCCTAGTTGACCCTTCTCTAGATCCTCTCTTAATGAGTGCTAGTTGAACCCTTCACCATAACTTAAAAATGTGCGCCAATTCAGCTACGGCCCAATATATATGACAGTTCTTGAACTCCGTAGTTTTTATTGGAACATAAATAAATATATATATTATTAGCTGTATAAACGTCTTAAGATTCGTTAAACATGTGGTTTAATTCCAATTAATCGCTTTTATCAGTTTTTAGAGACATTCTGTAATGATTAAATTAATTCCTCTTGAATTGGTTGTTTATGAAGTTTATTTCAATAACTGAAATGAGAAGGTCTAATGCATATAAGCCATTATAATATGGCTAGAGCGTTGCGGCTACGCAGTAGTAAATGTAAGTGTCATGTTGCGCAGGTGAACGCGTCGCAGCAGAAGCGCGCCCGCACTCGCATTACCGACGACCAGCTCAAGATACTGCGAGCTCACTTCGACATCAACAACTCGCCGTCCGAAGAGCAGATTCATGAGATGGCTGGGCAGAGTGGCCTGCCGCCCAAAGTCATAAAACACTGGTTTAGAAACACTCTCTTCAAAGAGCGCCAAAGAAATAAAGATTCCCCGTACAATTTTAACAACCCTCCATCGACCACTTTGAATCTCGAAGAGTACGAGAAGACGGGGGAAGCTAAAGTGATGCCGCTGAACAGCAGTGGAAGTAGTACGAGCACGGAGGAGCCCGCCACTCCTGCAAAGGAGGCTCCGAAAACACCTCCGGCTGTAAAACCTACACCTCCACCCCCGCCGCCACCACCTCCGGCCCCACAGCAGCCGTCGGCATCACCGATGCAACCCCCTCATAAAAGCGGGCAGCAATCTCTCAACCAGACACCGAAGCAACAGTCCTCTCCCATGCAGACTCAGAGCCCATTTCATCAGCAGCAGTTTCCCCATCCTCCTGAGGCCATAAAGAAAGAACCCAGGGATATTCCGACCCAACAGCAAATGGACGAACAGAAGTTCAACAACATGTTGATGGAAGCGGAACAGAGAATGAAACGAGAGATGATCGATGAAAAGCCAAACATCTATCAGGGACAAGTCATGTCCCCTACGAGCCCGCATACTAATGACAGAATGAACATCATACCAGCGAGAAATAACTCCCCTGAAAATTTGACTCTGACTTCAATAATATCGTCTCAACTAGGTCCGGAGTCGTTGCTGAACAGTCAACATCCACAAATATCCAGCTCCCACTCCAATATGTTGCCTCCGAAGTTAACTCCACCAAACTTCACATCTCCCAATCACATGTCCGCATCAATGTCTATGAACCCGTCAAGAAGCCTTAGTCCAGGAAGATCTGCATCCCTAGATTGCTTCAGCCAAGCAATGTTGGGGACACCTGGTAGTCAGAATTCGGGAAATTCTGGATCGAGCGGCAAACGAGCAAATAGAACTAGGTTTACGGACTACCAGATCAAAGTTCTGCAGGAGTTTTTTGAAAACAACGCTTATCCGAAAGATGATGACCTAGAGTATTTGTCAAAATTACTAAGTCTTAGTCCAAGAGTGATCGTTGTATGGTTCCAAAATGCGAGACAAAAAGCAAGGAAAGTTTATGAAAATCAACCTCCGGTCGACCCCGGCCCAGGCATGGATGACAATGGAGCTGGAAGATTCCAGAGAACTCCTGGTCTCAATTACCAATGTAAAAAGTGCTTGCTCGTATTTCAACGGTATTATGAACTTATAAGACATCAAAAAACACATTGTTTCAAAGAGGAAGATGCCAAAAGATCAGCTCAGGCACAAGCTGCAGCGGCTCAAATTGCAGCTGTATTGTCTTCTGAAGATTCAAATTCCAGTACAATTATCGAACAAAACCAACAGAATCAGCTGGCTAATTTAGTCGGTATGAACACTTCCAGTAATCCTGCTACTCCGGCGGCGCCCATAACTCCGACTCCGTCACAGTCTATGTACCCTCCTTCTCCTGCACCGTCAAGCACGCCCACCCCCGACGCCAAAGATAACTCATTCCAATGTGATAATTGCAACCTAGTTTTCCCTAGATTCGATCTCTGGAGAGAGCATCAACTTGTTCATATAATGAATCCCAACCTATTTTCTATCCCCTGACGAAAAACAACAAAACAACAACACAGCCAAAACACAAAGCAGCAACAACAAAAATCAAAAAACAAAAAAAACAACAACAGCAGATACATTTGAATAATATTGTGGCTGACCTCTCTATAAATCCACACGCCCCCAACCAACACCCTTTGATCTCAATGCTAGCTTCTAACAAGAGAATTGATCAAAAAAAAAAAAAAAAAGCTAAAGACAAAGATTAAGAACAACTATTTTACCGGAGCAACTCGATTACCTTTATCAAAATAATCAAAATCGAAAGTAAACGTAAATGCTCGAAAAAAAATCGCCAGAGAAGTCGGGTTGAAAAAACGAGTTGTTCAAGTTTGGTTCCAAAACACGAGAGCAAGAGAACGCAAAGGTCAGTTTCGAGCTCATTCACAACAACCTCCACAAATCAACAACGTTTCCCGTTCTGTCTGCTAATCTTTAAAAGTACAACAACAACAAACGCGCAACAGCAAAATCAGCAGCAGCAGCAACAAAACAACCAACAACAACAGCAGATACATTTGAATAATATTGTGGCTGACCTCTCTATAAATCCAAACGCCCCCAACCAACACCCTTTGATCTCAATGCTAGCTTCTAACAAGAGAAAGTTTGACGAATTTGATGATTCAAACGAAAGACAGCAACACCCAACAAGCGAAAACGAGCAACCTAAAGACAAACGATTAAGAACAACTATTTTACCGGAGCAACTCGATTACCTTTATCAAAAGTACCAAATCGAAAGTAACCCGTCACGTAAAATGCTCGAAAACATCGCCAGAGAAGTCGGGTTGAAAAAACGAGTTGTTCAAGTTTGGTTCCAAAACACGAGAGCAAGAGAACGCAAAGGTCAGTTTCGAGCTCATTCACAAGTCATCAACAAACGTTGCCCGTTCTGTCCCGCTTTATTTAAAGTGAAATCTGCGTTAGAAAGTCATCTTACAACTAAACACGCCGACCAATGTAGCAGAGGAGAAATAAATATAGACGCATTGCCAGATGAAGAACTTAGTGTGGAGTCATCTCATTCGTTTTCATCGTCGCAAATTAGTGACGCAGGAAATAAAATGACACAAAATTTTGGAGGAAATCAAACAAATCAAACTATGATTCCACCGATGTTTCCCCCTTTTCACGGGAATATGGAAGATTCTTTAAAAAAGTATTATGAAGAATCTATGAAGAGATATATTAGCGAGCTTCAAGCTCAACACGTCACGCAGAACGGCGCTGTGACCAAAGAAGGCTTCCCGTCAGATCTCAGAATCAAGAGTGAGGGAAACGGACGAGCCGGAGAGAGTACAGGAGACTGCCCTTTGGATCTGAGCAAGCCAGTGGACTTGAGCAGGCCTATCAAGATGAACTTAGACCAGGACCTGCGAGCTATGATGGGAGACCCTGGCCCGCTTACGGATTTAAGTGAAAGAAGTTTCTGTGACGACGACAGCATGTCAGAATGTACCGATAACATGGAAGGTGAAGAGGGCAGTAACCCTACCTCTCCGGCGTCCAGTACCCAAAGTCGAACTCCGGGGCAACCCGGGTCAAAGAGATATCGAACACAAATGAGCAGTTTGCAAGTCAAGTGTATGAAAGCGCTGTTTAACGACTACAAAACTCCGACAATGGCCGAATGCGAAATGCTCGGTAGAGAGATCGGGTTACCGAAAAGAGTGATACAAGTGTGGTTTCAAAATGCCCGCGCCAAAGAGAAGAAGAACAAACTAGCTTTACAAAAAGTGCTCGGCACAAACGAGCCTGAATTGCAGAGAGTGCCGGAAGAATGCAAGCTTTGCCAGTTCAAGTACTCCCACAAATACTCCGTGCAAGACCACATCTTCACCAAAAAGCACATCGACATGGTGAAGGCTTACTTGGAGAGTCGCATGTCGAAGAGCGAGTTGTCGGGTAATGCGAGCGACGGGGAGTTCACCATACCTCCGGTGCCGGGGACAGAAGTCAACCACAACAACAACAACACGCAGACACAACAACAACAGCAGATGGCGCAGCTACAGATGCTCCAGATGGCGGGTCTCTCGGCGATGGCCCCCAACAAGATGGACTCCAAGGATCAGCCGCAGCCTAGCGCCGAGGACATGGCACTCCTCCACCAACTCTATGGCCTAGGACTCGGCTTCCCCCAAGGCTTCGTGCAATCCGCCATGCTCTCTGCGACCGGTAAGTGTCTATATTAAACTTTTCTAACACCCTAACACTTGATTTAGCCTTTTATTCAGTGTAATAATATTCGGTTAAGCTCTCATAAGTTTGGTTACGATGTTTGGTTTTATCAACAAATTGTTTTTTGTCTTTTATTTTTGACCGAGTACGTAACGATAATTGAATAAATGGTAAAAATATTTCAATTAGGAGGATACGTTCAAATATCAATCGGTTTTTTAATTAAGTAACTGTTATTTCAAGTAAATTAGTAATTAAAACAGTAAAATTTCATAATAAAGGATTTTTTAATATAGCATTTTCAAAAACACGGTTTGCACAAATGACACTAAACTATACCTTAGTTTCTTTTCCCACCTCGGTCTACCACTACCAACACTTTACATATCCCGCGGGTAAACATCCCCCATTACAGACTGTAATGAGGTGTTGGCAACTTTTAATTTCCCGCAGTAAATCGCCATTTTAATCGGACGGCGATTCGACGCCATTATTCAAATCGGGAGCCACGTTTTGTTCAATGGAGCCGAACGTGCGCGACAAAAGCACGGTGCGGGGCGACGCGGAAACAAAATCCTATCGCGACAATAACTCAAGCGCTCCATTCAAAAATCGGGATCCCCGGGTCATAAACACGTTCTAATTTCCACGCCATTTATAAGATGCGACGGTTTTTACGAAATATGGGACAGTTCTGTGCGCCAGGTAGGCTCGGGTCGGTAATTTCACACCGTTCTCTCTCTCGCTCGCATTATTCCACCGTAGGGATACAGTCGGCCGCGCTCTATCTCAGTTGTAATCTAGGTCTCCCCCCGCGCCTTCACCGCTCCACTGCCTCTCGGATTATAGGAATTCTATTATTTTTTGTCATGCGTGCATTTGTTTTGTTTGGTCGGTGGTGGGAGACGGCGCGGCGCCCCGCTGGAGGCTACGCGGCGACAGCTCTAGCCTCCGACCGGTCCCCATTCATTCCGACTTGTCTCTTGTTTCATTCCTTTTTTCTTTGTGTTTCGCTGTTCACCGTAACGCTTGTTTGTTGAAACTTAATGTATGTTTCTTCTTGTCGCCGCGAAGTAATATTACATTACAGATTTTATTAGTTGTTTACTAGAAAAAATCAAATTGTCTTTTAACGAATAACGAATACATTGCGAAGCGAGTGATTATCACCGCCAGAGTGTCAGAGGACGTTGAGGCCCCCGGTTGGCATGTCAGCCAGTTCGGATAACCGACAGTGTCGGAGGACGGTGGGACCCCCGGTTGGTATGTCAGTCAGTTCTAATAACCGACGGAAGGTCGGAGGACGGTGGTGACGATCGGTATGTCCCCCAGTTCTTACCACTGCCAGAGTGTCGGAGGACGGTATGGCCGATCGGTATGTCCCCCAGTTCTTACCACCGCCAGAGTGTCGGAGGACGGTGGGGTCGATCGGTATGTCCACCAGTTCTTATCACTGCCAGAGTGTCGGAGGACGGCGGGCCAGTTGTAAGGTCGAGGTGTCCATCCCAGCTCGTAAACCTGTTAAGATTTATTCTCTTCTGTCGGAACATGAGGTTTATTTGGCCCATAAAGCCCGAACGCGCGGGTCTAACAGGATTCGGATAATTATTCATCCGAAACAAGGATGATTATAAATCAGCCGATAATTTTCAAAAGCTAGGCAGGAAGTTGACATTTATCTGCCTCTCATTTGGACGACCTTTAAGCGACTCGTCTTGAGTTTCATTTTGGGTACGAGGCTGAAACTTGTTCCGAGTGGAAATTGCCTCGTGATTAGTAAGTTGTCCAATTAACATATTTCGCCGCTTGGCGAGATTTTGCTAAACTTTCTGGTTATTGGGCACATCCATTATCATTTAAACGGATGTACACTGATTTCTTTATCCAAACGGCGCGTTAAATTTATTGAAATATGGCATCCATCACTATTATATATCGTTTATACATCATAATACAATTTACCCTACCTGTGGTAAACCTATTTAGTTTGGCATTCGACTTAAGAAAAAAGTAATTTTTGTTCGATATTATGTCCTAAGTTACTGAGGAGATAATTTCCTACGACGAAGTAAAAAAATTGAAATCATAATGTTTTACACAGGTGTGCATTAGTGAATGTAAGCTTCAAAAGGAGGAGTTTCATAGACTTAATCAAACATTTTGCTCTAAATCACTAAGAATTGGTAATCGTAAAAATTACTAAAATTACATGAAGATAGATGTTTTAACCATTGCACGTTTGTCCGTAGGTTGTCGTTGACGAAACCAACGTGAAATAACGTAATTACGCGTCTGTGGACACTTTCTCCATCAATCAGACTGTCCACCATTGCGGGGACAAATTCCCTCATTTCCCCCACTACTTTAAATTTCCCAACCGTTTGTATTCCCGATTGTTTTACCTAACCGACGCGACACGGGTTGGCATTGCGTCCGACGCTAATTCGGTGGTTTTATCGAACGATAGATCTACGTTTCACAATCGAATGTCAGTCGGTGATAAATTTGTTTTCGTGTCACAATCAACGTTTTGTTGCGTCGTTTGCTCGTTGTTGCGCGTTGTACGAGGAATATACGAAATGCGCGTATTAGTTACGCACAAATACGCATATTTTAACCGAAGACCTCTCTTTCACTTAGGCAACTAATGATTCCGAAATTCACCAGAGGAGAAAGGAAAACGTTGTTTAATTTTAATGCAACTTTGCAGCTATCCAAAAATGATAATTTTTAATATACGGTACACATCGGTTATATTACTAAATTGCAGAATATTGAAATGCTACTTTACTCGACCACATAAATATTTAAGTTTCAACATTAACATACAAACCAAACCTTGTATTTTCCTCTTAGGAAAACGAAATGTGATCACTGTGCATAAGTGATAACAGTAACATGGTCCAAACCTAATTGATAACCCCCTTGACCCACTGGGCACGTGTCGGACAGGTGTGTATTGCCGTCCGACAGCAAGGCTCACATCAGTGCCTGCCATCTCAGCGCCAAGGTCAACTCGCGTGGCAGACGCTTATCGACCACTTTTACACCACCAAATTGGACCGATATTTGTTTGCGATGAATTTAATCGTTCTGGAACTTGCTTTCATAGAGAACACAACACTTTTATGTGGTAACTATCGCCCTCTAAGTTACTTGGTCTACGACAACTCAGTGCACAAAATAAGGTCATCTAATTATCGACCCATAAATTATTAGTTTTGATTTCGTTAATTTTAAAATTGAAATATTTAAATCATAACGAATCGCATTTTTCAATTACATTTATTAATGGGTTGAAAATAACATGTTTTGTAATATTTACCGAGGAAATCTTTGTTTTAGCACTGCTCTTTATTTTGTTTGTTAAAATTTAGTCGAATCGCTTACTTTTACACGGTTTTGTGCTCGCGATTGGACAACTCTATTGAGTTTATTAGCTAAGCCGTAACGGTTACAACATTGTACCCACCTCCACCCGTTCTGCTGGAGCCTTCTCAAACAGCATAGGCCCTTTACCTTGATGCAAATTCAACGCCGACACGAGCCCTAGACTTAAACATATTCAAATTTCACATTATCATAGTGGTCCATGCGCTAAGGGCACCTTTGCGCCTCCACCCTTGTTTGGGGGGCATTAAATAAGGGGGACGGTCCGGCTCGTGCCGAATTTAACAATTCTAATTCCCAGTTCGGCCCGCGACCGGAGCGTGGCCGGGAAGCGGTTGGGGTTGCTGCCCCCGATGCTAATTTTCGAGTAGACGATAGTTTTCGTATTCAAATGAATGCTAGACCCGGAGTGAAGTAGTCTATTTACCATGTAACGGACTCTGTACGTTAACTTGAGAGATCTAAGAAGTAGTAGCGCGGGGAAGCTTCACTTGTGACTGGCTGGACTATTCTCGTGCTTGAGACGCCGATCAAAAATGTATTTACTTCCATGTCACTAGCCATGTGACGTCACTTCCGTTTCAAATTTTGATCTGACAGATTGCCAATACCTCCCCAGAGCTAAGACGAATCCATGTCCATGGCTGATTATTTTACCAGGATCATTTATTAATCGCCCGATCATCAAAAACAGCCATTACTAATCTTACTCTAATGGAAGGATAGAAGGATAATCGAGAGATGTAAGGGTCGCGGAAAAAAATGATGACGTCATTGTCAATCCTCCAAGTATGTTTGTTTACTACATAAAGTTTTTAATGTAATGAAAAAAACTACTATATGTTTAGTGGAAAGTCTGTTCATGACTCATACCTCTCTTTGTTATTATACATACCTTATCCTCAAATGGTTATATCGCTAAATGATCATATCAAAGTTCATATGACGTTTATAAAATCATGAGATCTCACTATCATCCAATAAAACAATATTGTTTCCATAATTTTTATAATATGTAAATCTTTAATATGTCAAATTGTTTCATCAAAATCTTCGCCTCATGCGGATTCATAGGGAAAATGAACCTCGAAGACGTTTAGTAATCCGAATACGACAAGCGAGTGTTATCCGAACGGCATTATCACTATCCGAACCCTCCATTCACAATGACACCTTGAGGTTCCCGCATGACTGGTAACTTTACCTTCCACCTTCATTAATACAGAAACAGTGACAATAATTGGTCCCAGATGCGACAGCAGATACAGTTTTCTCCCCCGATGAAAAATTAATGAAGACTTTGCCGACTCACGCTTCTTCTTTACCTCCCTCGATAATGAGCAATTACATGCGATCGAACGTCGCTGAAAATATAAATAATTACGCAAATTGCAATCCGATAAGATCCCTCTGATAAAGGCTGTTCATGCGAACTTGAATAATTAAAGAGCCCTTTCATAAACGCGATTACAGTTTGCCAACGAATTATTACTTTGTGATTTGATTCGATCAGCTTTTGGATATTCCTGTTTTAATCACAAGTATTAAAAATTAAAACTCGTAAAATGAATTGTAGTTAAATCTATGTAAAATACAAATATAAGGTTCTTGTGAGACAAATTCAACCATATAATTGCGAGGTAACGACTTAGCCTTGAATCTGGTCCCTCGATCATGGCGTTAAGACTATTCTGTGATCGGTAAAGCTGTCACTTAATTAACAGTGTTCCTAAGGGATATTTCACCACTGCTGCAGAATACTCTGTACTCCGACGTCGCGACGCCCCGCCCCCTCTCCACACGAGACGGTCGCGTCCACTGCGTCGACAACCACGACGACGGACGTCACATAAACTCTTAACCGGTCCGGATTTACGGCCGCGGGGTGATTTTAAATTCCAAATCGAAATGAGCCAAGATGGCGACCGCTGGTGAAACAATAATACGATATGTAATTGTAATTTAGGGCGCGGACACGGCCGCCATCGCGAATCAAGACTATAAATCGCCCTTATGTTTCCAATATGGCATTTCCATGAGAAAGCCATTTTTCCTGGGCGGGGGAGGGGAGTTAGTTTTTTCGTATTGTTCCTGGGGGAGGCTTAGTTAGAGTCCCATGTGTCTCGCAACGATCTTTTTATGGCAAGGACACGGGCGCGCCCCTTCCTCCCCGTCGGGGTGTAAGAAATAAATTAAACCCGATCCGAATTCGGGGGAGGATTAGAATTAGAACGGCGACTGTTTCTCAATAAAGACAAAATGGCCGACCTAATCTAATGCTACGGGTTGAAAATGAATCACCCATAACCCATAACTGACGGGCGGAGAGTTAAACACTAACTGTGATGGCGAGGCGTGGTAGCAATAGGCAGTAGCAGGGCCGTTGTGAAACACAACAATCGCCAACACTACGACTCGGTCGAACTCGTAATTGTGCAAGCTAAACGTATCGTCCTGCTTCAAACTGGCATAAACAGCCACGTAATGTTTCAAAACTCCCTCCGGCTCATGAACAGCTGGGTGAAGCAACGGGATATAACAATCATATCGATTTTAATGCAGGAAAGTCACCTATACACCTGGAGGATTGCACCGTTCCCATTCCTCCACCGGGGGTCGTGGGCCGCATCGAGTTTTCGACGTTTTCCTCTGTTTCGGCGGAGACGGACGTTTCAATCTTCCATAATTGACTTCCACAAGTGCAATAAATAGTCGGTGAACATGCGAACCCCGTCTATCGAACAGTTGTGATAGATGCGATTGATTCGGTGACTCGCGTGCTTCGTCCTACTTCCACGGCTGTCCTTGTTCCCGGACCTCCTCCTCTCCGCTCACGTCCCCATCGTCCTCGTGGTAGTCGATTAGTCGGCTAATCATAACCGCCAGAGGGTTGAGTCCTACTTTATTCTCGTGTGGTTTAATTTTTTAGAAACAAACGAGCTATAAAAATGTTTTAAAAAACATTTATCTTATTTAGATTATCGTGATTACTGCTTACACCTTCATAGTTAAAATATGGCTGCCTACATTCAGAGTCCAATAAGAATAGTATTAATATTGCGACAGCTTTACTGGCCACATTGTAGTCGTAAAACATGGGTGAGATGTAAAATTACAGGTGACGTGGTTTTCTAGTGAAATATGATATAATTACCACGATTATAAATTATGTGTTATATTTCCTTGATTGGCATTATTGAGTTAGATGAGATCTCAGTTTGTTAATTTCACAAGACGGGAAACATTAGAAAGGCGTCGGATCTCCGAATGTTCAGCTACAAATCGCGCGCGGGCACGGCCGGCAGTAACGTTGTAACATGTAATTTACGGCGTTGTGTTTGGATAGCGTCAGCCCGGCTTATGTGATATTTTATTATTTCTTGTCCACATCAGATGAAGATTATCGATTATTTACTATCCGGCGTGTTTGTTCCTTTTTCTGTCCGTAATATCACATGTCGTGGATGCTCCTATTTAAACGTGGCGTACATTTGTGACAGTGGTTGTTGAATTTTTCGTAGGATTTGTAAAATATTTTGCGCGAAGAAGCCAAAGTTTTATAATGAGAGGAAGGGGGAAATTATTTGTTTGTCTCAAACTACTGTATCTCAAAACACCTCGTTCCCTAGTAAGGTTCTACTAAACCTATTACTTATCAAAAGAAATTAACTTTATAAACAATACAACTATTTTCAATCTAACTTGGTCTCTTGTAACTCTCTCGTTGGCTATATCAACAATGCACCTAATTTAACTACAAATATAGTTTAATTCATTGCGTTTTTAATTAACTGTCACTTTACTTTAATAAAAGACATCCAGAGTTAGACATCTTACATTTATTTTAGTAAATAATTATAGCTACAAATTACTTACAATTTTTAGAAATATTGCATTCTATCTGTAATCAGTTTAATCCCCAACATGGTGAACTGCAGTAGATGTTGGTACGCATAGCATTAACAATGGAAACGTTGACAACTTCTTGAGCTTTCTTACTAATTTCTATGGGGAGGTAATTTAAAAGTAGGTTTGTGTGCATGTCCACAACCATTCATTTATCATGTATATGTTGGGGCCACCACTGCGTCATGGATTTCCAGTTATTTATAGTTTGGCTAAATTATTTCTGCGCATCTTTTACTGCCATGTTTCAAACATTTTTTTGCAATTGTTTGTTCTATATTTTTCATTTTATAATGCAAGTTACAATTGAATTCATTTATTTATTAATTATTTTATATTATTACTCTTTTTTCTGTTTTCTTTTTTGTTCTTATGTTTTTCTAATTGTTTTTGTTGTTCGGTTTTTAGGTTTATAGCATTGGAGAGAAGAGCCTCCCGCAAGCTAGTGATAAATGATTATTTAGTTTTAGTTCGTAACTTCAATGTTCCTCGCTATTTGTGCATACATGTTATATAATATTATATTTTATTTAATAGTAATTTTATTATATTTGTGACTATTATCTTGTTTTATACAATGTAGATTTATCTGTCATCGATTTTTAATAGCTTAAGCTGTTGAATATTTAATTTTTCCGCTTGTACATAGTTGTAATAAAGTTAAATCATTTTATAAGCTAGTTAATTGTTTTATTGTTAAATAAAAGAACAATTTAACCATTGATACGTTATATATCAATAAATGTGATGTTCTCGCCTTTATTTTGATTTGTTTTGTTTTTCCTTTGTTGTTATTTGTTTTATTGTCTAAAGAAAAAGTTTTATATAATAATTCTGCTCAGTTTGCGTGCAGCTATATTATTTACTACATTAAGGTAATAAGGCTTTTGTTTAGTTTTTGATTTTTTAAATAAATTTACTACAGATAATCTGATGATAATATATTTTATAATCATTGAGCCTAGGTTAACTTGATTTCTCTAGGGTTATATTTAGTATAGTACACGTATTATCAGATATTAATGAACATTTTACTATCTGCATATTTCATAAGCAGCCATATAATTATTAAAACAACTGTGGTTAAATCACTAAAATGTTTTCCTTCAATACAAAGTAACGTTTTAACATAAGTAAAACTCGCATCTGGGCTATAAGCCGATTTATTCCAAAGTAGGTCTGCGAAGGCAAATATTAAGTCTTTTATGCGTCTTCTTTCACGCATTTTCAATAACAAAAGTGTTAAAAACCCTACTATTGCTTATTATTACTAGAATACCTTGTACTTGGTGCCATTTTTAAAGAGCATTATATAAATTACAGCGATCTTTATGACAAGAATTTAAATTTTATCATTTAATTAAGATATCTAAAATGTTTACTAAAGCAATATTATTGACACATTCCAAAAAGGATCGTTAAAATTTTCACCAGATAGATTGCTAGTAGATATATTTTTAAGTGTTCTTGTTTAAACTAATACGTTGTGTCTTTTGGGAAGCGAGGTTTAAAATGTCTCTTACGGGAGGAAAATTTTAAGATGGCGCCAGTTCTGCAGACTCTTAAAGTTTGGAATTAAAACAGATTAGTAGATTTGTTAATCATTTACGACACCAGACCTAGGAGCTTGTATACTTGCAGTGGGGCATTTCTCAACCCAGGGCTGCTGAGGGTAACAAGGTGGCGAGGCGCGCCCGGTTCCCTATGCAATTACGTCTTTCATAAACAATGCAAGAAGCAATTTTTCAAAAAGCTGTTATTTGTCGTGGAGGGCTGTCGGGGCGCCGGGGTGGGGGAAGGTCCTTAACCAACTTTTACAATTTCCCCGCTAAAAGTAACCGCGTTCTTTTGAGCCAACCATGCGAGAACTCGATTTTTACAACAAATTGAAAGTCGCAAAGCGTCTCTAGGGCGGAGACGGCGAAATTGAAATTAGATTAGACAAGTCACATGAGGACGAGAAGGGCGACTAAATACAACTTTTAATAGAGTTTTGCGGAGTCGAGCTCCGTTATTGGGTCTAAGTTTCATATGTGGAAAGCTTCGGATGAGAAATATTAAGTTGGCAGTGAATACGGGTCGTTCCCGAGTGTAATAAGCTTTTAAAACTATATTCGTTTACGTCTGAAGTCAGTTACACCGCTAATCTAAAGCTTTCCATGGATGCGAAAACGAAATTTAACATAAACTTCAATTTCAGATTAAAGTTCCTTTAATTATTAATTGCTTTTACAATTCCAAGACCTAGAATAGTTTCTTGTACCTCCACTCGGCTGGTGTGGACGTAATATTACAAACTATCGGATTATACTATAGTTTATATCTGGTAATATGTATCCCTCAACATAGATGGCATGCATGTAACAGCGATACAACATGACGTAAAATTAAAGAAAATCAAAACATTTTTATCAAAAGGTAACATTATTACTGTAGTTTAATCTTTACCTAAACCTTTTTACTAAAAATCAACATTCCCTATGCAAAAATATTGTAGAATGCAATAAACTTTGAGGGAGATTTGTCCACCCAAATAATATAAATCACTTACGAAAGCTGTAATTCGAATTCAGAATCTGAACACTGAAACAAATGCGAAAAGAATTTTCTTTCTCGTTGATATATTGGATGCATTTAGGAACATTCAGTAGGGAATAGGCACATTTAGAAGAGAGATAAGCACCAGTTGGAACGGACGAAATGGAGGAGCGGAGAGACGACAAGAAGGTATACGAGGAAGGGACCAGAGGTGACGATGTGTCTCCTGACCGGACTAACGGTATGCGTAGTGTGCAAGTGTGGATACAGATAGCGCTAGTGTGTGGTGCCCAACATATATAATTGTGCTCAACATTGGTGAAGGTCTTTTCTCTGTTATCTATGGTGGTGGTGATTTCTAATTCTCTTTGTATGTTTAATGTCTGACAGAAGGAATGGGTATGTACAAATTTACTTTATTTGAGTACAATTTGTGATGTACGTAGTGAATGTTAGTGTAAAATTCTTCTCTTAACATTTTTGTTAATTTTAAATAATATAATTTAAAAGTATAACAATTGATTAGTTAAACCTAGACGAGTTTTTCGATTTCTTAAAGAATTTTAATATGCTTGTACATTACAAAATGTTACTTTTCTCCATGTTGCTGTAACATCTTTTTAAGATAATCTACATCTTAATCAGTAATTGTCAAGTGCATCATCGGTTACTATGAACACAAGATAAGTGAATTGATAAATTACGTTATATGCCAATAATAATATTATTAGAAAGATATTTTACAAATATAAATGATATCAATATACACCTGTTAACATTTTTCACGGGCATTTTTGATAAAATAATAACATTAACTGGATTAAATAGAACATTTAAAACTAAACATATAGTTAAAGTTCTCTATTTTTAATTATTGACATTTTTAATACTAGTTCTTCGACATGAAATGTTTATCGTATGGGCAAAATAGGTTTTTATATTTAATCTTTTTCTTGAAGCACTTATTAAAAATCATTTACATACGATTTTACTTTTACACAATCCAATATAATCCACTGAGTTTTTCTACAATAAGTAGGGTATTGTCATTAATTTTCTGTGTAACTTTCTCATTTGATAAGGTAATCAGTATAAAAAATATTTTAGACAGTCAAAATGTATATATTTAAAAAAATTCATAAATAAATTAGGGCAATCCCATAGGATGAAACTGAGAGTACATGACTTTTAGATAAAGTAGGTGGTAGCTTATGTCTTGCAATCACTTGAAGACAGTGGTAACGTAAAGTATTTTTTACAATACCGCACAGGATGAAAGACACCTGGAATAAACGTGTATATGTGTATAGAAATATGATACAGTAAAAACTCGCTAATTCGAAAATCTAATATTGGAAAAAAGCTATTTAGGTCATTCCAAGTACTTTTGACTTTTGATTTAGCCTCTAGAAATCGATTTATGTTCCTTAATACGAAACCCTACTTCCGAAATTCGAAGTTGATCTCTAAAATGTGAGGTTGTTTCCCTTAAGCATATGAAATACGAAATAACTATAATCAAAAATAAGCCAGTCGAAACGTGAACCATGCGTTTTCGCAATTCCCCCAAGTTTGTCAGTGTCATTTTCTTCACAACGTTAAAGAATTATAGAATCAAAATATCAATGGTTACAGTTATCTTGTTGTAAACTGTTGTATTTTTGGTGTGCTATTCTACTATTTTACTCTCTAGTGGAGTTGTTTTGAGAATGAATTCTAAGAAGTAAAAGTATAATTCGAAGTTTATTTTCGTTAAACTACGAATCAAACTTCCGAATTGAACCTCTACAACATGAATTTTAATAACCCTGACCTCTATCGTTCAAACTTCCTTCAATTCGAAATAAATTGGCTCTCCTTTGAATTTCTAATTAGCAAGGTTGGGCGGTATAACGTTTGTCACAATAGTTTAAAAACTAACGCACACAATTGTAGAGTCGTATCATAGTACAAATCACAATATAAATACGAATCAGATTAATTTGTTTGCTCGAACATCATTATCGTGTAGAGCTCTCTGATTCAACCATTAAATTATCAATATGTAACGTCTCCAGTTTAATAATATTGATTTCCGTCATGGCCGTAACGCTCGCCTCCCGTCCTGCGGATCTGTGCAGTAATTGTAACAGCCCATTTTTTGCAACCCGCGGATCAGTTTTTGCTCACAGGTAGGGCAATATTAATTGAAGTGACTGGGCCCCTTCCATATTGGAGACTTTATCAATGCATTGCCCTTCCTGCCTTCCTGCAGGCTTGCCCCTTCCGGGGGTTTGCCAATTCCCAATCAAGCTCGGTACCTGAAAACGGTCCTGCTGCTCCTTAATTGCAAAATGGGGCGTTGCAACGATCGGTCACACGTTGGGAGTTGAAATTAGCTTCGCTTCCGGAGCGCAAACTGGAATATTTTGAAAACAATGTATGTTAATATATGATGCTCATACCTCCAGAAACAATAATATTACGAATAAGTAGACTACGAATTTTGAACAGATAGCTGAGACTTGAGATTATTCCAACAGCTGCAGAGATAGCTTAGAGACTCTACAATCGCTGTGCCTTTTTTACTCACTATAATAACAATGTTAAACTCAAACAGTTGCTATGACGTTCCATTGTATTAGAAAACCTATGTATCTTTGAAGAGAATTAAGATGTCTAATGATTTATCTGACTAGAATTATTTCAATTTTCTTTTATTTACTCAGTGGATGCTTGTTAAACTGTAGTTGATAAAATCATTAATGTAGTTACAACAAAATTGAAACTTATTAAAAATCAATTGATCTTTCAAAAAGGTTTACCAACAACCCATCAATCAACCTAAATCACATCATTGGGGTTTCAATCACATATATCGCCGATGAAATATCTTTATGGAAACATATTATGATTTTAAACTAATCAGATGTGTATCAATTTTAAAATTCGTATACAAAGACAGGCGTTTTCAGAGTTAAAACATTATCCTTAAAAACTAATAACCCTAGAGGGCAGTGGAACTGCAAGATCTTGACAGCTTATTTCTTTGTTTAAATGTTTGTAATAAGATGAGGGAGTGTGTAAAGGACCAACATGGACCAACGCGTCGGAAAAGGACCAACATGTTAATGGTAATTAATAGGAAAACAAAATCACAATAAATCCAAGACATTGTACAGAACTATAAGGTTTACTAGAAATAGTACCTCGTGTTTGATACAACTTTTTCTGTAAAACCCATACCTTCATTATGAGATGACGGGAAATTAAAATAAATTTCAAACAAATCTTGGATTTGCTTAGTAATACACGTAAAGATTTTTATAATTCGTCGAATGAAACTTCAATTTAAGGCGATGACACAATCAATCACATAAAATACAAAATTCTACCTTTGTTATATAGCAATATCATTTATAAACGATACTTATTTAAAAACTCGATTTTTATTTCTTGAAATATTAATTTTAATTTATAACTTATTCGTTTTTTAGATTTTCACATAAGAAGTTTAAAATTCATGTTGCTGTAACACTGTAGTTACATTCCAAAACTTTATTTAAAAACACACGCAAAATAGAAACATGAACGAAATAGTTCGCCAGGTCTACCTCCAGTGACCTCCACCAACTCCATTACTCCTATATGCTCCTGCCTCCATTAATCCGTTTCCTCTGACGAAGAGTTTCCCCTCGCATCGCCCAGAAGAGCTAACGGTACTCGAATGTAATACTGAATGTAATTACCATCTCAAGTTGTTTTGTTTACTAAAATCCGTCCGTTTCCCCGTCGTCCCGTTTGATTGTCGTATAATCCGCCCTATTAGCATGATAGGTTACTCCCGGTCGTCCGGGTTTTCATTAACCCCTCGTTCTCCCCGGGTCAGCCAGGGGTCAATATGGGATATGTAAGCAATCTCGTCGACGGATTACCGCGACCGCAAACTAGGTTGTAATAGCGGCCTTACCGTTCTTCTGGTAATTCGTGAATTTCGAGTGTGTTTGCGAAACCGTCGGTAATGGACGTCGTGGCGTAAAATCACTTTACACAGATCGAATAATTACTAAAATTACAGTCGGGATCAACCTAGCTCGACTGATTGTCTTGGAAAGGAAAAGGGTTGGTCCTAGTTTCGTACCCTGTAGGCTACCGTTTATATGTGAATTTGGTGAGAGCTCCTTCGTACCCAGATTTTTTATCTCCACATTACGGCACTAACGTTTTACTTCCAAAATTCTCACATGGTTTCAATGATCCTTATTAAAATTAATTTTAATATAGTAAAATGGTGTTATGTTTCATGTCTTAAACAGTCCTGAAAATTTGTGATGTCTATTACCTCGGTTTGACGCTCATTGTATCTTCACGTTGACGTCCTATTTTAAACCCCGTTTTTAAAAGTCCCTAAACTAAATGAAGTTTTCCACTTAAAGCATATATATTTGGCTTGACAGAATACAACTTCCTCATTTAGGCTTTCACAATGTTTCTATCTTGGCTTTTCATAAAAGCCTTTCTATTAATTAATTGAGCTGCTTATAAAAAGCATTCTGGTTTTCATCATCCAATGAATGTACCGCAACGCATCACAGATTACATGGTTAGAGGGATATGAACGAAGGCATTGAATTTGTTAACTTATTTTTCGATAGATAGATTTATCAGAAGTTTATAGGTATAGTCATATTCTTCGTCCAAAACACACCGGCCGGCTCCACTGCGAACCGCCGCCGAAAAGAAGGCGCTGCCCATCCCGTTGCCGCGATCCACCGGAAGCAATTATATCCGCTAACTAGAACAGAATGACATTCTCTGTCTCATCAATTTAAAAATCTCTTTGTTTTTGCAATTATTACTCATTGTGTGGCGACGCCATTGAATTTTAAAAGGTTACGTCTAACTGTACCCGTAATTACGGCCGATCCGATCGCTGACCAGCCTCTCTTTGTCAGATTCGGTTGTTTGCTCGTTATTTCGACCTCAGATTAGATTTCACTTGGCCGTGATTGTTTGACTTATGTAAGCGATAAAGCTTTCTTTTCCGTTATTTTCCTCCGGTGTTGCCCTGTTGGGAAACGGGTCGATTGTCCGTTGTACGCGCTAATGGATTTGTCACATTCGCCATGTATGAATACCGGGTGAACTGATTTTGACAGGTTTGCCTACATCCATTCATTTTTTACTCCGGCCACATTCATATCTATTCAAAGTTTTTTTTTACTTCCAATACACTTCTGACAGCTCTAGCGGTTTCACCGAATCACGATTGAAGATCGCGTCACAGTATCGGCTGTAGAATGATAGGTATACATTACTCAGTTTTATTGATAAATTATGGTGAAATATGTCAAAATACTCCGAAGGTTTTAGTTTTCACTCTCAATATGATTGTACGAAAATAAAATTTCTTTATTGTCATTTTGTAACAGTATTCATTAGAATAGATCAAGGACCTCTGAAAAAATCAACGCTAAATGCAACAAATGTCTGCTGATATATTAATAACAGTAAAAATTGACTAGACCAAATCGTCAAATAAACTAAATCAGATATAATAAACTAAAGATATAATATGTAGGCTGGTAACAGAGGCAATTTAAAAACATTGATACACTAAACAACTACAAAAGGTACACTAGCAAGACATAAACCAACTAAACTTAAAATAACAATCATTAAGGTTATAAATTCACTTAACAAGTGAAGTACCTTGAAGAGGGTTCATAATAGCCATTCGAAATGTCTATATACTCCTATCGATAGCAGGTCCTAACTTTGGTTTAGTTGTATAAATGACAAAAGCCTTAGTCTATATCGATCATAGTCAACATGATCATTCTAGGTTCAACATAACTATCAACTGCCAGGGTAGGAGTACACAGCAAACCCATTCAGTTATGGTTACGGCAACTCGGACAATTTGAATAGAAAGCAAATGGACTCTCTGGCAAAGGATTTTCCTACTACACTTATACTGTGAGCCTGGAATGTTTACCCTTGAACCCGTCAGTGGAAGGCACTGCCTACCTACCAGTCTACCAGTGCATGGCCTCACCTCACGTAATCATAATTGCCAAGGTAATTCGGCTTCCGAACCGTCCCGTACAATTATATTCGTTAGGAATGATTCGCCACAAACAAATATGGCGGCGGCGTAGCTGGTGTAATTATTTGTCTGCGGGAATCGTTAGTACCGTGTGAACCTCGATGCCATCACGAGTTGATATTCTGATAATTAGAGAATTCCTGGCGGTAATAGGCATCGAGTCGTATTGGATTAGCATCCGAGCCACGACTGGACGGGGTCACAGGATCAAGTGAATCATCGTAATAATCGGGGCCTAACTACCGCGCATACCTACCGGGGCTGCGTCCACCCGAGGAATCGGGACCGGGGTGTGAAGCTGGGAACTGGAGAAACAGGGACTTGGGACTAATGGGAGTTGTGGGTGTTGAAGGATCACGGATACTGCAGGTGTAGTAGTAAATGAAAAAAGGATATTGAATATAGATGTGAATTTAAAAGTGAATAAATATGGATAGGTATATTGGGGGGCATCTAAAAAACAGATATAACGGAGTAAACGATCAAGGAGGAAATGAAGAAGCGATTTGTGTACAGAAAACCGACCTATAAAAGTATATTAAATAATGTGAAACGAAATACTGGAGGAATCAGGTCAAGATGTATCTGGTTCTAAAGCCTTAGAGTATTCAAATAACCAAAGGGAATGAAGGTATCATCATACTAAGTTCAGACATATGATCTTCTCATCATTTAAAGAAATAGATTTAAGTGAGTGAAATCATTAAAATGCCTCGTACGATTGGCTGAATTCATCACAATCAGCTTCACTAACGAGTATATTAGCATTATTATTATTATCTGGGGTATACACAAGTAATAAAAAACACTATGAAGTAGGCCCCAAATATTTATGATATTCAATAGACCCTACAAAAGTTCTACAAGGGGCTGAATAGGAGGGAATGGTGAGTGTGATGAGAGGAATGGATTTTAATGACATTTGTCTTTGTTACTGACAAGTCTAGCTGATAAATTTGCCTTGATCATTAATTAGTAACCATATGTAGAAAGTTGGCCCCAGTTTCATATTATTTCAAAATTTGGTTTGCATTTTACCCAAAACCAAACCGTTGATGAAAACATGTTGATGAACCTACACGTGCATTCACGAAAACAAATGAAAATAGCGAGAGCCGGTGAGGCCAGGAGCGAAGTACCAACCGTTCACCCAGTGGGAACTGCCGTCGCATCGACCAGAATGACTCGAGTATTTCTGCAAGGAGAAAAAGCGTGGAACGAACGTCCAACAATGGCCACATTTGATAACACGGGTGTACTTTTAATTCATCCCGTTCCGGCTCCGAGCCCGCTTCGATTTCAACGCGGCTCAAACAATCCTGGGAGTTTTTTCCCGTTTTCGCCGAGTTTCACACACACGCGTTTTACCCAGATCGAGATGGGATTGTTCGTCACAGATGATTGCGAGTATCGAGCGTCAATTGACGGTGTTTAGGAGCGCTACAGTTAGTTGACCCGGGGTCGTTGGACATCGGTGAGAGGTCCAGGGTCCACGGTCGAGAGGAGTCGACCGCGACCGTCGACCGAGGATGTGGAAAATTAGTCAACCGAGCTGCAGACTGCAGACGTCTTCGAGACCTCTCTAACTATTGTCATATACAAATATAAATATTTCTCCTTCTACTACGAAAGCTGGATAGTTAATTGATTATTGTCCCACCTCATGACGAATACAAAGATCTTTATACCAAAAAATATTTTTTCGCATCATGTTAGACTATTTAGTGATCCTGGCAAATGAATCACGTTGTATTTGTCAGCAACAAATCTTCGTGTCATCAAATCAATTTCACTCATCCCATTCACCTTTCACTACTCGTATTCATCTTATACCTACTGGAGTGGGTGTTTTATGTAGGAATACGTATGAATGTAATCGTCACAGACATATAAATAATTCCATTGCAAAGATGTGAATTGTGGAGAAATGGACAGGAGACTGTAGTATGAAACAGACTGATATTTTTCAATAGCTCATATGATCTGTAAAGTTCCTAAAACTCAGCAAGGAACAAACAAGGAGCCCTCTACTTGCAAATGGGACGAGAAATCGTACTTAACACGATTCGATCAATTATTTTTATCTTAATAATTTGAAAAACAACTTGTAAAAAAGTATAATCATTAGTGTTGTCACTTTGTTGCAGAAGAGAGTCTACGATAAGCCTAAAATGAAAACCTATATGAAATAAAAATATTAGTGTTAATTACTCTTGATATTTCATATAATTTTATTAACAAAAACTATTCAAGTTTAATTTTTTTTAATACTATGCTTAACATCTAATAAAAATATTTAGCTGACGTATTCAATTTAATTGAAATTAGTTAATTTTTTAGTTAAATTCAAAAGAACTCAAACTAGAATCACCTAAACAGCGTTTGTTCTATGAAGTGAGTTGTTTTGTAGAACGTGCGATGTCAAATTTACCTTGAAGCTATCCAGTTATTGTTTTCCAATAAGTGAACAGTCGTAACCGTAGATCAACGAAGATAACGTTAATTTTTCGTCGAAATACGTCTAATTAAGTTTAAATCGATAAGGAAGGTGATTTAAAACAGATGCCAAGGTCATCAGGAGACAGCTCCTCTTCAGGCACTTTTCATCGGTAACTGTTGTACAGACCAGCTGGTCTTAGCAGTAGCAAACTTCGATGTCATCAAGTCGATTATACTCACCTTTCACATGCATTCTACTTAAAATCCTCACCTAAATGGGTCTGTGCCATGTTATTATAAATCTCAATTTTCTTTCGCTTTGGAGAATATTCCATGGTAAATGAATCTTTCGAATCTTTAGGTGGCCAAGTTTTTCTTAACTTGATAACAAGAGGTAAACTATGCATTTTAACCCTATAACCTGCAGTAGACTAACTTTCACAAACCTCTTCAGATTATTTCTGGATATTCGTTTCCTTTGTTATTCTTATTCTTGAGCATTAGCTAAATTGTGTAAGGGGAATATGAGTGAAGGCGATTGTGATGAATGTACAGTGCAATGGATTTCATGAAATATGTCACAAAGATCAGCTGATTTGTAATTATTAATTTAAACGAACCATGTCTAAAATGAGAAATTATGAAGAGGGAAGTGTATTCATTGAACCACATTACCGGCCTTCGCGATTTGAAAAGCCGACCACACCAACCAACCGGCATCTCCTAGCCTTTGTCCACAAAAGCTACTCAAATTTCCCGCGTATCAACTTGGAATCTCTAATTTCCCCGCCATATTTTACCGCCCTCGTTTACGACTGTCGAATTAATACCGCTAATTTACGACGCGTGACGTCACTAGATTTACGCGACAAATCTCGACCTCTCGTAAAGGGGTGTCGTCGCGGAATTTGCATGCGATACCGGCAGAGGCTATCGGTTTTATTATGCAGTGACATCCCACCTTTACGAGCGACTTTTACTTTATTATTGGGACCGATCGCATAAAAAGCGCGGATATTTATGTCTGCCCGGTTTACGGCTAGCGACAATGAGCGGCACGGGAGGCCGCGAGGCGACGCCGCGCTAAATTATAATCCAGATGAGATTTAGAGCCGCCATGTTGGAGGTGTGGGCAGTGGGTGGTGCGCGACCGGCTCGTTAAACATTGTGTATTAGACGCTCGCGATTAAATGAAAAATAAAATCTCCACCGCCGCAGATGTGGACCGATAGTGCGGTGAGGATGGGGTACATGACTCTTTGCAGCCCTTCCATGGACCCGGAGTTTTCCCTACAAGTGCTTCGGTAGACCGATTATTTTATAAAATATGGCAACTCTATTCCTTCTTCATTGTTTTTCTAAGACTAAAAAATACTTTGTTACAACCTTCATGTCGTTTCAACCTTTAATGTATGCTCCCTATCGTTGAATGGGAAACCTCTATACAATTAACGATTCAGTTCATTGTAAATATCTGTAAATACCGAACACAATTACATTAAAACGCACCATTTGTAAGCATAAATCTACTTAATAAATAAAATGTAAACATATCAATAATACTTATATACTATTGATGTCAAATCCATTTCGTCTTTTTTGTTTATCTTCAACATCCGTTCGTCCAATAGCTGCTTTGCTACGCCGCTGCCAACTGAATTTGCAGCCCACAGGAGTTGTCGTGCAGTTATTATCAAACCCGATCTCTCACGTTTTGCATTTACTGCACCGCCGACTGAACCGGTAACTCACAGCAGTTCTGGAATCATATCCTATAGAACCCGACTCTTGCGTCTTGCATCCACTGCACCGCCAACCAAACGCACAGCCGATCGCAGCCGTCTCGCGGTCGCGTCTTCACTTTCCAGTCCCATTACCACCTGTTAATGAGGCAAATAACCTTTTGGTTTCCCCGATAACCAGATGCCCGTGGTCGTACCCGCGGTCTGCCGTGTTCACCTTTGGCAAGGGTCGCTCGACATTTGGACATGTCGCAACGCTTGTGCAATACAATTTGCGCGGATCTGTCTACGCTGATGGCATGCCGCCATTTTGTCGTTTAACTCCCCCCTCCGGAGGACTTCGCGTCTTGGGTACTAACAAGACAGTGGGAACAATGACGTTTTGACATCAGCGCCCGTTAGTGACTCAGAGTGAAATCAGATGTATTTTTCACTTTTGGACATTATTTATTCAGAAATATTTCTAGCTGTAGAGTTTATGTTATTTGAGATTTTGTTTTTCTAATAATGTTCCTCCATTCTAATTAGTAAAATCAATAGTTCAATAAATTCTTATTCTCTCCTGTGGTTGAAAAATAAAAAAATCCCTTCAAAATAAAAAATAAAAATCGCTTCCCTTAAAAAACATTTATAAGTCCTAAGAAATCTGTGGATTTGTCGTTGTGTGCTCTGCACTACAATATTAACCTCAGCAACAAGAATAAAAATAGTACCTATTATATAAAGCTTTTAAATGGTATAGAGTACAATCAATAGAATCACTAAATATAAATTTAGTGCTTTAGGTGAAGGAACAAAAAAAACTATTTTACTTTTACAACACCAAATGACTGTTTTCACAAAGAAACTGATGTGTATGTATGTGTACTAATGTTATGTACACTGATGTGTTTGATGTGTATGTACATCAAAGGAAGGGATAAAACTAACATTTACAAAAATAAATAAGAAAAGTAACAGTTGAGAATACTTGTTGCAAAAAGGTCAGGAACATTTGGTTGGCTTAACATAAGTAAATTCTTAGAATCCTTAAAACATCGATTCTTCGATTAAAAATTTCTAGCTTAATAATTTGCACATTAAATTAATAAAAATACAGTAAGTTTATCTTTCGTCAATTTAAACATAACCCATTCCAAACGCATCCATCGGCCTAGATGTTTGATCTCGGTTCCCAGTCCTGCGTCAATTAACGAATCAGTTCCCACCTCTCAGCGTTGTTCTCTACGCTCATGGAATCTTTACTGGCCATTAAACAAGTCGCCGGAAACAGCGTGCCGGACAAGAGAAACCATTTGTAGTCTCAACAACTTGAGTGATTACAATTTACAACTAACCTCAAACTGATTTTCGTAAATGTTCTCTTTATTTCATTGGAGTGTTATATCTCTCTAAATCCTTTCTTCAGACACAAAACGACATCTTTTTAAACGTTGATCTTATAGAATTTTTAAAGAAAAAAATATTGTGCTTTGTATTGAAACTGACATGTGCAACTTTGTATCGGACGGTGGAATGTTCTGTAATAATCTAACTACAGGGAGGTCACGAGTTGTGGATGTTATAAGGGATGATCGGTGGATGCGGTGTGTATTGATGTCCGCACTATTGAGAACTAGGTTCATCCGTAAAGATAAGCCTCATAATTAGAGGGTTAATAATTGAGAGGCGAAATTGTGGTTCTAATCTCACGTTAAATTGTAGGTTCCTTAGATGCCATTGACTGTTGAACTTTAAATAAATAGTCTTGCCTAGGACTATTATCGCACCACAATAATCCTACACACATTCCTCATTCATACTTGACTTAAAATACCTACCAGGATACTAGGCAGATCTCCATTTCAGTGATAAGTATCAAATTATCAAAGAATATAAATAAAATAGGTGTAAGCTGCGAGGTGTCACCTCTATGTCAACGATGTCCACAAGCATATTTATAATTCTTACTCACGCTCGAGGAGAAACGTTTGTCCACCTTTCCAGTGTCAAGACAAGTAAGATAGATCGTCAGTGGTGGAAACATAACCTAATTAAAATTCTTCATCCCGGTAATCGTCCCATCTTGCGTTTCGAGTTTAAAAAACTAAATCCCAGCCATCCGAGCAGTCAGGTGGATAGCTACGTTAATTATAATCAGTGCTACCAACCTTAACAGTGGCAATTAACCCGAAGGCCGCAGGCTTGCCAACATAATTGTCCGTATTTATTGCCAACATCCCGCAATTACAAATTACACGCTGAGGTTTCTGTTGACAAACGACATTCGGAAAACTTATTATTATCTCAACAACGCTGACTCTCTGGAAACTTTACTTTGTGAATACAATAATTGACGTTGTATTTTTAATGACGCTTTTGACCTCCGAATCACTCAGTGATTTAAACATGTTTAAATCTTTGTGTAGCTCTGTTCTTATTTGAAAATTATTTCATGGTTTTCGTTTGCCCGTGGTAACACTGGCTTTATGAAGTAGATGCGTTGTTGAACATTTTCAAAACATTTTCATCACATGCCATGGAACTGTGTATCGGAATATATTTCCACTTTAAAACAAAACAAACATGTAGTGGTACAATCAGATAGTTCAATCACACAGATATTTCATGCAAACAACTTCCAGACTAAAAAATAAACCTGGATTGTACGTTCGTTCTGACGGTAAATAAGAAACACTAAAACTAAATTGAAATTTAAATATCAAACTGCGATAATCCCGCTAAACCACTAACTTAGAGAACCGGAAACTCTCATTCGGAACCGGAATGTCCTATTTTCAAAAGTATTGTTTTCTAGGGGACAATTATTTTCTTAAGTTTGAGCTGAGAGGTGAAAAGGAGAAGGAAGTGAAACGAGGAGGTGGAAAGCGACAATTGAAAAAATCCAGTGAGCTGAGAAGGTTTGATAGATGGGGCCCGGACAGGGAGACGGATATTTCATTATTTTGAGCGAGCCCCTTCCCCTACCTATCACGCTGGCGAAATTTGGCCCTTCGCACCTCTAGCACGATACACATATCGGTAGTTGATCTTACTTTGTAGACGGATCCAAATCCTACGGTGGAATATTTATGTGTATTCGTCACTGAGGTGTTTTAATTACAAGGATAGATAAACCCTTTTTCATATTAAATTATTTTGGATAGTTTATTCATAGAACACCAATATTGTGTGGGTATCAAAACGGCGTTGGATGCATTCGGCACTTACAAAAGCGGACTATTCGGAATTTATTTCTGTGTATACTAAACAAAATCAACACATGTAGTGGTATCAAAGTTCTCATTTTCATGCACAATTAATAAAAATAAATAAGAAAACGTTCGTTGACGGTAATAGAAACACTAGTAAAACTGAATTTTCAAATACGATAATCCCGCTAAACAGAAATAAAAATTCATTCTCAGTAAATATAATGTTTTCCATAGACAATATTGAGTCTTGTTTCTCATAACAAAATAGTGAAATAAGCTAAAAAAAATAAACTAAAAAGGTGAAAAATTGAATAGAGTTTTAAAGTTTCTAGGATCCAGACTGGGGAAGTGGATTGCATTTTAAACAAACTTGTATTAGAGAGTTCTATCACGACGCTAGACCAATTTAAATTTTCATACATAACACATATGGCGTCTATTTTGTACAAAATCAAATCCTGTAAATATAATAGTAACGAGACTAGACATCCAACCCATTATAATGTGTAATAACATTCACCTGTATTTCATATAGTAAAACAATAAATCCTGTAACTTCATAATAGTCAGACAAAAAGACATCTGTAAATTCATAACAGATATATGACATGTTCCCATTCATAAAGTAAAAAGACAATAGACATTTAACTTCATATAGTAATAGACAATAACTCCTTAAATTCATAATGAGTATATAAACTGAATCCTGTAACCCATTCATATAGTAAAAAATAACATCCTAAACCCATTCATAATAGTAAAGACAATAACATTTTAACCCATTCATAATGGGAGTATGAGACAACTAGATCCTGTAACCCTCATAATAGTAACGGGAGACAACTAGACATCCTGTAACCAATTCATAATGGGAGTAACGGGAGACAACTAGACATCCTGTAACCCATTCATAATGGGAGTAACGGGAGACAACTAGACATCCTGTAACCCATTCATAATGGGAGTAACGGGAGACAACTAGACATCCTGTAACCCATTCATAATGGGAGTAACGGGAGACAACTAGACATCCTGTAACCCATTCATAATGGGAGTAATGGGAGACAACTAGACATCCTGTAACCCATTCATAATGGGAGTAATGGGAGACAACTAGACATCCTGTAACCCATTCATAATGGGAGTAATGGGAGACAACTAGACATCCTGTAACCCATTCATAATGGGAGTAACGGGAGACAACTAGACATCCTGTAACCCATTCATAATGGGAGTAATGGGAGACAACTAGACATCCTGTAACCCATTCATAATGGGAGTAACGGGAGACAACTAGACATCCTGTAACCCATTCATAATGGGAGTAATGGGAGACAACTAGACATCCTGTAACCCATTCGCTTTACAAGAAAATGAAATCTCCTCCCTATAGTTGCATGTTACTAGAGTCAATGAATCAATTAATAAATACATACAAACACAACTATGTTCATTAGTCCAGTACTGTAGTATGTTCTTGAAGCACTGCTATAAGGTTGAAACCGTGATGTCAAGGACCTACAAGTTGTTCAACTGGTTGCCGCGTCAGCAGAAGCATAGGGATTAATTTGGAAACAAAGACCACGAAAATATTTTAAGGTGATAAAAAACGTAATATAACACCCATCCGAGGCTATTGTTGGTTTTAATTGTGTCCAGTACGAAGCAGGCGGCATTCTCTGGCCGACACCTCCCAGCCACAAACCGGACGGCGACAACCTCGCCGATATTATCTCCTCGACAATGCTTCATTTTCAATATCGTATTTCTAGTTTTTGTTCTCCCGGACCCAAGTAATTATTTTTTGTCCGATGTTAATCTATCCTTGTTCCAGGAATGAGTAAACATCGGGTTTGATTATTCCCGCTGGTTTGATTCGGTGTGGCGGTCATAATCGAAACTGTTGGCCTTAAATTATCCAGAATTTATAAATTTATTGGGCTGTCCTTTCGTTTTTCACGTTGAAGATATTGTGGTGTAGGCCGAGTATCACAATTTGAGGTCAATGTGTAAAGGTTCTACTATCATTTCTTGAGACAGGGACCCAGTCTTTCAGAGTATTTTTTAACCTGAGTATGAGTATTGGAAGCGTGTGATGATTTTGATGGCATTATGTGTCATTATTGCCGTAAAGTATAAGCTATTCATTTAATATTAGAATAATATAAAAATATTCATAAGATATTAGAATGAGACGGTGGCGTCGTCTTGTAATCCAGCTACTTGGAGGTCACGAATTGTCGATAGTTTTGATTGATGATCGGTAGATATAACGTTCTCTTGTGTGGATTTATAAACATGTCCGCCCTATTGAATACTACGTTAATCCGCCAAGACCATCCTCATAATTAGACCAGTTCGTAATTCAGAGGCAGTGGTTCGGATTCCACGAATTTCGGATAGTTATAGCCTAAGTCTAAGCAACGGTAGGTTGATGTTACATTACCTGGTGTGGAATATCGTCCGCACTGATTGAATACTACTTTTATCTGCAAGTACAATCCTCATAATTAGACCAGCTCGTAATTCAGAGGCAATATTATGTTCCGGATCCCACGTTAAACTGTAAGCCCCTTAGTTGCCATCGGCTGTTGGGCTAACAGTCCTGTCTAAGTTAGCATTAGTCAGTAACAAGAATACAAGATCGCGCCACAATCATCTTACACTCAATTCTCATTAACACTTGGCTTCAAATATGTACCTTGTGGTATGGTTGCCATTTCAATAATCTAATCTAATTTATCATAACTTAATGCTCAAAGTCAGCTGGACCCAGACCGGAGTTGATCAGATTATGGAGTGTCATAACTACTATGCAGTGCCAAGACCAACACCACATAGTTCCAATACAATCATCTCACAAAATAATCCCTTAAACTTATTAGGATTTAAAAGTATTTCTTCGTTGCTTTTCTTCCTTATTATTCATCGTAAGATTCGATCGATGTCTCAGTTTGAAATATTGTAGAAACCAATCACCGTAACAAAACATATCGCTATATTCATCATTCAAACAAGCCTGTCCGAGACCATGGGATTTCATCGGTCGCTTCCTCACACGGAGCAGACAAAACCTTTCCCGCTCACCCCCATACAAGGACAATTTCCAATTTCCATAAAGCTCGTCCGGGGACCGTACAAATTGTATGCAGCCCATAAGTATCCACCGGCAGATCCACGGGGCGATAGGGCCAATAATTGCTAGGAACATTGTTCGCCGCCGGTAAATGTTGTCAATTATAGTGAAATGTAGATACGCATTTGAAGGCGTGATGCCCATTTGATCCATTCGGCCTTATTTAAATGGCGGGCGCGGGGAGGGGTAACTCGTTACGTGCTCTATCCACCTCTCTTGTCAGTTTTAATGGTCGATACTTGTTTATTTAAAGCGCCGCCTAGCGGAGGGACGGGGAACCAGTCCACCGCGGGGAATAAGAAGAAATGATTCCTGTATTTGAAAATGGATTGGGATCCGAGCGGGCCGCATCAATCTCCGCGATGCAAAGTACCTTTCCTTGTCCGCTTCTTTTCGCGGGTGGAAAAAGTCTCGTTTTTGTCCCCAAAGACAATGCGTATGCAAATAGGACGATGGGCCGATATTGATAAGCCTTCAAAATGACTGTCTTTGTCCCGCCGAAACTAAAGCTCGGATAAATGTGTGTATTAAAATTCGAACCATTAGAATTTCAGATCGCTGTCTACTTTTTGACCTTGTTCGCTCTTATTAGACCCCGGTTTTCAAGGGGAATTTCAAATCCCGCATTACGATACTCGACTGACGAATGACGCCCTGCTGGCCATGATTCATTCCCGTTTCATATTTATGGACGACTTATTCCGGTTGAAAATTTCCCATTGTTTTGTTTTCTTAATCTGGACCAAAACAAATAAAGGAGGCGCTTACAAACAAAACACGTGGGAGTGATACTACCAGCAACTATAAAACTGAATTTCATCTAGCAATGAACCTTTGAAAGGGATACGTTTTATAACACCTCAAGGATGTGCAACCATTTCAGGTTCTTAAACTATTTATTTACAAAATAGAATCATATTAAATCAATTTTAAAATTTTCTTAGTTTTTCTCAATATTTCTGTTTTGGGATAGCTCCCTACTGTTGTGAAACGGGGGGTTATATGAGATTATCAAAATCATAATCTGTTTTATAGTGTCCTCATTTGAAGTCTAGAAGCATAGGTTCACCCAAGTTGTTCTCAATAATTTTCTGAGACTTTGAGCGTAATCAAAGTCATCAAGTTTTACACACAATGCAATGACTAACCGTGTATTTAACCATCGCACATCGCATATGATGTTTATCGTAAACAAAATAACCACAATTACACTCAGTGCAGCCAATACTCTTGTACATATCCCACACCACATCATATACGATGATTATAGTTACCAAAATAACCACAATTACACTCAGTGCAGCCAATACTCTTGTACATATTCCACACCACATCATATACGATGATTATGGTTACCAAAATAACCACAATTAATTGCACTCAGTGCAGCCAAAGCCCACGACCACATCCCACACCAAATTCGCATGCGACGTTTATGATAACCAAAATAACCATAATTAATTGCACTCATATCAGTGCAGCCAATGCCCATGTGCATATCCCACACCACATCACATACGACGTTTATCGTAACCAATTATCCCGCGGTCGTAAAGGCAGCGAGACGCGCTCGCCCGTGCGTTGCGACTTGCTCATAACGCCATTATTTCATTCCGCCTTGGCGCAACCGCAGCGCATTATGTTCGGTCGATTTTTTGACTCTGACAAAGAAATTACTAATGAAACCCAGTACGGATAAATGTCACAAGGACGTGCCGCTCGAGCACGGAGATAAGTGTGCTTTTTGCTTTCCTAATATGTTCTTAATGTCGTTGGTTCCAGCTCCAGCTGATCTAGCTTTGCGTCTGGAACTGAGTAAATTGCCCGAGCCTGGGATTCGGTTACGCAAACTACATTTTACTCATTCGAATATATGTCATGTGAAATATATTTAACAGTTTTTACGTTTTAATTTTTGTTCGCCCTCAGTTTGATTCAAGAAGAATTATATTTTAAAGTGATGCTATGTATAAGTGTTTTAGTAAACAGAAATAACAACGGTACTAATTGGGCGTATTAAATCTGTTATAAAATAAAAGATGAGGGTACCCATAAAACGTTATAGGTTGATGGATAAAAGTTGATGTAACTCATTAAAGTTATGATGAATTAACCCTAGGATTACCATGAAGAATAACCCCAATGAGTATCATCTTTGGTTTTATTCAACGACTTTATTACCTTTTTCCGTAATTTTCCATAAGTTATAGTTCCCTATGATCAAATTCATCCTCAATTTTATTGATAAGACGTTCGCATTATGTATGTGTCTGGTCGTTCAAGAAACGTCATCGGTGCCACGCTTGCTTCATAAACATTCAAGGCTAAAGTATTTCAATTTCACCTCTCCTGGTCCTCACCGATATTCCCCACATCTACTGTGCAGTTCCACTTCTGTTATACAATATTTGCATTAACACTGCGGTACCTTTATACTGACCTTGCCAATATCCATCAAATCTCCGGACGCAATTGCTCTTCGATTATACAACATTTACATATTGTACTACCCTAGTACCAACCTGACCTTACCAATATTCCCCGCGTTTGTGTCCTACAATATTTGCATCTGCACTACCTGGTGCCAACCTGACCTCGCCAATATTCCCGCCGGATGAGCCATATGGTCCCGGATGAATGGATGTTGCCGGACCGGTTCTCCGTCATCCGTCATGCAGGCTCGGGTCAGAGGCCGCGGAGGGACGGGCCGGACTCCTGGTGTGTGCTCGGTGACGCTTTATACTGTGATTAATCAAGGTAAAACTACCTAGACCGCCCCCGTGCCTCCCCCTGCAGCCGAGCCCGCTCCTCGCTACACCTTCACCTGACCTCACTTGTCGATATTACCTGCGTTTTGGGGAAATGGCGTACTTCATAGAGAAATCGACTAAGTATATACCAGTGCGTACAATTAATGAATACAATGACATGTCTTCCTCCTACCGGCTGCGACACAAGCAGCATGAGCATACAGACAAAAGGCGTCGTAATGGCATTTGAAATATCTGATGAAACAGTTTGAGCCACGTTATACAAAGATGTTCAACTTAACATTATAGCTATATCGTCCGCGAATAAAAAAAGGGTTGACTGGTAATCTGGAGTTTATCGAAGTTAGGTGAGTTTAGTTCAGTTACTTACAAGGAAGAGAATAGAACCAAGAGTACTGCCATGTACAATACCATACAAGTGAAACATCACTGGGAACGCCATTAGAAACGGTTAAGTCGGTTGACGAGATAGCAGTTTAAAATCTATTATTGTAAATGTATAACGTGAAAATCTCTCTAAATTATTTTACCTGTAATAAAGAAAATTTGACATCTACAATAATACTTCGGAAACATAAACTTATATTTCATGCTTTTTCTCTGACTCAGAAAGTAAATTTTTATTAGATGACGCAATCATATGAACAAATTTAATAAAAAATTCCGATATATTTAATTATTACAAATTACAAAAATATAACTAAAATTATAAACCTCAAATGTTAAACTATAAAGTGTGAAAAGTTCAGTCTCAAGTATAAGTAATAAATGTTGTGACAATACATTATCAATGCAGTGATACTAATCTAAAATTGTTCTAAGAAAACAAACATAACAAAAATGTTTGTAATTACTTCTTTGTGGGAAATAGGTTAGAGTGTGGATATGTCCAAAGGGAATATTTTCGGTTCTTCTAAACAGCTGTTCTTTTATATTCAATACAGTATCTCTAGTAGTTCCAATGGATACCTTTTCAAATTTTCATCTTACAAATTACCAACGCCCCCCCCCAGAGCTAAGACATATCCATGTCAAAAATAACACTTAATAATAGCAAAACAAAACAAACATAAGCATGCATTTTGAACGGTGTGTAAAACAAGACCCAAATGAAATGTACTCGTTCTTATGCCGATGGGGCTCAAACACGAATATAAAAATATAATGTAGCAATAAATATTCTTCAGCAAATATTAGCCCCGCTATTAAAGAGAGCTATGACACGGATTGACTTTACACCCCGACCTAAGGGATGTTTTGCCCTTTGCCCTACAGGGCGGAAGGGTTGAGGTTGCAGGGTTCATCTGCATACAATACCCTGGGCCACGGGCTTTCCTGTTCACCCCTAAGCCCTTGCCGGCCAACTCTTGCTGCGACTTCAAGGTTCATTTACATAAGCCCAATATCCTTGCCCTCGCCTAAATGTCCCTGTCATTAATACCTTATAAATGTAATAAAGATTTACTTCTGTGACGTGTCATTTAAAATGGTTTATACAATAAAACTCCTCCACCGCTACTCCTTTCATAAATAAATTAATAGGATACATCAACCAGTCATACTCAACTACATGAATGATACGCTTTAAAGGAGACATTTGATTTACATTTTATTTAAAATCATTTTCGTTGAATGATTACTCTTTCTTTTAATTAACTCCGAAAGAATACCAACGGTCATTATAAAATTTAATCCATTACAAACGAGGAGTGAATAAAACATTGCCTTATTCACTAATATGTTTTGAGGTTTTTGAAATGGAAACATTTACCATAAGCGCATAAGCGATCCTATTTTCGTGTAAAATTTAATAAGGTTTTACTTTTCTACTTATTTTTCAAATTGCCAAACTATGCAAAATGATGCCATCGTGATCCTTAGTTAGTTCATTCCCCAAAATACTCTACACTAGTTCTTAGTAGTTAGTGGAATTTGGTGACTTTTTTATACTAACCAGTTTTAATTCTGGTGTTGTTATTATAAAATGTTTATCTGTTATTATAAACCTGTTATAATTAATTAGTAGCCCGAATACAAAAGCTATTGAATTTGACAAATAGACTCTCCGGATTTTGACCTGCAACCTTTGGATTCCGAGGCTAATATATTTATTACAATAATGTAACAAGGAATAGGATTCCAATATTAAGACTATTTTTCAAACTTTTGACATGGATATGTCTTAGCTCTGGGGGGTGGGTGTTGGTGATTTGTAAGATGGAAAATATATAACAGGTTTCCATAGAAACTACCAGAGCTATTGTATTGAACGTTTAGTAAAGTACAGAAGAATAACAGCTGTTTCGATGAACTAAAAATATTCCCTGCAGACATAGCCATTATATGACCTATTTCCCACAGGGAAGTAAATACAAACATTTTTATAAGATCAATAACCAACATAACTCTGAAATCATATCCATTGTTATCGAACATAACTTCATTTAAAATCAACTCTACCAAGTTTAGGGGATTTCCTAAACAGATTTCCTTTGCCCATACTATACTATACCAAACAATCGCAATTGGCAACAATCAGAAGGAAGAGGAAGTCAAGTGTGTTTCCCCGACCCTTCCAGGCTCAGACCCATTCAAACACGCTGATTAAGATTCCTCGCATACGGATAAACAAATTGAAGGAGTCGGTCGCCCTTGCATCTTACATTTACGACGGGGGTTGGCGGGTTGGGGGCAGCCCAGGGGAGAAAAATTGACTGCAGACGTGAGTTACATTTTTACTCCGTCCAATTCGCCGTTGTCGGTCCGCATACTTTTCACCTTGTTTATCTTTTCCCACATCGCGGAATTGGGAGACAGTAGTGCTCGGGTACGTGTGGTTTTGGCCATTTGTACCTGCGAGAACGGAAATTACCAGTCTACTCCTCAAGTGAAGTTTTTGCACTTTTCAAGTGCTGTATAATTTGGGCTAATGCATGTATCCTTTACTGGTACTGTTTATTTATGAATGCAATTCCTTGGCTTTTGTATGGAAGCTACTTAAAAAATAAGTTATTGATCAGTTTTCGATCACCTTGGAAAACACTTGCAGAAAATTCCAAAACGTCCCCCAAACGAGAGCCCAGCCGTTTCACCACTTCTCTCCCCAACCGACTTTCCATAATCCAGCACTTATCCACGGTGCGTTACAAGAACAACGCAGCGTTTACCGATGTTTACGCGACCAACAGCGGCGTGTGACGTGCGTTACGCGTTACATAACGTGCGGATAAAAACCCGGAGAAAGCTGGAACGCACGATTGTGCGGGAAAGACATCGATGATAATTATAATAGAATACGGTGACTCGGCGATTCGGTGTGTCTGCGTTGTGGTTGGTTTGACTGTTGAGAAATAGGAAATCGTGGACAGTATACCTAACTACTTGACCAACCTTTTTACATGAGACAGTCAATGCAGAGTCAGAAGCCTATGGAATTATTTATACAAATTATTATAGTGGACATTTCAATGCACGATTAGCTAAAGACGTTTCTCGGCGTTTCAATATCTGGAATCTGTTCCCATCCTCAGGTGAGCTGGAACCTACATAGTAAGAATTTACATACTGTAATCTTGTTTCGTTCTAGGTTTCAACTCACCTGAACACGGTAACAGCTTCCAGATCCCGAGACATCTTATAACTTTGTTTCACTACACATTATGGAAAACTTTCGCAATAATAGTGTAAATAACGTAAAACTCACAATCACCGGCAATGAGTTCCACATAAATTGTTTTTTGGAATGTTTATTAAATAATATCTTAAAATATACAAGAGGAAGTGTGTGTATTTGTTTGTATGTTGCCTATTGACGCTTGAAAGATTATAATAAAACTTTCGGCCATTATTAAGCATTATTCGAGGATGGTTTCTGTGAAGTTTGGTGTAAATCCGTCTAGAGAGGTCCGACCGAGAGGGCATAAAAACGCGCGGTGTCAGGTTTCAAATAAAAAGTTTTATTCCTCACGTTAATATTTTACAGTTTTAGGAGATTATGTATTATGATTAAGAATCCCATGTTTATATGTTGGACAAATAAAAAATAATTACAATGTTTATACATATAACGTTTATTATAATCATCAGCTGTTGTATATTTTTATACTTTTCTTTCGCGAATTTTTCCAGCGAACCTAAACAGAAACTAATTGATCTGTTTTGTACATCGCTGCAACACGCGACGAGTAACGCTACTTACAAATAAACGTGGATGAAATTAACATTAACTCATGAAACAGACCATTTTAATAAACAATAAATGGAATCGAAATATATAGCTGGATCTAGTGAAAAGTAATTGGAAAGAGGTCGGAATCGGATGCAAAGCATCAGACGGAGAAGGGCGTGTATCACAAACGTCCAAGTGACGGCGCCGAGGAAGGAATGTGGAACATGCAATAAACATTGAAACAATGTGACAGAGGAATTCTTGGATGCTATCGGGTATTAGAACCCGCCATATTGGATACAACCTCCCGTCC
The DNA here is from genome assembly GCA_023375725.1 of Nephotettix cincticeps. Classification (NCBI taxonomy): domain Eukaryota; kingdom Metazoa; phylum Arthropoda; class Insecta; order Hemiptera; family Cicadellidae; genus Nephotettix; species Nephotettix cincticeps. The sequence continues at coordinate 45,696,245 of CM041785.1, forward strand.
AACCGGCGGATTAAAAAATTAATCGGGATTAACATAGACATCGAGGTCCCCGACTCACCGACTCACCCCGCGAAAGGCGTAAAACATAAATTTGTTAAGAAACAACAATAAAGCCTCCCCCGGCAAGACCCCTCTAAAAACTCGATGGGGCGAGCCTTTTGGGAATAATCTCCATAGGGCAACAGAAAGGAGATTTGTTTCTGGTCCCCTCAGCTCACCTCGTCCCCTTTCGCTCTGAAATTTATTGTATAACTATGTCTTCAGGCTCGACCGGGCTCTTATTAGGAGGGTGGCGCTGCTGTAATCTTACATAAAACGTAATGCAAAGATAAAGGAAACCGAAAACACGGAAACTCGTCCGCGTCGGGGTGGAAAAACGAAGCTTGAGGGATGTGGTGGAGGAGGGGGAGGATTGTGAAAAATGGCGCCTTATTTCAGCCGAGATTAGGCGGGTTAATGCGGCGCGACGTGGAAGCCAACACCTGATATTGGCAACACTGCGTGACGTGGCGAGGGCACTACTGGCAGCACTGCTGCTAACATGTATGGAATATTGGCAAAACTGACTAAAACCATTGACAAGACACATTGATAATTTAATTCCAAAAATATCTTTTCAGTTAAGATTTGGTTGCCATTTAGAATTAAAATTACAACAAAATATAAAAAGAAAACTGTTTAAGACATTACCCGACTGCACCATTGTACCGAATTTCATAACAATTGAGCCATTCGTCAAAATGAGTACACAAACTTATACAAATATAGACATGAAAGCAAATACCACTGTTTTAAAGTCAGAGAGTCTCAAACCAAATACTGTAATTGTTTCACTCTCATCTTGAATTAAAAAAATTGAATACAACATTTTCTCTATACACTATGCACTTTTGAAAAAAGAAAGAAGAGAATACAAAGATAAGAGTAAAAGAGGGTAGAGTAAGTAGTGTAGTGTAAGTACTAAAAGCTAACTGCTGTATATACAGATTAGGTTTTCCAATTAATACTTCCAACGAAATATCCACGGCGATTAAACACTAGAGACATAGCTGTTGCACACATCTCTACCGCAGCCCCTTACTTTACTATTCAAACCCCGAAAGTGTTACAAATAGGAACTCGCCGATGCGATAAATGAACCGCCAGAGGCCTGAGGCGCAAACACCTCTCACCCGGCGATAGCTGGACCATAAACGAAAGGTCGAATTCGTTTTGTTTTCCCCTCTAATGAGAAAATAAAGACACAAATTGAGCGTAACAAGGCGAAGGTTTGCAGATAGAATCGAGTATAACTCTTGACGGCGTGTTGGTACTAATTGTTGGTCTTCGCTTTCGTTCCGGTCACACCCGGGACAGTTTAACACGATCGGATGTTTTGTATAAACCCTCGGTTAAATAAGATACACTTTAACTTACACAGTTATCAACATGAAAATGGTAGGTTCATTTATTTCTCCACTGCAGTTTAAATATTTTTAGTATTTATTTTATATGATAGTCCCTCAAGCTATAATCATCCTCAAAAAACAAAAATAAATATACAGTAGTTGATTTTTCATGGTCCTTCGAGCCGGATTAAATGAAAATCAATTGGAGCTGAATAAAATTCATTCACTAACCAATTGTCAGAAAGTTGTATGACACTGCGTAAGAAGGGGAAACAATTAAGAACAATTACGTACGATAGTTACAAATTTATTGCTTGTTGTATTATTTACAGTAGTTTTAAATAAACTAAATTACTCTACAATTAAATACCACAGTAATCTTCTAAATGCAGAAAAAGGAGCAAATCTGCGTTTTTATGTGATATGTTAAGTGAGGAAACATATTTACATTCAATAACGGGAATGAGACCCATTCAAAGAATACAATATGACTATTGCTACATAATAAATACACTAGGTAGTTAAGTCACATTCCTCCGGATTCAACTAGGACGAATAAACCTAGAATGTTTTGTGTTTCGGGATAGTTAACCGCGGGGCACGTATCTTGCTTACAGAACCCATTGGCAATAGGAACGGTATCAGATCAACAGAACACCCTCAAGTTCCCAGATAATCTGCTTGCATAGCCTAATTAGCTTTGTGTTTACGTTCCAGATTCAGGCCTACAGTTATTGATCACTAAATACTCTCTTTATGTTACGTCACCAGTTCAAGTACGTGTTCAAATTTAGCTCGACTTAAGGTCAGATGTTATCCACCTCAAGTGCATTTTATTTATCCGTCTCGAAGGGCCTACGTAAGTAAGGTATTGCATTAAAGAGTGTGCTCATACACACATAAGCGCAACCGATTCAAAAGCTATCCCAGTCTAATCTGTTGTTCTTTTATCAGAATGGCGGAAGATATTTCTTTTCCCTCGCTTTTTGAGGGGAGATAATGGCGTTGGTTTCGGGGATACGTTCGGCCTGGGGCCGATTTTAAAATGAGATTAGGGTCGGAATTAGTTTGTAAGCTGGTGATATTTTATAGAACCGGAATCGTCGATTCTTGACGGTAGGGTTGTCCACGGTGTGAGTCATACAGAGGGTGATGATTCGCTTATACAGAATCAGGATATATCGTCGAATTTAGATCAAAATAGAATTTGCTGAGTGTTATTTATGTTGAACTATAAATTATCTATTAATATTTTGATTCATTGATTATGCGCTCTGTGTTTGAAACATTCTGTACACGGATAAAAAGCAAAAACATAAAATAGCATGATTCATGTACGGTAACATTGTCCATTAGGAAAATGATGCAAGAAATCTATACTGGCAATGGATCTTAAAGTACAGTATTAAAACTTAAAATTTCTTAACAATTGTGTGTGATTAAAGTTGTGCAAACTACTCCTACCATTAACAGCTTCGGAAGGCCTCAGATCTCCTTGTAACACGTCCAAGATCGCACAGAGCGCGCGCTGGTCGGCACCGATCGTTGTGATTGGCGGATACTGGGCTCATAACATTACACGACCGAGCGGTTTGCATAGCTGGTTAATTACAGACCTCGGGTGATTCCATTCACGCCAGGATTTGGTTCTTCCGGTGTTGCGCCGTTGTAAGTTTGTCTGACCTTTTATAGAGAGTTTGTAATGTGTTCGACTACAATAATCAATATTCTGTGAAATCGAAGTATAAATGATTGTTGATTACTGATATGTTTTAAAAACATTAACCGCCCACCTCGATGGACCGTGGTCTTGTGTTGTGAATTGAGTGGCTTGTGTCTCATAGGATAGCTTGAAATGTCCAGAACGCTTCATTGTCATATGCGATGCCATATTACTTCGTTCGTGATTTGACCAGAGACATCGGCAACTTGTAAGAGGATATTGTTGAACGAAATATTACTGACGTTCAAAATCCAGTCTTTTCATTGTTCTTTAACCGATACAAGACACTCTTCAAAATTAAAATCTCCACAAAATCTTTTTGATAGCATTGTTTTTTACCTTTTCCCTCTCATAGTTAACGTATCGAAACGAAGGTAAGGGGAAGTCTACACCTGGAAGTGTGTATAGATACCACACTTCCTCCGGACCTGAGGCCGTCACTATATCAACTGAGCCACCGACTAATTAAGATCAAACTCATAGCATAGCTTTGAGCACCAGGGACTCAAAGATATCATTTGTGTTAACGGAACATTAGAGTGTTAAAGTCTTAAAAATAACTTCCCACGTTGCGCATCAACTCATAACGAGGAAGGCGCGCAACGGATTGAGACATTTAGCAGTTTACAGGGAGGCGTTTATTTAATAAATATCAAGCGCTTTACCAGCTACCGAATCATTTTCCACTGATGTGGCAATAACCAACCGGGTCCAAATCGCTAATAAATATCCACCCGGCGACGGAATCATTAAGGTCATTTCCTGCAGCAGATTACGCCCTATTCTCCGTCGGTGAAGATTTTAGGACAGGCGCAAGAAACGAGTTTATAATACCGTAAAGCTAGCTGTATTTGCTGATTGCGCTTTCCTAATGCTCCCCCGGAACCATGGCGATTGGTCGCTAACTATCTGCGGGATTGGGTCGGGAGACGAGAGACGAGAGATCTCGCTCATTGCGGCCGATAGAAACGCGATTCCCAGCAACTGGAAATTGCCCAGTTTTCTACCCCGGAATTATTAATCAGATTGGATTTTCGCGAGTGTTTATTTTCCGTCCATTTCACAACTCGGAATCCACGTTCGAGAAGTCTCGGGAACTTAAAGTTTGCTTAAGATTATGACTTTTTTGGTATTACGACGTTCCTTGGTCAGTAAATAAATAATATTTTATGGGGATATTAAAGTGTTGAAGAATAACATATATAATACACAGATCAATTTTCCAAAAAATATCATTAACACTATTTAAAAGCCATGTAACTACAGAGATAGACCTTTGTCAAGTTGGATGTATCCACTGATCATGGGAATATTTTTTTAATCTAGTGAAAGTCTTAACGTCTTCATCACCACATCGTCCCAATCCACGTCGCCCCGCTCCGCTCCGTACCGTAAATCCCAAACAAAATCAAACCAAACCCATAACTCGCATCGCCAATAACGAACCAGCTCCGGCGGTCATTTGAATAATAAAACCTAATTCCTCTTTGCCATAAACCAATTAGAATATCCGATAAATTACCTATGGTAATTACCGTCGGCGTGATTAATTAACAGGCCGGTATTCGGGGACCATAAGTCACCGTGAGGTCCCCGGGGGGCCAGCCCCAGCTTTGTGAGGTCGTGGTTTCTCCGGCATTGTCTTGTGTCACCTGCGAGGGCCTCGGACCTCGCCCGGACCCACCCGGAGACAGTCCGACGTCCTCGGGGTGGCGAGGGAGAGAGAGCGGAGGAAAAAATCGTTAGCTAATCGTCCACGTCCGAGTGAACTGTGAATGGCCTCACACCTGGCCAGTGGAGGGATGTGAAGAAGAAATCTGCGGCCTTCCTTGAGGCTATAACATGATTATTTTTTTATTAACATGTCCATCGAACCTGATGGGGTAAACGGGTAAGACTCGCGTTCCACGAACATAACTGAATAAAATGTATTTCAGTTTAAATAGTAGCAACATCAGAATTTACAAATTAAATCTTCGTTAGTGGCACTGTATTTGATTTTATTGAGAAAAATGTTAAATTATATACTTCATTACTCCTCACTTGATAGTCTTTAAAATACAATTAATTAGTCGTTTCCTTTAATAGCCACTACAACTTAAAATCTTCCCAAACCAAGTAAAATAATTTTAACGACGCAAGAACAAACCACCCGACGCAAGAACAAACCTCCCGACGCAAACACAAACTTCCCTCATGGCCGGGTCTCACGCTCTCGCCCGCACACGCGTGACGATATGAACGTGGCTAATCGATCCATTATTACACGACTAGCGACTGTTGGAGAAACAGGGAAATCGAACGCGGTCGAGTGTTTCGGCACGCTTTGCCTAGGAATTAGTTGGGTTCGATGAAGGAAAACTGACGAGGAGTTTCTTAACGTCTATCTGGGCTTGCTTGATTACCATGTCATGTTACACTTTTGAAATACAGATGGTTCTGCCACCCGCGATATGGGAGGCAACTTTTAACAAATGAACACTTAACGGGTAGAGATAAACTGGTTCATGGCGGTGCACGACCCGGTTTGGAAAACTCTAAACCACATCAAGTCTTGGCGTACCAAAGGGCAAAACAGATTTTCAAAAATGGAGTCTCTTTTCAGATGATGGCAATACATTGTGTGAGTTCACGATTCCTAGCACCTGATTACACCTGGTAAAGCCATATCAGTCGCTAATTTATAGAAAAGACTAACAAGACTCCGGATACGGATTTAAAATACATACTAAATTTAACATATTTTTGGGGTAGTAACATCTATGCTGAGCGGACAAAACGATCGTTGTAATATTGGAAAAAGTGAGGTATGCATTGCTTTCACTCTGTAGCCAGCTCATAACGTTTACAAATGCGGCATCCGTCAGACGATGGTGGGAAAAATTACCTAAACTTATGTTCGCTCCATGGTCCTCACGTCATGTTGATAAGTAAAACGCTGTAAGTCAAAATGATCGCAAATAAGATGTTTAAATACCAATGACCGACCTACTAGAAACCTACCTTACAATATTATGAGAATGCACTACTGTTAGTACTAGAACGAAAATGTTGACTGTCGTAGTTTTCGCTGCTTATACTAACTCGTTTACACCAAAAACTTTTACCTATACTCATTCACAACAGTAGCTTGTCGTGTAATACAGCTGCTTAGAGGTCAAGAATAATTACGGATTGTTATTTATTATAATCGATGACCGTTGCTCCTGATATTCTCTGGCGTGGATTAACGTCCGCACTATTGAATACTACGTTCATTTGTAAGACCACGCTCATAATTCGACCAGTTCGTAATTCAGAGGGAAAATTGTCATAGTTCTTGAAACTGGGTAAAATAAACTGAAAATGTGTTGATATTGTAACTCCTACCGAGGTAGCTTTAGTCACGTGACCATGGCTCCGTAGTCACGTCTAGCCCTGGGACAAACAGATGGTAGATATAAACAAAGCCGCTTGTTCCTCGGATGCATACTAATCTGCCCACGGGAATTAATTGTTCTCAGGAGATTTATCGGCTGTCCGTCTCCGAGCCAGACTGCTTGGCTTTCGTGGTCACATCGCGGCATCAGGCCCTAACATCCCTGGGTGTATGAGAACTGTCCACTTGAGTGTTAATATTTTAACCATAAAGGCCAATGATAAATATCTTTATGGTAAACAATTTTGATTTCAAGCAATCCGATTAGTCTCAATTTTAAAATTCGTGATTGAGGGGAAGCAGGTGTACGAGTTTTTAACATTGCTCTCACGGGTGGCGGACTCGATGAACGATGCGTAGTGTTACGTCTGTACCGAGGTCGGTCGGTTGCTCGGATAACCACTCAGCCTCGCACAATATCCGACCAATTACCGACGTCGTGATGATCCCGCAACCCTTGTTCTAATTACGACTGCCACGACTCATGTGCTAAGGTCGCTCATTATCACACCCACGTCATTACACATAATTTTCACTTTGCGATCACAGGCGGTCGATTCATCGTCCTTTTCACGACGATCCTCGTGTCTTTCGTAACCTGTAATTTCGCATTGTCGAATATTTGCGACGGGGTCCATCGATTTACCAGTTCGATTGCCTCAGTCATTCGCATATCTGTGATAACGGATTGTATAATTTCGTATCGGCGAAGATTTGTTACGTCTCTCGATATTCCAATTCGATTGTTCGGTCGTTTCGTTTGTCTTTAGCCACGGTAGAATTTGACATTTTCTAATATTTGTTGCGTCTCTGAGTTTATCAATTTTATCACTTCGGTTCTCGGTAATCACGGATTGTGGAATTTCACTTAGTCAAATATTTGCGATGTCTCTCGATTTGACAATTCGCTTGTCTCGGTCGTTCAGTTGTCTATCACGGATTGTAAGGCGTTTCGGTTGTCGATCCGATAGTTGCCTTCGCCTGTTTCACTCTCGACCGGTTCCCATTTCCTCGTCGACGATCAGTCTCTCGTCCGACCCGTGAGTCAGTTTGGGGAATGTCGGCTAATTCTCTGGTCTTGTTACGAAGCAGCGATCTCTGTCAATGAGCTGGTTTCATCGAAATTGATTCTGTGGTTATCTTGTCTGTGCTAGATAATCAAAGCGAGAAATTTGTCGAAATATGCCAGGATACAACGATTGTTTCCTATATATTACCATGGTTATCAATGATTTAAACACATGGAACACCATTAAATGCGATGTTGAAGACTACGGAATTATAATTTTACTCGTAGTTATTTCTGTGTTCGGAATCAATCTTGAACAAAACCTTGTTAAATTCCGTAGGAAGTTGTATTGTGTAAAACTTTACGTTTGATATTACTTTTTTGAAATAATAAATATTTAGGCCTAACCCCGTTTAAAATTACTGTTAAGTGTAGAAATATTTTTAATTTCACATCTAAACATTTTGGCTGGGAGTGTGTTTGTTTGGTCTGTAAGCTGTCATTTTCACAAAATGATCTCGTTTTTATACTTTTGAGTTGTATGAGGTTAGGATATTTATCGCCTTTTTTAAATTGGAAAAGTCTTGTATTGAAAAAAATTGCGTCAATTTATCGAGGTGTACCTAAACAATGTCCCAGTTGAAAACTCGCCGTGTAAGAACTAAAAACGTCTAAGGCACACCTGGTGTTGCCAACCGCGAGATCATACCGCAGCCTCTTTGTCTCTCTCTACATTAATGGCATTTCGATATAAATTATCAGTAATTTATACCTGGTTGGCGGAGCGCGGGCGCCATAACCGAGGCAATTACCTGACACGGCCCAGACTCGTAAACCCAACAATGTACCGACTTGCGATACTAATTTACAATGAGCTTCGTTTAATTGCGCAAGCACTTATGTTGGGTAAAATATGCAAATTCTCTGGCAGCTCTCCGCTGCTTATGCAAGACTAAAAGTCTCTCTTTAATTTACTTCACATTGTGTAGGTCGAGGATTGTTGGTCATGTTTTTGAAATGCAGTTGTTGAAAGGGTCGAGTTCAATTGAATTGTTTATGGTTTATAATTGCTTTTAAGGTTACATCGAAAATCCTTGTTCCCATTGGCTCACTGCCATGATGCTTCAGTAACTTTCTGGGAGATTATTCATGAATTTCCGATAAACATCGAAGCTCAGGTTCAACTTATTCCCGGCCGTATAATTACTCGTCATCGCTCCACACGAAGTGCCCGGCGGGTCACTGAAGCAAAGCACGGTACGGAAACTGATCGGAGCAATTATCGCCCTATTTGTTTAATTGCCGGTTTTCTAAAAGTCCGTACAACGCTCGGTGGAAACGCCACGGGTGATGCGCGCTGTCACTTCTGAAACCCGGTGATTAAAACCGGCCTTATGCATATTACCGGATAATCCGTCGACCACACGTACGCATGCCGAGATAATTGGGTTAACCGGAGAGATCCGGCATTCTGAGATGCGAGGATAATTATAACGTGGATGGCCGTTGAGTCATAGTCACTCACGTCGAGGTGGGTTCCAGTTCTGGGGAATCGTGGGGGGTTTGGTTCGAACAAACTGAGACAGGATATAAATCATAGTGTTTGTAAAGTAAGTAAAATCATAATACATTTTGGTGAGTATAGTGTTGCTTATCAGTGGATTTGCTGTAGTCTAAACGACAGTGTTATGTATATAAACAAAATCAGATTGAATATTACATTAAATTGATAATAATTATACATAAATGATTGTTCAGTACTGAACTCAGTTGCCTTTTGACATGGATATGTCTTAGTTCTGGGGGGTGTGATGGCAATTTGCACGACCAAAATATGAAATAGTGACGTCATAGTTTGGTTGTAAAAACAGCTGTTTAGATTAACTTAAAACATTCCTTTTAGACATATCCATGATCTAACCTATTTCCTATAGGGAAGCTAATACAATATTTTTGACATAGATACGGATGTCTCAGCTCTGAGGGGGGGTATTCCGTCAAACCAAAATTTGAAACGGAAGCGACGTCATATGGTTATAATCCATAAGCTCTGCTATTTCTCATAGGGAAGTAAATACATTATATTTAATTCGGCTATTAATTAATGAACCTTGCAAACGAATTTGCAACAAAGCAAGGTTATCAAATCAATTACATTCATATCTCTCACCCTCTTCTCACATTCACCTTAAACCCCCCTCAAAGCGGTTAGGTAGGTGGCTCACAGATATAAATGTTGCTTGACCTTTTTAAGAATTGGAATTATTTTTCTATTTGTGCTATAGTAAAGCTAAATCCGCATTAGTTTGAGCCGGCAGACAATCGCGCATCTCACCCCTATTTTGCAACTTCCCAGAACCGACAAAGCGCGGGCCGGTGGGCACCTCGGCTTATCCGCGACCACTTCGTCCGTCGTCCTCCCAGACCACGGGGTTTGGCGGCTCTAATTACGCCCTTTGTCCGCTCTCTGATTGACAGGCTCATTTTTCCCGCAGAATTTCACGTTTCCTTTTCTTTCAGCAATTATCCGCGGGTCGATGTCCACCGGAGCGAGATAGGAGCGGAATCTCGCAGAGGGCGAGAGAGAGAGAGCGTTAGTGGGGGAGGGGATGGCCCATTCAGGTGCTAACACCCCTCACCTGCACCCCTGAGAGACAAAGAGACCAGGCTCCAAGGACAGATGTCCCAACGAACACTGTTACCTTTTCTTTCATCCTCCCCCAGGCCAATTCTTTTCTTAGCCAGATTTTTCTTTTCTTCATCAGCTTCTTTGTTTTCCGGTATTTTAATTAGTTTGTACACGATATTGAGCTGGGTTTTAGTAGGTCATTAAGCCGATTGACTAGACCGTATAAATATGATTAGGTACGTACGCTACTAAAACCTAAAATTATAATGGATTGTTCCGTTTCAAGAAGTATGATGATTATCCAAGAATTGCAAATGGATTCAATAATCAAGAAGTTTTACTCTCATTTTAGGTATATAATTGTAGATATTCTTATAATTTGTGAGACATCGACCCAACCACGTGAGTATATTTGAGTCAGGAGTGAATGATTATTGTAATGGTTTCGATGACCTATAGCCTCGTTAATGAAAAAGGCCAGCTGATTCATTTGTCAGGACCATCAATTAATCCCATTAATTAAACCCTATGAAAAGAAACAACTGTGTCCAGTATCACACCAACATAAAATTCACTTAAAATTTTATTCAGGATCAAACTCGCCAGTTAATGAGAAAAAGTAAAAATTATTTAAACTAAACTTTTTATAACTACATCAATATCAACATAGTTTTGAACCAAATCCTTCACGGAACACCTCCAAATTTGACGTTATCTTCGTTATTCGTTTGGCCATTTCTGTAAACTAAAAGAAAATAAACAAGAAAGTTGAGTAAATATTTTAAGGTCCTGCGTATGCACGTGAGATAGCGAGTAGTCCAAACATCCTAATTCGCACCTCTCCTATCCCGTCCTCTCACCCACGTTCCCTTCTCCCTCTGAAAGACACAAAAACAGTAAAAACTTATACAAATACGTTCAAGTAAAAAGCTTTTCTCTACGTTATATTCTTTGTTGTAGCATATTTTTTTAATTCCCCGTAAAGACCTCAGGTTTGTTAGCATCGAGGGAACCGAACATAATGTGTAATGATAAAACTTTAAGTACAAATACATACTGATATCAACAAGACATACAACTATTACTCATAATGTTTCAGTAAAAGTTAAAATATAAAGTTCCAGTGTATAGTTAAACCCCTAAATTTCTATTTTACTGTATTCAATACTATATTTTATTGGACTTTTCCATCGGGCCTGTGTTTTTAATTAAACAACGTTTTTGGAGGTGGATAAACTCCTCCCGTTTTCAAGTGATTACTTAATAATTTACATTAAAAATTGAAAGTTTAACTATCAATAGTATTAATGACAACATGATATAATTAATATCTGTGACTTAAACTTTCAATTTGTAATATAAATTATTAGGTAATCACTTGGAAACGGGAGGAGTTTCTCCACCTCCAGAAACGTTGCGTAGTTAAAAACACAAAAGCGTTGAATTGGTAATAATCACTTCCATGGACCTGTGGCTCAAGACGAGGGTTGAGGGAGGAGAGACACATCCGGGGACGGACGGAGGTGCTAAACAGAAAGGAACAAGATGCCTCGGTGAAAGTGTTTTTGTACGGTCCAGGTAGGACAGACGTTTCGGTGCCTCCGCTCCACCCTTCGTGCTCGATACAGTTGACAGTAATTTCCCCTCGCTGGAACAATAGTTTTGGGCTAGAGGGGGAAACAAAGCACCACCTGGTGGCCCCTAATGAAACTAGCTTCACGGCTCGTTTTCGCCCCAAAATGCGCCAAAGAGTTCGATGGATAAAAGCGACAAACAAATCTGCCGTTGCAGCAGCTGCGCGTGTTTGTCGAGAATCATGCTGGTTAAAATGTCGAGCAAAATAGAGTCCTGAAACTAGAACTGGGGTTGGTAGAACTGGGTTGAAAGACTATACAGTTTTCTAAAAGTTGTGTGTGATGTTATGCCATCCAAGTGGTTAGCGTCTTGGACTTCGGTGCGAAAGGTCACTCGGTAAAATCCCGGGATGCCCTTTTGGGTTTGGAGCGCTTTCCCAAAAACCGTTGGTGCGCAGTTACTCTGTGACTAGTAAAAATCTCAAAGCTATAACAAGAAACACTAACACCAACGATAATTGGCTTCACGTCTCCAATACCGTCAAGCAAAATTATAATCCAAAGATGTTATAAACAAAAGATCATAAATACCTTAGCATCCTCAATCCTATTGATCTCAACATTAATATACAAGTTTTGGCTTATCATTTTTTTGTTTTACATATTTACATTTCTAATCAAGAATTTTTCATATTATGAAAAAGTGAAGTTCGATGGATTAATTTTGACATTTCCATTCTATTGAACATTGTATAATGAGGCAAACAGCCTCGAAAGTAGACGATTGGCGACACCAAGGTGTGTATGGCCGTTTATTTTCAACGCGTGTGTTTCAATCCAGGAGACAATAACGAATACAACCCAAAGACTTATTTCTAATACCTTTTACAGTAATCTAAGCCGTAATTTTATAACACAAGACTCGTAGACGGAACCCACCGGTGTGCCTTGACATTACTGAAAGGACAGCGGGATATAAAGCGATAAATATATTGAATCAGTAATGAATTGTACTTGGCAACTTTAGAAGTTCATTTGCATAAATTAATTACTCACTCTTCGCCAGCTATGTTGATGATACGTGTACTTTTATTCAACACGTGTTATTTTTCTTATACTATTCGATGGATTATGTTGATTTACTATTTACTTTACGATCGTAAGTCAAACCTTGGTAGAATGTTGCAAAATAGTTTTATCTTGGAATAATTTAAAATGAATAGGCTGGAGCTGTTACTGCGACACGACTGTGTAGAAGTACAACATCAACTAGAAATGACGTAATGACGTAAATGACAGATGTCTAAAGGAAACAAACTGACACAAGCTTTCTCCTTTCTAACGAAAACTAAATAATACCATATACCTTTATAAAGGCATTAGTTAATGCTTAACAGTGTCAATACTGCAATACTAATAATGCAATAAATTGCCTATTGTAAGATGCCTATAGGCCGCATTACACTTTAGAGAAATGAGGAAAAATTAAAATTTCGATTACTGGATGATAGGGTAGAATGTGGTTTAGTCAATTAATATAATAAAATAGCATACCTAAATACAGAATTTAATAGAAATTATTTCCGATATTCGAAAAATATTTCGATATCAAAAAAATTTACTAATCAGTATATCGGTGTAACATCTGAAATATCGAAACAAAGTGTCGATATTCACTGATATCGATAGTATCGCAACGTCCCTAGAGGTAGAGCAGATGCGTCCAGTGGTCCAGTACCGGTCCTCGGTCTCCACATCGCTGTCGCCGTATTTATTAGGCATTGATTTGTAATACGTCCCCGGTCATATATTTACCGCTTCCTCCGAGAACCTGTCTGACGATTATGGAAGTATAGTTTTGATAGCATCTGTCTGGGCGGGCGAGAGCGGGAGACCAGGAGCCACCCGCGTGCTGCGATTAAAACGTTACCGACAGGGAGTATTTGACGTACAAGAGGATCAGGAATGTGTGTAGCCGCAGCCATAACGATAAAACCAAAAAGACACATTAAGAAGGCACTAAACTAGGAATAAATTCTCTGTCTGAAAATATCCAACCTGAGACTAATTTTTGCACATCTACGTAACCTTAAAATTTCTTTTATTGTGAAAGAACATTTTTCCTCAGGTTAGAACGACGTTCACTTTGTTTCCGAATCAATTTATCATTTGTCAAAGTCAATTTTCAAGATGATAACTGATAGTTAATGTTTATGTACTCCCTAAAATAACTAAATCGAATAACTCGATTAAATTAACCGACAAAATTTGCACCAATAATATTATTTATTTATGAATGTCTAAAATTCTGAAATCATTACCCAGCAAGATAGTCATTGCCCAAACCTTAAGTACTTTTAAACCTGAATAAGAGTAAAGGAGGTTCGGTCATTTTCATGACGTAGTTTAGCTTTTTACAGACAAAACCAGCATTACATTTTTCAGGATCATTAATTAATACTCCAGTAAAAAAGGCGAATAACTGAGCTCAGTATTTAAACATCTCATATTTGTTACAATATTTTCCTACAGAATCTTTAAAATTCATAACGGCGTTGGTTATTAATTATTATTCAATATCGTTTATTGGACGTTTCCGACGCATCTTGAAAAGCGTTGAAAAAGTCCAATTAAAGATATTGAATGAATATTTTACTTGGGATCAAAGTAGTGTCTTCAGATTAAGAGGCGGAAAGGCCTACTGGGGAGTAGGCCTACCCGCCTACTAGTGCCTATGTAGTGACTAGGGTCACTAAAATTCTGTAATTGCTCTGTGGGGTGATGGTGTATTGGTCTCAAATTCCTTTGTTTATTGTGATATTAATTAACTATGTAAGCAAATGTATTATATGGTCTTTACGGTAAAAAAGCTACATTTAAGGTGGCGTGAGCGGCGTTAGGGACAACTGAAATCCGCTAGGTCGTCGCTTATCGGTTACGAATAAATGTTTGTTTCATACAAGCTTCCTGAGTAACATGTTTAAGATAAAAATTCTACTGTTTTACATTTTACATATTTCTAGACCTCCAAAATAACATATTTTATAAGATTTTAGGATAACATTTTGCTTTAAAAATTATTTTCTATAGTATACAATTGTTTTTCTTATTTCAAAATTTCCCATAGGTTACGTGAAAAAGGTCTGTTATTCTGCCTCGTTCCCAAAATTTCAGCTCAAAAACATAACCAAGTTTTCCCACACTCCTTGCATTAAAACCAACTGTAACTTTTATGCTTTGGTACACAAAAAATTAAGATATGCCAAAGCATACTTATGGTATAATCAACAAATAAACGTCAAAATTATGTTTTTTGATAGCCGATTTTTTCGCTCCACCACCTTTATCTCACTCACGCTGTTAGAAACAGTTTCCAGGATAGTGTCCTAAAAGATAATGAAGAGAGTTCAGTGGATCCAGTAGGTTCTGCTTTACTTTCAAGGAGAGTTCTGTTCCACATTACAGGTTGGCCATTAAAGAGTTTTCTGCCTCATCCTAAATGCACGTCGGTGTAGACTCGCATGCAAGTTCCTTTCGTCGCCGTCGGTGGCACTCACCGCCATATTGCACGGGATCGGTTATTGACCGAGAGCTCGCCCGGCTGAGACGATTTCACGTTCATATTCATGAGGCCACGGAGCGTAACATACCAATAGGAATGTCGAGCCATTCCTACAAGCGAAATGCATTACCGGTCCGCGTGCCGCGAGTCCCAACTCCCACTACTTACCTGCACCTATCGCCCCATCGTCGCCCGTCGCGGCCCTCGGCCCTCGGCCCTACATGTTATTGTTGTGCCTAAAGACGTACGGTAACACTCTTGGAATACCGACAAGTCCACTGTTGCGGACTGTACAACGGGATTTAAACGTTCAGGATGATTTCCTTTAGAGTCACAAATATCCCTTTGCCTTATCCTTGCTGAAATCATTTTCTCAGGATGTTAAAGGGGCCAGTCTACCCCATTATCAGGATGTTCCGATATTCAATTTTGATTCCGAGATATCATCGAGAAAATAAACATTGTATGACATTATGTTACTAATCTTTAAAAAATAAATTGAATCTAATTCAACCAAAATGTTGCGTCAACATTAGACTGTTTAACAGATTATTGTTCAGGTTCCCGCACTAATTAGCTCCTATTATTCATTAAAGAAGCCTCAATGAGGTATACTATAATGATTATATTAATATTTTCAACAAAAAGAGTATTTTATAAAATATTAAACACAATTTTTTGCGATTTTGAATACCGATATTCATACTGTATAAATCTTTTGATATCGAATAATATCTCATATTAGGCTATCGATACAACATATCGATATTGATGATACCGGCACTTCTCTACTCCAAAACTGTGTAGCATGAAACAAGGCTTCAAAAATAATATTTTAGAACGCTTTATATTAGCAATGGCTGGTTGTCTGGTATTGGATAGAAAATAAAAACGTTATACGTTAACTCACGGATGTTTGTTAAATTCTGGTATTAGAGAAAACGTTTTAAACTAGCCGGTTGAAACTGGTGCAGAGTGGTTATTTAGATTAACTTGTACACAAGACTAAACATTTATGTTTGGAAGGGGAAGTAACAAGTGAAATCATCCCGTATGGGAATATTGGAAGACAGATGTATATATCAGCTGCGATACACATGGAAGGTGGATGCGAGAGAGGTTGGACGACCTCAATCTACGGCTACAAGTGTCATAATTGTAGAGCCGCGGTCCCAAGGCCGCTGGGCCAATTCAGGATTCAATTTGGGCCCAGGTCCAGTTATAGGCGTCCTGGGATTCTGGAGTGTTTGATTAACAAAGGTGGAAACAGGTGTCAGTTTGGGCCACCGAATCTAGCTCTCTCTCAACCAATTCGCTTTGACTATTCACACTCTTTTTTACGCGTCGCCTTTTGAAAATTTATATTTATACCTATGATTTTAAATCCTTAAATCGTTGCAAACTAAATTGTGAGATTAAGATAATAGTTTAATTAATCTAGTCAATCACAACAAAAAACTCGTATTTTTTAGATTCTTTGTTTTTTTCGATTGACCTGTAGGTTTTGCTCAATTTTGTGCACTTCCTTGAATTATTATTTTTAAATTCGACTTACTAAGTTTGGAAATAGAAATACTGTAATCAATTCTTTAGTAAAGTACCTGCAATCAATAATCCTGTTTGATGTTTGGTGCAACTGGTTTCTAGAAATTATAAATTACATGAACCATAAAATAAATTAGGATTATTGATAGTAGGTACTCCAAACCGTTCCTTTATAGTAACACGATAATCCGGAGGTTAACACATTAAAATAATACCCTAACCAGACATATATGCAAAGGGAACTCAAAGCTAACTTATATTCAATAGTGGGTTCAAAGATGTCCTAGAATATTGACTATTATATTTTACACGAATCGAACACTGTCCACATAAATTGCACTCTTCTTTATTAGAAACGTCCGCAGGTAAAAGCTCGGTTTGGTCAGCTGGACAAAACCGTTAGATAAAAACCCCGCTGGAAACCTCTCTCCGGCGTAAACACCAGAATACAGCAGCATTGTATAAGGCCCGCGGCCCGGCAATGATCAGGATAACAAAAAGTTGGGCATAATGGTTCGGGCATAATGAGGAGGTGACAAAGGCCGTCTTTGGGAACTGTTCCGCGGTTCTGGAAGAAACTGTCCCCTCGCTTTTATCTCAGCTGCATCGTTAATTCTGCGATTCTAATCCTATTCAGGGGCCGCTACAAACGTCCCTATCCGCCCCTAGTTTCATCCCCTAGTCGTGGGTTCAAATATATTCAAGTTTTAAAACTGGAGCTTCAATAAATACACGAAATGTAACTGTACTTGGAAATAAGTTATTACTTTCCAAAAAGATATTTTATTTCAAAACTTTTTATTCATGTTTGCTATTTTTGAATTAAGCGTTGGACAGTTATTGAAAATATTCAATAGTTTCAATAGAATTCAATAGTTTTCTTTAAAATGGTTACTTATTACTTGATCATTTTTTGACTAACGTTACCGTAAAATAAGCTATTCTAGTACAAATACAATGTGATTTTTTTTATGGACGTACATCAAGCTATCAAATGATGCGATGTGTTTAAGGTCCAAGGGTTTTCTTGCATGTTAACATTTTATGGTTGTATAATCTAGAAACTAAGTTGTAATTAATTACTGATATAATGAATTACGTGCGTTGTATTAGAGTTGTTCAAAACAAATTATTTTGAAAAGTTGTTTTGCAACCGCCGCTTAGCGTAGGTAGCACCTCTAATCCAGAGGATTCCCAGAACGCAACAAAAGACACAAAGCCCTTTGCTCTACCAGCATCCGTTTGGCCCTTTTAATCTTTTGGGATTCGAGAAAAGGATCATTAGGAAACAGAACTTCAAGGTGAAGTTGGTGTAAACTGTACAAAAATGCAGAGCAATGACAAAAAACAGCAGGGGTCTCTTTCGAAGAATAAGATGATCGATCAGGAAGGACAATCAGTTCGTCAGCCGGGGTGACAAAGCATTGCGTCCAGCCGGGTAGTGTGATGTATGGGGTGGGAATTTGGCGCGTGAATGGTGGCTAACCTGCCGTGTATGCGACGCAGAATGGACAGGTAAAACAAGGCCAGCTGGGTCGACCATCTGCGGGGGCGATCGGCAAATACCTGAGGACGCTTTATGAGGGTGGGATTCCGCACCCCGGCGGGCTACTGTTCCTTACCTGCTCGGAACGAGGGGTTGGAGCTTAAAATTATATTCCGAATTTTAAATCAAATGTATTCACATATGAGTACAAGGTTGTTTCCCATTTGGGCATAAATCTAGTATGTCTTCATACTTGACAAAACTAACGAACTTTTTTAAAAAACTGAAAACCCTTTTCAAAAAGAGCATATTTAGTTTATTCTGATTTAAAATTACTTTCTCCGGGAATACAAGTCCATACAAAATTAAGTAAACAACTTTTATCAGTATTGTGTTAAAATAAATATTCTATGTGAACTTTCGATTTTATATTTTCATTCAACTACAATGTACCTAGTAGCCGTACAATCTGTTCGTCCCAACGGCCTACTTAGCTTTCATAATTCTCATTCAATTCAAATTGATTTAAGCAAATATAAATTTGATTTTCAGAAAAAATGTGACACCACTCTAATGGCGGATCAAAAAATTGAAAACCATAAAATACATTAAACCGCCTCGGCAGACGCCGTTATAAAAAACAACATTACACGTCGAACAAAGAGTACCCACTCCCCCCGCGAGATGGCAGCGTAGGACGCTTTGTATTTCCGAATACGAGGCAATAAATAACCCTAGTTTTGAAAAAACCAACTTTCGCATAGGCGAACGCATTTATCAGCGACCCTAGTAATAAAATACCATTCACCATTAACGATTCCGGTGTAATTGATCAGATTTCGGAATTGTTCTGAGCCGAAAAGGCCAAAAGGGGAGGGGGCGGCAAGGGGTGAGTCTCATTCTGGGTATAAATCATCATTTTTTATATTTTGTAAAGAAGGGGCGAAACAGAGCGGACCGGAACTTGTGAAATGGATTACAAGTTGGCAACAATGACGGACGACGCCATTTTGTGCCACTCGATAACCTCTGTACAACATTTTGGCGGGAAACAAATCGCCGCGCGCGACACCTACTGCCTGTTAAAGTGGCCAATGTAATTTACTGTTTTTACCCCGGAACCATTTATCGCGGTTTTCAGAGTAGTAAACGTCTCGAAAATTTGTTTTTCGAAAGAAAAGTATTATTTAATTTAAATAAATTATATTTTCTTACGGTACTCAATGTTCTGTGCCACTATGTATTGGATGTGACTGAATAAAGGTTTTAATTTTTGGCTTATACGACTTTGGGTCAAATATTACGATCGTTTCATGTTTAATAATCGGTATTACGTGGCTGAGTAAATTTGAAACGAATTGAACTTGTGTAAACAATTTAAGTAAATACCAAATTTGTTACTCTTCATCAGTTATTATTTCCCGCGACGCTCAGTTCGAGTTTTGTTGTGATTTTCTGACATTTTCCCTTCGTTGCAGATGCAGAGTACTATCACCCCTTTGACAAGGTCAGTTGACTACAACATTTATACTGGGTAGACGCCCCATAGTTTGCTTTCGTCCCGTACAGTAGGCCTCTACACAAAGTAGTTCCCAGCACTTTGTTAGGGCCAGTAGTTGTGTGTTCGTTGAGGCTGTTTGTTTGTAATCGCGCTTGTAACATTTACACCGTGAAATATCGTTGAAACAGAGTTTGTGTTTAGATTTTTTAAATTTATTAAATGAATTTAAAAAATTGAATTGAAAAATGAATTGTTTTCTTTTAATGAATTTGGGCTCTAATTTTATCGAAAAAAACTAATGCTAATGATTAAGGCGCCATTAACGGCAATAAAATATAATTGTAGACAAAACATCGGACGTAAAACTAATTTCATTGTTAAATCCAGTTCAGGGACAAAAGACTCACCCTAAGGTTTATAAACCGTCTTATAATTAAGTATAAGTATTAACAATAATTTTGTAAATGTGAAAACGTGTTCACGCGACTGATGTATTTCAAACTGATACCTAATTTTTATGCACGAAAAATAAAACTTTTCAAATATTATGTTTAAAGTGAGGTGGAAAAAGACGTACAGTGATTATTCCTTAGGTTAACGATATTTCCACAATTTGGTTATAAAATTACCCATACACATTTATTTTAGATCCCAACGTTGTAACTCAGTATTAGTTTCAAGTAATATTTTGTAATTTTACAACGGCGATTTCAAAGAAAATACCGATTTCTTGTGTTTTGCACGCTAAACCGTGCAATATCTCTTGAATAAGCGTATCTCCATAAACAGCAACAGATAATTAACCCCTCGGCCGATGAGAGATGACTGATTCACAGCTAATGATCTGTCGCGGCGCGACGAAAGGGTTGCGCGCGTGACATGTAAAAAACTGCATAACTCAACTCGGTTTACATTTATTATGACAATCGTACCAACTTCCCGGCCTGTTTTTGCCCGCCTAATTACCAGGGACACGCGCGCCGTTCATTAACGCTTTGTTTTTTTGTCCCGGGATTTCGGCCTCTTGAATAGATGCAAATGAGACAAAACCTGCGGCGGGCGGGGTTGTAATTAGGCTCCATGTCGACGATTGTGGCCTGCGCTTGTCAACAGATCTCCGCCTTCTTGTCGATTAAGCGTCTTACTCTTTACTAGTGATGATCCATATATTTTTATTTTAACTTATTTATTTGTTAACTTTTTACTTTTAATTTTAACTAATTTAGATGTTTTCTTCCCCTTTACCATAGACCCCAACGGACCAAAGGAGCAATAAACAGATCCATTTTTTAATTTTCCATATCTAACGCATAACACTTTTATTTGTTAACTGACTGGGTGGTTCACTGATTATAGTACCCGTTTAATAATATCAAGGTCGTCAATTTGATCCTTAGCACAATCTAAAAACAATTTTGTGACAGATAAACTGTAGTCCCTCAGGTGCCACTGGCTGTTGCGAAGTACAATAATAGTCCTGCCTAAAAATATCAGACTTAGTCAGTAACAGGACTACAAAATCGCGCCACAATATTCTTATACTCATTTCTCATTCATACTTAAAGTACCTGCCTTGGTAGGTCACCTTTTTAGTAAAAAGTTTATATCTATGCCAGTAGATTCAAATGTGCGAAAGAATCATCTTTTGGAGACCTGAACGACTTGCATTTAACTACGACAAGTTTTTCCTTATACTGGATCCCTCACCAGTCCTCATAACCCATGAGGTTTCGTCCACACTAACAATGTCCACGGCTCCTATAGCATTCCCGACAGAGATCCCATCTCCTCATAACTCCCTGTCCCCACGGATTCCCAGCATTAGCTCGTATCAACTTCTTATCTTGTCATTTCCCTTTCAAATTCCCTCCATGAATCCCAACATTAATCAGTAAGCACGGGGCTGCTGAGGTGCCCGCTTTGAATGCCTAAGTGGCCGATCATATTTGAATTTCGAAACAGCCAGTTACCCGAAGAATCACGTCTTTCGGTCGTCATCTCGCATCTCGTGTCGCGTAATAAATAGTGGATCGCCCAGAGCCGTTATCGCATAATTGGCCAACAATGAGAACCGTCGCCATTGGTTCGTGAGACTTCGTCAGTATTCGGCTACGTTCGGCTACTGACGTGTCCGATTGTTGGACCGAGACAAAGGATTGTAACTGATTATTTTATTGCTATTACCTTTACAGCTTGTTCGTGATTCGTTTATAAGGTGTAAACGTGGTGATGCCCGTTAACGTTTGGGAAAATAACTACTTTAAGCTTATTAAACAATAAGATGTGACGATTTTACGATTTATCTTTTGTGTCAGACTTAAAAAAAACGAACATTAACTTCAAAAAGTAACACTAACTCAACAGAAATACACCTTCAAAATTCGTTTGCCGCGCGCAGTTTGCTAGCTGAGGATTTATATTCGAACGTTTCTCTTGCATATTATTGTCCCGAGCGGAAACCACCCGGCTGAATATTAAATCCATACTTCCCTCGTAATTTCCAGATCGTGATCTTCCCCTCCGTCAAAGCGCCGCCGTACCCGCGGATAAATCACGTGACCATCTCCCGTTGCCAAAATTCAACCGGCGGCTCCTTCCCTTTTGTTTCCATTTCCGCTGCAAAACATTAATATGTTCGGTACGAAGTCTCTGCCCTGCGGACCACCGACGGCGGTAAAGCCGATAATGGCGTATTATCCGACCCAGTAACGCCTCTGTGTCGACCGTATTGACAGCCCGTATTTCGATTGGCCATCAGTGTCAATAATCATTTATTCGGTGACAATGGTACAGGCCGCCATATTGTAATCGGTAGTTAATGGGAACTAGCCTCCATCCACCACTAGAAACCTGCTGTCCGGGAAAGGGTGGACCAAACTGTTGTTGAATTATACGGGTCGCTTATTGAATGGTTGAATGACTTTTATTGGCAGGAATAGAATCATAGACTTTGATACATTAGATTTGTAATATGCATTAATCTAATTGAACTGTTTATGTGACAAACATTAACTTTAAATTGATGGAAGAATCATTTGTGGTAATGATTTTCAAACCGTGCATTATATGGATTAATAATAATGTTTTGCACCTCCAGGTTTACAATAACAAAAAATCAGTAATAAACTCTAGAAATATGGATAATTGACTTAATAACAGAATATTATGTACGATAA
Source organism: Nephotettix cincticeps (assembly GCA_023375725.1). Lineage (NCBI taxonomy): Eukaryota > Metazoa > Arthropoda > Insecta > Hemiptera > Cicadellidae > Nephotettix > Nephotettix cincticeps. The sequence goes on from CM041785.1 coordinate 45,719,256, forward strand.
TAGTCTGTTTATGATGAAAACACCGTACTCACAGATATATATAAGAGATTCCAGGTTTGTACTTTGCATATAACCGATACACCCATGCGAATAAACCCACGAACATCCAATAAATTAAATCTAAAAAATTACATCCATACACCGTGGTAATTATAATTCCAACATCCTGACAGAAATCTGAACGCGAACCACCCATCCTGCGATCGGTCAGCCAGATAGAGTGACTAATTACCGGGTCCCCGCGGAGGTGATGTGATTAAATTAACTAGGAGTGAAATTAATGAGAGAAAGAGGGCAGCGGAAAGATGTAGATAGGCTAAACGGTGTTTACCCGGTTCGTAATTAAAACAGTTTAGTTTACAAGCTGTACAGTTTAATTGGTCGCAACAGGTTAAAGGGTGTTGCGAGTGGATTACCGGAAGTGACTGCTCTTGATGAATGTCTTCATCCCCTCGTAATTAGAACAACAGAGCACTTCCGGTGGATAATTGCTCGCTCATCCAGTGTCGTTATCCAATGAGGACGCCTCGAGTGTCCGTGGTCTCCAAGACGAAACGATTATGCTGGCGTTTGTTTGATGTTACATTAAAAGTAACATATATTGATGTATGTTTAGTTTTTAGATTTAACTACGTTATTTTTACGAGTCCTAAAATGTTTATTAATAAATAAAATATATTTGCAAATTATTTAGCTGGTTTTGTCAGTAAGAAAGCTACAGACAATCAACTAAAACTCAGCCTTCACTCATATTCGCCTTAAAACATTCAGTGATAAAACAATATAATTAATACCCTCCAGTCATGCTTTTACTAGCAACAAATAAACTACATCACTTTCTAATAATTAATTATAATTGTTTTGTGGTTCGTAAATAAAATAATTACTAGATTCACTGTTCAGCTAGACGCATCTAGTGTGGAAGGTAATTGTATCCAGTCACAAAACGTATTATGTTTACGGGAGAAACCTAGAACCCAAATTAACCAATTGTGAATTTTACGAGGAATTAATTCCTCAGAGGTAATTGGTTAATTACTTTTTGATACTGTTACATGCAACTCATGTTATTTTATGATATTATATCACGTATAAAGCTGATATTAACTCGAAATGTCCTTAAAGAAATGCATTTTAGCAAAAATTAATATAAGCAGTTGTGAAATATTTAAAATTAATTGAATAGCAGTCAATTTATGTAGTTTAATAAAATTCAAACAACGTCGAACAATAACAACTCTAAAACGTGCTTATAAATAGAATTGGGAATTTAGCTGATGTTAGACAAAGAGTTTCGGTTGTTTTAGTTGTGAAGAGTCAAAATATAAGAAGAACGGAAGAAGCTATTACCGTAGGTCTCATGGTAAGACTTAAGCCCGGGACCATGTTATGTTTTTCGATTTGAGCTGCCCTGAGGCCAAAAACAATAGTAGTTAAAAATAATATATATGTGTGTGTACGTAAAATTTGGTCTGATCGAGACCAAATTTGGTAGAGACGTGTATTCTCCCTTCCTACATTTACTCGTTCGCAATCCAGACATATCGGACAATGGAAAGTGGTATTTTGGGGGTGGAGGTATGTGTCCCAAAAATGTTTTCACATGTTTAGTTTTGAAATTTTAAAAATTTAAAAATTCTATTTTTAGCATTAGAATCAGCTAAAAAACTACACAATTTCCTTCCTCTATTTCCTCTATTATAGTTCCTTAAAGTTTTGCTCCATCTACAATGGTTACCAAGATATTAAAAAAAGTAAACACGGTACATTGTATTTGGGGCTCCAATGCTATGCTTATGGAGGATAAGGAAAAATTAATATTTCACTTATTAATCAATATTTTTAGATGAAACTTTGTATTTAGCTTCATGTGGTTGGAATCCATCCATTTATGCTTAAAAATCATAGTTTATGTGTTTACCATGGCAGCTAACCTGCATAATCTTTTTCCATGTTAATCATATAAGAGAATAGGCAAAATTATTTATTTATGGGCAGATATTGATAAAACTTGGTATATATAGTCAAAATAAAAATAGAATAGGCAAAATTTCTTATTTATTACGGATAAAGATCCGATAAAGACGGATAAAGACGGGGGTATTTATTATGGATAGCTCGTTCCACTATCAGAGAGTTTCACTCATAAGAGTGAAACTTCGTCTCACTATAAGACGTTTCAAGACTTCGATAGCGAGGCTGGAATAAGTGTGATTTTGATTTCTCAAAGAAACGTTCCCCAAGACGGACAGGGGTGGCGCGAGGGTGAACTCGGGAAAGGGCAGAGCGCTCCCCCGTTATTAAAAAAGCAAGCCGGTGCATTTTAGGGGAAATTAACAAACGCAATATTCTTTTTTATCGCCCCGTCGCAGCGCCTGGGGAGCAAGACGTCGTCGCGGCGCGGGAGACGGAGACGCGGCTCCCCTTGGTTTTAATTAGAAGGGCGGCCGCCGCCCACGCTGGAATTATTCGGTAAAGCATCAAAATATTTACATTCCTCGCCGTGAGACGTGATTCCTCCCTCTACTCCCGTTGTAAAGAACGCTTAATTAAGTTGTAATCTGGAATTAAGATTGTTCCGGATTGTTTCCCAAACCACTTCCTCCCCCCGGGAAAATGAGGTTTATTACGTGGCTAAGGGGTTCTTAATTTCAAAAGTTTTGACCTCTTCGATGCTTAAGATAACTTTAAATATTGTCATGAGCCGTTACAATATTAATGTCTTGTACTGAATATTCCCTTGTTCTTTTAATTAAGTTGAATTAAGGAAATTAAGGGTTTTCTAGATTGTTTTCCAAACCACTTCCTCCCCCGGCAAAACCGAGTTTTATTATGTGGCTAAGGGGTTCTTAATTTCAAATTTGTTGATCTCTTCGGTTTTTAGGAAACTTTAAATACTGTCTGTCATTAGTTGCAACGATGTTTGTTTTTTAGATTCACGAAATATGAACATGCATCAACGATTTTAATTTTTTATCACTTGTTGAACGCAATTCACAAGTTTATAGCAACTCATACTTTTATCACTCTATTTAAATATTGTAATTAATTCACAATTCTAACTCGGAGAGATTTTTACGGAATATCGTTAAAAATTGTGTTTTTTTCTACCAAAATAATATTAAAACTGATTCCAACTGTTGTGTGCAGAAACAATTTCTCACACGGTAACAACGCAACACGATACTGGATGATCGTTCGGCGACGTTTCGTCCAGGTTGCTCCTTTCTTTCTCAAGCGCGACGGTTACCCCGTGGAAGTGTCAGGATGGGCGGAGTCGCGAAACACAGTTCTTTTGTCGCATTGCTCACCCCTTCTCTCTGACTCCAGTTTGAGCTTTGTCCTTGCAGCTCCAATTATTGCATTTCTTCGATTGTGCCTCGCCAACGACTGTATCACCGAGGGGCCCTTCCCCGCCAGCCAGGGGCGTGTCGGGTTGCAATTCCAAACTTATTACCGCCCTGACTATTCATATTTGTAATAGAGTTGCCTGCGATCTTTTGCGTTTGATTCTCATTGGTAATACCTGTGATATTGATAGATTTACAGCACCTCAGACATGCCGCACTGTTTGCCCTATATTGTAGAAGAGAATTTTGGTGCCTAGTTAAGATTTATCTTTTTATACTGTGTTCGTTATACTGGAAATTCGTTGTAGTATTTCTCCATTGTTGGCACTAAAACATTTTCAAAAACAATAAGCATGAAAATTCAAACAGAAGAAATAACAAACAATATCCCGGTGCATTTAAAAGATATTTTAGACGCGTTATACCGTACTTCACAAAATTCCGGAATAATCTTGGAGTAGTTGAAAAACTTGTAGTGGTTCCCCTGAATTTTGGTTTCGTTTTATAAGATAATGGCGGGTTTTCAAGGTCCTAACAAATCTACAGTATTTAGAATTTAATTTTTCATTTATTTTTTATTTGATCGATATCACTTGACCGTTTGCATGGACGTGATCTCCACCGGCGTCCGACTATCGACTGCCTGCGGTGACGTAACGCATTTCCAGGGTTTCTTAATCCTTCCGTTAATGGGGTTACGGTGGTCGGGTTGATCTGCAATAATTGACAAATTAGTCCGGCACGACAAGCTCCCGAGCTCCCACAATTCCCCGTTTCCTCCTCTTCCCTCTCATTACCCCGTTGGTTCCGCCTCCGTCGCCGCCACCGTCGTCGTCGTCGATTGTCTTTTTATTACACCTCCAAATTAATCGGTCCGTCATTCATTTCTTCCCTGGGTTTCTCCGTCGAGAGCTGTTACGAATCGGTGATTATTTTCGATTGTCGTCTTTTAATAGAGGAATTTAGTTTCCTCGTTTTGAAGATTGCGCCCGATTAAGTAAGGAGTCCTGAAAGGTGTAAACCATTTTACTCGATTGGTGGAAATTGTATATTTATCAACCGTTTTCTAACAAGAGGCTGCAGTAAGCCTACATCCGCCATCTTGGATTTTTACCCCCGTAAAAAAATGCGATAAACTGTGAAACATACCACGCTTCAAACACGAATTTAAAAATTAAGACATAACAGATTAGTTTGAAATCATATTAAAGATTTAGGTAATCAGCGATCTATTTAGTTAAAATCTCAATAAACGATTTTGGAATGTGTCAATACTATTGTGATGCTGTTTTTAATTACGTACTCAAATATGAACAATTATGTGAATGTAATAATGAGTGTGAATAATATGTGTGTTATAATATACGTTTTTAGGCCAAATATGAATGAGAAATGAGTGGAAATTGTGTATGGATATTGTAGTCTTGTTATTGACCAAGGCTGGTATGTTCCTTAGACTTGAATGTTACTTAATAGCCTAACAGCTAATGACACGTAAGACAACTACAGTTTAACATGGAATTAGGACCACAATAATTTTAGGTATAGTTTATAATGTATCCACTGAATAAATGAGCTACTACTACTACTAATCAGATAGGTCGCTAGACATAATGATGACCCTTTAAAATGACACCCAGGACAAGGTTTTCTAGTAAAATAACAACGGTCTGACGATTGTTTGAAATTAACATTATTCCTTTGGGAAGTGAATTAAAAAAATAAGCTAATGCAGACTCTTACACCCACTTAATCAAGCGATTACCTAAGACGACAGAAGGAAACTTTGATCTCATACTGTGGCGGTTCTGATTTTTAGTATTAATTTTCCCTTTAAGTAAAGAGTAATTTAGCATTCCCTTTTCCATATACGTACACATAATTTGTACATTTAAATGCGAAACGTGGCCCCGTCTACTTAAGCACACCGCATCACTGCAGAACACCCTGTAACATGTATAGAGGCTCGTTCTATTGTGTTAAAGGTGAAAAATAAACCGCGACTCGTCTCCCGTCTCCACACATCGCACATCGCCATTGCCACAGACACAGAAGCGTTGAAATACAGCTGCAGAGCGGAGCTGGCACAATTAACCCCGCAACTCGGACTCTTCCCTTTGTTCCCGGTTAACAATACCGAACGCGAAGAAGTGTTGTGATTTACGAAGTTTGGTGTGAATTTTACACCCCGCCACGCCCCCGGCGCGCAAAAAGTCTCAACAAAACCGAAAAGCGGCCATTACGCCCGTTGTAAATAACAGAGAGCGAGTACCACACCGGAGCGGGCTTCTCGGAATGCGTTTACGGAGATTTACACTTGCGGTGGACAGTTCAATTACAATGTAATTTACACTACAATTACTCTAGTCCAGCGAGACAATTACGTGTATGCTAATACAAAGTCTGGCCGATCGGTTTACAGCGTCGTAAAAGCCGTGATGCGCGAGGACTAGAGCGTTGTGCGCATGTGCGGGGTTCGCGCCGGCGCACCTGTGCTGTGAGGGCTGCTGGCCGCGCCGCGCCGCGAGATGCTTTATAGCTGCGCATCGCTCTGGGCTCACTTTGTAACTTCTAGTACACCCTAGATATATTACGACCCGACGTTTCAAAAGTATACAGCCACTACAAGAGCATATTTTAGAACTGATGGGGAAAGTGGCGCTTTTCGTGTAGTATGGACAAGTTTCGAAAAGCGATTGTCGCCTAAAGTGATTAACTATATTTTCGTTGCACAGCTTATGTTATTTGCTAACTTCTTTGCAAACCAAAAATCTTAGAACTTTTAAAATATGTTTTTCCGATCAAGCTTCCATCTAGTTCTTGGTATTAAAAAGTTAGCTGCCATATCGAATGTTATCACTAATATGTTTTAATCGTTAGTCTTTTTTGATTAGTAATTACATACGATTTATAATCCGCACAGAAGAGCAAAACTATTAAATACATAATTAAACTGTCAGCTTATGTCATCAGACAAAAAACAACTACACATTACCAAACAATCAAACAAACATGCATTATACAAAACTGTAATATTGATTTTCAATGTAGTTAACTACCATTATATGAAAATAAAAAAAAATATTTTGTACATTGTGTGTTCGGGAAAATTATATTAAATTTATTATTCGAAAACCCAAAAATATTGGATGAATCAATATTTAGACATACATTTTCGATGGTAACATCGTTCTAAATTAAATAACAAGTTTTCAACAACTAAACAGAAACTGCCAATAAAGCGTATAATTACCAATTGAACCCCGCATCAGTATGCACGACGGACACGGCTAAAGTGACACTACTAATTACCCACTCCTACTACAATTTACCCGGCTCGCCCCCGTTTACCCGCTTCCTCCTCAAGGATTAATTACTCTGTGTCCGTGTAATGACCGACTTCCTGGTAACGTCCGCGCATGCGCAGTACGCGCGTCGTCTGCTACTCTCTGCTAATTGGCCGTGCGACACCGATGCCGGTTTCATCGCCGCCTTATCACAGCTGATACGTTACAAGGGGTAATTTGCATGCATTACTGATAAGGGGATGTATGTTTCCTTTGTACGTGACTTGCTAGTAATTTGTTTAGATTAGTGGTGGTCGGAGGTGTTTCAGATTACTGTTAATTTTCCCTTTAAGAGTCTTCTCTGCCATATTAGATTTTACTCCCAGATGAGGAATGTTTAACATTGTGAAATATATCTTTCTACAAACATAAATTGTCAAATTAAGAGACATTGGATTAATTTGATACCAGAATATGTTTCTTATAAGAATATTTATCTGCGATATATGAGATTAAACCTACATAAACCTTTCTGGAAGTCAATGATATATTTTGGGAAAAGGTTTTACGAGTAGTTCACCATGTACACTGAGTAAAATGAAATGGTGATATTATAGTTTGATTTCTAGAGACTGTAATGCCCTATAGGATATATTTTAATCTATTTAATTGAAGATTCATTTATAACTGTATACTGTTCATTAAATTTATACTTTTAATGCAGGAAAATCAAAACAATATTTGATATTTTATTCATAGCGAGGATATTACTTGGCAATTATCCATGTTCCAAGTATCTTAAAAAAAGAAATATTTCTTAGAATTCCCTTGATAACTATAACTGTAAACGTTGATTAAATAATTGTAAATTTGTAACGTCTCGTAATTGTTCTTTCTAGCCTAATCAATATCCAATTGTTAAATCCGATTCAGGGGCAAACAACACGTCCAATAATGTATACTGATTTGTATTTGAGATTAAAGACTTTGTCGACGACGTCATAGTACAAGATTTTATACAATTCCTTGCTGTATTAAATATTTATAGCACTGTAGTGTTACGAATTTTACTAAATTAGTAGATTATCAATTTAAAAATTCAATTCTGTACTAAAGCAAGAAAAATGTCTTCCCGGAAATAAATTCATTTAATTTAATGGTAATTTTATTCCCCAAAAACTATTTATCAACAACATAATTGCAATAAAAATAACAATAAATCTTACGGAATGATGGCCATCTTACAAATCGAGAAGGTGCATTGGTTATTTTCATACTTGTAAAAACTCCAAGTGAAAGATCAATAAGATGCAAACACGGAGATTGTGAAATGAATGGAATAGGGTTGTCTTTAAAATGACTGGCGTGTCACTGAAATGTGTCCCCGCTGAGATAACTGTATCACAAAATAATAAAATGATCAAAACTGTTGGTAGTTTTTCTCAGTGTACAGCACAGTACAAGTGGCGGAGGAAGGTGGGTTGTCTGCATACGGCAAGATGAATGGCTGGCTGCCGCATTAATCACAAGTTGGCTAACTTGCTCGCTTCCCCCGTCTTCTTGTGAGCTTTAATTTCCTCCGCTTCCACTACACCGCGAATGGATTCATAACCTCCGAATATCGGAGCTTTGAAATATTCATTTTGGATGCTACTGCTCTGAGTTTTAATACATGCTACTTTACCCTTCGTTGTTGCGTTAACAATACCATAACGTGTAACGCAAATATTTGTTTATTAGTTGATCATTTTACCGTTATATTCATTATGAGGCTTACGGGAGAGAATAATAGATAAATGTCGACTAAAGAAGACTTAGGAAATCACGTTTTAATTTATATTTTTTCTCGTGTAAAACCCCCCATTGATTCCTTTAAAATAAATCAAAATTATTAACTTCTCGTGTTTACTCATAAAAACCCCCAAACAGAACATCAACAAATCAATACGGTAGTTGATTAATATTCTGGAGGAAATCCTTTATCAACTCTCCCTTACTGAAGAACATGTAAAAATCCTTTTGTCCCAAATTTTTTACACTTCAAACTTAACCAACCTCCTAACATCGTTTCTCTTAAACTTGTCCAGTTATAAAGAAACTTCAAAAAGAACCGTTTCAATTAAAAGTTGTTCCTAACAATGAGGCGATCGCGTTTAATTCGGTTCGTCTATATCGAGCGCGGGGGCCGGTCCTCTCCTTAATTCTGACGAAATGAAAAAAACACCCCTCACCCTCACATTACATTATAGATTCTTTTTCGCTCTCAATGGTCCCCCGATGTCTTGAAGAAGCCTTCAAGCATTACAAACACTGTGAGGGTGGGGAATTGATATTTTAGCTGGATCCAAATGAGTTTTTCACTTCGAGGCGTTTTCTTTTTCTTTTTAGCTTTTTTAACGCTTCGAGACGACGCCTTCATTAATTACATTAGGCCAAATGAGCCAAACTCCCTTTATCTTTCGGTGAAGATTTCTTCAAACATGATCCCATTTCTACTTGGGTAACCCGTTGAGTTATACTTCAGCTGTATTTTTTACATAGGATTTTTTAACTGTTTTCTATTTCAGGCGTGATTTGTTGTTGTGTTTGAAGTTCACATACAGAACACAACTCTTTGCATTTTGTTAAAGCATGTTTTTAATTATTATTTATCCGTGGTTTATTTTTTACAAAATGTCAAAACAAAATATATGACTTGCCACATGGTTCAGGCGTTTCGTTACAGCACCCGTTTTATAATCAGTTCACCCCTCCCTTAGAAGATTTGACCCCGAGCTAAATATTGTCACAATTTCGTGATGATTCCATCTTGAACCCAGTTGCCTTTAATTTTTGGGCTAATAATTAATGATTCTTGCAAATGAGTCAGACATCAGAAGGGTTTCTTTACCTTCGTTGTATTTTGAAAAGACTGTTGGATAAGATCGATTATAATAATGTAAGTCTTTTTATAGGTCCTTTTAGTATGGAATATTCATAATATTGCAGTGTAACGATATCACAATAATTAACTGATTAACAATTAAAATCCCTATTAACTTAAACAAATATTTTCCAAGAAAAAGTTTTTAAATAACCTGGTAAATAAATCAGCTCATGTTTGTCAGTAACAAAGTTCCCATCATATTCGTGAAAATGAGTTGAATATTTGTTTTTATGGAGTGTTTAGAAATATATAGATAGTGTATAGAAATTATAGTAAAAAAATTCTTCAAATTTTTTTAAAATTTTAATCGAAACCAGTGGTGCGTTTGTTAGAACTGGGGGAAAATTCCCCATCTCACACAACCTTAATCTGATGCTTCCATCATATCTTACTGTAATCAATCCTAAATTACAACGACGGGTGGGAATTAAAATTACAAAAGAGCGGGGCGGTGGGTTCGGTGCAAAAACGCGCGTCATTACAAACAATTCGAGGGGTGTCGGTGCGCGACCATCAGATAGCGCTCACCACTCGCCACTCGCCACTCCAGACACGTCCGACGTAATTAAACACGGTCTGTAATTTGTAGCGGTTAACGTGGAAATTACGACTAATATACACGCATCGCGCCGCGCTATGTAAATAATTGGGAACAGATGGTCAATTAAAACCGTCGCTCGTCCTGTGGGCGGCATTGTTTTAATAGAATTACTCGAATATGCTTTATCATTGGGCCCATCGCGCATCGCCCCTCCCGCCATGTCCGCGCCTGGCCCGCCTCGCCGGGAATTATGCGAACAGAAATTAACATCCACTCCCGTGATGTCTCTGTCTCGTCTTGGACCTGTGTAGAATTTGAATTGGGCCGATCGGGAGAACGGTAAATGCCTTCGGGTCACCTCGATATTACTACTACTCCCTTATCTATTTCTCTATTTTGTCAGTAATTATTATTCTAATTTGTGTCACAAGGCGAACATGAGTGAAGGATGAGTGTAATGTATTTATGATTGGGTATGTAGCTTTGGTCAGCTGATGCATTTGCCACGATCATTAGCCCAATGAACAATGACAACGGGGTCTAGTACTAGTATCATTAGTTTAGATTAGATTACCTTTTGAAAAGGTGACCGATCCGGGTAGATATTTTAAGTAAAGTATAAATAAGAAATGATTGCGGCGCAATCTTGTAGTCTTGTTACTGACTAAGACTGACTTGTTTCTCAGACAGAACTGTTAATTAAAAGCCCAACAATGAATGGCATCTAAGGGAGCTACAGTTTAATGTGGAATCCGAACCACTCTTGCGACGAACCGGTCTAATTATGAGGATGAATGTAGCACTCAATATTGCGGACGTTAATTTACACCAGAGAATATCAAACCGAATATCCACCGACCATCGCTCACAATTTTCCACTATTCGTGTCCTCCAGTAGCTGGATTACAGGACACGTCACCGGCCCAGTAATTGAACCTTTACAAAAATGTGTTGAGATTCTGCTCAGCATCGAACCGGCGACTTTCAGATTTATAACACTGAACCACCTAGCCAGTCAAAGATTGTTATGTATTATCATAAATTATTTCCAAACTTTCTTTTCTTCTGTATTTCTTAAGATCTGAAGAAGAGTACCCTTAGAGGTTCCTTACTATTCGAAGTTTATGTTGTTTACAAAAAGTCTTCTACATTTTATTAAAATGATTTAATGGAAAAAGTCACTAAAGTAAAGCTTAATAAGTGTTTTTTGCGCTCTTTTCCTTCAAATTTAACGGTTAGTACCTTGGGTGTGGACCTCTAGTATCAGATGGCAAAGTGAGATGACATCGCTCTCGTCAGTCGCAAGTCACAGCAACAACAACGGCAGCGGCAACGGTCGCTCCAGATTGGCGTGATTGGAGGTTCGTTAAGCCCATTGCCACCCGCCCGCGCCATTAAACTGTCACCAAAACCGGAAGTGACAATCGGATGTGTAACAACAAAGCGGTGACCGGAAGTGACGTAACGGATCCATCTCGCAGACATTGTCCAGCACTAATCGCCCCAATCTGCCTCCTGATCTAATAGTTCCTACCGATTTAACAACAACTGTACTCTAATTTGTAAATTACCCGAAGAGTTCGTTCTAAATCATAGTGGTCCACAGTCCTGTGGTCGCCACAGCAATGAACATCTGGTTCTGCCGGGAACTCTGATCAGCTGATTTGACTGTCGACCGTACATTCGAATGTTTCACTCCCACAACGCAACGTCGATTTGTCTTTCAACTATTCTATGTTCTTTGGTGACATTTATTACCACTAGATTAATCGAAATCTAACCTCAAGAACCGTGACCCCGTCAACCTTTCACGGTGACACGTTGCAACCGCTCCACTAAACTGTCACAGTTTGTCACCGTTCCAGCTGTTCGGTTACACCAGTGCGATATATCTAATCAATCCATCAAACTCACTCTACGTACGGTCTGCCGATTTCTCCGGGTTTCCCAATTTAGTCTTTCATAATTTATCGTATTGTAGGCTGTTTCGCAACAGTATTTCCATCGTCGCCTTGTTTACATTGTAGCAGGCTCGGCCTCACTTCCTGGTCCCGTGGTTCCCACGCGGATTTTGCTGTTTGTCTGGTACGCAATAAATGCGGCAACTACTGCAATTATAACCGTATCGACCTCTAGCTATTCATCATTACAAGAATTATTTTTTATAGTTCCAGGTACCAAAATTGTTGAAGAATGACTAAAATCTGAAGCTCCAATGATCGATTGAGAAGAAAATTTGATAGTTCTTTTCCAAAGTCAAACCTTGGTCAAAGATCACAAAGTTACTGTACTCGGCTGCTAGCCATGCTAGCCAACCAAAACTCAGATATAAAGTTAAATGCTAACGACATTTTGCAGCATTTCCTTACCCTACATATTTATCCTCTATAAATTATATTCTAACATTACGGATGATTCTTGTTACAAACATATTTTACCTGATCACTTCATTTAACTATATCGCAGAAAATATTCAGGATCAATTACTAAAACATTTGAAATTTGGAACAGGGAATTTTAGCCGTTATTATTCTAAAATTGCCCAACGGTCTCTTAAAACGAAAAGAGTTTTTGGAAGTCTACCAAAATATTTACCCTACGATATCGTTGGGCTAAATGGAAAAGGCTATGAAAAATTAACTCTCATTTTGATAAATCGATTGAGAAATTCCACCGATTGCCGGAGCGGGCTGTGTTTGAACCGGCGGTGGAGGTAAATCAACGCACTGGCTATCAATGGACGCCAGACGAGAACAGGAAACTTTCATTAACCCCGATGACAAGAGACGGTTGTACGTTGGTCGCCGCATTTGTCCGACTAATAGTCCACACTTCGACACTGACCTGGGACCATCGGCTTAGCGCGGCCCTGCCCAGCCACGTGGCTCCTCTGTCCTCTGGCCACTATGGACTTGGACTTGGTTCCCGACATTATTGATATACGGGTATATCGATATTTTGTTATGATTATTTCACATCGTAAAATATATTACTACCCGATATATAATGGTTGTTGCGACTATCGATGTTCGATATCTAAAAAATTGTAAAAAAGATTCTGCACAATAATCACGAAATGTTTATGATTTTATAAATATAAGCTATTCGATGTGGCGTCCTAAAAAGTGAGAGGAAAACTAGAAATTGTTGAACTCTAATAATCACCATTCAAACAAGTCAAATTTTAACCTAATCGATAAATGTTATGAGTTTTATTCTAAATTGTATTACTCTTACATACGTCGTATAAGCGAGACGTTCGTTCTAAAACGTATGTTAATTTACAGAAAATGTTTTTCATAAGTTAAGTCAACGATTTCATAATAATATTTGATTGATTTTTTTGTTAAATTAAAGTTAACTCTAATACAATGCAACATCGTACAATGTTGGTCCATTCAGTCTAAATTCTAATCTATATATAATTAGCCATGTATCAGACATATCGATAATTTATTTTTGATAATGTTGCGGCATCGATAATAAAATTTTATATTGTAATGAACTGGAACACCTCTACTTTACACTATATTATATTTCCATCTAATCTATACTGAGATCATTGATTAGGAATAACAGTCGCTACTTTAGGCCGACCCGATGTCCAGTGATGCCCGTACGTTGATAGATGGTGCTGGCGAAATGGAGACAGTTAATTGTTAAATCTTGCACAAATTATTGATGTTCTTAGTGTCAAAATAAAAGTGTATAGTGAACAAGAACGATAATTCCGTTGCACAATTGTAGTATATCGCGACCTTAAAGAAAATTGTAGTTACAATAGTATGTAGTACTATGAGTCATGTATCATATACCACGCGAGGCCCCAACAACTCAGTTTGTCGCTTGTCGCGCTCCAGCCACAGAGCAAGGGGAGGACAGAACGCGCCAGCCTCACCCACTGGGCGAGTCTATGGAAATGAGACCAGTTAATGATCCCTCCCATGTTTTGATTGTGCCCAACACGGTACGTGAGTCGAATTTGGAAATTTTATACAATTTCGATCCGATTGTAATATAAGACTGTGCGATGTTTCCTAATCGATTCCGCCATTAATCGGTGACCAGATGTTCGAATAATTATCGGTTGTCACCTCGCATCGTCCGACTTAATGGGCCCGAACCACTTAGGACGGAATAAGTCTTTATAGTTAAGGATAATTTTTCACCGAGAGGTTTCTGCGGTTTATAGCTCATTTTGTCGGGAGCTTTCGCATTTCAATTTGCCTCGTGGAAGATAATTGTGGTTAATTATTTTCCAATTTACTAGGTTGTAATTAAGCCTGTATTGCGTTCTTCTACGACTAGCCCAAGGACAAATGGTTTATGTCGGTGTCTTGCGTGAACGTAAAGAAGTAATATCTTTACAATTATAGTATTTCAGATTTTAATCTAACTGGAATTTAAAAAAATCGATTGGCTGTCTTTTATTGTTTGTGTTTAGTACTTGTACGTCTATTTATAATTATTTGTAGTTATCTACAGTTGCAATATAGCTGTTGTTTGATTTCAGGAAATCAACAACAGGGAGGAGAGGACGGAAGCGGGGGCGGATCCCCTCTGAGCAAGATGGGGCTGGAGCCAGGCGCGCTGCAGAACGTCCTGGACGGCTGCAGCACCTCCGGCACGGGCACCATCAACATCCGGCTGAACCCCGGGTCGGTCCTGGGAGCGGTGGAGGTCGCCGTCGAGGCGGGGTTCGTCTGCAAGGCGTGCAGACTGGTGTTCGCCTCCGAGAGCGGCGCTCTGACCCACCAGAAGAGCTGCGGCTCCCAAGGCGTCCTCCGGCTCATCCGGTCCAGGTACTCGTGCACGCGCTGTGAGGCGGACACCTTCGACACCGTCCACGACTTCCAGCAGCACTTCGAGAACGCGCACCCCTCGGACCCCGCGTTGGCACCCTCCCCCGGCCTCTCCCACGAGATGGAGGACGTGGTCAACCAGATCACCGCGCTGGCCGCCAAAGCCGCTGCCCAGAGCCCCCCGGACCCCAACGCCAACATCTTCTGCCCGCCGCCGGAGCCCAAGAAGCCCAAGATGTTCCACTCCCAGGTGCCCGTCGGACAGTGAACCTCTTCCCCGCGCCCGCCCGACATTCCACCTCACACGTAGAGTTACCAATATATATATTTTATTTTGTGATATCGAATTTATATACTGATAAGGAAATTATTATTTTGTACATCGCTACGTCGATGTCGGGCGGTTGACTTGTAACAGTATCAGATATGATGGAGCGCCCCTACTCTACTGTACTGCGCTACAGCGAGGGAGTAGCTGCCCTCTGACGTAGGGACGCTCGCTCCGAATGAACGACTCATCAGTTCCTCCCAGACGTGTCCGTGTTCCTACACCGAATGTGACTACTGCAATGTGCGACAAACTTTCTACAACGTTAACTTTGTATATAAGTAATCTTTATTAATTAATTATAGTAAATGAAAGCGGCCGGCGTCGCCACAACTGTGGGGCGCCGGCGTCGCTGCAACCCAAACCTCGCTAATTCGCTGTATCGTTGGCAATTTTAATAATATAAATATTATATACGGTATCGTAATAAGAGGCGCGAGCCGAACTACTTATCTATAAATAATATAAGCGTGTGTTTTTAAATGTGTAAATGTCTGTTTTGTTGACAGTCTTCTCCCGGTGGCAGCGGGGGAAGACCTCGCTGTATAAATTTTGTTTTGTTTTTTGTTCCGGGACGTCACAGTCCCGTTTTGTCGCGTTACGTTTTGTCAGTTTACATTTTGGGTTCCGCCTAGCACCACGGTGCTGATGGGTCCAAAATATTTATTTTCGGTTTTCGAAACCAACACTCGGCCCCGTCCCGAGCGTCAGCGGCCGTCACTTTTGTATTTCTCCAGACAGTATGACGTCACAGGTTCACAGGGCCGCTGCCGGGACGGACGGGGCCCCGGGGGCCAGTTTTGCTCCCTTTGATTATGTGTTGGCATTAAAGGAACCAAAAGTGGCTCCTCGGCCGTCGGTCGGCGCTGGGACCGGCCGGCGGCGCGTCACAATCAAATGTACTCTCCACAACTCCACATCCGCAACCGTATCCGCAGCGACAGCGACATATCATCATCACTCACAAGACTGCAAGACTGCTCCTCGCCCGGCCCGGCGAGCGTTCAAAAACAAAAGTACATTTTTTTGTAAAACCTCCCAGCACCCAAGGTTCCTATCTCTAGCTAACATTTTACTAAGGTTCCTGATCCAAATGCTTTTCTATATAATAATTATTACGATATAAGATTTAATTGTACTGTTTCTTAGTTAAGTGTGACAGGTGTTGTTGTAAGTTAGTGTTACCGTATGTTACGTGCGAGGCCTCGGACACTATAGTACTGTATAGCATAGGAGGTCTACCGACTGCTCACTGTCTGCACGATCGCGTCTGATCCTCAATGCTATGGCACAACTCATCGTCCTCATGTTCCTATACTCTACTCCGTTGTTACGCCTCCTCGGTATCCTAGTTCCTAGTCGGCGCCGACAATACCTACCTCGACCACCTCTGGACGATCAAATTTCTGACCCGCCATCGTTTTAACAGTTTTTTGTTTTTCAAAAATTTATCCATTTTTAATTAGATTTTTTATTGACAAGGAAACATTCTATCAGATTCAATAAATAAATTATAACTATATTCCACGAATAACGCAATAATGGATTAAATAGAAAATTAATAAATTATAACAATTAAAATTACTAACGAAACGAGAATTTTTACAAATCTTTATCATGACAGTGCAATCAAATATCAGTTTTCTCTATATGTTACGTGTTACTGATTTATTTTGGGAACATAAAATATAAAAGACCGTCGAATAAGTTGTGTGAAAGTGGAGAAGTTTTAACCTTCTGAAAGAATACTAGTTTTCTTGTCTTATTAATTAGTTCATGAATCATATGACAAAAACATTTATACTGTATATCTATCTTTTAACTAACAATACTAACAATTAATTTATATTTTCTTGCATGCCGCATGTTGTTTATGTATTTTTGTATTGTTTTGCCCGTTTGTCTTTCTAGCAATTATTTCTGTTTCTGTTGCATTTTATGAGAATACGTTGTTCTCATATTTTTGCAGATTCAGAAACAATTGTTCAACTGTGGAATTTTCTTATTTTATATTTTTTCCTACTAACGTTGTTATCAAATATTATTTTCCTTTTCATTTACTGTATAATTTTGGATACAAAACCTTTTTAGATTGCTTGATACCCTTTAGAACCTTGGATGCTGATTTTTTTAAATCCCAGTTGTGCTTTTGTTTTTGCTCTTGATGTATTTTACGTTGTAGATATTTTAGTAATTTTCGTTGTACATATTGTATATTTTGTGTATAAGTTAGTATTGTTAGTTGCAAGTCCCACCCGAGACAGTATAATTGTATTTATAATTAAGAATTATTGCATTTATATTTATTGTAATTACGTTTATTTCGTGTCGAGACAGAAATTTGATTCTCTAGCGATTTTTCGTTGTACATGCTCACTTATATTTATTTAGCTTGTACTTTACGTACGCCTCAGCTAGTATTGTTTATTACACTATTAATATTATTATACAATAACATTTATAATTTATTTTTCTGTCGTTGATTGTGATGTATATACAGTTTATTATCAGTTATCTATTCTGTATCCCCACAGAGGGTCATTACATTGAGGACTCCATAGGAGAGAAAGCGTGGGTGAGTGAATGAGTGAGTGAGAGACTGAGTGAATGTCAGTTAAACATTTTAAAGGTTACAAAAACGAAACAACTATTTTACACGAAAACGACTGGTGATGTTTTTGTTTTTTTGTGATTTCTCAAACATAGCCTGCCCATATTGTACCAGAAAGAACTATCTGCATTGTATAAATGGTAATAAACTACTAGTTTATGAGTACTTTTGCTGTTCGTTTCTTCACTAACCCCTTTCAAACCTAGTTGTGGATTGGAAGGATTTTTGGTCACTTGAAAAACTATTCAAAAGATATACTGTACTAACAAAAGATACATAAAGTGAAAGTAAGTCTAAGTTATACTGTACAGTACCTATTTTTGTATTTAGTTTTGTGAGTTTTAGAACAGAGGATGTTTTACTTTAATGCAATTCCTAGTTATCATCCTTATTCAAGCTATTAATAATTTAATAGCTTGAATAATGAATGGCATTAACGAATTAAGTCCCACAAAAAGAATCACTCAAAACTTTGTTGCTGAAGGTTAGGAATACTCTTACTAACTTTGAATTTGAATATTAGTTCTAATAGCTTGGTAAAAGCGTTAAAGAATTTTTGTTGTGATTTAAAATCAAAAACATCTTATTACCAAAAATAAATCCCACTTGTGAACAATGCATTATGTATCGTATTAAGTAGGTCAATTTAAACACCTCATTAAAAGTCACAATGAACAATACCTTGTAATAGTGATTTAGTTTCACCTTGAAGTACTAAATATATTATGCAATTGAATTGTTTACCATTGATAAAATTTTAACACTTAGGTTGTTTATTATGAAGTTGAAAATAGTTCATACAGTCACATGTTCATACATATTTATATGTATACTACACCACTTAAATGTATTTGTTCACAATATATTTTGTCTGCAATATACATAATTACACCTTAAGTTAACTTAATAGATACAATATTTTTCAAAAGAAAAACATTTTTATAAACGAATAGTGAACAAGGGGGTAAAAAAGTCATAGTGGAATACTTAACTCTCTCTGCAATGATTCACTCTTTCTACAAAGAAAATAAATCAGAAAGTGAAACTGTCAAAGTAAAAATCTCAAGAACAATATTTTAAATATTTACCAAGATTTATCTACACATTGGATGATAAACTCAGGAATTGTTGGAGCCGCGGGCGCAGCTGAAGGAACACAACCTGGGAAATGAAGCAGTTTCCGGTGTAAGCAACCAAGACTAAGTACTCATGTAGGAAAGCTATGTTCAATTTCTAACTCATTGAACGTTTCAAACCAGCTGAAGGTATTTGAAACAAATGCAAATAGACACAGAGTATTTGAAACAAGACAACTCATAACTCGTTGAACATTTTAAGAAAATATAGCTTGTTGTTGTACTGCAGCCTAGATAACAATATAGATCTTTAGGCAGGAATCTTAATCTGAGCACTTAGGTTTGCTAAGTTTAGCTTTAAAATATAATATATCCTTTAAAAAAACATGTTAGACAAAGAAATTATTTATATTGGACACTTCCCATCCTCAGGCGATATTAGTCGATTTGTTTCTTGCAACAAACGACAAAACTTTTCGAGGGCCTTTTTACTTATAAAATAAAACTTAACGCAGATCACTAAATCCACCATACAAATCGGGCCAAAAAACTATTTCGAAAATAATTAGTGCTGCAATATGCAGTGATATGCACTAGTCAGACACTCTGAAAGTAATTAATTGCAGTTATTCAATATATTTTTAAATGTCAAGAACTATTTCAAAATGTCGTAATATTTTTTAAATATTCTCTATAATCTAATCATTTTTAAAATGAAACTATTTAGAAACCTACTTTTATAAAAATTCTTTGGCCATCATAGTCTGAACGTGGGAAGTGACATAAAGCATTTAATTCTGGGAGACCAAGTAAATGGTTTGATATTTCGAAACGGATACACAGATTTTGCCCGGAAATATATCCGGACGTACTTAATTTTTATTTTTAATAGTGGTTCACCCCCACAAATCCAAACAAGGTTTAGTAAAAATACAATTTTTTCAAAAACATCTATACCGAGTTTGTTTGGATACTTAACTTTATATTTATTGCTTTACAGAACATTTAATTCCAAAAAATAAAACTTCCTGTATGTCTGTGCACTTCCTGTTTGAACTTAATGGTAAAACAGTTAACTTAAACATGATTCACTTATCTCCATGAGAAAACTAAATAATTTGATATTTTAATTTTTATAAATTACAAGTGGATGAAACTTAATTTGGCGTCAGTGGAAAACACAGAATGATGTTGGGGGTGCATTATGTTATTCTTATAAAGAATAAAACAAATCAATTTCCCCCTTTCTTCCTAACCTTTTTAAATGAAATTTGGTGCATTGGAATGCATTACCATATAAAATAATTGGAATACTATGCTGATACCTCTTGTAGGAAGTAATTTGTGGGACCATCCACTATAAGATCTCAAAATTTGAAGGAAAGGTCGTCCGAAAGGTATTTGGTGAATATTTTCGAAACCATTTTTGTTGAGATAAACAAACTTAAATAGAATAGTATCAGTACAAAAGTACAAAGGAGATATTTTGGACATCAGCAGTTGTGCATAGCTAAAACGCTGGCCGGTGGATTGAATATTCTCTAGTGTGAATTATCCGAAGTAATGAATACTACGTTTATTCGCTAAAGATCACCCTCATGATTTGATCATATTATTATTCAGAGGTAAAATTGTGGTTCGGATCCCACGTTGAACTGTAGGTCCCTTAAATACCTTTGACTTTTGGGCTATTAATGAACATACCTGTCTAAGGTACATGTGTGTCAGCCTTTAGTAACAAGACTACAAGACCGCACCACAAACAATAAACTTTTCCTTAATTCATACTTGGCTTAAAATATCTACCAGGGTAGGCCACCATTTAAGAAAGGTAATACTAATAATAAGTTAATTTTATAAGTAGCTTCAAGTAATAAGTTTATTTTAAATAATTAGTAAATTTAACAAGTAACGTTTAAAGAGGTGCCATATTTTAATTCCACTGGTATATTATGTTGCCATAGTATATTTTAATAGCACACGTTTCAGTGCTATCCAATCCAAGCCGTACACACAATTGATTGCGGACTAACCGGCACACAGTGCGCCATAACCGTGACCTGTCGTCGGTGTTTTATTCTCCCAATAAAAACGGACGATTCTAAAATAATTAGCACAATTTATGTAGAGCCCGACGATCGGTACCATGATTACCGTGGTTTACTGACCGCCGTCGGCCGACTGCAACTCCTGTGTTCCATTAATTTTAATATTTTCAAAGTCAGTGCGTGGGGTATCCGGCCGGACAGGTTGTCAGGATGGTTTATTTAAGCAATTTTTCTTCTCGATAAATATTTGACAGTACTTTTAGAGACAATATCGGAAGAAACCCATACAGACTCTCTATGAGATTCTTATCTGAAATACCAACCCAAAGTGCATTTAAGGTGAACACGTGTGAAGAGTGCGTGTGGGCGTATTTAATGGAATTTGTGAAATGCAGCTTTGTTACTGATTACTTTGTCAGGATCTTTTATTAATAGCTCAACGATCAAAGGAAACTGGATCTCGGAGCATCCAGCCAGCTCAAAATTGTGTAAAGATTTGGTCAGGATCGAACCCGTGACCTTAAGATTGATGAAACCGATACTACAACCACTAAACCCCCCAGCCTGTTGTCAGTATCTTAAAATTATGTTTAGAACAGTAGAGACGCCATATATTTAGTCACATATGAACAATCTTAACGTATATTAATTACTGGAAACAAAATTATCGTAACACATGGTTGAGGTGTCAAGTAATAATGGTTATGTAGGAAAATAAATAATTTATTTTTTCTTTTATTTTTACGAAACAACACCCTATAGTTAAAAAGTATGCCTAATTATTTTTATGATAAAAATAAAAATGTAATTCCATGGATTCACGAGATAGCTGCTAAACCTCTATTTTTACACGTCAACCATCTTATTACGACTATCATGTTGTGAGCAATCAACATTAACACTGTTCATGTGGGACTAAAATTGAAATATTTCACCTCTGATGAAGACTCGTACAATGTAATCAGTTATTACGAAATAATTTGCCTGATTATATATCAATATAGATATGCCGACATTACATTCAGGGTCCTAGTCTAGACATAGTAATTTTCCTATATGAATTTTGCAAAAAGGGGGGGAAATCCTTTTATTTTCCAAACCCTCGATATTGTAATATGTAGTATTTTCTTGTTTATTGCCCACGAAGAATGTATATTCTCTGGATAACTAACATATGTTTCGGAATACATACAAATCTTAGAACACGGAAGGCAAAGTTGGTATGAGATTCCATTATTATATATCAGTCATATTGACAGAACTGCGATTGTTTTTGCGCTATTACTGAACCTGATCGACTGCCCGATGACTCTACTAACTCCAACAGACGAGACGAGACGTCTGCGGAGATATTGCCTTTCAATACAGCACTGTCATTTAATTGAATCTCGGTTCCAAGTTTTTAGTTATTATAATAAAATACAAGTCGAGAAGATAATAGGAATAATTAATTGTAGTTTGACGTCATAAAACTATGGTAAATAGAATTATTCAAATAGTACCATAAATACAGGGTATTTCAGAATTCCCTACCAATACTCTAGGGCGTTGTTCCTGGGTAAGAAACTTATCTAAATATCATATTTAAATTGTCCGAAAGTCCTTAGTTGCTCATATAGCCTCCATTTTGGTTTTTACACTTATTATTTTTTCTGAATAATGGTTATACGAACGGAATTGAAACTTTGCACAAACATTTATGACAACTAGACAAAACTACAAAAAAATCATCAGACAGAGGCTTTTGCATTGTTGTGGCAGACTTTAGTTGCATGCCTTGACATGCACTGCAACTAAGCTCTAGCGGTCACCTATCACTAAAGCTGCCATATCTCAGTTAATGTTTGTCTAATTTAAAACGGTTTGGTGTCAATCGATTTGTAATTACATTATCTAAAAAAGTTAATCTTGTAAATTTTCTGTTAAATCAACATTTCACGTGCTATTTGAGAGAAAAAATTTTAAATGGCCGCCATTTTGTTTTATGAATTTGAGAAATTATCATGATTTTTTTGTAGTTTTGTCTAATTGTCATACATACTGCTTACATACATACATACATACATACATACTGTGGCTTTATACTGTGATAGTTTATATTTATTGAAACAAAATGTCCACCATATTCAGGCAATCAAGGTGAAAAAATTTTCTTCCCTGTGAGAAATAGGTTAGATCATGGGTATGTCTAAAGAAAATGTTTTCAGTTCATCTAAACAGCTGTTCATATTCTTATAACTTAAAAATTCAATAATTTATGGAAAGGGCATCTAAACACTTCCGCTACACTTTTTGCGTAAAAAACGCCCCCTCCCCAGAGCATATATCCATAGCAATAAATTTAGGTGTAAGTATTAGAAATTGATCATTGTCGCTGCACTCTTACAGGTAATCAGACGTCAATCAATATCATTAAGGTAAAAAATAATATGTCGGTTATTAAAAATGTCATGGTAAATCCTAACAACCAGATTAATCCACTCATATTGAATATGACAATAAAAAATTATCAATGGTTTTGCACAGACTTTTTGATAATACATAGGCATTCCTATATATTATTTATTACAATTCATTTTAATTTATTATGAAAAGTAGTTTTTTGATTCAAAACTGCAATTTTTCCAGTTTACGTATAAACACAATAAAATATGTAATTACTATACCGTTGCCTAGCAATTTACAACTTCAATACCAATCTTCACCAGAGATAAAAATTACTAGAAAAAATTATCAGTTTTACCCTATATAACTTAAACACTAAACATTTTCCTTAATTAAAAAATAAGCCCCATCAAAAGATACACAACTTGACAAAAATGAAAATAAGTACCTGACATAAACTAAACTGGCCATGATTAGTTTGTCAAACACTGACAATAAAATATATATTTCGAAACGAAAACATATGTGCACTAACGCGTCGGGAAAACAGCTGACTTACATTATTGTGTATGTCTCGCAGCATTACCGTGTCATGTCGGCTGCTGATTATACTTTAAAAAATGGAAACAGCTGATTGTAAGAGACTTTTCCACTGTGTTTAACATAGGAATTTAAAAATTTAAACTTAAGAATAATCTTTTACACTTAAATTGTGATGTGTTAGTCCACGAAAGTCTTTAGAGAGCTGTTTTATCAGGTGTAAACTTACTACAGAATTAAAATGAAACATTTCATTACATGTTATATAGGCAACAGGGGTAATAGCATATGACATAAATTATTTATTTTTATGTCTGCCTCGTGTTATCAGTAATCGAAGCAAAATTAGTAACATTGGAATAACTTAATACTAAATAATGTATGAATGGAATGTAATACTACAAATTCTGTGCAATTATTCTTTGCACATTATGTGCAATTATGTGCCTTATCAAGTAGTCTCTAGCGTTCATTTCATCTTAGAAATCTTAGAAATTCCTACTATCTTACCTGTCTAATGGTACAAAAACAAATGTTTTCGTAGCTCAGAACATTGTCGACGCCAGGTTTAATTTTCCCGCCGTGTTTACGTTCCATCACTCGCGGATATCGCCTGCAGGTGTTCAGTGTTCAGTGTTCAGGTGGCTCGAGAGGTGACGCTGACGCCACCGTTGCATTATGGGTAACCAAACTCCGCCTTATCTCCTCACACCACCTTCGGAAAGCCAACTTCGACGATGCAGCTGGGTTGATAGGATTAGGAAAAATAATGAAAAACAGACTGTGTCTGATATACATGAATGGGTGTATGTAGACTTTGCCCTATATAACATTTTATTATTTAAAGATTTAGTTCATTAAAACAAATAATATGGGGAAAAAACTTTTGTAGACAGTAAAACATTTAATTTTTCGGTAAGAGTAAAATTAATAACTATAAGAAAACTGTTTCGAGGAAACATTTTGTACCGTAGTTCCTCTTTCTAAACAACACTACGACATGATAACACATACAATAATGCACTTTCACTAATCACAAATTATCAGTTAGGACTGCTTGTAAGTGTCAACTACACGCGAGGCGGACAGTAGAGACATGCGACAGCGGTGGTCATCATATAGGACCGCTTAAACTACACGCGAGGTGGACAGTAGAGACATGCAACAACAATCGTCATCAGTTGGGACCGCTTGTAAGCGCCAACTACACGCGAGGCGGACAGTGGAGACATCTGACATCGATCGTCATCAGTTATGACCGCTTGTACGCGCCAACTACACACGAGGCGGAGAGTAGAGACGTCACTTCGGTCGTCATCAGTTAGGACCGCTTGTAAGCGCCAGCTACACGCGAAGCGGACAGTAGAGACATGCGACAGCGGTCGTCATCAGTTAGGACTGCTTGTAAGCGCCAACGCGCGCCCACCTCTCCGTTTTATTCGATACCAGACATTACACATTACAAATACAGCCTGGCGCTGGTCTGACGTCTTGTTTGGGCTTTGGTTTGGGTGAGGTTGCGGAGGAAGTGGGAAAAGGTCAAAGACCAAAATGTCCTCTGAATCTGTCTGTACGTGTGTGTGTGTGTGTGTGTGTGTGTGTGTGTGTGTGTGTGTGTGTGTGTGTATGGATGTGCACAGTCATAGCCTACACCGAGTGACAGTACTACTGACCACTCCACAATCGTAAAAAGATGATTGAGGTGTAAAATTAAAGGCAAAGTCATTTTCAAGGGAATTACATTTTCCATTTTTCCATCACGCGTGCTGTGGTACCGGCTCAAGGGCCCAAGGATGGGTATATTTGTGCTGTGGTACCGGCTCAGAGGCTCAGGGGCGGGTATATTTGTGCTGTGGTACCGGCTCAGAGGCTCAGGGGCGGGTATATTTGTGCTGTGGTACCGGCTCAGAGGCTCAGGGACGGGTATATTTGTGCTGTGGTACCGGCTGAGAGGCTCAGGGACGGGTATATTTGTGCTGTGGTACCGGCTGAGAGGCTCAGGGACGGGTATATTTGTGCTGTGGTACCGGCTGAGAGGCTCAGGGACGGGTATATTTGTGCTGTGGTACCGGCTCAGAGGCTCAGGGACGGGTATATTTGTGCTGTGGTACCGGCTGAGAGGCTCAGGGACGGGTATATTTGTGCTGTGGTACCGGCTGAGAGGCTCAGGGACGGGTATATTTGTGCTGTGGTACCGGCTGAGAGGCTCAGGGACGGGTATATTTGTGCTGTGGTACCGGCTGAGAGGCTCAGGGACGGGTATATTTGTGCTGTGGTACCGGCTAGCACAAGACCTATCGAGCGATCTCCATCCAAATCTGCCACTTCTATACTAACTTGCACTTTGGAATAGAGTTTTATCTATAGTTTCCACTTCGTAATTTTTTATTAAATGAAATTTCCAACCTCTGAATGTAAAATTGAATTTGTTTCATTATTATAGATTGGTATAGTTTTAATACTTTCACCAAGTTTCATAGGCTGAAACAAATTTATATATTTTTCTATTTGCATATCGATAAAATACAAATCCAAACATAACAATTCACATCAGCAATTTCGTTGATCATTTCTTTCGTATTAATTAAATTTTCTTTCAAAAAATGTATTTACTCTTTTAATTATCTAACAATATTTCATTCGCGACGTACCTATAGGCTATAGCCTACGCCTATATAAAAACATTATATCCCTTACACTCAAATCAAATTTTACATTTAAGTCACGATTACAGTAATTCCAATGAAAGGATCTCGTAGTAACGTTGCCAACAATTTTAATAAACATTTTGATCCAAAACACATAAAATCCACTGTTTATCTGTGTTCGTTATCTGGGATTCCGATTACACTGTCTAATAAAATGGTTACTTTAAGATGACATAAGTGCGGATATATGCAAAACGAGGTATTAAATGCCACAGTAATCCTTGGATCTCAGAACGAGTTAATTAAACGTTGTGTAAATTGTAAAGTTGGTATGCGTTTTGTTGTCTTTGGATGTTGGCAACAATGATAATTGGTCTCAGAGTCAGCTGTTTGTCAAACAAATCAGCTGATATCGGTTGCGTGGGCGTTGTTACATCTGACTATGACTGTACATAACGGGACTTCCTCCTCGTTTTAATTGGGACGTAAACAAGGAAAGAAACCAAGACGTTGGTTTATGCACATTAAGTGTTTCTAACTTATGTAAATTATATGTTATACTATGTACTTCTTTAATACCGTGTTTGATTTCAACTCTTCCTAAATATTCATAGCTCATAGCTTCACAACTCTTCCTTGCTTTCCTGTATGGTATGGATCCTAAATACTTTATGGACCTCATCGAAATTATTTCGTGCAATATTTAAATTTCTGAAATCAAATTTAAGTCCCCTTCGTATATTATTCTACTTCCACCATTACTTCTACCATCAAATTAACGTTCCTTATGTGTATTATAAATCATAGTGAGTTTAGTTACGAATAGAGGTTTGATTAAATGGTGTTTGACGAATGTTGTTCGAATTAGTAAGCTGCAAGCATAACATCAGGATTACGTAAAACTATCAAATAACAGGATTGGTATCTTCTTAAAAACGTAATAGAAGCTACTGTTTACCTTTTTTAATTAAAGATAAAAATACTCTAGAACTAGGGAAGCGGGCCAAAAATATATATTGGGCCTACCTGGTGCATTTCATTTTAACTATTCATTTCATTTTTTTAAGTTTTATTAAAGATTAGTTGGTTCTTGTAAGTTAGATAAAAAATGATAAAACGAAACACAGATATTTTTAAATAGAATATTTCCAAGACCATAGTCATCAAATAATTATCAACCTCTCTTTATCGTGAATTTAGGTACTCTTTTAATGTACGGAGCCGGAATTGGCCCTTATTTTGTTGGATAGAAATCATTCATTTTCTGACCTTAAACGAGTTCAACGTCAGTTTGACCAGAGTTTCTTCCTTATCAGATTCTACTACTGTATCTACCATTAAATAGCGAAGATACATTGTATTCTTTTGACACATACATTGAATATACATTGTATTGTACTGTATTGTATGGTAGACGTATAAAAGGTTATTTAATTATATGTTAGTATAAATTGGAGCACACACAATTTTTACAGTAAATATAATCGTTGATACGTTCAAGATTTACTCACAACCTTGAAAAATTTGATTACAGTAATACAAATTTACCATTTACTGTATTTTTTTAAGAAAAACTATTCACATCTGTTCCTGAGACATAAGCGTGTTACGTTTCCCTTGGTTATCCTAAGGGCATATTTTTCTCCACAAAATGGATCCCCAACTCAAAAAACACTCAAAGTTCATTTAAATTTCGTCGTCCTCGCAGTTTGTTGGATAACTAACGACCATTAAACACCGAGTTCGACAGGAATGCCACATGTTTATTGCAATGTAGCTTGCGCCCCTGCCCTACCCATAATGCAACAGTGGGATTACGTCGGCGCGCGCATCAAAACTTGCTCCGCCGATATCCCTTTTTGATGAAATCCAAACATGAAACGATGTAAGAGGATCTTATCGCAGAATGAGTTTGGTAAACTGTCATACACTCTTAAAAACATTCTTATTCTCCATTTCGTAATATTCATTTTACTAATACAGTAATTAATACTGTAATACTTGTGACATTTACAACCATCGGAAATGTTCTTACCGTATCACCGACGTACATTTCCTATTCACGTAATTTACTTCCTAACATTTACTCGAATCGAATACTGTACGTACACAATTTTAGTTGAGAAGAATGTAGGAGCATACAAGTACCGGACATTTCCGAAATGACAATAAGCCTCTAGGGGACATAAATAAATTTCAACTTCACCCCTAGAAAATTTTCAGGACAAATTTGAGACATGACATTGTTTAGCCAGTTTGTGAAAATACGAAAATTTTAACTATCTTGCAATTGAATAAATACAGTATACGTAATATAAAATATACATATTTTTTTACTGTAATATAAACACGATCATTAATCTTAGATGAGTTTAGTTTGATAAATATGTTTAAGAAATTTATGTTTTAGTTTGATAAGTTCAGTATCACAGTTAACACAAAGGTAATTAACAACAGCCTTTAGAGTACACAGAACATGAAAGGCGAACCTTTCTAACTTCTCCCACTTGTATGAAAGAATAAAGAGAAATGATTGTTTTCGTCTAAATTTTCGAAACCCTCCATGTGCTTCTAGTTTTACTGATTAGTGCTAAGCATTTGTATATTTGTATTTTGATTTATAGACATATTTGTAAAATAACTTATTAAATAAAAATATGGAATAATATATAACATATTATACATCAATGTGTTCAGGAATAACTCCAGAGTTATTAAATATTACATTTTCTGATTCAACACACTTGAGGTGAAGTACAGTGCAGAAACACGAAAAAAAGGATTTTTTTTAGTTTGTGAGTTTGTTACTTTTTTATTTTTCACTCAAGCAAAATTCCAAAATACAAAAAATTTTCCAAATATAATACCTAACACAAATATGTATAGTTATGTACACTTTTATCAATAACCAAAAGTTTTATGAACTAAAAACGAATTATATCGCACTTGAACAACTCGAAATTTTATAATAAATAATGATGGCTACTAATTAAATTAGTTATAACACTAAAATTAATTTCATTGTTTTACAAATAAATAAAAAATTCAGCATTTCAGTCCAAAAGGTAAAAAACCACGAATAAAAATAACGTTTAATGACAATATTTTTTTATTTTAAATAGACAATCTTAAAACTATAGTTCTACAAATTTTTAAAACATTTAATATTTTTTGTTTCAAAAATATCATTTATTTTTAAAATAAAACACAAACAAATAAATTTATTTTCAAATTGTTTAAGTACACAGATACGGTTTTTCTATTTTGATAACTTATACATTTTTATGAAAGAATAAAAGAATTGATTTTTTATTTTCTCCATAAGATATTTTAGAATATTTTATTGGACAGTTTTTAACTTTTTCTGATAAAATTAGTCGTAAATAATTAAATACTAATTTGTAATTTTACTTATGTATTTGTTATACTTTATTTTAGTTTTTTGAAAATAAAAATATTTTTTTGATTATAAAAACTTTTGAACTCATTTTTCAAAGATTTATTAAATTATTTAGTATGATTCATTTAATTCAGTCAAATTTTAACAAAAAAGATTTTAAATTTATTTTTAGTTATTTTTATAACACTTAAAAATCAAAAATTCAAAAAAAAATGAAAAAAATGATAAATTTAGTGTACTATTTTATTTTTCACTCAAGCAAAATTCCAAAATACAAAAAATTTTCCAAATATAATACCTAACACAAATATGTATAGTTATGTACACTTTTATCAATAACCAAAAGTTTTATGAACTAAAAACGAATTATATCGCACTTGAACAACTCAGTTAATTTATTTTATAATAATAATGATGGCTAACCTAATTAAATACAGTTATAAACGAACTAAAATTAATTTCATTGGTATTACACAAACTAAATAAAAACTTCAGCAAAACTTCAGTCCAAAAGGTAAACAAACACGAATAAAAATAATTACGCAGCTGACGCAATTTGCCAACAGCTGAGATTTGACTATACAGAATATAGATAACGGGTTTTTATTAGAGTTGCTATATCGAATTTACGAATCGACGTATTATGCGTCGATAGCACCTGGAGGGTTTTAATTTTCATTGGATATACATTTTGGGATCCCCTGAAAACAACAAATCGGGTTGAGTGTGTGAAACCCAATTAAAAAGCTAAACAAATTAGTACTTTTTTAATTATTAGTCTACGACAAAACGTTCCAGAGTTAAATTTACTGTCCGTACTAAACACTGTACGTTATATCAGCGCACTATCTCATTCTAAGGAAGAAAACGAAAAAAACAGTTACAGTACACAAAACTTTCGGGGGATGGGAAGATCAGCTTAAAATTTGTCATAATTGAGAGGTTGTTTGAAACTACATTTTGTTGACTTTTTTGAAACACTAGAATTATTTTGTCTATATTATTAAAGTAAGCGAACAAAAAGAATGGTTTAAAAAGTTTTTATTCATTAGTTCACTTTTAAAAGGAGAAACTATTTGTCGGTTCCCTGATTCAGTTTATTTACTTTTATTACCAAGTTTATCAAAACCGAACCGTTTGTAATTCATGGGTTCTATTGACAGTGAAAAACGTATGTTCATAATATATTAGCTCAATATAGCGTTTTGATAAAACACTCGTTAAATATATTTTAAATATATCGTTAAATATATTTTGATACGATATTTTATGAGCCGTTCTGTATATGCACTTTCAATTATAAAGTAAATTAGAAAATAATAAAAGATGAAGTGGCAAATGTTATATTAAAACCTTTTGTAATGATCACCTGGCAGTGTCGCACTGTTATACGTATTGTTTGGCATTGTTTCCTAGACATTAACATTTGTCAATAAATACACTACAGCTAAACTGTAGTTTTGCAATGTTTTTGAAAGTTAATTTACTAATGCAAATAGTTAGTTGCACACTAACTAGAAACTAGGTTTCAGAATATATTTAGATTCTTTTTTAAAATCCGTATTATAGCAGGTTTACATAAGGAAAACTCATGCAATGTCCGGAAACACATACTACTTATGAGAATTGAATTCAAAACCGGAAACGGGACTAATAGTGCTATATCCGTCCGTGAGAACATGTCGGGAGGTCGGTTCTCTCAGCAAGGGACACCGGAAAACAACGAAATCTATAAATATACAACTATTATCTCCATAATTTCGGAAAGCTTAGTGAAACAAGTCATCTACTTCCTATCAGAAAATATTTTAAACATCCGGACATTTGGAACTCGTATTCAAATTGATATATACTCTAAAAATGTTCTAATCATAAGGATTTTTTTAACAAGCTCAATTAGTTTGAAATATTGCTATCTATTTAATAATTAATTATTAAATTATGAGCTTCGTCTTTACATTGCTCGTAAATATGATATTTTTAAAAGCAGAAACGGGTCTCATCCCAATTTCTGTAACCTTCAACACGAGTTATTTGTATCGCTTCTCCGGGAAAACGAGAGCATAAAATTAATTAGTTGTATTTGTTTTCAGTATTCTATACCGTTTTTACAATTCTTTTCTAAACTTTAAATCGACCTACACTCTATTTAAAAAAGGAATTAGCTCTCAAACCCCTAGTCTTGAGCGCTGTTATAATAGTTTGTTTAATTCATTGAAACTCGTGATCTATTTAATAAATAGCCAGGAGCTGTCTAATAAAAATCAATATGAGTTTGTTTACATTCATCATTAACCTTAAACATTTTTCACATTTATTTATATTGTACAAAGATGTGTGAATGTGTGTTCTAAGGTATAAAATATTTTACTAATGATGCCAATATTCCAATTTTATATCATTATAAAAATATTGATTTTTTAATTTCTTTGATTATATGATTTCCGGTTGTTGATTTTTATGACCACGTATAGTATAAATTATGTTGCTTTCTAATGCTGAATCATACAACCCGTACAAAGGTCGGACTTACTGCTAGTATTAAATAAAATATAGTGAAATAGGTGTTTTTAAATCAATTTTTTAACAATAAAAATAAAATATAATAAAAACTCAAATAAATTAGGTGTTTGCTAGAGATCCATCTCAAGTGTGGTGAACAATTAATTCTCTTACTCAGTTTTCACGTCCCCTCTTTCTATTCTTACCCATTAATTAACATTGTTTTATCACTATTCTTGTTCATGAATCTTATACTTAGTTTTTTTATTCCTTTGTTCGTGTAACACCGGAACATATTTCAAGTAAATATGAGTGAAGCGCGAGTGTTATGTGCCAATAGCAGACTGGCTAGGATGGTTCAGTGATTAAAAGCTACTCCCTTCACAATATAGTTTAAGGGTCTCCGGTTCGATTCTGAACAAATCCTGATAAATTGTGTGATAGTTCGATACTGAACCCAGTTGCCTTCGATCGATCATTGGGCTATTAATTAATTACCTTGGCTAATTAACCACATTATCTTTGTTAATAACAAAGCTACATGCCATAAAAATTCATTACATTAATCACACTCATCCTTCACTCACATGCACTCATTTTGTTATATTACTAACTTAGATTGGGCAAGTGTCTGATTTATGAGAATGTGAATAGGAATCCGAATAAAGAGTATATTTGCATGTTTACAGTGGGCAAAAATATCACCATCACAAAACTACGGTTTAAAATTTGTTACGTTAAAACAACCTTCAACCTAGTTATTTAATATTGCCAAACGAATTTCGAAATAATCCTTAAGTTATTGATTTTCAACCCTTAAGAAAATAGTTGATATTTCGTGAATAGCTAAATCTAAGGGAAAGGAGAAACGGTTTGTGCATGGATAAAAAAATGTTGGTTGAGTTTTTATTTTATTCAGTGAGCCCCTCACTAGTTCCAACATTATACATCAAACCCGCATACAAAATTTAGTTTATGGCAAACAAAGGGCTCATAACGGCTCAAGGATCCCTTCTGATGAAATCCAAACACCGCAGAATATAAGGGCTTGGCTCCGAGATTGCGAGATTGGTTACTGGTACACGAGTACGCCTTCCATGGCGGATGCGGATGTAAGTTAACGAATCCGGCCTGTACACTGTACACTGTTCAAGTCATCTGGCGATGTTTGTATGGGACCGAGCTTTGCCCAGGGAATTTGACCGGTTAAGGATGTTACAGAATCAATATCAATATTCTTGTTTAGATTTTTTGGTATTTGCATTTAACCTCGTTTCAAACCTTGATAATTCATAATCCTCTACTTACAATTGGAAATATCTTAACGCATAATTTAGCCTCTGAAATTTTTGTTGGTACTTGAACTCTTATAATACGAACTTTGTTCGTTTAATTCGAAACCTATCTCTAAAATTCGAAGTTAACCTCTGAAATTTAAAGTTACTTTTTAAAATAAGCCAGACGAAACGTGAATCCGCAAGGATCGGATTGTCAGTGGCATTATTGTCTCTGCTTCGTTACAGCATTGCTGATATAAACCCCAATGGTTACAGTTATGTTGTAAACAATTCGATTTTTGGTGTGCTGCAATTAATTTATTTCTCTAGTTCAAAAAAGTACAAGTATACTTCTTGATCACCTATACAATTCGAATTTTAATAACGCTATCCTCTATAATTCAAAACTCCCAAAGTTCAAACTTCGACAGTCAATATAAAAAAAAAATAAAAAATTCAATAAAATCTGAATTTATTATTTACAACAATACAACATTTACGGAACTACTTAACTCATTTAGAGCTTAAATCGGAGTTACTCAGTGAGTGGAAAACAGGAATTGTTGAACTACCAGGTGCACGTAGCTTGCAAATTCGACAAACTGTAACTTAAACTAAATTTGTGTCTTATACGAACAGGCATTTAATATTGTTTGAACTACAGCTATATTTTTAGAGAGGGTGTTATACTAGTTTTAAGTTTAGCCTAGTTGGTAGAACTGAAATATCATTGAAATTCTGCAGTCTTAACGTTTATAGAGTTGAACACCGTTGAGTCTATATAGTATAGGTCCCAGTAGGTTTAACTGTAATTAATGTTCATTGAAACTCTGCAGTTACAGTATAACATTCACAGGAACATGTGTAACGGATGTAAGTTATGTTTGTAGTGTAAGTGGTGTTGTGCTACAACAGTTGCTCGCCCGAGGGTGGAGGGTCGACCCTTCTACCCTTCCATGTCAGAGACACATCCACAGCCACGGCGCCCTGTCAGGCGACCATCTTTATTGTTATTTATATTTACCTTATCTATGATATCGTGTCTTCTAGTTCTTCAGTCACAACATTTTTTGGGAACACTTCTTGTTTTTGGAAGCTTTTAGTACACATCGCTTGGCTGTTTTCATCCCGATATTACGTCGAGTATTTTGAGTCTTTCCCGAAGTTCGTAGAGTTTTTGTGCTGCGATAGGATATAACTGTAGTTACATAACGTTTGTGTTTAACAAGAAGGCAATACATTTTTAATGTGCAATGTGTAATGTTAATGTGTAACTTAACTAACAAGGCGCTGGTTTGGATCGTTCGTTATCAAACAATTATTTAAACATTTTTACTAGAGTAAGAAAAATAAAATAAGGGTTTGGCGAATATATCATATATATTTGTTGTGTGTTATTTATTGTTGAATTTAAATAGACGAAGTTGATCACCCTATTTGATGAGACCAGTAAATAGTATTTGGTACAGGATAGAAAATTTACCTATCACGTCATAAAAAATATGCGGACGTTAATCCACACGAGGGAACACTACACCCACCGACCATCGCTTATAAAACTATCCACAATTATTCGTGACCTCCAAGTAGTTGGATTACAAGATGACGCCACCATCCCAGTCACTGAAAACCAATGATAATCAATTCAGGACGTAAATTTGGAGCCATTTTCACGATATTTTACAGATTAATATTTAATGCTGAAAACCAGTTTGAAAAATGACCTTCTCGAACAAAAGATTTTCAATATTAATTTCATTTTTCAATTCAAAAAAATTATTTCATTTTTATGCCATCAGAGTAGTATAAATAAACTATCTTGTCTGTCTACTGTTGGCCCCCTACTGCATCCTATGGGAACAGCACCAAATTCCGAACACTGGCCAACATACCGAACCGGTTAAGTCCGTGAACTTAAAACTACTCTAAGGTCAAAACGTCTAAACAAGTTTTTAATTTTGAAATTTCAACTACAATTGATCTGCAGCTGCAAGTATTGTTTATTTTTATTTACGTGACTGTACGCGTATTTCCAGGATTACTCACGGGAAAGTCAAAATTCCAGTAAATTGTAAACCAGCTAAATTCACATACAGTAGTGATGCTCTGGTATCGAGAATCTTTTGATGTTTGATTACAAAAATTATATTAAACTTCAATGTACTGGAAATTTTCTCATAATGTTCATGAAAAAACAACATTTTTATAGAAATTTTCAACAAATAAAAATTATATACCAGAAGCCGATTATGATGAAAAAGTGTTTAATAATTGATAAAAAATATCTAAACAAAATTTCTTATCGTTCGGTACTTAGAGTGTGCAAAATTCGGTGTGAAGTGAGTGTTGGGTATTAGAAAACATTGGAATCGTGGAAAAAAACAATTCATTTAAAATTTTTACTGTTATTGAAATATTGAAAAAAATGTTATCGATAAGTCATTGTTACTACTGTATTTTACCAAAACTTATGGAATAATTACACCTTAAAATAAAATCTGCAAACATTATACGTAATCTAACTTTAACTGTTCAGTATTTTGTGGGGTTTACTTACAAAACTTATAAATGATAGACTACAGCATACAAAATAAAATATACATAGGGTTTTTAGAAACTAATCTAAAATTTATTACTATAACGAGACTTTCAAAAATGCAACAATATTTTAAACCTAGGCTAATATTCAATATTTTTGTAGGTATTAATTTCATTGGCTATAAAACTGTATAATATTACAGAACGAATTCCTTCTTAACAGAGGAAAATCATTTATTTAAAGACCTTAACCTGTAGATATGGGTCGCTATGATTACCGGAGTTAATAATCTGTAAATAAAAACACTTTCGTCTTGATATCCACGTAGCTGCGCTATTGGTTGATAACAACTAGTGCCAGATTTCACATAAATACATTCTAGAACCCCTCGAGAAAGACTAATCCAAACTGCCATTTTCACCGAACGCATGAGAGACAATAAAGAAATCACAGGGATGAATTATGCACTCGGAGCTCCGGAGCGAGCGAGAGAATGTCGCGTGTATTATGTATAACGGAAGAATACGCGCGGATGAATACACCCGATGCGAGGAATTATTCCATTTTTGACTCAGAAAGCTCGGACATGGCCCGAGAGACGGGTGTAACAGCAGCCCGGGGTCCTCTTTGTGTTACTATGCAAAGCGACGCAGACTGGACGGTCAAGACAGTGGGCAACTAACTGTACTCGCACATTTTTTCTTTTTTTAATTTTTTTATTATAAATGCTCATCACCATGGACCTAGGGTCTGTGCGTTAAATTAAAGACAGCGAAATACCGCAGCGGAACTATTTATACATCCTAGCCAGAGGTGACCCTCATGACCTGCCACTGGTTTCGATCCAGAAACCTTTGACTTACTCGCCCAGGGTGTTACTCCTGAGCTACCACGACGGTCAATAACTATGGTGTAATGGAAACAAATTGTTCCCAAAAAGTAAGATGATATATGCTACGTTCTGTATACCGACCTTCGGGACTCACTGAACATAATTTTTAAACTAAGAAGATACAAGAATTAAAATTTCTGGAAATCCAGGTACTTGCATACATTACTTGTCAACAAATGTAAGCTTACAATCAGTAAAAGACTACAGTTTTGGTTTGGGAGATATCTGAGTGAATTACCCACCCATTTTAGTAAGTCCCAATTATGCGTCAAAGTAATAACACAAAATTATGTATCAGTACACCACTCAGCATTGCATAATCATTCTAAATTGAAAAGCCCTAACGTAAAGCAGCATCGAAGGTGATTTTCGTCAAAGATATTAGCCGTCAACCCGTATCCAAATCTTGGCCCTTAAAAACACTGAGATCCTTTTTGATGAAAGCCAAACACCAAGCAGGATGAGGGATTCGACGTAAGCCGGCTGCGCGTGCCTGTATCGCGTCCTCCACAACGGGCTATCAGGTGCGTTTGGAATTGACAAACGACTTAATCGAAAAGGAAAAAAGGATAAAAATAAATTAAACTACCTTGGGTAGCTTTGAATTAAATTGTCTAACATATTTAATTTCAATTAATGTATAACTTCAATCTTAAGTATAAATTGTGTAAATAACCAAAAAATATCATAATTCCAAGCAATATATGGAGACAACTTTAATTATATTTATATGAATAGATACTCATGAAATATTTAATTAGTAAAAATATTACATATCGTATAATTTAACGGAAATAAGTACTAGATCACTGTAAAATTACCTTAAAATGTACCTTATCTAGTTAGTAAATTTAATATATAAAATATAAGGATCAGGGGTCATAGATGGACTTCTTCGTCCAGACACGAAAAAGTAAGTATTACCTTATAACTTATATAGTTTATAGATAACAGGTCTAACGTTATTCATCAAATACAAAACTCATGTTCATCATTTAAACACAATATCATATGGTAAAGCCAATGATGGTGGGATTTGAACCTGGGACGTCGGGGACCGTGTGGTGTCTGGTGATTTGTACTTCCTGATACAAATCCTGATATTGAAATACTCGTACTTGCCTTTGTAAAAGTCAAAGCTAATACATATCATCAA
Source organism: Nephotettix cincticeps (assembly GCA_023375725.1). Lineage (NCBI taxonomy): Eukaryota > Metazoa > Arthropoda > Insecta > Hemiptera > Cicadellidae > Nephotettix > Nephotettix cincticeps. Next base: position 45,757,564 of record CM041785.1, read on the forward strand.
ATTGATTAAATACTTCGATACTTCACTAATATTCAGATAAAAAAACTATGACAAATTAGGTACTTTTCTTACTACTGTATACATAATAATGATTTAAAAAACAAATATGAATTAACTATATATTCATGTATTTTCAATTGATCCGTTTGAGAGATTCATTATTAATAAATCAATTTATAATTTATCCAATTTTACAAAAATATTACTTTATATTTTAATTAATGCAAAACTCAGTTTGCGTGTTGGCTCGCTAAAGAAGGTTTAAAATTTCACATTATTTTGATGGATATAATTTTGTCTTCAACACACTTTCTAAAATAGCGTAATATTTGTTTTTCGACAGAAACTGTTGAAATCAGGGTTTTCAAAATATAAGTTATTCATGAAGTAATTAATTACTAACAATTACAAAATGGAGCCTTGGTCCTGGATCAAACCGGCGACCCTATATTAGAAGATGATCACGTCAACGTGAATCTATCCAATTAAATTCATGTGACAAACTAGCTGGTTGGTTCAGCGACTATAGTTACCGATTCATAATATGAAGGACACCGGTTAGATCTTGAGGAAAATCGATATTGGACCCAGTTGTCTTTCTCTATTGAGCTATCAATTAATGATCCATGCAATGGAATCAGCTGGTCTTTGTCACTGACAAATCTACTGGTCATCAAATCCATTTACACTCACTCCTCACTCATATTCATATAAAAACCCCATTTAGTGGTTGGCTTCACAACTCACGAATATACGTGAGAATCAGAATGAAAATATTGTAAATAAATACCAAACATGTGATGGGGAGACTCAAAAAAGGACGCTATAAAAAGAATCGCTATACATAACGATCCACATCGTTATATCGCTTATAACTATCCACGAAATGTGGATAGTTATAAGGGACGGATGGTGGATGTGATATGGTCTGGTGTGGATTAAAACATCCGCACAATTAAATGCTATATTCATCGACAAAGACTCATAATTAGACCTCTTCGTAATTTAGAGGCAAAAGTGATTCGGATTCCACGTTAAGGTGTAGGTCCCTTAGATGCCATTGGCTTTTAGGCTATTTATTAGCAGTCCTGACAAAAGAATATGTCAGCCTTAGTCAGTAACAAGACTACAAGATTGCGCCACAATCATCCTACACCTATTTCTCATTCATACTTGGCTTTAAATACCTCCCTAAGTAGGCCACCTTTTCTAAAGGTAATTTAATCTAATCATATTTAAGTAAAATTTTCTAATCAAAGATACTTAAGTGTAATATACTGTTTGTTTAAAGCTAAAATAAATCTCTAGAAGGCACCGCGCAATTTTATAAATGAAAAGTAAATATTGAACGGAAAATCATCACATTAGTGTTAATGTTTATTTCCATTTGCCGACCACTAATATTGCGTGCATTAGTAGACGTTTACGGTGTCAACCTAGAGTTGATTTGCTTTATTCAGATTCATCAATCCATTACGTGTGTAGTTCGTTCAAACATGTTCTACATCAAGTGCAGCATTGTTGGGCGCCCTTGTATTGTAAGCGAAATACGAATAAGACCATGCATCTGATTAAAAAGGTTATAACTCAGGAGACACTACCATATATCACACATATTTATAATACATTTCAAGTCTACGAGTGCTATAACGATTGAACCTGCTAATAATTCTCATAATTGTCATTAGAGGTACACTCGAATATTCGCGAAATGGGTAGAGCAGAAGCAACACATTTCTAAAGTCTACATCAGTGTCGTTATTTTTGCCTATATTGATGGAGTAAGTTGGGTTGCTGCCATGAGAAGATTTTAAAACTAGTCTTTTTTACATATTAAATTAGTAGATATTAACTAGAATAATGTGTATACCTGGTAGTTCTTACAATATCTATAATATTATAAAGAAGACGTGGTTTCTGTATGTTTGATTGTGTTAGTTTGTTGGTTTGCTGTAGCAAGTAAACGCGAAAAAACTGAACCAACCCGTTTGAAATTTTACACAAAGTTAGATCTTACTCATGCAACACATAAGCAAATTCATTTCCTTAAAATCCCCTTGTCCCTAGTTTCGATTTACATTTTCAAAGTATGAAAACATTAAATTACTTGAATGTCAACAGCTGTGAACACTAATATTTTTGAAAGTTCGGGAAGTTGAAGAAAGAGCTGCCGGAACCGTCCTAGGTTACAATGTTTACATTTTCTAATGTAAACATATGTTTACACTACATTTTGACAGTTCGGAAAAAATAAATAAAGTTAATTTTGACAGGTAAACTGCTGGATCGATATTAGTGATCGAATTATTAGTTCGAAATAGTGGAACGGTAGATTTTAAGTTTTCTCCCGATGCCTACCTCTATTACGCTAATCCTTATCCTTTCCCAATATTTTACAGGTGTTACTTTGTCATGTTATAGACACTCTTGTTTTGTCATTTTGTAACTAATAAAGAATTAATTAACTATAATTTAAATACATCAGTACACCTCTTCTCAGCCTTTTTTACCCTTGCGGTGAACGGGTACTTCGGCTAGTTTCAAATAATAGGTTATTTATATCTATTTGAACACAAGGTAATAGACCATAAAAACAAGAAGCAAATATATATAACTTGCTTATTATTTAAAATATTGTAATATTACTACTACAAGGAACAATAACATGTAGTTTTTTTAGCTTAGGCCTAATCTTATCCATATGGATTGGATTGGATTATTGAAATGGCAACCTATCCAGGTAGGTATTTTAAGCTAAGTATGAATGAGAAATGAGTGTAGGATGATTGTTGCGCGATCTTGTAGTCTTGTTACTGACTAATGAACAGTAACACCTTAGACAGGACTGTTAGCCCAACAGCCGATGGCAACTAAGGGACCTACAGTTTAACGTGGGATCCGAAAATTTTTTGCCTCTGAATTACGAATTGGTCTAATTATGAGAATGGCCTTAAGATTAACATTGGAGCTGCAAAAGGCAACGTACTGTGTTTACCAGTTTCTACATCTCAGAAACCACTTGATATAGAGCTGAGATTCAAAATAAAAAATTGTTTTTTGAACTGTTCAAATTATGGTAATACAGTAATAAATCATTTGTGAAACCCCCAAAATCGCATTTTGAAATATGAAACACCCCTAAACCCGATATGCCTGCCTTTCAAACTCATGTTATCTAGTGCGTCAAAGAACGTTTATCAAACCGACCCTTCTAGCTGTTCTTCTGGATCTAAGTGAGAAAATAGGATGTTCGTTCATCAATTATGTTAATCAATACATACCATGTTGTCATTCTGGCTATGACATGAGGTTTCAATTGTGTCAACGCTGTGCGATGTTATATTATTACACTTGTGACTTTAACAGTTTCACGTTTTCCTCGCATAATCCAAACTTCATCGCTTCCCGTAAAATCCCGTGGAAGACCAGTTCGGAACGAGCAAAAACGAACATCATTATGGCGTAATTTGTTTATAAAAAGTGTTGATGCAGTGCCCGGTTTATAAGCAGATAAACGCCACATTTGCATTTTGCATCGTAATTTTCGTAATTAACTGTGCATGAAAATCAGAGATGTTGATTAAAACCAAATTAAGTGTAATTATGCAAGTGGACAGGCCGGGGATGAGGAGTGGACGTTGCGTTCCTCCCTACCGGCTACACCGCTCTTTAACAGGTAATTGATATGCGATTCAACCTTGATGATACGACGGTGATGATGCTCTTTACAACGCGTGTTCTCTACCAATGATCCGATATTATCGACATCAATGATCTATATTCTTGTTTCGATATTTACGATGGTTTAACGATGTCCTCAAATTTGATACAATTGTATATCGAATGGTTTTTGTTAATATCGATATTCGATGTTACGTAAAATATTTCTAATAATATACTTTTTCCTTGTAAAATATACTATTTACGTAACTGTATATTATATTTTAATATAGGCCTACTTATAAGATTTGTAGGAGGTATTCAGTGTACTAGCTTCAAAAGTGAGAAAGAAACAAGTTCTGCAGGATTTTCACGCAGTAAAAGAACTTTAGTTTGATAAAATGGAACCTAAGCAATAAATATTTGCATATTTTGCATATTTTATTCTGAATATTAATTTATTTATTGATTTTGTACTTGCAGTACATTTATTTGTTAAACGATTTTTCAAACACGTTGTGCTTCAGATTATGAAATTGAATACAAGCTTACTCTAATGAATTTTTGCAAACCCAATTAATTTGTTACTGAAGAAGATAAGAATTTTATTTGTTAGGGTCATTAATTAGGCGAGACAGCTCAATGACCAATGATCAGTAATCAGCTCTAGGATCAGCTCAATGATTAGCCCAATGATCGGCTCATTGAGAGATAGCTAGACCCAATCCGGGTTTTGTCCGAATATTAATGTTTCATGGTATCATTTAACGATATATTTACAATATCACTAAAATGGCTCTGTAGAGATTCAGTTTAAATTTATTTTAGAAATAGAAACCTATCTAATTCGCCTGTATTTGCTTAGCTCTAGTATTTTTCAGCATTGCCATTGACAACGAGGTCTCCGAAAATTAAACTGACGACGGAACTAAGGTACTGTATTTTAATTTTTAACCCTTATCAAATTTATCCTTAAACTTACCCAGAAGCGAATAATTATGAAAAGATGGTTAATTAGTTATATTGGTAGATAATTTTAACAGCCCAGAACTTTAATAACGGTTCATGATCGTCGGTTCAAGACACATGGTACGATGACCCGGGCAGACCTTGGGGACAGGGAATACTCAGAAGGAATACAATGAAGCAGAAGACGCTGGTTGTAAAGTGATTCACATAAAACACTCGAGCGTCGCGATGAGATGAACATAAACGATATTATTGCACTGCCGATGTTAACTTGACTGACTGGAGTACTGTACGTGTATTATTATAATATTTCGTCACCGGCTGATGCCTTTAAAGCTTTTATGAAATGAATTTATATTAAGAGTACACTTAAACATTCGCGTAATGGGATGGACGAACTCAGAAGAATCAAACTTCTAAACTTTATATCAGGGTTGTTATGTTAATCTGTAACAAATGAGTAAGAAGGGATGCTGCCATGAGAAAATTTGTAGAAAAACTATTATTTGTACACATACCTAATTTACCATACCTTAACTCAAAGCCATTTACCAGATTTGTTTTACAATATTTCAAATAATATGCAAGTTTGCTTATTCTCTATAAAAACAACATTGGAAGAGAGTGATTACGTTTTTTGGCACAAGGAATAATAAAATTTGGATTATTCAGCATACATTATTAGATCTTAACTGTATAAAGTACGAAGTACTCAAAGTTTTATTATAAAATTATAAATAAGCGAGATAATAATCTTGCCCTCTCTTATCCCCTTTAGATTATTGATTAGATATTAGAGCTCCATAAGAGAACGTATTGTCTAGATTCTATGTTAATAACCAATTAACATAGAGCTAAGATTCCATAGGCAAAATATTTAGTTTTTTGATCTATTTCCAATGATGCTAAAACATTTTTATGTTTACTAAATTATATGTAAATTACTTTAAAAACCAAATTTTAAGACATAACCCCAAATATCCCCCCTCTTCCCTAAGTCCCTTCTTGTATCGATCGATTTGCCTAAATTTCGTACTCATGACATCCAGTGAGTCAAAGAACGTATATTCCGAATTTCAAACCGATCCTTGCAGCCGTCTAACCGCGTCACATACATACATACGCACACGCACACACACAGCAAACGTGACAGGCAATGAGGGTTTGACTCCGCTAACATCTACCAACACGATACGTAGATCTTCTCTCTTAGCTCATCCATCGATTAATGAAATTACGGGTTTTCTGTGCGTAGTTTTGAGTCATAACTTTTACGTCGATCTCAATTTCTGTCTGTCTGTAACGCTACAGAAGGCATTGTGTGTGAAACGAGAGTCCGACTATGATGAGACACTTTTCACAATTCTATACATTTTTTATGAGTCTTACTCTAAATTTGACCACATGCTTGAAAATAAAATAACGTTCACAAATTCTAAAATATATTAAACCCTTATAAAAATTGAGCCAAAATAGTATTTACTTAAAAAATCATTTTTCACTAGAAGATGTTTCCGTTTAATGGGTTTGATAGGCACTAGGTGTAAGTTTGATAGTGTTACTTAAAAATAAAACAATTTATCTGTTATTATTTTGATACCTAACTGTAGTTTACTTATTTGTTTGAAGTTATGATGAATAAAATAAATAATGTAACTATGGTAATATGCATAGACAAAATGACACTAAAACGAATTCGATACACGTTCAAACAAATCCGTCAAAGTAAATTCTATACAGAGAGCTCAAAAGGACCCTAATTTATCCGAAATTCCGGGCCGATTGGGCGGCAGAACGTAACGAGGTCTGCGCATCTCGAGAAAGGAATCAATAGTGAATAGGTTATGCATTTTAACGATCTCGCGCCCCCTTCCCGCCACCCTCTTATAAGAATAAAGTAAGATTTCGCCCGTTTCTATGGCAACATTAGGCGCTGGACCCAACACACACACACTCACACACCGCATGATGTATGCCCGGTCGGTGTGATACACATGGTTAGAGTCCTGGGGAGGCGGTCCATTTTGGATATTACAACGCCTTTATGTTAACACCACGGTGGGCTCTTGAATCGGGAATTTTCTTTATGGCGTGCTTTAACTTTGAATTGTGGGGACATTCCCCGTGTACAACCGGAGTAAAGTTTTCTTTAAATGATCGCTTTCCTTTCGTCTCGTCTGTATGCAACGATTTGCCTCCCGTGTAGAGCTCACTGGGTTTGAATCATGGATATTAAAAAAGTATTGGAAATATTTAAGAATACTATTTATTTTAGTGTTGAATAGTTATCTGCTTAACTGGTTGAGTGGTTATAGTACCCGCTTCATTACTCAAGGTCGCTGGTTATAACACAATTTTGTGATGTTTCGATACTGGGCCATATCGTCTCTGTTCATTTGGTTATTAGTTATTAATTACTAGCTGACCTGGCGAACTTCGTAACGCCTTAAAGTAAATACATGATAACTGTAATATTGGCCACGTTCTGAGGTCGAATGGTATTTCTGCTTCGTTGTGAGAGATTAGATATTCTGGGTCGCGGAATAGTTAACAACGATACTTAAACGATAAGATATATGGACAACATTCCCAAAAAAATACATCAAAGTGGATTTATTCGCAATATTCTAATCCAACCTAAACTCAAACCAAACCTAACTATAATACGGATTTGTTAGGAACGATTAAATTTTCTGAATCGCGGCATTTTTTATAATAATAACTCGCCTAATCTAACATTCATTAATAATTCCACTCGCACAAAACAAAAACAAAACTAATAATTACACTGGGACAAACAAACCAAACATTAATCTAATCAATTTTTTTAACCAATCACTAACATTCGCTGAAAATGACGCACAATGATAACATCATTGTGCTGTCGACTGTTTTATATATTTAGATATACAACCGCTGATCATTATAATAAACGTGATATGTATAAATATTGTATTTTTTTATTTGGCCTAAATATAAACACAAGACTTTTAATCAGAGAGAAAATAAAAAATATAAATACATAATCCCCAAAACCCGTAAACTATTAACGTGTTGAATAAAGCTGTTCATTTTGTACAGCATATATTTACTTCATAGTGTTACATTAATGAATGATTCAGATGACATTGGAGAAATAAGGCATATAACTAATGGAGAGTAAACAAACAACCAACAACTTATTCCACATAAGGTTAAAATTATAAATTTAAAACTCCATAAAATGGAAACTTATGGAGTTTTCGAAGAAGAAATTCACTAAAACCTTCCCAGACACATATAGAATTACTTTCTAAAATTTCATGGCGATCTGATGAGTAGTTTGGCAACGCATAAGTGCATACATACATACATCTATTTATTTGTATTTATAGAGATTAATCATGGCAAGTCGTGGAGTCAGCTTGTATTTGTCAGAATCAAAGCTAGCGGTACCACAAATTCAAAACCAACAATCTTATTGGTGAATATAAGAAACCCACTTCTTATATTCACCATAAAATCCCTACCAGAATTGATCTTATTTATAAATATGGATAGTATGCATTTTTTAAGTTTGCAAGTTAAATTTTGTGTTGTTTTGTTTCGTTTTGGTTTATAAAATCTATTTTTACACAGTATATTACGCCTATGCCGGTTTATCATAAAATTAATAAAAAACAAGTAAACATTCTGATTTCTGATGCAATCATTTTCAGTAACGTATCATTATAGTCAATATTTTTAGAAATAATGAAACAAAATCAATGAAACATAAAAATAGTATAAATTCTATTCAAACATTAAATTTATTATACAGTAGTTGTTCAATAGATCGTTTCAACTTGATACAGTATTTACTACCAAGTGGAAACTGTAATAGATTTTATCTGCAATGTTTCCAACATCAAAACGTTTATTTAAACTACACTTATAATTAGATGTAAAAGTAATTACACTTACATTATACTTATGCACTTATATTACAATATTATATATACACAAATCATTAGTTACCTCATTTAAACATGTTGAGATTCCATCACTTTCAATACGGATAAACATTACTGTACAAACAAAAGAGAAACAAGAATTAACTTAAATAGTGCTAATGATAAACAAATAATTGTAGTTAATACACTATAAATAATAAATTAAAACAAGCTACCTGAGGTAAAAAGGACAACAGTTACAAATATATTATTTTCTCTCCCAGCATACATAATCAGGAAAGTACAATTGGACAAATTACAGTGAGAATAGAGAATGAATTATTGAGAGCTTTAATGTCAGGAAAATCCAAAAATACCAATATTTTAAAATTATTGTAAGTCGTACTCGAGCAACTATTATTATAGAAATATATTAACATAATAATATTATTAAGTAACAATACAATTTTAATTTTATAGTTGGGCTGTTTGAAAGCCTTTCTGTCCCTTCTAAAGATTGAGTTCCCTGAAAAATCAACTCGATTGATTTAGTTATTAGGTAAATTTACGAAAATAACCTAGGTCTACATGAAAATATGAGTATGTGTGTGTCAACGTTTTTACGATGGTTTGATAGAAAGAGAAGGGCGGAAGATGGTGTTAGGGCTCGTTCTGGAGTGTATTGGGGTTATGACACGTCGTTCAGTGAACGGGGCTCAGTCAAGAAACTATAACCCCCTCCCCCTACCGTCCGCACAGGGGCAACACTGTTCCATACCAACCCTCCTGGCAGAGCCAAGTCTCAAGTCTTACCTTACTTTGAGCATAGAACCACTGTTTTACTCACTACAGTGTTAAGAGTACAAACGATACTGACGAAATATTTCGTTTTAGTACCATAAGAATAATGCTACTTTTGTAACAGTATTATTGACCAATCGATTGTTGTAAAATATAGTTAAGGAATCATAAAGGTTAAATGGTTATATATTTTTAAACATTTATTTGTGGAGGAGATTTTTAAATTTTTTACAGATATCGTTTTATCTTTTACCTTTTAGCGAATTTCTTTAAGGGAATATTCCTTTTTTCTAGGGGTTTTTTACCGTGGTTGTCATCACCTAGTAGACCCGGAGGGACTTTTCCTGTCTTTAAGCACTATAACTTTCGTAAAAACCTCGAATCTCGATGAAATTTGGTAACAGGAATGTGGTGCCAATTAGATGAACGTGCAATGTATTCCATGAAGTTTAAATCCAGGAAAATCGGTCAATCTGAAATGAGGTTTAGTGGGAGATTTACTAACCTAAAATGGTGTTTACTACATATAATTTAGTACGATTTTAATTTTACTGCATCAATGGAAACTAGCTTTACAAAATGAAACAGTTGAGTATTTTGAATCTAAGATCCATGTCATTCCGATGCCGAGAAATAGAAACTGGTAAACACAATACGTTGTGAATAAACTAAAATGTTAACCTTATCGGGAAAACGTAAATATTGATGTCTAGCTTATTATTTGAAATATTATGACAAAACCTGGTATACAGCTTCGTGTAGTTAAGCTCTAATGACGTATGCTGAAAATTGTTCCGTTACTCGTGGTAGCAAACATATTTACTCTTTTCCATGTTTTTCTTGCAAGGAATAAATAAATTGACATAAATTATTTTTTATTTGAATTATTGTGATAAAACTAGGTATTATAGATAGCCTCACCTATTGAAAGTCTACTACTGTATGTTGAAAAAATAAATTATTTTGTTTCTCGTGGCAGCTTACTGGCTACTTAATCTTTTCTTAAATTATTCTTGAGGAGAATAAGTAAATTGATATAAATTCCCTATCAACCGATGATTACGCTTTGTTCGAATCATCAAAGTCAACTGAATAGAGTAACATTATTGGTATTACCCTTAACAACATTAATGAATAATATCAGTTTGACAACTACGAATATGGTGGAATATTGAAGCGTAACGATAACTCCCTTATAAGATGCACAAATACAGAGTATAAATTACAAATTTTAACAAAACCCAGCTTTGCATTACACGTTCAAAGTAATTTTTCAACCTAAAGAATATCTGCAACAATCGATGAGCCGCAGTTAGCGATACCGACACAGAGTGCAGCACAAGCAAAGCTGCGTCCGCCGCAAGAAACTGTTCTAATATGCAAGTTCTACAGGAGGGGGAGTGTGTTCACCGGGGGGAGGGGGGAGAGCGTGCCAAATTAAACATTCTTCGCAACAGAGCAGCAGACTGCTCGGTGCCTGCTACATTCTACATTCCAGCAGAACCCGCGGCCCGCGGCGTTCTGCGTTCCTCTTACAGTTGGCTTTGTTGACTTCTTTTCACTGTTGGTTCTGCTTCCCGTTTCCTTATCCGCATTTCTTTTTAAAATTGGCTTTGTTAGCAGATTCTCACTTCTTTGTTCTTCAGTGTTCCCCATTCATCTTTTGTTCACTTTATATTAGGCTTGGTTGTTTGCATCTGTTAAGCTTAAATTTCCTTTTCAAAATTCACCTGCATTCTGCTGATGGTGGGTGTGGATTTTATTCACTTTCACGTTGTTTTCCTTACTCAGTTGTATTTATTGTTTTATTAGCTGCATCTCAATGGGCCTCCCCCATGTCACCATTCTCCACTCTCTTTATATTTATGCTATTGAATATTTTCATATAATTTTTTCTCTAACCCCTTGTCATTGTACAGTAGTTCATGTTAACTTGTTTGCTTCACCTCCATGTTTGTAGCCTTATTAAATTGATTTCACTTCTAATTATGGTTCCTCTTTTCAGTTTCCTGATTTGTTTGTTCTGCTTTGACTATCCTCTATTGTCTATATCTCTTTACAGTTTGAGTTCTTCCTTTTCCTCCTTTTATATTCGTATGATCTAGATTTGTATACATACATTTATCTATGTACATTATTATTTTTTAGAGTTAATTTTTTTACATACCCTTTCCCTTAAAAAGCTGCAAATTTTTAATTTACTTTTGTTTTTTTGTAATAAAGATACATAGAGCCCCCAGCGGTGATGTTGTATCTATTTATTTAAAAATTTTAATTCAACTACGTAAACCATTTTAAAATATTATGTTATTTATGTAATATTTGTCCAATATGACAAATTCAAATTGCCATTTGTTTGCAGTTCTTTATCAACTCAAAAACATTTATTAATGCGGCTTAAAATATCTATGAATAGTTGTAGAATCCATTAATTTCATATACCCGTTACTTGGTTAAGCTAAAATGGAATATTCATAAACAGAAGTTCTGTAAAATCCTCAAAATAACATTTTCATCTACAAAATATCATCTACCTATTTATTCAAAAAGTTATAAATAAATCCATTTATATGTATCGTCAAATAGTAGGAAAATTATTGGATTGATTGAATCCAACAAATTTATACTTTAAATTCCTAGTCCTAGTATTTTACCTCAATAAATATATCCAACTACTTCAGAAAACGCATTTATATTTTTTGGTTTGTGTTAAAATCTTAATGGAAGGGTTCGAAAAAATTGTTAACTTCCTTTTGATTATTAATCTGGTTGGAAATTGACACAATCTTGGAATGTTTCACTGGGATACTGGACCCAGCTGCCTATGTTTATTGGGCTAGTAATTAATTAATGATCCTGGAAAATAAATCAGCTGTTCTTTGTCAGTAACAAAGCTACATGTTATAAAATCCATTACACTCGTCACGCTCATCACTCGTCACACTTACCCTTCAGTAGACTTTGTCTTAAAATGCTCACCTATGTGAGTCAGTGTTAAGAATATAATTTCGTGGCACTGGCCAACAAAGAATCATGTGTAGTTAGGTACTATTGCATAGAACGAAAACGCCCTTAGTAGAGGTAACGTGCTCTCCTCGTAACCCGAGGGTCGCCGGTTCGATTCTGCACCCTGTCGTCATTTTAAATTGAGCTATTGATTAATCAGTAATCAAATGTCTAACAACAGGTCGACAATAGATTGTAACAAGACTAAAACATTGATAAAAAATCTACTGGCATTAATTAACACAAAGATTTATTTTATAAAATTGGCTTCGATATACACAATATGCATATCAAATTAATATTTCCTACAAGAATAAAGGCTTGGACGAAATTAACCACAAGTACAATAAAGGCAATGTTATTTTCATTTCAATCGTGTTGCAAGAGGCCTCTCTCTCGGAGAGGCTAGACGCCATTTTATCGCCTTTGAATCTTTGAAACAAGGAAATACATTTGAAGGGGAGGCAGTAGCTCTGCATATTCCCCCCGCCCCCTCCCCCAACCCACCCCGCCTTCAAGGGCGACTAACGACGCCCTTTATTTCGGACTACGTAATTACGTAGTCCTCGGGTTCTCGCCCTTCACGGGAATGGCTTCCCTTAGACGGGTGACATTCGCAGTATTGCCTTGGACTTAAATTACTTGCGGTACTTTTTCAACTCGAGCCGACCGTCGCCTTTGAATAAAGAGACCGGTTGATGGGAAATGCTCGGAGACAAAATGGAGGGTATTTGTTTTTACCAGGCGCACTTGTCAGAGTAGTTATCACATTTGATAATGAAATATTTTCAAACGTTATTCTATTCTTGCGTGGAACAACATTTGTCATTTTGTAATGAGAAGACGGGTGTTTGAATCTGGGAAAATAAAAATTGGATTGTTTGGATATCATAATCATTATAATAACTTGAGGCAGAGGCCCAAAAGTACGTGGAATTGTATCATAAATATAAGATAAATAAATATTATAGAATTGACTGTAACGATTTCTATAATATTATGTTCCTTTTTATTCTGACAAAATTAAAGATATACCGGTTACTTTACCTTTAATTTAGAGCCTTTTTTAACATTTTTTATTAGAAAAACCTCACTTTTCTTTTTAACAGTTTTAGTAGTACAGGTTCTATGGTTTAATAAAAAATAACAATATTTTGTGGAAAAGAAGTAAATTTGGACTTCAAATAAATCATTTCTATACCAATTTTAGGTCTCCTAACTTTTGTTAGACAATCTTTCAATTGTTAGGCTAATTTTGTATTTTATTTGATAACTAATATCAGTACAATGGTTAATTAAAAGAACCTCCTTGCACACTTTCTGAAAAAGTTTGTAAATTATAATTTGTTTTAACGGAACACGGATATCTCTATAATAGCCATGTTAAATTACATACAAAATTTTTAGGTACAGTTAGTTGAAGAAAACCATACACACTATCCATATGAAACATTTAGGGCTTGTTAATCAAAATTCTGAAAAAAACTATATTAAGTTTTTAATTTTTCTAAAAAAAATAATTACAGTATACTGTATATATTTTTTATGTTTATTTGGTTTTTTTGTTGTGAAATAAAAACCATGACAGATAAGAGATTTCTGGTACATAATTTTATTACAGTAGGTGTCATGAACGGCCTATAAAATTTTCAGAACAATCCATGGATTATTTTATGAGTAAAGTGTACCTTTAGGTATGGGTAAAATCAAAACTTTTCAGGAACCCAAAATATGCTGAAAAACCGCTTACAAAACAAAAGTGTAGTCTTTTATTATAATAATAATTATATTTTACATGGATATTTCTTAGCTCTTGGGGGGGATGTTGGCAATCTGTAAGATGAAAATTTTAAATAGGTTCCTAAGAACCTACCGGAGCTATTGTTTCCTTTATCTAACCTATTTATTTGAAGTAGCACATAACAAATAAGTGTTTAGTATCAAAATAATCAGGTTAAACAGAGAACTTATTAGTGAATAAAAATTTCATGAAAAATACATTTTGAAATCCGTGTCCTCTTGAGAAAAGCTCATACATATTACGTTATGATTCCTCAACTTGTTATTTTACTCTATTTTAATTCCGTACACAAACTGGAAAGAAACACAATTACAATTGCTCAATTTTGAAGAATGAGACGCTGGTGCTTAAAACATTTTTAAGGAAAGTTTTTAAATTCCGGTACATTTTATGTAAATTAATAAAACATATTACCGGCACTACCAATAGCCTCAAGGCGAAAAAGGGTCGCCCATTAGCATGTCAGTTTATGCCCTGATGTAGGGTCTAATTTCCTAGAAAATCACTTTATCTTAAACTTGACACCTCAACCATCATTTTACGACTACAGTATCATGCAATCAGTAATGATATCACTAAATTAACAATATCTTATAGCATTAAAATCCAAGATGGCAGAGGTACCGCATACTCATACTTTAACATATTCTATATCGAATTCTTATAATATCGAATATATCCATTATCGATAATATCGAATGAGTAAACCCGATTTGCGGGACAGTTTATCGAGATCTTGGCTCGAGTGTCAGCGCGACCTGGCCTATAAACCTGCCATGCTCCGCGTATGACCGCCCGGGCCTTATATTATACGGGATACGGGACATAGGCTCTTGGGTGTTCCTAAACAGGGTCGGCCACGGCCAAGCGATATAACTGTTACGATTATGGCTTAAGGCCATTCCTATGCCAGTGTATATTTCTTAATCAAATACACATATTTGTAAATGTAGGCCTACATTGGAGCCTGGAAGGGGTTAATCTTACAAACCAAACAGTTTCAAACAGGTTTTAATGTAAGATGATTATTTAGACTCTGCATTATCTTCCCTCTTTTATTGTCAAATAAAACAACAAAAATTCTGATATATCATAAAAATAAAAAGAGATATATAAAATATTACAAAGGATCGGGGTTTTTTGGCGGATCTACAGCGGATCTACAAAAAAAATTGTTTAGGGGATTATTTAAAAAAATGTTCCGTACTATTTGTAGAAAATATACTTTTATATATTATTTATCAAATTATTCTGAAGCATCTCATTTCCAATTGTTAAATAGCTTATTATTTAAAATCGTCATAATTGT
The DNA here is from genome assembly GCA_023375725.1 of Nephotettix cincticeps. Taxonomy (NCBI): domain Eukaryota; kingdom Metazoa; phylum Arthropoda; class Insecta; order Hemiptera; family Cicadellidae; genus Nephotettix; species Nephotettix cincticeps. The sequence goes on from CM041785.1 coordinate 45,773,021, forward strand.
TGTAATACTAAACCCAGTTAGTTTTTATCCGATCTCTAGATAATTTTTACAAAACTGAAAATTCTGAATGAAGAAAAATATTTACACTTTTTGAATTTTTTTAGAAAATAATAAAAGGAACCCCACTTAAATGTTATTCGTTCCCAACAAAAGCGCTCTGTAAAACTCATAACAGTAAAACCAACAGTCAACTCGCGCCTGCAGGGAGTGTTGATCACCCGCAACACACAGAACTATTGCGGGAAGTCAACAGCAGAATCGCAGGAGCTCGAGTGGCCAAATGATAACGACTCTATAAGAATGTGTGTTGGGGTCATACAGCCATTAATATAAATAACAGAGCCGTAACGGACCGACTGAACGCACGTTTTTAATTTCGCCAGGGCGAGAGCCGCACAGAAACGGCCCTTTTGGGGGATGATCTACGGTAATGCCCGTTATAAACATTAGATAAGCCGCAAGCGCCACCCGACCCGCCGCTATGGCCGTCATAATGTTCATTTGCTCAAGGGTTGATTTCTGTTGCAATGAGGCAGGTATTCACGATGAAATATTATTACTGTAACTAGTTGATTGTTGCATTAAACTTCAAAAAGTTCTTTTAAACAGCTGGCATATGATTTTTAGGCACACATTACAAATGATTGAAGGAAATATTTTCATTTAGTATTTTGACATGGCTATGTCTTAGCTCTGGGAGGGTGTTGGTGATTTTTAACATGGAAAATATGTGACATGTTTCAATAGAAACTTCCTGAGCTATTGTAAGAACAGTTGTTTATATGAATTGAAAATAATTCCTTTAGACATATCTATGATCTAACCTATTTTCTACAGGGAAGTAAATACAAAAGTTTTTATCAGAAAAGTGATTAGCAATAAAAAACCAATCCAATCCAATAAAAAATGAACATTTTTACCAATAACAGAAATTCAAGTTTACAAGCAATACTGTAACTCGTAACGAAGATAAATTATTTTAGTCTATATTAAAGAATCGACCATAGGGTCATCAGTATTTATACAGCTATCAGTCATTTATATACAGTATTTTACTGTGAAAATAGTTTATTATATTAGCATATAGGCTATACGTATAAGTTGTCATATTGTGTCCACGTCTCTTTGCTATTTCATAAAACACACCACTGTTTCTCCGTGTTCTCATCTTCATGACGTCCAAAAAGAACTTCTGCATTTCACAGTCGATACTAAAATAGACTCTAAGTATTAAGTTATTTCTCTTAAGTATGCATTCGATATTCAATTTTAAAATTTAAAAATATATAGGTAAAGTTGAAATCTATATGGAATTTTTGGTCGAGGAGAATTCGGTGTTCCCCGTTCAAAAATATAAACCGTTCATGGAAATATGTGGTACAATTATATAAATTTTGAAATTTTAAAATTAATTTGTAGCAAGTTTCTCAGAATGTACAGGAGTAGTCCATTACTTCGGGCTGCCGCGGTGTCCGTCTTCCTTAACGGGCTGGGACCACGTGACTGTTATCACAACTGCTGATAACGAACCCAGCTTATCTTGATAACAGCTTTATATATGTCATTGTGGAAATATAAAGTATCGTTCATTTCATAGATTGCACCATCAGATGGTCCGATGTGGCGCGCCGGCATCCCCAACGATCAAAACTATCTTGGGAGACAAAGATCCAACGCTTACATTATCTTTAAGTTTCTCTTTATTTGGAGTTAAAGACGGCAAATCGTTATAAATCAGACTTGTCTTACATCTGGCTAGGCAATATTAAACTTCTAAAATCACATTGTTCTTATGGTACTAAATCGAAATACGCCGCCTTTGATGAAGACTGCAATAACTCTGCCATCTAGGATTTATAGTCTTGTATAAATGTTAAAAGTGGCACTGTAAACTCTGAAACTAGCCTCTATTCGATGTCTCAAAGTTGAATTTTCAAATAATGATCAATCTGAATAATTTTTAAACGTAATATGCCAATTACACTCCGAGCATAGTGATTAGAATGTCGATCAACCATTTTTGAATTCGTCAATAATATCTTTTGCAATGCTGATTTTTTTCTAATACGACACTATGTATTGGCTAAATTTATATTATTATCGGATGGATCGTTATAAAATATAATCCTCTTTCAAAAACTAAGCTAGTGCCGTACAAGCTTTTGTGAAAACAATGGCACAGTGATTGCCCTAATTCAAAATTCAAAGGGAAGTGGGTAACGTGAGGCTTGGATGCCGCAAACCGCTCCATAAATTTTGGATTTCAGTTAAAATATATTATTGACATGGATATGTCTTAGCTCTGGAGAGGGGGGGTTGTTGGCGATTTGTAACATGGAAAATATGTAACAGGTTTCCATAGAAACCACCAGAGCTATTGTATTGAGTTTTTAATACAAAAGAATAAGAACAGCTGTTTAGATGAAGTGAACACATTACCTTTAGACAACCCATGATCTAACCTATTTCCACAGGGAAGTAAAAACAAACATTTTCAATACATTTTCAACCGCTTGTGTGCTATTGTCTAAATCTGTTGTTGCTTACAAACCATCTCATTTCGTTTTCAAATGAGTGTAAAATTAAATATGACACGGGACATGATAATTTTGATTATACCACTGTCAACCAATTTTATCGAAATAAGATCTTCAACTGAAGCTAAATTGTTCAAGCACCGACCTTTGTAACTACTGAAGATGTACATTTTTTATACACTGTAAGAGGTTTAAATTTAAATTTATATAATATATAATAGAGGAATTGAGATTGTATGTTGCCTATAACCTCCGGAACCCCTCGAAAGATTGTAATACAGTACAAGTTTCAGGCATTATAAGCATGATTCGAGGGTGGTTTCAGTGAAGTTTGGTGCAAATCCTCCAAACGTCCAATAAAAGCGAGCATTATCAGGATTAATAATTTTAGTGTTTACAAAATTAACAGAATGTGATTAAATAGTTTGAAAGTTTCTTTAAAATGTCATCTGTTCAAATGTAAACAGCACAATGTAAACAAACAAATTTACTGTAGTGTAATGTTACCATAGTCGATTTAGGCTACTATAATTTAATTGAAATAAGTATATTAATGTATTAGTTATGAGTTTACACATTGTAATAAGTAAATCTTAACTTAAAATGGTTTATTGACTAACTTCATTAATCTTTATCCCAAGAATACCGATGATGTCATCAGTATTGTCCTTCGTTTTCAAGTCACTACAATTTCCTTTGCGTCTTGCTTTTGCGATAAAATCAACAAAGCAAAAGAACAATCTTTGGCTATTAAAAAATTGTAGATTTAAATTTGGAGAATGCATGTTTTTCGCACGGCGTTTTTCGGATGTGTGGCGTGCTCACGAACCGGTGCGCCTGAACATTTGTACATTTTGTATATGCCCCTAATTTAACAAACCAAAACATTGTTTATTCTTTGTCGTTAAAATATATACTTTCTATTTCATTGAATTTATTGTTATATTATTTAAAAAACACATTAAAATAGCTTTATATATTTAAAAAGCTCAATTTGGGCGTCGGGTACCGCTAGTATACGTATGATGTCCAACATTCCCTGTCTACCTCTTCCTGGTGGAGTATGGTCCTTCCTTCCTGAGAACTTCCTAGTTATCCTAAATGAGATAGAAACCATACTAACTTTAGAATATGAGAAGGGCCAGTCTGGGATAAAATCCATACAATATGTAATTATGTATTGTTATTAATTTATTGTATGTAAACATTGTATTGTATTATTGTAAGTGTATGGTAAAATAAGTGTCTAATATCATGCAGTATATACACAATAATTTGTCCAATTTTCTTCCATTATTGTGCAATTGACGAAAATGGTAAACTTACAAATTATTTTGAGTTTTCTGTTAGTTTCCCTTCTTCCTAATTAATGAATTCATAATTCTTGCTAATTAATTTCAATTTAATTTTTTTACTTTTAACTTTTCGTTTTTCACATAATCCTTCTTTGACAAATTCATATAACTTCTTTGTTCAGTGTGTTCAGAAAATGTTACTAAAAATAAAATTTTGACTATTATTAACCTATCTAAAATTTTGTATACCAAGTTTTGTTCCGATTTCATACATTTTTTATATTTTATCTTCAATTATTGAGTATTCAACATCTTAATGGAAATTCATAAGAATATTTTGTAAATATTGTATTGTCTTGTATTATTAAGAAGAAAATCCATATAAATTATTATTCTGCACAATCAGAAATATAGTTTTATAGAAACATATAGACTCATTATTGTAGCTAGTTGTATGATGACAGTGATGTTTAAGTAATAAAAAACTACTAGACCTTAACAGTTTATTATACTAACTTATTCACCAAGAAAACACCGGTGCTGATAAGTAACAAGCTTCGTGTCATGTTTCACACTCAACCTTCGCTCATATTAGACCAATCCTCAAATACTCACGTGGTTGAGTGGGTAGGTAGGTGTCTCATAATATAGAATAAGATTCAGACATCATTTTATTATTTCCAGTGGTTGAGTAACTTGTGGTGAAACAACGCTATATAAGTTTCAGCAACCATCTGTTCTGTCCTATTTTCTACTGAGTCTAGCCCCTTGGCCATTTCTATTCCTCAATCTTTCCTCTAATGTTTCTCAGCGCCGAATCAAGGGCAAGAGAGAGAGAGAGAGAGAATTTCAAAATCCGTCCGTTTCCAAAACCGACCCACGATGATTACTGGAGCCGACAAATTGGTCGAAATTCATTAACCACAATACTCGGCGGCCCGGAATGATCTTTTGTTGCAATTAAGTGCAATTTGAGTCCCAGGGTTGGAGGGCGCCTCTCTGATTGTGCCCGGTTATTAGTTTCCGTCTGGTGCTGCGCCGACAGCGCCACCTAGCTACACTAATTGTAAATGGTGTTATAAGTGCGAATTAAACACGAAAGATGGCGCCACCGTCATTGTTTCAGCATTACGGCGCCGGCCTATGGCACTTATTAGGGCGTTCGGCTGAGTCATATTTACTAAAGGGATGGCGGTCGGATTTGACTGTGTTCGTCGTGGTTGTAGGGGGAAATGGGATAATTTTAACGGACTGATGGTTTTTTAGGATCGTGCAGTTCCACGTCTGCACGAATCAAGTCGATTATAACGGGTGAAATAGGTAAATTTGTATTGTTTAATGTATTATAATGGGGAGCAAACTATTTTAGTTAAAATGTTCGAATACCAGCTTTCGGGCTGAAGGATGTCTATCATCTATATACCGACCTGATATTACACATAAGGTTGCTATTTTTGTGAAATTAGGCACAGTTGTGCACTTTGGCTATATTTGCGACGTTATCCATGGTTTAAAATCTTTTATTTTTAAGGGGTTTCAGTTCAACAATAAACCTTTAAAAACTTGTTTAATCGAAATTACTCAAAACACGAACGATTTTGAATAAAATGTCGTGGTTTTTCTAATTAGGGCTCAAAATGATATGACACCATACACAAATCTGTAAGTGTGTTATGGTTATAAATTGATGGGCTTGAGCTTTAAAGTGAACATTAAAAAATAGATTTATTTGTACTTTCTGGTAAAACAATAAATAATGAAATAGTGTAACTGTCACGATTAGAACCATTTAAAACCATTAAACGTAAACACTCGTTGTCTAAGAGTACAATGTTATGTTATGGGGAATAAGAAATGATTCTTATTTCTTACATTCTATGCAATTATGGTTCGACCGTGCTCAATCCCACAAAAAATTACAATTACCTTGGAGGAGATGCTTTCTCTAAAATCTTTAAACTAATAGAAAAAGTGTATCCAAACGAAATCAGTTGGGTATTTAAAAAAAATCTTAAATAATATTTTTTAAGCACATGAACACATGAATATATTAAATGTGTGATTTTTACTTTAAGAATTTAACTTTTAGAGGAATAAAGTATGTGTTGGTTCACAGACACATTTAATATTTTCCTTGGGAAAAGTTTTACCGTTGTTCCCTTCGCGAATCACCCATGTTAATACTTTTAAGAATTAGCGAATCAGGTTAAATTAAGTCTACTAACTGTCTTGGTAGTAACCACAAACATATTTGAGCCTGATCATGCTAATAAATTATCATTAAAAGGTATCATATGTATTGTAAATATGTCTAAAGGAAAATTGTGATAGATAAATATTATTGGTTAAATACGAGGTCAAAACTTCATTGTGGCCATCGCAGCTGAGTGCGTAGTGCACTGGCCCATCACCCGATGGACCCGGGTTGTATCCCACACGTGACACGTATGACTGCCAAAGGGGTTGCCGTTGCTCCCGGCTACTTAAGTAGTGTTGAGTTCACGTAAGAGGCAGTAGTGCGACCTGAACACTGACACTAGACCTTGGCCAGAAGGCTTCACGCACTTTTGCCTTGAATTACCTCGATTAAAAGACTAATCGAGATCGTACGCAACACGCTGGCGTGAGTAGAGCAAATTTTATAGACCTTATATTATTCCCATCATAGTTAGCGAATAGTACTGAGTAAGCAGGTTTACTAAATTACTGAAGGGTCGTTTTACTTGGTAATTTCCTTATATAAAAGCTATTCACTATGTAAAAACACATAAATTTTATCAAATTCCGTCAATGACCAAGCGAGCTGTACCAAATCATCTATTTTCCGTAAGAATTGGATAGGCAATGAATTCGTAGATTTGTTGCCATAAGAAACATTAAATTTGAGGTTTTTATGGATATATTGATAAAACTTATCTAGATGAACTTGCGTACAAAATATTTGAAGAGTATTTAAGTAAATAAGTGAGTTATTGATTTTTAGCTATTCTCCGTAAGATTTAAATTACAAATGTTCTGTTTTTACCACTTTGAATATCTCAGTAACCAATTGACCTATAGTCTTCATTACAAATACTAAATTGTGTGTTTTTTTGCTGAATCCAATGGTAAAAAGGATTTTTTAAATATATCTTTTAATAAATTGAAAACCCCTTCCATAAGTATAGTTAATGTTGTCAGTTTGCGTTTCCCATCGAACTCGTCCAAGATATTATAGGAAGGAACAACTCCACCTAATTTTATGATTTCTTATGAGTTATGAACTTCTATCATGGTCTCGGGCTTAACTGTGACCAAGTAGGAGATCAAGTGAACTATTCACATGACCCGAATGGTTAACTCACTTTTCATAGGAAATTCGCTAATAATGAAAATCAATAAATCCCATAGGCATCTCCATTTACTATTGGATCGATGACGAACCTCTCAGGACCCTTTCATCCTGTGTTCATTCTGCCTGTGCGAGAATATCATCCATAGACAAAACCCATCGCGATTCCTCGAGTAGCCCATCCCTCCGCGACCTATCAATCACCCCTTCATCGCAAGCCCTTCACCTTCACCTCCAGACGGACGCATTGTGCCGTCCGCCCTCCACCCTCTCAGTTGCCGTCGCCCCCGGCAGAGGCCGCCACCGTAGCAGCTGCCACAATTAACGTGATTTTTCTCGCCCGCCACGAGATTTCGTTAGCCTTTGGGCGGGACATTAATTGATATCGGCCAGATAGAATCTAAATAGGGAACAATAGTTCAGCAGCCACCTACGCTCTAATGACGCCGATCGTGCAGTCCCCGGGCGGGGGGAGGGGTAATCGTACAAAATTACCCATCAGAAGGAATAATAATTACCGGCCGATGGTAATTATATATATGATAGCATGTCTCAATAGGACCTCTCAAGGCGGTTCGCCGACGTTCTGTTATCATATTTTGTTTGCCCCGAGAGCCGAGGAAGGTTACCGGGGCTTTCACCGACCTCCGTCGCCGATTTTTATGGGAGATGAATAACGGATTGAAGAGGGCTTCAGGCGTGATGGGATTTTAGGAAATTCGGAGCGGAGTGTGTTTTTGACATTTCAAACTGTACAATTAACCGAATAGGTAATGTAAATTCAAAACAATTGTACCAAACGTATGAGAGGTCTGCGAGATTATCCCGGGCCATTCTGGTATTCAAATGTTTGTACAGTCCGGAATAAATCAATTTCTAGATTATTAAATGATTCGGTCTAGTTTTTATTTTGACATGGATTTGTTTTATCTCTGGGTGGGTGTTGGCAATTTGCACCATCAAAATTTGAAACAGTGACGTCATATGCTTAGTGACGACAGTGATTGAAGGCCAGCTGTTTAGAGAAATTAAAAACATTCCCTTTAGACATATCCATGATCTAACCTATATCCCACAGGGAAGTAAATACAATTTTTGTAACACTTTAAGAAGAAGAAAAAGACTTGAGTAAAAAAGATAGATAAGGTGCACGTAAAAAAATTATAATCAAGGAATAAAAAACAACTGTAATATAGAAAAAAAAAAATAAATGTAAACAAATATATACAGATAGATAAAATACCCAATGTCAAAGTGAGCAATGTGGATCCGACATCAACTTCTCTTATATTGCGAAGTTTGTACAGTTTCTATCTCATTTAGACAAACACCAGAATGGTTCCCAAAAAGGACCATACTCCACCAGGAAGGGCGCAAGTCAGGATGGACTTGGATAATAAATGAACCCCCTGATTTTTAAATTGTTAGTTCCGATAGGACATGTGGCTTATTTTTGTCACCGGGAAATCATTACAGGCCGATATAAGTAATGATAAGGTATAATTATTGTTTATCAACTTGAATTTTCAAGTGATACTTTCATAACGTCACACTGAAACAAAACTTCCGTCAAAACCGTAGACAACTACCTCCAAAATCACTCTGCAATACCGTATAAGAGGAAGAAATAATAGTAATTAAAGTATTATTAGTGATCTAATTATCACCTTATCATAATAATAACATATATACGGCGGACCCTTTAAGCTCAAAACTATACCTAATGATACTAAAAACGCTAAAATGCACTGTACTATTATTTGAATTTTAGTATACAAAACATATAGAAAACAAACCGCAAAGATAAAAATAATTAAAGGAAACCAAGTAATTTAATAGTTTTATAAAATAATTTTGTATCCACTTCCCTGTGGGAAATAGGTTAGATCATGGATATGTCCAAAGGGAATATTTTCAGTTCTTCAAAACAGCTGTTCTTATAACCAAACTACAACATCACTAATCAAACGACGTCACTGTTTAAAATTTTGGTGGTGCAAATTTTTAACACCTTTCAGAGCTAAGATAAATACAAGTCAAAAACTGTGTAGAATGCGTAAAACAGACAAATAAACGGTTTCCGTAATCGAATACACAAGATCCAATTCTTGTACCGCGAGTGGAGATGGATTGAGTGAAATCAATAAACAACTATTATAACTGTATATGATACAATGAAGAAGATCCGTGCCATCCAAGTGATGAATCGTTCAAAATAAATGAAGACGGACAAGATACAAGCCGTAAACAACGTCCAACTGATTCAACAATGATACATCAAATGATATGAAAACATACAAGCCCGTAAACAACGTCCAACTGCCACTGAAAAGGTCGTTCAACAATGATACATCAAATGAAGACGGACAAGATACAAGCCCGTAAACAACGTCCAACTGTTCGTTCAACAATGATCAACAATGATACATAAAATGAAGACACAAGCTCGTAAACAACATCCATCTGCCAAGGTCGTTCAACAATGATACATCACATGAACATAACCAAGATACAAGCCCGTAAACAACGTCCAACTGCCAAGGTCGTTCAACAATGATACATCAAATGAAGACGGACAAGAAACAAGCCCGTAAACAACGTCCAACTGCCAAGGTCGTTCAACAATGATACATCAAATGAAGACGGACAAGATACAAGCCCGTAAACAACGTCCAACTGCCAAGGTCGTTCGTTCAACAATGATACATCAAATGAAGACGGACAAGATACAAGCCCGTAAACAACGTCCAACTGCCAAGGTCGTTCGTTCAACAATGATACATCAAATGAAGACGGACAAGATACAAGCCCGTAAACAACGTCCAACTGCCAAGGTCGTTCAACAATGATACATCAAATGAAGACGGACAAGATACAAGCCCGTAAACAACGTCCAACTGCCAAGGTCAGTCGACAATGATACAACATGGCAGCACAAGGTAGCCGCCGCTCCCTCAGATTGTGATAATTGCACCTGGTCTAATGAGTGGCCATGTTTTTATTGTTCTTTGATAATTTTTGAACCACAGCTGTTATTATTGACTTTAATTTCAGGCCGGGAAATGATAGGTTGCGGCGATGCGTGAGCCTGTGTCTTTCTCCGCTGTAATAATTGTTAATGAACTACTCGGCTGAGGATGATTGCCAAAGTGACTCGGGTAATTAGAAAAGAGAACGATGCCGATGACGCTGACGCCCGTCCGGTAATCGCCACGGCCTTGCGTCGTCTGCTCCGTCGTTGATACGTTGATAAAGCCCTCAGACTTCTAATAATGCGCAACAGTTGGCACTCATGGAACGAAGGTTTTGGTTAAATGTTCTTTGTTGTTCACTCATCGTGTTTTAAGGTACATAAAAGTAGATAACAGCTGATGATGATGATTTAACGATGATTAATATTAGGTTATATTCACTTCATCGTTATTATATTAATATAAATGTAAGAGGGGGGCGGCTATTTGGAACAATGTTGCATTACGATTGTAGAATAATGGACAGGATGGTAAAAGTTTGTTAATGATAATTGTAAAAAAATATTTTCTGTTAATTCTGTACTAGTAAATTGTCCATAAGCCCCGAAATCAACTGAAATATTGTATCGTTAAATATTTTATATGACGTTAAAATAATAATCAAACATAGCTAAAACCTCAATTTTAAAGTAAAGTACATCTATTGAAGTTGTTAATGTTAATTTTAGAAACAATTTTTAATGCTTAAAAAATTTGTTTTGAATTCTCCAATAAAAACAAATGTTTTTTACGTTGTAATCCATAATTTATAACATGTTCTTATTTTATCCCACATGCCATAATCCAAAACACAACTTAAAATCTTGGCAATTTAAAATTTTATTGATTTATATTCTATTTACGTATTCTTAACATTTAAGTCAGCATAGTTTAAATTCGACTACTCAAACGACTCAGCTACCTTTATTGTGTTATGAATTACAAATAATCAAAGCTTCATCATAATCTCCCACCATTACATTTCCATGTGGTATCACTAATGTTTCCTGTTACTAAAATTGTCATTAACAGTTCCCTGTCATTATAGTAAACGCTCTTTACTCACAATCAACACGAACCGTCGTAAATCTATATTTATTATTATAAATAATATTTGTCCTCGAACAAGACTAATATTGTAACTAATATTTTCTTATATTTTAAGAAAAATTGCATTTATCTTAAACAAGTTTTAGTCTCTTCGAATAAATGAAGTATGGTTTTCCACTTCCCTACTTTTGTGAAAACATCTAATCTTTCTATAAATATTTCTCACAGAGATATAAATTTCGATATAATATCGATTACTAGATAAGAGAATGCAATGTTTGCGTAGTAAAAACCGTAAACGTTTTCCATTCGATACATCAATGTAACGTGTGGAAAAATTGCTTTAGTTTGTGAAACGAAATTATGCCGGCGTTCGGGAGAGGAGTTTCTCAATCAGATGATTGTTTCGCATTTTTGACGGATGAGCTGGGAAGAGAAAGCAACTGGATACACAGCTGATGGACAACGGAATAACTGCCAGAAAACTACCTGCGAAATTAGTGATTCCAGGAGGGGAAAATCACTTCCGGAATCAATTTTTCCTGTCAGGTTACGAAAAACAAGTTACTTTCGTGGAAATGCAATATCGTTCATATTGTTACTTTCTTTTCATTTTCAATTATACTCGCATGCATTACCTTAGCCAAGTTATGATTGATAAATGAGTGTAAGATGATTGTGGCGCGATCTTGTATTCTTGTTGCTAACTAAGGCCTCCCCAGACTGTTGTTCCTCAGACAGGGCTGTTGATTTTAATAGCAAATTTTAATCTATCGGACCTACAGTCTAACATATAACGTGAGATTTAAACATCAATTTTGCGTCTTAATTAAGAATTGGTATAATTATGCGGGTGAACGTAATACTTAACAGTGCGGACGTCAATCGATACCAAAAATATCGCATCCAACGGCTATCGCTTATAACTATCGACAATCCGTGACCTCCATGTAGATTACAGGACACCCCATCGTACCGGAATATTTGAAATACATCAAGAAAATGTTTTTTTTAATGAAAACTAATAACATTTTAGAAAAATAATTCACAAACCAATGTGGATGTGGACTATCACCTTTTCTAACATGAGCTACAATTGTCTATTAACAAAATTAATACGTAAAATTAAAAAAAATTATATCAGTTTTTATTACAGTACCACGTTTCCTTCGACTACGACAAAAACTCATTAAGGGGAGATATTACTTGGGGGAAATTAAGTTTTTTAATTGCAGAATATGATCACTTTTGTCCTGTAGATAAGTAAAATGTATAGTTTCATGTGGTGTTTATTTTGTTTAGAAATTATAGAAAAAAATCCTAAAGGGGATGGTATCAACGATTTCAGTATTCCTTTGGAGGCTCATGGTTGACTCTCGATCCATTTTTGTCGCGCGTTTTCTGTAAATAAGATTTTTAGTATTTAGGTACAATTTTCTTGAAAAAAGGCTGAAATTTTTATGGGTCTGAATGCATTACATTTCTTTTAAATGCACTAAATTAATTAAGTATTCCGTGAAAGTATTCAAGTATTCTTTCATAAATTAGTATAAAATTAACAAGATAAAAGTTTTAAATTTATTTTTAAAAGTTCCGTAATAATATTACAAATTATATAAATATAGTTTTTCAGTATATTTCAGCTCTTTAACTGTAAGGTTACATGAGTAAAAATTTCATCTGATATCTCTTAAGGTATTAAAACTATTTGTACCAAACTAAACCATTGACATCTCATTCCCTCACTCCCTCCAAGTGGCGCTCGTAATTTTTTTATCGAAACTTTTCGGAAAATTCCGCTGAAATTGCATTTCAAATTCAATTTTCCACAGGTAATCGAAATTCCATTCCGACCTAATTGTAGTATGGACTGACGCAACGTTCATTGTTTTGAAGATTACGCAGAGTTGCGAGTTCGTTCCCATTGTCCTCCCGTCACCGAAAAATCGGAGTCCACATTGTGTCCGGTATTGATGAAATTGGGGATTTCTTGACACGGATTTCGCACTGTCGGTGGAACCGATTCATTAATGTATCATTTCCACAGTTTTACAGCAATCTGTGGGAAATGATGACTTCTTTTCGACGAGAACGAATTAGGTGTGACATTGTTATTACAATATTGTTTAGTAATCTTAAACTTCACACAAAACTATTTTGGATTGGATTGTCACGTAGGCGACATGTTACTGCTGTAATCAACTGGTTATCGTATGACCGATGTTTGGCATTGAAATGTTGTCTACACTTAGCACTTGGGTCGACCTTCTCTGTGGGGGATTTTCAAAAATAACTTTAAAAGATGAATAAATCAATAACTAATCAGGATCTGCTGCCTCAAAAAGCTTAGTTCTGTTATTTTTTCCTTATTTAATGTTCATTACATTGAACAAATAGTTGCAACGTTTGAATAGAAAATGTTGGACCGTTTTCTACTACTTTCACCACGTTGTCCTGATGTCAGTTAAGTAATTAATTAATGTCCCAAATACGGAGCTGAACCGAAGGCTGTTGGAGGACGGCCTGAGCTATCCGACCATTTCCCAACATATTATATCAGGATTTTAAAGATACGAGTCATTTGGAATTTTAATGTAAATAATATTTGTTAAAACACCAAATCTTTGTTTTTTTGTTGTTATTCTGTTTAGAAAAACACCTACTATGATCAGACTTTTTGTAAACAATTAGTTTCCGATACAACACTCGTACTGACTGACGCGGTAGTTCAGGGGGTAAAGCTCTGGCCATTGTCTTACGTCTAAGGTTTAAATGATCGAAAGCCGTAACGGGCGACTCCTGAGTCCTGATAGATCAAGAATGGTCACCTCTTGCTACAGCCTAGTAGCCTGTGAGACTCATGCCACTACATTACCCCGCTCTCTTTAATTCTCCGCACAGGCCCTAGATCATGGATAGTTAAGGCTAAAAATATTCTGACATAGTCCTAAATTGAACCGACGACGGATGTTTTAGGAAGTAAACACAGGATCTTCTAAGCTACTCACCCGTTTCTCAACGTAGGATTTTAGGTTTTTTTGCTAATTTAATTTATTGTTATTGATTAATATGACGACTTCGGTCAAAGTCATTTGTTATTCTTTGTTATTATGCTTAGAAATCATCTATCATCGTCATACATTTTGTGAACAATTTGTTTCCATTTTACATGATTCATGGAAATGGTAGATTCATGGATCACTTCCCATAAGAGAAATGGTAAATTCAAACAATCGTTTTGACGTTATTTTGTGTTAGAAAACCTTGTATTGTCATTTCCAAGTGAAGAATAAAGTCTAGCAATCTATCTGTTTATTTTTTTTCATTTACTCAATGAAGACAAAGATATTATTGACACATTCCAAATAGGCTTATTAACATTGTAGTCATATAGATCTCAGATAAATATCTTTATACAGTAACTAGCAGTAAGCCCGTCATTTGTACAGTTTTGTGTTTAAGTTTAAAGAAGTAAGATATATATTACTATGACAAAAAATAAACCTCAAAATCTATAATAAATAAATACAAAGACAAATCGACTCTCAGCTCATTTAAGTAGCATCGATTTGCAATTAGATAACTTAAACAATTTCAATCATGATTAAAATTTGTTATACTACTTTAAGATAACATTTAATGTAGTACCAGTTTGAAATTGATTTAAAAGCCATAATCAATGTAAACAAACTAATATTGATTTTAATTTGACTATTGATGCCTATATCTTCCTATTAAACAACTTTTATAGATCACATGTCTTAACTCAGAAACTTCAAAACTTTTTCAAAATCAATCTCGTTTTCACGAGGAACTGTTACAGAAAGACCTGAATAGTGTTACAAAGAAACATACATAAATTAAGATAAGATAATGAAAAAAATCAAAAACATCATAATTCCAAGCCACGTACATAACAACATCGAACAAGTAAAATATAATTTAATCTTATAGACAGATCTATTTTGATTTCAAACTAATCCCACTCGTATTACTTTTAGGATCAGTGTCGGAAGAGAGGCGTGCTTCAGATTTTTTAACATAGCTCTTACTGGACTCCAAGATGCCCAAGATTTTAGAGGTGTAAAACCTAAAACTCATATTTCCTAAACGATATTCTATTTTGTTTTGCAACTTAGTCGAACTTTTAGAGGTTAACTTAAAAAGAAAGTTTAGTAAGCAACAGAAACAAGATGCGGGTAGATGAGGCGGACACAGGTTCTCGTGAGGAAGTGTGAACCGAGTCGTGATGAAGTCACGGATGATGGGGGGAAGGTCACGATAATTAAATAGAAACAAACACTCACGCGCTGGCCAATTAATTACACCAATTAATGATAATTAGATGATGCAACGCTGCACGGTTAACCCGGCTCGGCTAATGGTATAAACACAGGCTCATAGATTATTTATGTGCGAACACCCGACACCCGCGTGCTCTCTGTTAACTAGTGTTTGATTTACAACTGCTTGCGAATACGCAGAACGACTGATTTGTCAGTGATAAGGAACGTTTCGTGAGATCAAAAACTATAAAATGTTTTACATCCGTTTCCTAAGATCCCAAAATACTAAAATGAGTGCTTAATATTTAGACGATATAACATTGGAACCTATTACAGCTCAAAAACTAAACTGAATAAAAATACTTTACACTTGTATTTAAACTGTTTTATATTTTTTTACAAAACAAGTGCAGTAAAACATAGCAACCAATAATAAGCAAAATATATATGATTTTAAGTTGACAAATACATTCTTTGGGCAGATTTTCAGATTTTAAGAATTGTTTTTCTAACAATAAGTACATGTTTTTGCACAATTCGTAAAAAGTTATAATTAATTGTATTGAGAATGTTTATTTTAAATCTTGTGGAACTTAACCCTATGAAATACGAAATATAAATTGTTATCAAGAGTTATAAGCTTAGTAAAATCAGTAGTATTGTAAGTCTAAATTTACAAGATTCAACGGTGGCTTTAGAGTCAGTAAAGTTGATGTAGTATTATGTTACAAACTTATTATGTAACATTTTTTGAAACACACTCATTCAATTAGTCTAGGGTGTATTGGGAACTTTGACAAGCAATAGTATTAAAGCTTCTTTACCTTCACTGACGCAAAAATAGGATGTTTGGATATTGTGATATTACTCCTTATAGCACTCAAGTAAATTTTATATTTTATTGTTTTACATTCTAGGAAAGGATCTCAAATAATCAACTTAGGTTTACTTTAAAATTCTCAAAATCACATCAGATAGTTGGAATGCAAAGTAGGATAATTTCTTAACAGAATATCAGGTTAGAACTCCCTCTTGAGTCGCTGTTTAACGGCCAGGAAGAAGGACCTCTTAAACCGTTTATGGATGAGAAGAGTATAACGTGGACTGTCTGTTTGATTGTCCAGGACGAGTCCATATTGTAAAACAATCTGGTTCTAGATTCGGTTCAAAAATCGCGTTTATCAATTTAAGGGCAATTGGGTTAATTCAGTTGAAGGCTATGGAGAAATGTATAAAAATTCTTAAAAACCCATAACCTCTTAGAAATAACTTATAAAGAAAATATATGTACGCACTTCATTTAGGGGACCATGAGATTGGTCCAGTGTGAGTGCGATCGATTCGCCGATTCGTTTATCGGTTGTTGTTGTGTAAATAACGCCCTAAGTATATTTATAGTACCAATAACCAACCTAACTTAACTCTGCAGAGCGTCTGGTGACGTCTCCTCCTTATTACTGGAAGTGGGCGAACTATAAACCAAACGCCCTATGCACTGAATCATATCCTGCCTTTCATATATTTTATTAGTAAATTACTATTTTGGCTACTCCTTGCACCTACTCATCATTTCAGAAATGTCTATTCTGTTCAATATATTTCCATGTAGCTTGTATATCGTCACACACCCATCGAACCATCCCGGGACTAATGGTTCATTTACACTTGGGGGTGCGATGGAGCACTTAAATGAGTATTTTTGCTCCCATAGGCATCCTATAATAAGGACACCCCCAGGCATCCTGAACCCGTACAAACTACTGAAGTTCCATCGCCAACAACCGTGATAGGAGGAGCCCGTAAAGCTGAACCTCCGTTTACGTGTCGTCTACGCAAGCAACAACCGCGGCGCGAATTGCAGGGTAAACTGTCGGTCGCCATACCGCCATACCGCGCACGTTGACCCGCACGGGCGTTTTGCTATGCAAATCCCCCGAGGAATGCCACACTCGCCTGTTCAAATTGGCCAATTTCGGCGCACACCGCCGCCAGATTAACACGTTGTGAGGTGATGTACCGCGGGCAGCGCGCACCGCCGGAAAAGACTTTAACGGCCGGTCGAACCGAAGGGAGGTCTTGTAGTTGTAGCCAGTCTACCGGACAGTAGATTCATTTTATAGAGTTATAGATTGACAAGGATTATGGAGACTTAGAATTAAGATTTGGCGTTGAAGTCCTCCTGGGTGGTATATTGGGTGGTCACAGGAAAAAAGGTATTAACTATGGGATTTGCAGGACTCGATGAGTATTAACCATAAGGACAGGTCGAGTCATAAAGGGAATTCAGTTTTTATTACTGTATATAATTTAACATTCTCAGAGAATTTATACTCTAATCCAACCGGCTTTGAGGTTGTCTCGGAAATTTCACATCAAAGACAACACACTATCCTTGCCAGCAATTATTTAGAATAAATGTGAAAAATCTATGATGTTATTTTTCATACTTAAAACTTTATTTATATTAAGTCCAAATTTTCATGTTTACTCTTATTTTAAATTTTCAGTTACCGATCAAAACTACGAGGGGGGTATTTTCAGTTGAATATGAACGAAGGAGTGAATATGAGGAAGGAGTGTGATGAATACAATTAATTTATTTATATTTGTTGCTGACAATGAAAGATTAGCTGATTCATTTGCCAGGATATTTAATTAATGGATTAAAGGACAATGACAACTGGGCCCAATATAGATCCATCTAAAATTATTTGAAGATATTTCGCTGAGTATCAAATTGGTGACCTTCGGATTATGAAGCGTGATTAAATTTTGGCTGGGTGGTTCAGTAGTTATACTACCGAACAACCCATCCAGAATTTAAAAATATATAGGTTTACTAGGAAAAAATGTTTGTATTTACTTCCCTGTGGGAAATAGGTTCGATCTTGGATATGTCTAAAGGGAATGTTTTCAGTTCAAACAGCTGTTCTTATAACAAAACTATAACGTCACTGTTTCAAATTTTAATCTCGAAAATTGACACCCCTCGGAGCTAAAACATATCTATAGCTATAGTTGTGTAAAAGGTTCACATCACTACCAAATATTTCTTTAAATCTGCATCCTTCACAATGTACTTTCATAATTTATAGTACAGTCTAAACAATGAATATTTCAAGTGATGTGATAATTTGTAAGAGCCCCAGCCCCAGCCCCAGCCAGGGTAATGTTCTGGGCCCGCGGCCTCCCTATCGCCACATCAGGGCGTCTCCCCGCGGTACATAGCCGCTTAATCTAATTAACAATGCTAATTGCACCGGACCAGCTGTTTTAAATATGTTTTTTGTCCAGCGCGGTGGTTAAGGCCGCTAATGTATCATTAACCGGGCTCTTATCAGCCCTCTAATCAAAACAAATAAAATCCTTCCAGGCCTAAACACCGGCGAGTGCCTGCTGTTATTACATTGTTGGGATGGATCCTTTTTAAGTGGGGGTTCCGTTCTTGCGGTAATTGTCCCGTCGGGTTTCTACGAATGTTTTGCTCTAATTGTAGTCATCGATTGGGCGATCATGCTCGCATCGTGTTGGGCGCCGCTTATAAACTGTGTTTTACCACGAATTAGGTATTTCCTTTGATACTCTGGTAGTTTTGAACGTGGGAATAAAGAGGAAGATGCTATTCAATCATAATTGCATTCCTCTTCGACAAAAAATTTTAACAAATTTTTTGAATGCGACCTTTTTGGACTACTAAAAACGATCTACGTGGTAAAATCCACCTCGGAGCTACGGGATTTGAATTTAGGATGGGATATGTTAGAAGTCAGAAAACGGTATACATGCTGACGTGTCCAGTTTCGATAAAATATTTTAACTAGGCCCGCCACATAATTATAAATTTCAACCGAGAATTTCAAAATGTTTCGTCTATAACATCAGAAGACTCCAGCGTGAGTACAATTTTATATCCTCGACATTTCCTGTTTACACCACATTTCTGATACAAATTAACTATTGAGTTCAAAACGAATTCTAGAATACCTTGTTTTACGCTAGCAATGGGGTAGACTAATGGAATTATGAATTTCTACATAAAAGTAAATATGTTTTAGTTAGGAAATGTTGTATTGTAATAAAAGTAATAGAATGTTGCTCTGCTTCATCCTTCTGTTTAGTTGTACAAAATGTAAATCATCCAAAATTTTGTTTCTAACCACACTGTATGCCATCTTAACTAGACCTGTTACCTTGAAAATAATTGTTAATTATAAATAGGCTTATAGCTTTTTCGACATTCAAACAAATAATTTTATCCTCCACAAGCCCTAAATCAAATTTTTAATTTTCAAACAATTTGTATTTTTCTTTTTTAAAACTTTGTATCAAACAGTTATTTTAATTTATCATTTATCTAAATCACAAATCAATTTTAAAAGACAGACACTCTAGTTGTTTTAATAAATATATGCTCAATTTTAAAAATTAATAATATTATATATTTATTTATTTGTTAGTTTAGTTACTTTCTTAGCTTTGTAGGACTTGGTCGGGGTTGTGAGGATATACTACTTACCCCCCATGGGGTTTTTTTATACTATTAATCACTTTTTTTCATAAACCTTTATTACCTGTCATTTTTGCAGTATCATAGCTTTCCCTTTTTTCCGTACTTTGCTAATGCTTCTCGTCGCAAACTAGAGCGGTGTCTTATCTCAATCATGTTTGTTGCTAACTTAAAATATACATAATGAAATGGTTCAAATTACGTAGGGGCTCCGGGGACCTCCCCCTTACCTAAGGGATAAACTAGACCAGCTTTCTCCAATAACTCATCCTAAATCTGCCACTGGCTCTTCCTTCTACCAAAACACTATCACCGTAGCACCGTGAACACTATCGTTAGTATCGAGATGTGATCTCGCAGCAGGAAGCGAGCCCAGGGTCGACCAAGCGTAAGTCTTACACACACACAACAATCGCTTCAGGCCGCATAATAATAGCACAATAGTGCAGTAACAGTCTGGACCTTGCATGTTGTCAATTCACAGATAACCTTCGACCTGAGATAAGTTTTCTTCCAACCTGACGATTAAAGTGATACATTGAAACAATAGAGACTCCGATTTTACAGGAGGTTATTTTGTTCTAAATAAACTACAATACCCATCACTATTAAATATTACACAAACCCAGGGCTTGCCCGGTCAATTGAAGGCATCGGCGTACGTCGAGTGACACTGGTTAATCCTTATATATGATGCATACAGCTGTTTTTTTGCGTTTGTATCTTACGTTTGAATTGTAGAAGAATATGTATTTGTTTATAGCTTTGCTATAATATGTAAAACTGTTTTAAAAACATTTTTCTGTTGCAGATGCCTCACTAGAAGTTCATTATCCCCCATAAGCTTATCGAGGGGAAAGGGTTTGTTATAGATAACAGTGGGCTGGAGAAGGCCTAAAAAGTATTTATTTTACACACGAAGGTTTCCGCAGCACTGATTATCACTAACATTTACAGTACTTGTTTTTCCGGAATGTCCCGCATAGAAAACGGACAACACATGACGGGCGAAACGTCGAGGACCACCGCGCAACATTACGCTGTACCGCGTAATGTTTGAGTTCAGGAAAAGCAAGTAAGTGTTAGTATTTATTTTTTTTATTTAAATAATAATTACAAATATACGATTGTTATACAGTATAATTATATATCATAGAATTATAATAATTAATTAATTAACTCAATAATTAATGTACTTAAACAAAAATATTTTTTACTATAAAACGATTAAATATTGGGGCATAAGGGCAGGCGCCACTGTTTAACCAAACTACTGCAAATGTGCGTGAAACAATTTCCACTAACCTACACGAATTTACAACATAAACAACTTACAAAAAAATTATGACTTACTCACAATTTATATATATACAAAAATATAGATGACTCTCGACAAAAATAATCTTAACATTAACACATATTAATAATTTATAAACATAAACAAGAAAAAATAAATTTATCGATATTAAGTTTAAATAATATTAACAATAATAAATAGATTTTATGTATTTAAAAAAACAAATAACAATAATATTATAGTTTAAATGTAAAATATTTCAAAGGTCCTACAAAACACATTTTACTAAAAAAGGGATATTCCAAAATCAAGAATTCTTTCGATATTGAATAACTAAATCAAACTTCAATATACCTAATACAGCAATATTTTTGAAACAAAATATTGATATCAACTATATTGCATTGACGACAACTTAATAAATTACAATTAATAGAATACACTGCAAATTTAACGGATATGTGTGACTATGTACTGTGATAAAATACTGAGTGATAAAATAAACTCATATTGAATTTTATCTCTGAAAAAATACTGGTTAAAATTTAAAAAAATCTGTTTTCATATTGAAAAATCAATTATATAGGAAACGCCTACTAGATTATTTAAATTAAAATACACTATTAAATTAATATCACAGTTCAATATTCAGTATCTTCTTCTTCAGAATCTTTCAATATTCCATATTGAAAGATTTACGATGGAATCGTATTTCAAAATATCGATATAAATTTTTTTGAAACAATAACATCGATATTGAATTATCACAGTAATATCAGAATAACCATATCTTCCCTCTCTGTATTGTGACGTTCCCAGATATTTAAAGCTAATTCATGAATGACTAAATGTGTGTAAAATGATTATGGTTGTGGTCTTGTTACTGACTAAGGCTGAGATGTTCGACTGTTAATTAATATGCAACAGCCAATAGCATCCAACTCGTACTCGTCCCCGGACACTCCTAGGTGTAGGAATGACAATAGCATCCAAGGGACAACTTTGCCTCTAACCATGGAGTATCGCTTCCAACTGTCCTCCAAGTAGCGGCACTCCCCGCGGTCGGAGCCGGAGCCCACAGCAAGTACTCGTACTCGTCCCCGGACACTCCTAGGTGTAGGAATGACAATCATTGCATTTACGAGGCGCAGTGGGACTGGTTAGGCGGCTGCGGCTGCGGCGGCGGCGGCTGACACACATTCAAAGGTCAGACGTCGCGGCTACTTCGACGCGACATTGTGTGTGTGTGCCTTACCCCTTACCCTACCTGATCAGTGATCACCGCTCACTCCCGTTCAAATATATCTTATTCCAGCTCTTTTTTTAGATCGTAAATATTGTTAGCATAGTTCGGTTGGGGTTAATCGTCCTAGCATGTAAACCATCTGGTCTTTGTCAGTATCAAAGCTACATATCTCTGTCATTGATCCATTACCCTCATCACACTCACCCTAACCTTATCATATCATATCCACCAGGGTAAGTGGTGTCAATCAATATGAATATGAGACAATAAGGCGTACGATTACAATTTGTTGAATATATGCCTGAGTTTCCTTTTCTTTTTGCATTTTATCTACAAATGGTATTTTTTACGTTTGGGTAATGAATAATTCAAACCCTGTTCTTATTACCTTGACCTATTGTTAGGCAGATAATTTATTAATAACCCAAAGAAATGCTTATGGTGACTGGAATCGAACCGAACGAATGGTAGTTAATATTTTTTACGCTTTCATAAACAACCGTCCAAACCCTACTTATTTCTATCTAGAGCTGCTTGCTTTTTTAAATTATGTCAATTAATAGCCAACTTCAAATAAATGACAACTGGATCGATTACCCCGCATTGTCGGTTACGTGGTTACCACTTAGTGGCCAATGAATGAAAATATATTGTTTCAGTGTTTTATATCATAATATATTAAAACGTGTATTGAAAAATTATTTTTTATATTTCATTCAAGTACTATAAAAAACCTTACAGTTTTTTTTATTCTGAAGCGGTTAATTACTGTCTACGACGAATTTTAATATGCACATAGAGTGGAGTTGGTTAGGTTAGTATTATAATTATAACACAATCGAGACGATGATGATGGAAATTTCTGTAATAGCTTCAACGTCAACATCACACCGCTTTGTGGGAGGAGACATGGCGAGGGGGAAGGGTTGAAGTGTGCTCACCATTTAAGGGATGAGTAATTAAAAGGGCGTAATTAATCCACGCTGCGCCTGTCAGCCTGCGCGGCAACCCGTCGCACAGACGAACATGTCCAACACTAGCTGTGTGAAACCAGCATTGGGAATGTTTTGACTGTGACGCTACAGTTTTATGTAATAGCCTGCCTTACTGACGAAATATTTCGTTTTAGGCCCACAACACAAATGATACACACAAAAAACATCTTTTACGACTATAAAGTGGTTAGTAATGCTGTTACAAAACTAAAATTATTGTTCTTATAGGACTAAAATCTAAGACGGCGGAGGTATTACAGTCTCTTAGAGTAATCCACCACAGCTGCGATAGCGTAAAACAAGATTTCGAAAAAATCCTACTTTGGAACGCATATTAATGCGTTAATATGTACGCATATCATGCGTTAATTGTTTGCAATTATTATTACCCTATTAGCAATGCCAAGGAAACTGAATTTGAAATAGAATAGAAAATTTTACTCACACTGTTATATTCTGATGTTATAGAAATCCCCATTCCTTAACTTCTTAACTTTTTGTTATTGATGGAAATATTGGATTTTTGAACTTGTAGACCTAACTAAATATTTGACTATAAAAACTAGTACGAGCAAAGGAAATTTATACAGTAATACATATCATTATTTGTTTCCTATAGTCTTTGGTATGAGTAAAAGTATCTTCTGTTAAATGCGGTTTACTGTGGATTGCTGGCATGATTCAAGATTATTTATAGCAACGCTAGTTTTCTACCTTGGAAAAGCTATTTCTTGGCGCCCAGTGTGTAGTTGTTCCGCCAGCTGGGAGTTTTATAGTCCCGTACGAGCATGTTAAAAACACCGAAACATGTCTTTCTATAAACACAGATTTAATAGTTATGATATATCTTATCCTCTAAAAATTCAGAGTATGATTATCATAAATTTATTAAAAATGTTAGTTAATAAACGTATTTGGAATGCGATTATAATATTTTTGGTAGAATAGATATTTTTAGAATAATTTATCATGTATCTACTAAACAAATTGAAATTCTAATAGGATAGACTGCTAGACGTTATCTACTTTCGAACAACGCTAAGCGCAAAGTTTACTCTTACAAAACGTCAGACAATCCTAGAGTCTTGTGACGTTTATATTGTCCTGATAGGAAGTGAGTCAAATGCGTCGTAGGAACAGGCCATTAGGCAGACTCTTAATTTTAATGTACCTGAGCATACCTAAAACATAAAGTGACTTCTGTTCACTTTTATTTTTAGCCACCCAAAACTTGTTCAGGCCAACCCAAATCCACATTCGAGTAAGTCCCGCAACTGGAGTGGCCGCATATAAATTACACCGGTCGTGCGAGCGTGTAATGTCGTAGGCGGGCCCATTGTACCGGGGCCCTGAGGCCCCAGGTCCCGGGCCAGATTTGGCCCACAATTATCAGAAATCAAAGAGCAGATGCGGGGGTTCGTTAACAGGTTTTTAATTCCCCCACCGCAGGTCGTCGTGGTCCGCCATCGTGCTCTACGCGAGCATTGGTAATTATCCAATTACCGGGTAAATGCCGCCATTATATTTGCATAGGAAACATAATTCGTAATTACAGGAACAGAGAAATCATAGCGTTCGTGGTGAAAGGTGGGTGGACGCGAGTACGGACGCGGGGGCGCTGGTGGGGCGGTGGGGGGTTCCGGGACAATACTGGAACTGGTTGGGTGTTGGGTGGACTCTACGTACACTTGTGAATATAACACTACACACGCGTGGGTACTGCAAACAAACACATTTCAACTAGTTTTGAGATTATCCGTCTCGGAGCGGCCAAGGTAGAGAAAACGAACGGTGCAAAAGATTTGAATAATCCTGTTTTTGATCTCATCAATTAATAATAAGGAGTGAACGGGATTGAATAGTGAATAGAAAACTGCACTTACGCTGGCTTCCCCTGGTGCAATAAACAAATTTAACTAGCCATAAAAGTTGAACAACCACTTTTTCGTAAATTACAGCCGAGAATCTGAAAACGTTTGTTTTGTGATAACAGAACATTCCAGCGTAAGAACAATTTTTTATCTCCTATAAAATACCGTTAAATGATATTGCTAATACACTTTTTTACATTTTAAAACAGGGTTAACTGAAACCTTGCCCCGGTCCTTTAAGAACAATTTGCGTGAGATTACGAAGAGAGGATGTGGTAACAATCAGCACCTCCGATGCCTGTGCTTGGTTGAATCAGCACATATATTTTTCTTGTTCCTTTTTAATCTTCCACTAAGTATTTCCCCAATAGTTAAGATTGTAATTTTTTCCGTAGCATATATTTTGCATTGGATATGTCTTAGCTATGAGGGCGGGTTAACAATTTGCGCGACCAAAATTTGAAAAAAATTATGTCATTTGGTTAGTGACGTCATAATTTGGATAAAAGAACAGCTTTTTAGATGAACTGAAAACATTCCCTTTAGACATATCCATGATCCCATATTGAAGTAAATACAAACATTTTAGCTAACGAATTTCGCTCTCAAAATAATCATAAAAGTAAAACCTAGTAAAACTAAGTATGATTAACTTTTCAGGCTTTATTTTCTAAATTTAAGTCAATGTCAAATTTCTTACGTTATTCATCCTCTTTAAAAAATAGATTTGAAATATACTGTATGGGGAATCGAAATTTATTCAATAAACTTTGTATTTTCTTCGCAAACTGTTTTTAAAATACGTTCGTTGGATGTTAATAATGCGTATTACTTTTATACAGTGGTCTTATTTTCTTGTACCGTGTATTTTATTTCACATGAATAGTAACATAAATTACCGAATGAATGAATAGAAACATTTTCCAACATGAACAGCACTCCTGTAGACGACGGCTGACGTATGTAACGTGTGTGTTGGCTAATCATCTGTCTCTGTAAATGTGGCAACACCTTAAAATACCCACCTAATTGAGTGGGCTGGTACATTAGAATCTATTTAAACTACTCATTCTTCAAACAGCTTACGAGCTAGAAGCCAGTTATAATATAAGCTATAGTAGACTATATAGTAGGTAAATATATCATAAGCCAGTATAGGCTTATAATATATATTTACAGATTCCAAAAATATATGAAGATTTTAAAGCAATAAATGCTCAATATATTCCGGAGATGTGAGTTATTTTATTTTTCGACGTAAAGTTCGTTCATTATAATACTGTAAGTTATTGCTTGTTTCATTTCTACAGTATAAAAGTTTTATTTACACGAAATTCGAGTCGAATAGTTTCAGTCAATGTCCAGTAATCAAACAAGGAAAACTCTTAATCAAATTACAAAATAATAAATTACACTGGACGGAATAAGAGATTTAACCGCTTTAAATAATAAATCAGGAAAGAACCTCAAGGTCGACGACTCGGCGTCCTCGATCAATCTTGGATTCGAATTGCTCGATACCGACTGAAAGAATAATTACAGCGGATCAGATTGCCAGCTAATTAGGAACGGTGGTTTACTGGGGCGTTAAACTTGGAATGCGAGATATGCTTGAATTCGATCATCGGAGAATGGTGAATGGTCACATCTCGGTAGACCTCGCTTCAGCGACCGATAGCTGGCAACAGGTTGTGTTTGGATGTTAGTGATAATCAGTAAATATCGATATTTTTATTTCAATAGTTCTAAATATTTAACATCAATCCAATATCAGCAATATCGAACGTTTTTAACTATCAGTATTCAACTATCGAATATTATCAATTTTTAGATATTTAGATATCGAAAGATTTCCTTGAATTCAATATCGCATGTAGTACTTTATATATAGGCCTATCTGAATAACATATATTATTTATCTCATAAGATAAAATATTCACGTAATTTTTGTGATATTTAAACTAATTTGAGATATTTGAATTAAATCAAACAAGCTTTTTATTTGACAAACAATAAATTTAAACCGGTCAGTATTTTACAATTTAATCTATTAGTCATAAATTTTGTCTGTTTCATTATAATACATTTGCAAACCTTGAAACAAAATTCTATGAGTGAACCATTCAGTTCAAAATTGCGGACGTTTTTGGACGTATTTATAATAATATTGTATTTTAACGTAATTAAAATAAGTACAGGCTCTCAGATTCATGGAATATAGCGATTTATTTAAATAAATTGAAAAACTTATTTTAAAAATCACCAAAATATTGTTATATTCCATGTGAAATTGTACTATAAATTTAACTATTGTTACTGACTTCAAAGAATTGATATTTCATCTCATATGGTTGATGTGAGGTTTATTTAAGTATACTACACTACAATAACATCTAAATGTACTTTTTAAATCGATAGCTTTGGGTATTTTACGGTTTTAGTAAATCAGCGCATACCTCCTCCTTTCAAAATTAAACTTTAAAGAATAAAGATTTTGTGAGATGCCCGACCGCCCCCCACAACTCTGAGGTAATAAACAGTTTTGAGCGAGTTTTATTGAGATATGTGACTTTAAGCTGCATACAAATCTCCATGGGAATAACCTTGGGCAACCTTACACTAGGTACAGCCTCTTCTACGAAAAGTAAATTTACTTTTCTCTTCAGGTGTTTATCGTAGATTAATAAGTAAAAATTACTAAAACTGTGTAGTGTTTTATCTCGTCTTAATGTTCATAGTATAAGCATTTTAATTAATTGATTGTTTTGAGGAAAATAAACACATTTAAAGGACCACAAATTTGGAACCTTTACTGTTACAGACTTACAGGCGGTGTCACATTATTCGAGATCCTAATTACTTTATATACAATTAAATTGTTATCAAAACTGGATTTTGAGAAATTATGAGTTTTTACGGTTTTGAGTGTTTTAGTAATAAACTACCCTTAGAAATAAAAAAATAAAACGTTCGCAAAATATAGCCAAAGTGCATCCTTGTACCAAATTTCATAAAAGCCGGACCTAGTCTGGTCTATGAGTCTACACTCAGACTTTATGGATTCGTTGGTCCTTGAAATGAATATTTCCACTCTCAACTCAAATTCGAAGTTTTTAACGAGAGCAATACACACTCCATGTTCTAGGTTATTGGAGGAGAAGGTAAAAATTAAAATTAAGATTTTACACTTAGAAAAACATCCTTAACCCATCAGTTTAAAACCGACCCAGATGACGAGAGATTATAAGTATGTGTGAATGTGGGGAGGGGTGGGGGTGGGAACATGGCCGCTGAAAGTGTTAATATTTGAGAAGACGCGCCTCGTGTTATTATGGCGCAGCCATGGCAACGGCTTGATTGATTAAGATTGATTTTGACAAGGAATATTCTATTATGAAAGTACAGCGCGGCCCTCGTTAGTGCCCCGGCTCCATCTAGCGGGGGCTGGAGGAACTACCGCTTCCGCTACGTTACGCAGCCGATTGATCGTGATTTATGGGGTTAAAAGGTTCGATTTATATCTCACATTAACCGGGTCCGATTATGTCGTAAGAAACGACACTGAATCTACACTTTTTTCGAATTTTTATTCCTCATACTCCTATACAGAAAAATTCTCAACGACACTACAGTCAAAAGTAAACCAAAACATCAAATTAAATAAGCTGATGAAAATATTTAAGAACCCCATATGTTTCTATTGTAACAATAATAATAATAAATTATATAAAATAATAAAGGCCTACTAAAACACCCCGTAGCAGTCCAGCAGGTCTGCATACTAAGTACTTAATCAATCTTTTCATTGATTTAGGAGTTTATTGTGTTGATTCATGTTAAGGTGCAAATCAAATTAAATAGAAAATCCTTTCTATTAATTGAATTACATTTACATATTATACAATGAAACTATTACTTGTGGAACTTTCTTCCGCATAGGCTGCAAATCAGTGCGCGGAAGAAGAGTTCCTAATTATAATGTTATCCAAATAAGTCTAAATAAAAAAATATTAAAAAAGGAATTAACAAAATTTAATTATTTCAACATAAACTACATAAAAAGATTAACCAGTTTTATACAAGAGCAAAACTTTAATTTATTTAACTAAAAGGTAACCTACCCAATTTTATAATATAAATGGAAACAATAATGAAGTTTTATCACAATATGTTCAATAATAATAAGCTAGATATCACTTTATTCTTTTCCGATTAACAATTGGGCTCCAAACCGAAACGATATCGTAGTGTGTTTACCAGGCTCTATTTCGGTAACCGAGTGAGGTAAAGTGTAGATTCAAAATACTGAAGTTATAATAACTTGTTGAGACCAAAATTGAGTGTAGAAAAAACAAAAAGAATTATGTATGTATTACTTCAAAAGAATCAACTTAAACCTATTTTTCCTTGTTGAAAGTTTATTGGTATTTTTAAAAAGCCAAAATTGTGAGTAATTGCCAAATATTAACGATAATCTAATTACTACTAGAAAAAATTAATTCATGATATGTCTAAAGTAAGGGTTTTGTTTTCATTTCATATAAAAGCTGTTTTCATTAAAAATGGGAAATTAGATATAGAGTCGGAAATGCCAAAATAAGCTATAGATTATAATATCGGGAAATTTTATTTAACAAATATTATGTTAGTTAATTTTTTTTAAATTTTTTAAATTTATTTTATTTTTTTTTTTTAGATTTAAAATTTTTTTGGTTTAATTTTAAAATTTTTTTGTTTTTTTATTTTGTGAGGTTTTAAATTTTTTTTTGTTAGCATTAACCTTTTATAAGATCTGAAAAATGTTGAGGTTTTTTATTTTTGTATAATTATTTTGATTTCAGTTCGTTTGATATTTATTTTTTTTTTTTTTTTTTGAAAGGATATGTTAATTTTTAAATTTTTTTTTTAAATTTTATGAGTTGGGTTATTTTTAATTTTTTTAATAATAAAAGTTGTTTTTGTAGTAATTTGTAGAAAATTAAAAAAATAATGATTATTTGTAATTTCATTTTTTGGTATGTCATTTATATAATTTTTTGTTTTGGTATTTTTTTATTTTTGTTTGGGTTCTTTTATAAATTTTTTTTTATTATTATTTTTGTTTTTTAGAATTCATTTTATGTGGTTTTTTGATTAGTTATTAAAATATTGTGTTTTTTTTATTTTATTAATAATTTATTTTTTTTTTTTATATTTAATTGTATATTTGAGTTTTTTAAAAAATATTAGGATTTTATTTATATTTATGTTTTTTTATTATTATTGTTTAAATAAAATGATTATATAATTTATAAAATGTATAATTTTGAATTTTTTTTATTTATATTATGTTTTTTTGTTTTTTTGGTTTTTTGAGGTTTTTATTTTTTTTAATAGTTTAATTTTTTTATTAAAAATATTATTTATAGTGTATATTTTTTTTTATAGATTTGATTTTTTATGATTTTTATCTAATTATGTAGTTAGATTTTTTGGTGAATATATTTTTGTGATTCAGTTGTTATTCTTTATATTTTGGGTGTTTTTTTTTTTTGGTTGTTATTTGGAATGTGGTTTAATTTTTTGATTGGTTTTTTTTTATTAAATAATTTTGTTTGTTTTTTTATGACTATTTTCTTATGATTATTTGTTTGTTTTTTTATGTAATATTTTTTGTTGTTATTTTGTTTTTTTTTTTTTTTATTTGTTTTTGGTAATTTGGGTTTTTGGTAATTTTTTTTTTTTTTTTTGTTTTTTTTTTTTTGCTGTGTTTGTTGGTGTGTTTTTGTTTTATTTTGTTTTTTGTTATTTATTGGTTGGTATTGTTTTATTTTTATATATTTTGTTTTTTTCATTTTTTTATTTTATTTTGTTGTTTTTTTTTTTTTTTTTTTATATTTTTTGGTGGTTTTTTTGGTGTTTTATTAATTGTTGAAATGTTTTTTTCTTTCTTATATTATTTATTTGTTTTTTTGTTTGTGTTTTTTGTTATGATGTTGTTTTGTTTTTATTTATTTTTTGTAGATTATTTTATATTTTTACTTTTTTTTTATTTTTTGGTGTTTGGTCTTTATTTTATATTTTAGGTATTTTTGTTTTCTTTTTTATTTTTTATAATTTAGAAATGTTTTGTTTGGTAGGGGTGTTTTTGTTTCTATTAAATTTCGATTTTGGTTAATTATTTTTGTTTTGTATTGTGGTTTTGTGTTGTTTTTTTATGTTTATTTTATTATGGATTCTTTATGTTTAAAAGTGGTATTTTGTACGATTTTTGTTTTAATTAATGGTGGTGGTATTCTTCTATAATTTTTTGTTAGAATGGTAAAGTTAAAATTTGTGGTGAGCACGCGAACATTTTTGTGTCTGGGGTGGGGTGGGATTACCGGGATTTGTTTTTTGTGATGGTTTAATTGTTTAGTTGTGATGATTGTTATTCAGAGGTTTTGGGTTTTTGGTCGGGTGATGGGATTTATCGTTATTTGTGTTTGGTTTGTTTTGTTGGTTATATTTTTTTTTTTGGTGGTGTTTGTTTATTTTTTTTTATTTTTTGATTGGTGTTTTTTTTTAGGGGTTTTTTTTTTTGTTGTTATTTTTTTTTTTTTGTTTTTTTTTTTTTTTGTTTTTTTTTGTTTTAGATTTTGTTTTGTTTTTTTTTTTGTTTTTGATTTTTTTTAATATGTGTTTGGTTTTGTTTTGGGAAGACTATGTTTTTATGTTATTTTGGTGTTTGATTTATTTGGTTTTTTTTTGGTTTATTTTATTTGGTTTGATTTTTTTTATTTTTTGTTTTATATTGTATTTGATATATAATTTTTTATTTTCTTAATTTGGGGGGGTTTAGTGATATGAATTTTATTTTGTTATGAATGTTTGATTTTGAATATTTTTGGTTAAAATTAAATTTTTATAATTTATTAAATTTATTTTTTTTATATGATGTTTTGATTTTGTTTTGTATTATGAAAATTTTATTTCATGAATAAATATAAATTTTGTGTTTTTTTAAAATTAATTTTATTGGTAATTTTAGTTTATTATTTTGGTGGGTAATATTATTTGGGATTTGTTATTGTGTAGTTTGTTTTTTTAAATTGGGTGAATTGAGGGATTGTTTTCTTTTAAATTGGACTTGGGTAATAATTTATATAGGTATAAATAGGATGAAAAAATATTTAGATATTAAAAATAAAGGGGAGGACATGTATGATTTGGGGAGTTAATAAAAAGTGATGTTTGTTGTGATTGTTTTTGGATTGTTTGGTTGGGTGAGATTTAGGATATAGTTTAGATAGGGTTGGTTTTTATTTGTTGCAAGGGTGAGATGGCTTTGCAGAACCAGGACTGTTAGGTGCTGATAGATTTGTTAGTGTACCTCATAGGAATAACTATGATCAAAAAGGAGAACAGAACTTTCGTAAGACTTGTAGGACTTTTAGGATTTAGGACTTTTATGACTTGAATGCCCTGCAGGACTTGCAGGTCTGATAAAACATTTAGGACTTAAAGAGATTATTGAATTTGTTGAACATATAGGACTTATAGGTTTGATTAGTTTTTTTATTTGCATGACATATATTTCTTACGTCATAGCAAAAAGTAAGATTTACATATATGAGTTAATACGTGAGTTTAGGAGATTTTCAGGACTTATATAACTTGTGTGACGTACAGGACTTGTAGGTGAATTTAGTCAACAGTGTTTATGACCTGGGCTCCGCCTGACTCGAGCGCCACGCCGTGTGGGCTGGATGACCGACAAATGCTAGTGAAAGAAAAAAAATAGCCTCAAGAAAAATTATCAGAGTGGAGCCAGTGAAAATTTTTTTATATGATTTTTATTTGTTTTTTGGTATGATTGGATTTTGGTGTGATTGAAATAATCAATATTGATATGGGTTTTAAATGTAGGAGTATAAGATGGGTTATTTGGTTGTTTATTTTATAGTTTTTTGAATTTGGTTTGAATTTTGTTTATTAATGTTTGATTTTTTTTTTATTTTTTTGTGATTTTTTAACAGTTTTAATACAGTTGCAACGAAGGTTTTTTAATTGTTTTAGTTAGTTGTTTTGTTTGATCATATGAAAATTGTACTTACGCTGGTATGTTACGTTCTGGCATGATACAGGAATTTAAATGATGGAAAAGTGGATTTCTTAAACTTGCAAGTTAAAATAGCTTACAGGTCCAACTCAAGTTTTGATTGAAACTGGACTTATGAGTATGAGTTAAATTTTTTATCCTATATCAAATACCGGTTAATGCGCATTGCTAACACAATTAATGCTTATTTTCCCCTATTTTATCAACGATATTTCGATTTCTCATGGGGAATACCTTCGCCTATATTAATCATATATGAATATGCGTACTAAAGGTATCGATAACATGGAGGTTGGAAAGAACCTTCCCAAGTTGACTAGATAGCGCTGAAGGATATACATCTATGATGTCTAGATTCTAAGCCAATTTTGAAGGCCAGCTTTTTAGTTATCAGAGTACCTTACACGCCGACCGATGTCTCCTATGATTTACATAATGTAAGGACGTCATGAACCCAGAATAAAGGGTTTCATTTACAGTATGTCTATTTTATCTATTTGTTAAAATGTTTTTAAAGACAAAACACGTTGATAGCTTAGTTGACGTTGTCTTGATGTTCACCCAACAGATGTTGATAGGGCCTAACTCTATTTTAAGGTGTGCATTAAGGCAATATTATGCCTATACTTCAACTTCGTAAATAATTTATAAAAGAGGACCGTTTCAAACTTATTTTACTTACTCTCTTGGCCCCACATATCTCAGAAGATATTGGTCGTACCAAAACCTCACCTCATCTTTCTCTGTCTTCCGCCTCGGATTCTCCTAATCACTCCAGTTCCCTTTTCACTTGGCTTCAACTTTTGCTTCGGCCTTCAACTCGTCCGTCTTACTTTCTTCGCGATTTCTTACTAAAAGTTGTTTTATATTACTATCCTCATCTCTTCTCAAAAAGTGCCCAGCCCATCTAGTTATTCTAGATTTAAAGTCACATACCATGTGAAGAGCCCAAATATCCTGAAGCAAATACACTTCGAGGAAGTACATTTAAAAGTCTTTGTTTATAAGGCTAGCCCACTTATTCGCGAGCCCGTGTTGCTTGAACAATCAGAGTCAGATAAGTGTCAGACCAATCACGTTGGCGATGGAGAGATAGCGAGATATGGAGAGATGGACAGGCAAGCAGACGTGTTCTGTAGGCTGAGTCTAGCATCTGGACTGTAGCCAACAGGAACGAGGCCTGGGTAACCGCTGAATATCAACGCTTGTGCGTTATTGGTTAACGGATCGCCTAGTGTCGTGGACAACAACCTTGGCGAGAAAAGCCAAACGCATCTGTTGTACTGTTAACTACAAAGCTGAAATATACTTAAAATAAAATCATATTTGTGTATGTACATTGTTTTTAATTATGATATTATTGGTTATTTTAAACGTTAATATCCGGTTAAACGTTAAATTCTCCTGTGACAAGTTATCTACTATCTATCAGAATAGCTTATTTTTACATATTATAATTTTTTATCCAGTTATTTTATATAATTTCCTTTATCCATATCTAGTTTCCTGTATCCAAATTTTGAGAGTTTCAACCGAACCGTACAGTGTTACCATCAGGTCTTAACATTGAGGCTTTTTTGCACACCGTCGCAATTAGATACTTAATAGACAATCTCCAAAAACAAGCGTGAATAACATCACAGTGGAGAGACTACAGTTCCTGTGACAATACATTCCTGTACAAGCACACTCGCACCGTTGCACCGTAAAATACATACATCTCGGTATTGACCTCAACGAACAAGGACGAGGGAATTAAACAATGACAATAGTTCCTGTGACAATACTTATTTCACACGCAGGGTTCATCCTACCGTCAGCCAATACAATCAATATTGACATGACACTCAACGAACGTTTACAACGTAGAAGCATAATAACATCATACAGGGAAGTTTGGTTATCCTGTGAATACATATATCAGGAAGAGCACCGTCGCAATACGTACAATTAACGAATTGACAAAACTGTTAAGGGTGAGTGAATTGGTAGGGTAGTTGACACTAATTGAGAGGTTTTGACTGATTTTTAAAATTGAATAATAGTTCGGGTTACACTTTTTGAAGAAGATAAAACTAGTTGAGTGAAAATTCCTGTGACACAATAGAGGGTTCCTTCCATAAGAGGAGCTCAGACACTGACAGTTAATCATGAGACGTACACAAAACATCACAGTTGGACACTACAGTTCTGTGACAATACTTATTTCACACATGCAAGAGGCGTTCCTTCTCACCGTCGTCACAATCTCGGTATTGACAAAACGAAGTGTTTACAGCGTGAATAACATCACAGTGGAGGAGACTACAGTTCCTGTGACAATACTTATTTCACACATGCAAGAGGCGTTCCTCCTCGCACCGTCGCCAATACATACAATCTCGGTATTGACACTCAACGAACGTTTACAAACGGTAGAAGCGTGAATAACATCACAGTGGAGGACACTACAGTTCCTGTGACAATACTTATTTCAACATGCAAGAGGCGTTCTCGGTCATACAATCTCGGTATTGACACTCAAAGAATGTACATAGTGGAGGGAGAACAATGTGACTAATTTTACATGCAAGAGGCGTTCCTCCTCGCACCGTCGCCAATACATACAATCTCGGTATTGACACTCAACGAACGTTTACAAACGGTAGAAGCGTGAATAACATCACAGTGGAGGAGACTACAGTTCCTGTGACAATACTTATTTCACACATGCAAGAGGCGTTCCTACTCGCACCGTCGCCAATACATACAATCTCGGTATTGACACTCAACGAACGTTTACAAACGGTAGAAGCGTGAATAACATCACAGTGGAGGACACTACAGTTCCTGTGACAATACTTATTTCACACATGCAAGAGGCGTTCCTCCTCGCACCGTCGCCAATACATACAATCTCGGTATTGACACTCAACGAACGTTTACAAACGGTAGAAGCGTGAATAACATCACAGTGGAGGACACTACAGTTCCTGTGACAATACTTATTTCACACATGCAGGAGGCGTTCCTCCTCGCACCGTCGCCAATACATACAATCTCGGTATTGACACTCAACGAACGTTTACAAACGGTAGAAGCGTGAATAACATCACAGTGGAGGACACTACAGTTCCTGTGACAATACTTATTTCACACATGCAAGAGGCGTTCCTCCTCGCACCGTCGCCAATACATACAATCTCGGTATTGACACTCAACGAACTCAACGGAACGTACAGTCCCAGTTCCAAATACGATGCAAAAGATCGTTGTCGCAAATACATACAAACTTGTTATCCAAACAAAACGTACAATGGCCGGTCGTGGGTATCACAGGAGGACGACCGGTGACAATTACACAATGGCGCTCGCACCTCGAATGTAAATTCAATAATTCGTGAAGACATATTGACAAGATTTCTTTACGACAATAAATAGTAGGACAAAAAGGGTTTAGTAAGAGTGGTTGGGACAATATTAATGCAAGGTGATAGATACATGGTGACAATACGTTATAAAATAAGTGGAGGAGGTGGGAAATATATATACAAAATTGAAGAGGGGGGAATACATAAGGTATTGACACTCAAGAGAGTTTAAAGTTTTTAGGTTACATTGTGTGAGGTTTTTATGTTGAAATGTACAATGGTATTGACACTCAACGGGGTAGGATTTGTTACGATGTGAGTGATGTTTATATTTGTGGGTTTTTGGGATTGGGGTCTTGTGTTGTCTTGTGTGTTTGCTTTGTGATTTTTGTTGGCGTGTTTTTTGTAGTTGAGTTTGCTGTGTTGTATTTTTTTTTTTTGGTGGTGAATGTTACAATAATACATTTTAAGGGGGTTGTGTTGAGGTTGGTTGATATTATGGTTGTTTGTGGTTGTGAGTGCGTTTGATGAGTTGTTATGTGGTTTTTGAAGTGATGTGTAATGTGTGGGGTTTGTGAGTGCTTGTATGTTGTGGGGGTGTAATGTATGTTTGTGAGATTGTGGGGTTTGTATATGTGTTGTGTGTTGAGTTGGGTGGGGTTTGTGATATGAGTGTGTGTGATATGGGTTTGTGCTGTGTGATATGAGTGTGTAATGGGGAGTATGTGTTGTGTGTGTTTGTGATGTTTTGAGTTTGTAATGTTTTTTTGTGGTTTTGCATGTTGGGGTTTGTGATATGAATTCGTTATTGGCGAAATGTTATTTTTTTGATTAATTAATAGACCAATGATCAATGTTTGGAATTTTTTTTGTGGTGTTAACTTTTATTGGTAAATTTGATTTTGAGTGTTGATTTTTAAGACAGAAATAAATCAAGTGTTGCAAATTTTTAAAAAATCCAGTTTTTTACGTATTTGTTATGTTAATGTTGTTAAGATAAAATGGATTTGCCAAAGAGCACTTGTCGATTTTTCAAATTGTCCTCATGCTGGTGTGTCCCGTTTTAGTAGAATATTTAATTTTAAATTAGGAGTATATTATATCAACGGATGTGTTTAAAAATATAAAAAAAACTGATTCCGTTAGAAATGTTTATAATATATATTTTTAGTACAGTACTATATTATTTTCCTACCACATTGAAACATGAATAGCCCAATAAATTATTCAAAGATTATAATTAAGTTATTAAAGCAAACAACAAAATTTTACTTTTTAAAAACACTTATGTTTGAAACAAACATTTAAGTTTCAATTCGCACGAGGATTTAAACTTGAACAAATTATAAACTTGCCTCATTATTAAGTTGCATTATAATTTGTAGCCTACTCCCAACCAAAAATCCATAGGCCGATATCGACCCGTGGGATTTTATCAAACTAGGACGAAAAACGAACAATAATAGTGACGTTCAATTGTCGAATAATAATTGCCACAACCCCAATTACCCTCTCGGCGTTTACAGACAAAAGAACGGACAAATCAGACGAGTGGTCGCTAAATAATCCAAACACCGTAATGGCCACGGCGCTGTTATAATGGAAGATAACAACCTCAGACACATCAAATATTACTGACAATTCCATCTGTTTTGTTTCTACAATTCCCTCGTTCATTAGTCATGATTGTGGTTTGTCGTTGTCATTGTCATTTGACACCAGGTGAAACACGACTTCATTTTTTCTTAAGATTTATTATTTCTAGTTTTACAATGGTGTATTTCTTGAAAAATAAAAGTTTTCAATCCTGAAAACATATTAAAGTTAAGCAAATTTCCCTTAGGGAAGAAGCTATTGACGTTAGGTCTCATAGCAAGACCTAATCCCGGGACCATGTTAATGTTACTTTTACTCAGATAAGTTCGTAATCCAGACATAACGGTCAATCGGATCGAGTAGTTCCCCCAAAACTATTTTCCAAAAACTATTCAGTTGGGGCTTTGAATTTTTCATATGCAATTTACAAAATTTTAAATTTTACATTTTATTATTGGAATTAGCTAAAAAAGCTACACAATTTAGTTGATTAAAGTTGGTGTAAAATCTCAAAACAAAAATTATTCATACTATAAATGACTACTCTCAGTGTTAGTAACCCTACATACTTTTTCCGCAGGTCTACTGCGACTTTATTATTTATGGTTTTCCCGACTCAACTATGTTTCGGTTTTAGATTTGGAGTGGTTTTTAAATAATGGATAACGATACAGCTACAAAATTATGATGTGATACCGAACAAAAATAAATAATAAAATTACCATGACTCCTTTAAACTTTTAAATCCGAAAATAATAGACACGGTACATAAAACGAAATGTGAAAAGCAAATTGTCATTCATACTATTCGATATGATTCAATAGCAACGATTTTGTAGTATTCTGTAAGTTAAGACACTTTGGAAACAATTTTCTCTGTTAAGTGAATCCAGTTGAATCTTAATGAAGATTTTCTTTCAAGAGGTGTGAAAAACTTTCTAGCATAGGTCTAATGGGAAGGAAGACCTAAGCCCGGAACCATGTTACTTTTGAGTTTTGAAGTGCACGATAACTCTCGTAAAAATGGTCTGATCGAGACCAAATTAGGTAAATATGTGTATTCCTACATTTATTCGGATGAGATCGTAATAAAATTGCACTTATCAACCTATGTTTTTGGATGACCTTGATATTCGTTTTCAAGTGGTTAAAAACTATCCATTTATGCTTAAAAATAATAGTTTATGTGTTTATCATGGCAGCTAACCTGCATACTCTTTTCCCATTTCAATCATATAGAGAATAGCCAAACTCTTCTTATTGGATAAATGTTGATGAAACTGGTTATGTGGCCAAAATAAAAGTTATTTATGGTAAGGATGCCTAACTTTAGTGTTCCTCACAGCAGCAAACCTACATACTCTTTTTCCATGTTAAACTTATAGATATTGATAATAGGCAAAATCTCTTATTTATCAACTTACTGTAATTGTTCAATCTTGTCATAAGCAAGACAGCAGCGACGGGGATATTTTACTATTACCTATATAGGGGCTGTTCATTGTCCACATCCTCGATTTCTATCTAACGTGATAGACGGACTCGTTAGATTTTCTAAAGAGGGTGACGGCCTCTTTTACCTATGCTTTTCTCGCCCACAGGGACTACGGATCTGTGTGTGGGAAGTATCAAGCCGAGGGAATGAGCCAACACAGTACAAGGTGGACAAACCGATTCACAACTCTGGAGTACAGAGTCCAGACCAGGGAACTGACTCACTGACTGAGATACGGAGACCGCTACAGTACCAACTAAGCCTCAGACTCAAACGTCAAGATGTAGGTCAGCTACCGGTAGGTGTGTCAGCTGACCATGGATCTAAGTCTCTAATTGGTCTCGTGCATCGGAGTGTTGGCTAATTAACAGTCAAGTCCCTGGGTCGTGACTACAGGGACACTCATGTCTGCCCAATCATTGACTCCTCATCACTCATTATAATCATCTCCGGAACAATGCTCCAATCACCGTACTGCTGCAGGTTGCAGGTCCACGCTCGACCACACTATTTCGTAACCAAACCACAGTGGTTGTGAGATGAAAAAACTCTTAACGTATCGGGAATTTACGAACACATCTTGTGTGTGAAAAGTATCAACGTTTCCAAAGGTAATGAAACTCCCCCGTTTTGAAGTGATCAATTATAAAAAAAACTACATTAAGCAAAAGAGGACGCATGGAATATATGGAAATCAATAGGATTCCACACCACTATGAAGACCTAGACTGAGATGGAATGACCTCAAGAGTAAACTGGGAGTATGCTGAAGACCGTCATAATGAAGGTCAAAACCTACTTTGGATTGATTGGCTACAGCGGTAAAGTAAGGTAAAAAGCACGATTAATCGATTTAAAAGCTTCCAGAAACTATGTGTTGTTTTAAAGTACACAATACGTTGGAAAATTCCAATACGTTTTAGAAAATTGTTAATAATCAAAAAGCATGATAAACTCCAAATTATTTAATTTGTTAAAAAAATAAAGTGTGAACTTAGTTGTTTTCTCTGACCTGTACGAAAGTGTAAGAAAAAGGTATTGTTTGCGTCAATATATTTCCAATAATAAATGTAAAACTATTGGCTTCATGATATGCCTTCCAATTTAAAACAAGGAAATTTCAATCTTATTAACTGTATAAGAAAAACCGATAAAGAAATGAAATTCTTAATTGTACAGTGATGATGTTTCTCTTTGTATATTTCAACATATCAAAACATAATTTGTTAGAAAAAGATCCGATGTTGATCATTTATTCTGTTAAAAACTGTTAAAACTTGAGTTTGTAATGTTTTTTATTTCATCAAAATGTAAACAGTTTTTAAAATATTTTCTTAAGTTTTATACAAAATACTAGCTGACCCGGCAAACTTCGTAACGCCCTACAGTAAATATGTGTTATCTTTAACATTGGCCATGTTCCGAAGTCAAATAGCATTACGGCTTGAAAAATATAGATGTTCTGGGCTGCGATATAGTTATGAGCCGTTCTCAAGTTATGAATGCTGTAACTAACACGACTTTGATTACTATATGGATAGATAATAAAAAAAATCAACCAATATACAGTACTATAACATTTATTAACATTTAATTAGACAAGAAACAATAAATAGGTACATAAACCCCTGAAAATGTTAAGTATCAACGTGGCAAGTAAAACTGTTTATTTTATACAGTATTAACTTATTTCATAGTTTTAAATTGACGATTGATACAGAAGGCATTTAATAGCTATTCACATTGCTAATGGAAAGTAAACCAACTGCTGCAGCTTTAGAAATGAAATGTTTTGACTGTGGAAAATTTGTAAACAAATTTACTCCCCATAAGGTTAACATGGGGACTTTGACCCTCTGTAAGGCGAGCCCTTTGGGAGTTTCAAAAAATCCTTTCATAGTACGCATCTAGACCTTAAATAGAATCTGTGTACCAAATTTGAAGCTCCAAAACCTTGTAGTTTTGGGGAAACTGTGATCAGTCGGTCAGTGAGTGAGTCAAATTTTGGTTTTATATGTAAAGACGATAAAATAACTCAATATCATTATTGTTATTAATTAGAATATTATTATATTATAAATATATAAACTGTAGACTTATCATTATTTGTAGCATTTTTATAATTAGTTGTAAGCATGTAATAATGTTTAAAACTGGTGTGTCGTAGTAGGCATGCGTTTTCTAGTAGGAACA
The DNA here is from genome assembly GCA_023375725.1 of Nephotettix cincticeps. Classification (NCBI taxonomy): domain Eukaryota; kingdom Metazoa; phylum Arthropoda; class Insecta; order Hemiptera; family Cicadellidae; genus Nephotettix; species Nephotettix cincticeps. The sequence continues at coordinate 45,815,161 of CM041785.1, forward strand.
TATCTTTGCAAAAGTAATAGGTCCAATCGGTAGTATTCCTCTAAATAAACAATGAAAAACATCGAAAAATAACCAATAAAACAAAATATTATCTGTGTTCAATATTCGTTTCCATTTATAATTTTTCGTTTTAGTGAGAATGTTTCGGTATTTTACCCAAGCGAAACGAACTATAAATACAGTACCATATACATTCTTTAACGAAAAAATCTCACTTATAAATCACGTGAGTAAAAAGTAGCGGATCCACGTGATGGTTAAAACAGTCAGAAACGTGACTAAATATGTAACAGTTACGTAACGTCAAGTCGCGGGAATCACAAATACATGCATTGTTAACTAACAGTTCGCATAATGCCCTGCGATACTCCATTTACCATCAGGCGCTATTTTAAAATCAGATCTGTCGTTGAAGAACAGTTCTGTAATACGTTTAGTTAAATAATAGTTCGGGTTAGGTAACAATAGTTTTGTAACACTAAAGTTTTTTTGGAGATTAAGTAATATGTTACCTCAGTCTAATATGTCTGTGATGTTACTTCAAGCACCAAATAATGGTGATAATATAACCACAAATAATTTTTATTATAAAAGTTAGTTTTAAATGTATATTAGTTAAAGGTTAGTTACAAACCAGGATAATTGTAACCATTTAGTTATTAGTAGTTAGTTAATGAATTGTTAAATACACAAAACACACAAAAAAATAAAATATGGTTAGTGGGTGAATTTGATATTTGTTAGCACTACAATAACAGTTTATGAGGACGGGATGAATTTGAATTTGTATTAATTGAAATTCTTCAAGGTTTGCAATCTTTGTGCAGTTTATAGTTTTCATAATTATTTGGTCTACATATATTCCCAGTAATGGTTTTTCTTGTGCAGTTGTAGAGAGTAAAGTTGAAGTAGAATTGATGCAATTCCTCACAAAATAATGTTTCTTTGCATTTTGCAATCTTCTGCAGGTTGAACTATGTCAACTACAGGGACTTGCACTACAGGGAGCTGCACAAAATATCCCTGTTCAGCATGTGATTTAATATTCATAATTTTAATCCTGTTTTTGTTGGTTTTTCAGTCTATTCATTTATTAAATTAATTGTGTTCCTTTATTATTGTTATTGTTTGATAATATATTCCTGTTCATTTATTGTTAGTTTTATATTTTGTTATTTTTTGTTAATTGTTTGTAGCTTGTTATTGTTGCAATTGCATAAGTATATATCGTTTGAAGTACTGCCTTGGTGGCCATCCTCAGTGCATTTTGTTTATAAACATTAAAGAGGGGAAAAATTAATGTAAAAATAAATAGTTTATATAATTGTAGAAACATTATATATACAATGTACTCCACCGACAAGTTATGCTTAACTTGATGGGGGCCAAGATAATATGAAATAAAGTTAGTGAATGAATATAAAAAATAAATAGTTCAATAGGAAAGTGCTATTTGAATAACATGCATAATTATTTCAAGATACATGTTTTATTTAAACTTAATTATATTATTATAAATCAATGGTAAGCTCGCTCTTTGCACAGGTTGTAGGCTATAGCTTTAAGGAAGTAAGATACTTTACTATCAAGACAAAATATTACTATAAAGTCTTAAACAAATAAAAAAGACTCCGTTTAATTTTTTAAATTTAAATTTCTGATTAAAATAGATAATCTTTTCATTAAAAAATAAAGTTTTAGCTATAGTCAAAATACGCTACGTAAGGGTATAAGAACTCAATATGGAAAACTTGGTAATTGGTTGAAAATCCATGTTAACGAAATTAATATTCATATTTAAAATTACCTTGTGACAAGAGTTTATTTCTGTTTAACATAGCACGTGTCTATACAAACTAAGAAAGATTTGTCCCTAATACCACGGGGTTTTTGAGAACTGGCTATTTTATTTTCAAAGGATCTAGATAGTTAAAATTGTATAAACATTCTCCAAAATGTATAGAATAATTCATCATCAATAGATTTTATCATAATGAGTGCTCTAGTTTTCGCTAAGAAGACGTACACTAACAAATATCATACTTCGCTGACAAAACACTACTTTTATTTACGCAGAAGAAACTATGTTGACCCTTTTATGTATCACGAATACGATATAATTTTACATACTTCTAATGTGATAAAAGATCATACGTTAATGTTATTTAATCTACAAGATTACTGTCAGAAAATTATGAAGAAAGGAACAGAATAGAAGTGTAAAACAATCAGGATATATTATAACCCAATATGATTAGATTTTTAAGGCATCACGAGTGAGAAGAGTGTAATGGATTTTTAACATATTTGGCTTTGTTACTGGTGAGTACCAGCTGATTCAATTGCTATGATTGTTCATTAATAGTCCAATGATCATATATTAGTTAAGCGCTATATAAAAAGGGTAATAATGTTGAATTTTAAGTTTTCAAACTATCAGTAGACAAGGGTTGGGATTGAATATAAATTAACTATTCCCGACTGGAAAGCAACTTCAAGAGGTAGTGAAGTTGATTCTGGAACTTCCGGACTTTCAAATAGTTGATTTGGTCAGAGTTCTCAACTCTTCACATATTGTAGACACCGCGCCGGCTGAGGAGAATAAAGAAGAAAAGTTGGACCCAAAATTCACACCTGTTACTTAAAGTTAGTCACTGAAATGGTAGAAAATGTTCCGAGTCAAATAGCTAATATGAAAGTTTTCGCTGATTACCGAAAATTTCCTTATTGAACCTCTGCAAAGACCTAATTTACATTTCCTAAATCTAAATTGACATTTCCAAGGTCCAACACCGGTGGATAGTTTAAGGTGAATATGTTTAAAAGGTTAGTGTTATGGATTTTATGTCATATGTAGATTGTTTACTAACATAGACACGATAATGATCTTCAATGAAACACATTCTCCTCCTAAAGAACCATTGAAATGGTGTACATCATTACACCATTTTTCCGTAATGTCGTTTAATTTGGAGGCTCAGGTTTTCAGACAATGTTCCTGTCGTTGCGAATTCATGAACAACTAGCCAGTTAAACACTACACTGACACCTGGAAATTTAACATCTTCAGTTAGAAGAAAGGAGGTATAAACACTTACTGGTGATTGAAATGTAGTTTTTTCAGTACATTAGTTGGAATTATTAAATTTCCTATTACTGTTACTCCAGGGAAGGCCAAGTGGATTTTAACTCAATTTTCGTTCGTATGTATGACCCTAACGCTAAAGGAGGCATTTGTGTTTGAATTGTTAGTGAAAAAATTCATCATGGTGGATTTTTTATTTTTGTATACATTTGGGAGAAGGCTTTTGTATGCTGTAGCTTTGACCTCAACTAATAGAGGTTAGCGTGTGAGGAAGGTTCTACTGTTGACTGGGACCGTGGCATGTCCTGTAATCCAGCTACTTGGAGGTCAAGAATTGTGGATAGTTGTGATGGTCGGTGGGTGTGGTATTCTTTTGTGTGGATTAACGTCCGCACTATTGAATACTACGTTAATCCGCAAAGGCCATCCTCATAATTAGACCAGTTCGTAATTCACAGGCAGTGGTTCGGTCTTCATGTTGAACAGTAGGTCTGTAGGAGATTATATTTAAAGTCTAGATGCTTACTTAGAAAGGATTTTGCGAAAAACCTAAAGGTCTCTGCCCTACAGAGGGTCAAAACCCCCATGTTAACCACGTGACGTGTTATGGACTTTCTACTGCTTATAATGATATAGGCTAGAGTGTTAGGTTCTACTACATTTGATAATTTCTCAAAAATTATGCATAAGCTACCAAATAAATTTTATAAATGTCCGATCATTTCTGGTACGTCACCAACGTGATATTTCACGTGGGCCTATATTTCGTACCTCTATTCAAATTTGAAACTATAAATTTGGCCGTCGGAGCGCGCTCTCGTGGACCCGCGGGCGGCCCGACCCGCTCATTACGTCACAATTAGAAAGAGGTCGTTTTACAAAAAAATCCAAAATTTCAATTGCTTTTATAGGCTAATAGCTCTGGACACTCGGGGCTGTCACGACATACGTGTTTATCATGGGCTGATTTCAATTTAAAATTAGACGTCCAAAAATTACCAATGAGGTGTGGGCCGATGGGATAGCATCTGTGGAAATGTGGGGTCGTGATTTTGCTGAAATCCCAAGTAGGAAAGGTCTTCGGAATCACTCACACGATTTTGTATATTTTGTCCCACTTGGTGAAATAAATCAAGATTTCAAAATAAAAAATAGGCACGACAAACAGGATTGGGAGCTTAACAATTCAGCAGAGATTGTTCATGGGATACATTGAAATCTCAGAGTTCTCTGAAATAAAAATTGTATGAATGTACTATATCTTCCCATAACTATATACCGTTATCTGTTGTATTTTTGACATGGATATGTCTTAGCTCTGGGGGGGTGTTGGTGATTTTTGAGATGGATAATATGTAACAGGTTTCCATAGAAACTACCAGAGCAATTGTATTGAGTTTTTAATATAAAAGAATAAGAACAGATGTTTAGATGAATTGAAAACATTTCCTTTAGACATATCCATGATCTAACCTATTTCCCGCAGGGAAGTAAATACAAATATTTTCTCAATACGTCCATTTTTGACATGGATAAGTCCTAAGCTCTTGGGGGGTGCAGATTTGTGGAACGCAAAAGGTGCAGCGGAAGTGTTTAACGGAAGTGTCGTCATATGCTTATAAGAAAAGCTGTTTAGATGAACTGAACGCATCAACTTTAGACATATCCATGATCTAACCTATTTTCCACAGAGAAGTCAGTACAATTATTTTTAAAGGGAAGTATTCTATAGGACTAGAGGACTATATGGCTCCAAATCTAAGAACAATATCATAAAAATATAAATATAGTTAGCTAATTGTGTGTGTTATTAATATAATTATTAATAATTGAACTTTTTCTAATGTTAATCTTTTGGAGAGAGTGAACTTTGGGCGAAGCAAGGCCTAGCAGGAAAATGATTTCAAAAAACTAAAATCATATTGCAAAATTACATACCGAGCCGATTATGTTGACACCTCAAAATCAGAGTCTGTAGTACCTCAGTACCCACTTCCGATGGGAACTATTTTGTTGAAGAATATGCTTGATACTGATATGCTTGATATAGCTTATATGATGATGATTCACAGTTAGTGATATCATATGAGTCTCAGCTTATGAATGATTAATCTAGTTTTATAGATCAATAATTGTTGATCTATAAAAGCATTTTAGATTGGTCTGTTGACAATCTGTGACAACGGTCTTAAACTCAATTCTGATAAGTGCACTATTTAGCACACTGCATCAATCAACCTAGTAGAGAAACTAAAAAAATATGGGGTGAGCTTATTGCTAAACGGCGTTGTTCTTGACAAAGGCCTCACCTTCACAGATCATGTCATATATGCCTCTAAGTGAGAGGTGGGAAGTTTTTTGTTTTTGGCCCTTGGTAGTAAAATGGGCTCCCTGATAGTTTAAACACATTAAGTATGATTACGTTTTAAAAACATAAACTTAAAAGGATTGTGCAGCCAAATATTTAGTCTAAAAATGTTTTTACGTATTATTAAATATTAATAATTGTTATTTTTGATTGGTTAGTAATTATTTTAAACTGTAACATTATTGATTATAAATTATGCTAAATAGAATGTGAATTATTTGTAATTTGACTATTAGTTGTGATAAAAAGCTGGCGTACCAGAGAAAAGCTAAAGATAAAATACATATTATTTTTCATTTTAAACCCTTTTATACCACGGATTCTTTCTAGAAACCGAAGGATTTACAAGGAAGATTTCGAAGGAACTACAAACTCTCAAGATAGATGTAATAAAGGCTTTACAGATATTTTTTATTAACGTCTACTCTACGTACATCTATGCGCAATGTACATCCTCATAATTAGACTCATTTGTAATTCAGGGACTAAAGTGTGGGTTGGATCCCATATAAAACTGTAGGTCCCTAAGGTGCTATTGGGCTATTTATTAATTAACAGGTCTGTCTAAGGAACTTGTCCCCCTTAGTGAGTAACAATACTAAACGACTGCACCACAATTTTTTTCAGTACTCGTTTCTCATTCCTGCTTGGTTTAATATACCTTAAAAGTATATAAACCTTAAATTCAGTTCCGCACTCTCCACAACAAAGCATCTTCCCTGACGTTACCATCTACCAGCGGTGTTGAACCGGAAGCCAGTCGGTCACCCAGAGGTCAACCTTCTTTGTCCTGATAACCGCACTATCAGCGCTCAAGGTGACGGACCATCGGTCGCCGGTCTGCGGTCGGCTGCAGCTGGCATGATTATCCTCGCTCACAATTAGCCTACTCGCTCTACCGGCACCCCCTAAACCCTTTGTTCATCCTAATCCCGCGCCGGAACATCTGATTATGTGGTCGTAGATGAGCCTGACAAAGGATCAGATCTCGATGTCAGGAGTGACATCGATGGATAGGGAAACGCTCTGAGACCGAGTATCAAGGTCGTGAGATGTGGATTAGGCCACGCTCCGGAGGATACACGTCTTGCGGTCGCGATGCTCTAGCTAGGGACTGCTGGGTGTGATATTCGACGCACGAATGCGAGGGCAATGTGTATACTAAATATTTGAGATCTAGGGGTGTTTGAAACACCTTGTAAGATCAATGCCTTTGGTATTTGCGTCACAATTATCTTACACTCATTTCTTATTCATACTCGACTTATAGTATCTATCTGGGTACTGCAATTTCAGAAGGGTAATTATATGGTAAAAGACAAATATTTTTATCTGTTTTATCTGTCATCAACTGGTGGGCCCTTCTTAAAATACTCTAATAACTGGAAACATTTTAAGCTATTTTATAAACTGGATAATACTTTTTCAAAACTTCTAGTAATTTCTTTTGGATTTCCATTGGTTTACTATCATTGACAATGAAAACTTTTTACCTGTTTCATAAATTGGAGAATCTTTTTTCAAAACGTTTAGTACTCGTTTTTTGTTTTTGACCTTGGTTTTGCAACATTCACTGAACATCCTCATAATTAGGAGATGTGTTCGTAATTTACGGGCAAAATTGTGGTACGGATTCCACGTTAAACCGTAGTTCCTTTAGATTTCATTGGTTGGTGGGCTAATAATCAATAGTCCAGTCAAAGAAACATGTCAACCCTAGTCATTAACAAGTCTACAAGATCGCGCCACAACTTACACTCATTTCTAATACATAATTGGCTTAAAATACCTACCTGGAGAGGTCGACATTTCAGAAAGGTAATAATGAGGTAATAGACAAACCTTATTATCTGTTTCATCAACTGGCGGAGCCTTTTAATAATTGTCTCTTTTCCTAAAAAGCACGTACTGTAAACTGCGATTACAGTTGTTTAAAATTGGATAAAATTGGTAACGTAGGTACTGTTATCACCACCACATTGCTTGATACAATTTCCAGTTTTCACTTGCTTCAATCATAAACATGCAGAATTATCTGGAATCCGTAACCTTTGTTGGGAATTTTGTATTTTGATAATTTATGGAATTTTGATAATCATACTGCTTAACACTCACGAGTTTACTCTAACCGAATGGTGTAGAATAAGAACGTATATTAAAATATTGTGAAATTGACTGTGTATAACAACAATATAATCATTGCTAAACGAACCGTTTGCTCGGAACATAAAATTAGACGAGCACTTAGTTCAACATTTTTCACACACACAAGTATCGAATTTCCATACTGGTACCGGTACTGTAAAGAAATTTAGTGTTTTTTTAAATTGATGGTTCGTCTTTCCTACCATCAACATACTATTTTCATCAGCGTTCTAATTAATAATTCACGAAGAAACTAACTAATTAGCTGATGATAATTTAGTGAGATAGTATACTTTTACTTTAAATACCTTCACATAATATCTGGCCTTCCTCTGAGCATTAATAAATTTAAATGGTAGTTGATAAACATCATGAAAACGATTACTAATCAAACTATTTTCTCCGTACTACAAGTCACTGGCAAACAGCCCAAGGTCAAGGAGGTAACCCTGGGAAAGTTCAGCGAATCGGGTCTTAAAAGTCAACATTTTTTTTCAAATCCGATTTATCAGCCGGTTAACGCGCGAACCTGCTAAACAGAAACAATAAGCGCGCAAATGAGGTCGACAGTTACAAAGTGCACGGTCCCCACCGGACTCAATAATATTTTTAATCTCGCCCACGCCCGTTTACAGCACCCATAAACGTTCTCCAAATTTTACGAGCGGACTTTTAATATTACGGCAGCAGAATGGACTGTGGTCGGCAGCTGCTTCTATTTATAGGTTAGTCTCTCCAAATTGAACCTTTGTTACTCGCGTTTTGTTACTTCCACTGGAAATTTAATCCGTGGGTATAAATTTACGAGGCGGCGCGCCGGGACCGCATACAACAGGGGTTTTACGGGACTGGGTTCAGCGAGCCCTGGGTGTCTCCTGGTCGTGGTTCCGGCCAAAGGATTGGATTTCATAAGCATATTAATTAGAACATCTTACATTATGATAGTGCAAATATGTTACTGGTTATACATTAGTTTAGATCATCCTAGTAGTAGCGGTCAGCAAATTAGGCGACGTTATAAAATTGGTAATTGGAAAATTTATCATTTTAGTGCACAATATAACAAAAATGAGCGTATTTTGTAGTCATCTGGTAGCTAGATTAGATTAGATTATATTATTGAAATGGAAAACTACCCAGGTAGGTATTTTAAGCAAAGTATGAATGAGAAATGAGTGCAGGATGATTGTGGCGCGATCTTGTAGTCTTGTTACTGACTAAGGCTGACATGTTCACCATAACAGGACTGTCCTATCATATAGTCCCTCATGAGTAAGAAGAGTTTAAGGGACCTACAGTGTAAGTGTGAAGTCCGAAATCAGTGAAGTAAGATATGATGACATATACTGTAGCTTTGTTACTAACAAAGACCACTGACCTCATTTGCTAGGATCATTAATTAGCACAAATGATCACAGACAACTGGGCAAAATATAGAATTATCACAAAAATATAATGTTTTTACATCCACCGACCAAACTGGCGACTTTCAGATTTTATACGGTACCAGCCATTACCGTACTGTAATATATTTGATTAAGTAACGTAGCAATATTGTTATAAAATATCCCCATTGTAGCAGACCTGCGTACTCAGCGAATTTCCAAATGAATAATAATATATAGATTAGATTAGATTATTGAAATGGCGACTAAGGTAGGTTATTTTAAGCCAAGTATAAAATGAGGATTTTGTACAGGTAAATTGATTGTAACGCGATCTTGTTTTTACTTGTTACTGACTAAGGCTGACATGTTCCTTAGACAGGACTGTTAATTAATAGCCCAACAGCCAATGACAATTAAGGGACCTACAGTGTAACGTGGAATCCGAATCACTGCCTCTGAACTATGAATTGGTCTAATTATGAGGATGGCCTTTGTGGATTAACATAGTATTGAATAGTGCGGACGTTAATCCACAAAAGAAAACACTACATCCACCGACCATCGCTTAAAACTATCCACAATTCGTGACGTCCAAGTAGCTGGATTATATGACGTAGCCACCGTCCAAGACTAAAATAACGTAGCTAAAACGTTTATTTATTTTCATTTTTTTTGAAAGTTTTTGAAACGTTAGGGTAACCAAAAAGTAATGAATCGATTAAATATTACTCTTGATTAAAATCACGTTACTCATGTTATGTGCTGTAACGGCTGAGAACGGCTCATAACTATACCGCGACCCAGAATATCTAAATCTTTCACAACGAAGACGTAATGCCATTTGACTTCGGAACATGGCCAATCTTAAAGTTAACACATATTTTCTGTAGGGCGTTAAGTTCGCCTGGTCAGCTAGTGTCACATAAACATCAAACATTCGGAATAAAAGAAACAAATTATTTATGATTTACGTCTCATTTTGTGAGATGGAAATTGGAACCCATGCTATGGATTTTCAAATGCCATGTATATATGGCAACATATATGCCAGTTTGACAGTTCTTGTTTTTCCTCTTGTATTTTAAGTTTGCACACTAAATATATATCCTAGTGATACTAAACAAAAATGTCTAAAAAGCCTGTAATATAGTTTACAGGCTGTATTTTCACAAAAAAAGTTATTTGTATAGAAATATTTAATACTAGTATTTAGTCTGTCCTTTGTACGTGTTGTATGACTCAAAGTTAAGTGGAAAGCTACTTATTATCACAACTAAACATTTGACTGAAATCCCAAGGGGGATTTTATTATAAAATAATGGTATCCTATGGGAGAGTAAAGGCCATAGCTTAATTTCCTTTCATTTCCACATCATGTTTATCCCTAATAAAGTTTTGATTAATAACTAATTATATAATATAAGTAATAAAGTACCAAAAATAGAAAATACCGAAACAAGGATATCAATACATTCTAATATCGATAACATCGGAGCACACCTAACGCGTGCGAGTGCGGGCGACGCGGTCGAATCCCGCAGGCATGCTAACCGCTGGTTTGGTCTCTCATTGTCTCGAAGGTTACAACTAATTACGTTCCGGGACAATTAGCATTGAATATGATCGCATAATAACGCACGAAGGACAATTATCGAAATTGTTGCCGCGACGTGCCGGCCGCTTTCGGCTGTGGAGCGAAGGAACGGTGGATCGGAGCGGACCGGGCGGGGAACAATGGAACTAGAGGGATAGGTGTCAGGTGTCGACGTGAGGGTGAGGTTCACTATGGACACGAAGCAGACATTTTAGTTTGGAAATGTTTTGCTGGTAAGTTACAAGTCTGCAGAACCTCTGCTATAGTCGTATTAAAGGTAAAGTCGTTTATCTAGAGAATTACATTTTCCATTTTCATAATTTTCCTCTCACGATAAAGATAATTTCTTGTTAACTATCGGATATAATTGCGTGATAATTAGTATATTTTCCCGAAAAATGGAATAAAAGAATTATGCTGACACAAAATTTAGATTGTTCCTTTTGAACTATAACGAAATATTTTGCCAGTAAAGCAGACTCCTATTGTGCTCAAGATTCTGGAGTAGCCTATCCCAGTACAGAAAAAATATTGCATTTTTACTCCCGTCAGAGAAATGTTACACTTTCTTAAACATGCCTCACAGGCATCATGAATTTAAAAATAAAGACTCATTTGGTTAGTATGAGATCGGATTATGTTGGTCTTAAAGATACTTATCAGCGATCTTTGAGATTAAAATGTTGATAAACATTTTTGGGACGTGTTAATAGTTATTTATTTAATAGATATTTTTGTAGAGATAAATTCTTAGCTATGTTCACAAAGTAAATGAGAAAAATGAAATTGTAATAAGATATATCCAAGACATTATAATGCATTTTAAAATGACAAAACGTACAAGATACTCTGTTAAAAGACAACATTATGAGGATGGTTTAAATTTAACATTGTTGTTGTAAGGGAAGTGAGTGAAAGAAACAACAAGTACTTGTCTTGAGAGAAATCCTTAGCCTCAAAGATGTCTTAAGGGTCTTCAGGAGTGAAATATTTCAAACCGGCCAGATAAGAGATATTTTAGTTTTGTGACAGCATCACTGCCTACACAATACAGTAGTGATAAATATGTCATAAGTATGGTTGAGGTTTAATTTGAACCTCAACCTTCAAGTTGAAGTAACCACTACTCAACCTTCTAGTTAATTAAACAATTCCATTTTCATTTTAATTCCAGGAAAATTATAATTACCATGTAATTTTACCCGATTATAACAAGTATTTTTTGACATGGATGTGTCTTAGCTCTGGGGTGTTGGTGATTTTTAAGATGGAAAAAATGTAACAGGTTTCCATAGAAACTTATAGAACTATTGTATTAAATTTTAAATATAAAAGAATAAGAACAGCTGTTTAGATGAACTGAAAGCATTCTCTTTAGACATATCCATGATCTAACCTATTTCCCAAAGGGAAGTAAATACAAACATTTTTGTAAAAGAAATAGAAAAAGTATTTTTGCATTCATAACTTGCATTCACGGGGCTAAAAAATATATCTTCCCTAAAGCAGATTCTTGAAGATACCACACCTTTGCACTTTCGACATCCAACGCTTGGACTCTCCTTACTCACGGGCTGAATCACACAATGAAACAAGCGATGATTTTGATCATATTCTTGATGGCTGAATTCATCTCAGTAATGGCGATATGTGTGAGTAACTGGAATTACAATTTTTTCTACTTACACATTACATTTCACATTTATATTTGCATTGTGAATAAAAAATAAAGTTCATGTATTTGCCTGATCCTTAACACCCAAATTAATACACTATCATAAATTTATAAATATAAAATAGTATAGCCTACAAACAAATTACACACTGTTATAGAATATAAATAAAATTGACAAAACAATAATCTAGGTAAAAGACTTGTTAAATCGGTTGTAATAATAACTAGATTAAAACTGTAAATAAGCTTTTATAGTATGAACAAAATTTCAAAGTGATCTTTCATTAGTTCTTGAATGAGAATCTGATTATGATATTGATGTCATAGTAAGCATAATTCAATCCATTGCAATTTTAAAAAAATTTTCTACTTTTGCGTATGACACAGCTATTTTAGCCGTTCTCTCAGATCCTGTACAGGCTTCGTTAAATTTACAAGAGAGTCTTAATAACATTTCAAATTAGTTTATAACACGGAGAATCAAAATTAATGAAGAAAAATCATCACACATTACATTCACACTTAATCGAAATTCTTGTCCCCCTGTTATGTTGAACAATACAATACACAAATCCCTCATGCTACAGAAGTAAAGTATTTAGGCATACATCTAGACAGCAAACTGACGTGGAAAACACATATTTGGACGAAGAGACAACAACTAAATTTAAAAACAATACAACTAAATTGGCTTCTTGGACATAAATCAAAACTTACCATGAATAACAAATTATTGATATATAAATCTATTTTGAAACCTATTTGGACTTGTGGTCTACAGCTGTGGGGGTCTGCATATAAAACGAATATAAACATTATGCAAAGATACCAATCCAAAATTCTAGGAAAAACTGCCAATGCCCCTTGGTTTGTTTCAAACAAAAGCCTACACAAAGACCTTAAAATACCAACTATTGAAGAATAAATAGCCAAAATTCGTAAGAAGTACATTGAAAAACTAGCAAATCATCCATCCAAATTATCTTGCTGTTAACTTGCTAGTCAATACCAATTTCACTTATAGATTGAAAAGACGTTCCGTCTTGACGCTTGGATTTCCGACATGAAGCATATTCACATCAAATTAATTGTTCTGCTATAAATAGACTAACGTTTCTTACTGCCAGCAGTGGCCGACGACACTAGAAAAGAAAATTCACGTTAATGTTCCTTTTGTTCTTTTATAACATTTACCTATTGTTTTGTATTTAAAACAGATTGTAAATAAAATATTCAGTAAAAAATTAAAAAATGTTTTATTTACTTTCTGTGGGAAATAGGTTAGCTCATGAATACGTCTAAAAAGAATGTTTTCAGTTTTCTAAACAGCTGTTCTTATTCTTATGTATTAAAAATTCAATACAATAGCTCTGGTAGTTTCTATGGAAACCTGTTTCAAATTTCCACTTAACAAATTGTCAACCCTCCCCCGAGAGCTAATACATATCCATGTCAAAAACCGACTAATTAGTCAATCATTTCTTTCAATCTCGGCTTAACTCAAAAGTCAACAATACTCATCGTATATTTTTTAGCTAATCGATTTTTTTCAATCGAATCTAGATATGAGATAGTAGATCGCCGAATTTGAGTTGAGGGTGGAATATATCCGTGGGTCCCCTGAATCCAAAAAGTGGGTTTGGGGCTGATGTCTGTCCGTCCGTGTGTGGAGGTGTGTGTGTCTGGATGTGTACAGTGCCACAGCTACACCGTTGTCCGATTTAGATGAAATTTGGCATGTATGCATATATTCACGGTATCTCCAGGCGTTTTTTTCATTTTTTTGAATTTTTGATTTTTGAGGGTAGTTCACCCTTAAAAATCCTTAAAAAAGATGAAAAATCCAAATTTCTCAAAAAATGGCTCTAACGATTTTGATTAAAATTTGATAGTTTATAGTGCACAGAGTACTAAATAATTTGACACCACCCGCATGTCTGTAAAAATGACGGTTCAAAAGTTATGGGCTTTTAAATGTCAAAAAAGTTGAATTTTTAAATTTTAGCGAAAACAATAAAAGTAAAGTATAATTTGACTGGCACCATTGAAACCAGCTTAAAAAAACTAAACAAATTAGTATTTTGAATTATTTGTCTACGACTAACGGTTCCAGAGAAAAGTTAAATTTACTGTCCATGATAAACGCAGTACGTTGTCTGAAAGCGCCATTGTATTCTTACGGAGATATAAAAAATCAATTTCTTTTCTTATTTTCCTAACGTTTTCCATGAAACTTGGTATGAAGCGTAAGGTCAAATCACCCACAAAACCAGCTCAAAAAAGCTTGGTATTACCTTTCCCCCATACAATTTGAACAATTAATTATTAAATGATATTTAGAATAACTTTGTAGAACATGAGAGTTTTATTACAGATTGTCTTTTTTAAATTTTTTAAGAGAAAGTTTTCATTATGGTATATTTTCTATAAATAATATTTTAGTTGACACCCGAAGCCGCGATCGTGGGAGAGAGAAGGTGAAGGTAGCGGGCGAAGGCCGCCGGTGATGGAGGTACAAAGAGTGTCATACTGGATTCTCCACGGTCTGCCCCATCAGCTACTGGGCTTCCAGTTAATGATAATTTGTATTTAATTATGTCTTCGCCACTACTGAACACATCAGCGCCCCAGTCCCAGCTTCAGCTTGTCTTAATGACCCCGGCTTCATTAACGGTCCCGTCATTTGTCCTGTGACTCAATGGATGGATTCTCTACCGCGGTCCGTGGCTATTCACTCTTTGATGCAATTTCATTATTCAAAGGTGATTCATTCGGGGGTTTTGTTCTCATTTGAAGCTGCAATGACTAGTGTCATTTGAAATACATGTAGACATTTGAAAATAATTTATTTGCCGTTTGTCGCATCTTTTCGAAATAGATATGTCTTAGCTCTTAGCTCGTTAGCAAATTGAACGACCAAAATTTAAAGCTCATATATATTATAAGAGAAAATTAACGTAATAAATATATCAATTACGTAGAAATATTGGTAAAAATGAAGTGAAATACAGTATTAACTTCTTTTGGACATTTTAGAAACTTAGAAAGATATTCCAACTTTCTTAATATAAAATGTTTACACATTACTTCAGGCTAGACCTATAGTCTATATATATACAGTAACTTGGCCGATTTTCCTTCGGCTACCTGCGAGGCGGCCAGGTTGGCCATAAAAGTCCTCCCTCGCTCAGCTGTTTCTGCAATGAGTCACATATTGGTGATACCACAATATTAATAAACCTTGAAAACGACTCGGAATTTTTCATTTCATGACATTTCCGGAAAATTCAAATGAAAATAACGAAAATGATTTAAAACACGACAGTGCTCGCTATATGAATACTGTTTATACTGAAATATTTGTATACTGAACGAGTCTCGTATATATATAATTTAAAGTTACCTATTTTAGAAACCACTATCGTGTTTGATATCATTTGAACTTTCCGGAAATGTCATAAAAAAATAAAATTCCGAGTCGGTTAAAAAGTTTATTAATGTAGTAGTATCACCAATAGGTGACTCATTACAGACACAGTGAGCGAGGGAGGAGGAGATTTATGGACGACCCGCAGGTAGCCAAGGATCCAACGGCCAAGTTCATTTATACAGACTATAGTGGGTTGTGACATTATCACTTAGCAAAAAATCCATTGGTTATTGGCGGGATTTGATTCCAGGACTTTGGCGCTCAAGTCCCACGATCTAGCTCCTAGAC
This sequence comes from Nephotettix cincticeps, assembly GCA_023375725.1. Classification (NCBI taxonomy): domain Eukaryota; kingdom Metazoa; phylum Arthropoda; class Insecta; order Hemiptera; family Cicadellidae; genus Nephotettix; species Nephotettix cincticeps. The sequence goes on from CM041785.1 coordinate 45,831,134, forward strand.
CAGCGCGATCCCTGCAATAACATTTTTAGAACAGTAGGACCTACAGAATTGAACTCGCTCATTGTAGGAACTGAAATCTCAGTTTAAATTCCATTCAGTGCCGGAATGATGAGGTGAATGACCGTCAACAAATATGATTACATGTATTGTGAATACACGTTTAACACGTATAGGTTTGTAAAATTATCTTTAAAAGAAGAATGTACCGTTTTGCCATTGAATGAAAAAGGACGAATAATAAAAGGGTTTTAGTATACATGTTGAAATGGCTGGGTGGTACAGTAGTTACAGTCTGTCTAAAAATCTATAAAAATATAGTACTGTGTATGTAAAATCTAGACACAGGTTTGTAATTGTTCGATACTAGACCTAATTGACTTAGTTCAACAGGCTAATAATTTAATGATTCTGAAAAATCAGCTGATATTATTTTTCGTAACAAAGTTGCATTACCTTTCTGAAATGGCGACCTACCCATGTATCTTAAGTCAAGTTATGAATTTTGAAATGAGTGTTAGACGATTGTGGCACGATGTTGCAGTCTTATTACTGACTAAAAAAGACATGTTCCTAAGATAAGACTGTTAATAATAACGAATCAGATAAATAAAGTTATTGCATTCATCTCACTCACCCTTCACTCGTATTCACTTCAAAACTATTTGGTCGGTGTCTCGAAAATAAGTTATCTCTTGAAACACGGAAGTGGTTTCTGAAAAACTGCAAATGATTCCAAATTTTAATTTATAACACCATAACGATTCCAATCGTAATAGACAAACCACAGAACTTTTAGCATTCGAGAAGGTAAGGATGATTGATTTAGCCAGGGCTTCTCAGATTCCAGCCCAGATGATGACAAGACTAGTGATCGAGGCTGATTGTTCTGATCATGGCATAATGATAGGCTCGGTATCGAAAATGTGGCAATCAGGCTAAACATCTGGTACATGCTAATGGCTTCGAACCGGTGAGATGTGGCCTCTCTGCTCCCTGCCTCCTCCAGTTATTGATATCTGTATCGAATTATTTATGGTATCAGTTTGGAGGACTGACGTGTCAATTTTAATACGAGTAAAAAACTATCTCTTGTTTTATAAGACAGTATGATACGAATAGAAAAATCGACATCGAACGATTAATGTCTTGAACTTTGTTTTTGTTGTTTTTCAGAATGAAGAATCTTTATTACCATTGGTTCACTTTTACAAAATAGAAATAGGCAGAGTAAAATATCTCATCTTTGTCTAATTACCTTAGCATATTGTTGGTTTCGTTATTACAGATTGGGCAAAGTACTGAATATCACCAATAGACATGGTTTAGATTCCCATTTATGACATTGGAATTTGTATCTCATATTGTCGCGTGCTTCAGAAGGCACGTTGGTCTCGGCTACACTGAAAGAGAGGTACAGTTCGGCCTGATATAGGTCAAGTTACTACTCCTTGACAAAATGTTACACCAATCATTACCTTTACCCTTAACCACAAATTGCAAAATAATAATCCTAAACGAACCATATTTTTCAACTTGAATACATAAAAGGAGCTAGTGATACGTCATTTCAGTGGTTTTGTGAGACGTTAAGATATTTTGAACTAACCATAACTCCAGAATATAAATCGGATTGTAGCATACGAAGTAAAAAGTAAAAGGTTTTCTATCGTGATTCAATTGTTCCTAACGATCCATTAATTACAATTATTATTAAATTGTATAAGCTACATTTTGTTGTAGGCCTTGAATAACTAAATTAGTTTTTCGTGTACAAATAATGAGTATTCTACATTATCATAAAAATGTTTGACGGTTGAATGGCGATAGAGAATTAAATGTATAACTTAAAAATGTGGCGATTAAACCTAAATAATTGTTGACAGCACTTTAGAATAAAGGCAATGAAGGATGGAAGAAATACAGATCGATGAATAACTAGTTGAGTAAAGCTGACGTTTTCCAATCAACTCTTTATCTTTTCCGCTAGAGATGATGAAGGATGCAGCTAACTGAACACAAAACTGTGGTGTGAATTTTAGCGAGTCTGCAGCGTCAGATGGATGATGGTTGGAGGATGGAGGCTGCGTATCATGAAGCGTGGTGAGAGCAGATCACAAAGACACGTCCACGTATCGATGAGGTATCGGACAATCGGCCAGCATCTGTCACACGGCATGCGGAACCGCTCAGTTAACTGAACGCTAAACTGCGGTCCAACTGTTGTCGAGTCTGTAGCGTCAGAGTGATGATGGTTGGAGGATGGAGGCTGTGTATCATGAAGCGTGAGAGCAGATCACAAAGACACGTCCACGTATCGATGAGGTATCGGACAATCGGCCAGCATCTGTCACACGCCATACGGAACCGCTCAGTTAACTGAACGCTAAACTGCGGTCCAACTGTTGGCGAGTCTGTAGCGTCAGAGTGATGATGGTTGGAGGATGGAGGCTGTGTATCATGAAGCGTGAGAGCAGATCACAAAGACACGTCCACGTATCGATGAGGTATCAATCAGCATCTGTATAAAAGTTAATTGAACGCTAAACTGCGGTCCAATTTTATATCGAATCACTTATATATCGAATTACGAATGTTCGTCTTTACTCAACGTAGGAAATTTCACAAGGAAAACTATGACTATCTTCTAGGATAACACAGTCCATCAAACGTGTGAGAAAGAATTCCGGCATTAGGATAAATTCGATCGAGAGAATTAGCCACGTCCGAATTTAATTTGAGGCGAGATCGAGAGCTCGGTTCCCAACGTGTAGCAATCATGACGGCGCGGAGCAAACAAAACGAACGCATGATTACCGAAGAATTAGAGAGTACAGTGCCGTGATCAAGTTTTTAATCGGCCCCGAGAGTTAATTCCCGAGATAATTTCGTTAATTATTTCTTCCCACCGGTCGAATAGCCTCGGCCTTGATTCCTCCAATAATTATAATTGCGGCGGTTTTATTTTTCGTTGAAAAATACAAACACGTTTTTGTAGCTTGCACCTCGCAGCCTGTGGTTACCGGGCGATTAGCGGTATCGTGGCTTGTTTAATTACTGCTTATTAGCTTCGAACGCCGTAAACAAACACGTACGGTCGTGCTGCGTCCTCCCACTCCGGCTGATCGCTCTCAATCATGCGTTAACATGCCGCGCGTACCTTCGCCTCGCCGCCGTCCCTGACTGCTGCTGAACGCGATCAAGAATCGTTCGATACTGGATATCGATAACAATATGATATATCGAAACAACTAGATTATTGAAAATAAAATATCTATATCACCGATATCGAAACAACGGTAGCGAATCGACGAAACCAGATTGACCCCTCGTAAAAGCTAATCAATTTACTGCTATTATACATTATTGTATTTCAGAATACTGACACATAATTTAAGTTAAATTAATAATACTTGTTTCTACTAACACCATGTATTAACGACTGTAGTCCTAGTAGCTCGCTCTTCCCCTGATCTCTGCTAATTATTTAATTCTTAGGCCTACACCGCCTAAAACTTAACAACTGGCCTAGTGATCGCTTCACACCTTCGATGAATAAGGAGGAAGAAAAAAAATTAAAACTGGATTCCCAAAAAATAGATATATAGATAGGGTGGAAAATAGTAGTTTTAGTCAATAAATACTTCAATAAAATAACGTGAGCCAACATAATTATTATATATAAAAAAATTAAAAGAAGGTAATTAATTCTATCCGAATTACTTTTAATATCAAATTTCCGATATTAAAAAATCTCATTATATCATAGGTCAAGATATCGATATAATACCATAATACCAAAACAAGAATATAGATTATTTTCTGATACTCTATCGATTGCTAGCTAACACTACCTCCAGACCCTAAGCGAACCCCAACCACTACAACCACAACCCAACATCCATAGTTTAGTCACTCACAATCAGCAATACTATTGTCGGTCCAAACATGTTGACGCTGATATGATTGAGTTATATCTCAGTGAGAGTAATCAGTTTAACTCTATGAGAGCTCCTACCTCAATAACACAACACCCAAGTCACTCCCAAACAGCGATACCATCTTCAGACCATACATGCTGCCGCAGACATGATTGAGTTATATTTCAGGGTGATTTGTTGGGTTAACTCCTATGCGAACTCCTGCCTCTCAACCCAACATCCAAGTCACTCGGAATCAGCGAAACTGCCGTTAGACCAAACATGCTGCCACCGACATGATTGAGTAATATTTCAGGACGTGTTATGAGGTTAGTTATCAGGCTATCTCATGTGAGCTCATACCTTAATAACCCAACATACTAGTCACCATCGTCAGTCCAAACATGCTGACGCCGACATGATTGAGTTATATTTTAGGGTGAGTTATCAGGTTAACTCCTATGGGAGCTCCTACCTATATAACACAACACCCAAGTCACTCCCAATCAGCGATACCATCGTCAGTCCAAACATGCTGACGCCGACATGATTGAGTTATATTTCAGTGTGAGATAGCGGGTTCGTGCCGTTCCCACTAATTGTACACGCTCTTGCAAAGAGTGCACGACTCCTCGCACCTCGCACCCCGTACGTTACCACGACTTATCCTCCATTACGGGGCTCAGCGCAGTAATACGCGCTCCGATCCAGCTCCGATTTATGGGTAAATAAACAAGGGTAAAGTAGACCCGCTAATGTGGGACGCCTCAAGGGCAGTGGATGCGCAAATCTCCCCTAATCACACTCCAGACAGTGTTTATAGGCCTCTCGTCTTGGTTTATAGGCCACATCTCACCGCGTTTCAGCCAGAATGTACCTCGCCGTCGTGGGTGGAATAGATCCTGAGGTACTTGTGATCTACGCCATGTGTTGACACCACGGTGTGTGTGACGGTGAATAATGATCAGGTTTGTGAATATTTTAGGGTGATTTTATAAGGAAATCCTTATTATATATTATCCTTATTATATCCTTATAGTCAAAGTGGACTAAATAGTCCACTTTGACTCTTGGATTAGTTCACAGATCGGAATTGGGTACGATAAAGCTATTAAATTACCGGAAAGTCGTTTGGCTATCCAGTGACGTGCTCCCATTTCACCTTGGTTCCCTCTTGTCATTTGGACCAAAACCACCCTGAGCCTGAACACTCAGTCTGGTCAGAATTTTTCAGAAGGGGTTATCCCCTTATTAGGAAGAGCAACCCTCCCCAGTGGGCAATAAGGATGCCAACACCTAGAGAATGCCGTAATGAAGTAAATAATTGACCAAGATGGGCTGGTCAATTTTCAAGATCAAATATTCAATTTCCAAGTCCACAGGCATTTACTATAGCACAAGCACAGTTTATGTTTTTATCTTGTAACTCACCATTACGAATATTGAATGACTATAAAGCGAAAACTATGAACACCACGTACCGTCTACCATAAACACCCAATTATGTTAGGAAGCATAATTAATTAAAGCATTGCGCAATGAGAAAGTGGATGTCCATATGTTCAACCCTTTCGAATTTCGATTCAGCGACCTTCAGGTTTTACCAAAAATATTTATTTACTATACAATACAATACGAGAATCTTCGAAGTCGATACCTATATAAACCTCTGGCATAATTTACCTCGAAACATAACACCACTACGGTAGTTCTCAACAACGCGAGAACCGTTTGAAGCGGAAACGACTTTTCCGACAGGCTGATAAGAAACCGAGCTTCAGATTCTCTAATGACTCCCAAATTTGACTAGAAAGCTCTCTCGGAGATGATTGAAGGCTAATTACAATATCTAAGGCTGAAGACGCGTGGGGTTCCCACAGTAAAACGTGATGGGATCGCGGCTCGGGCCTCGCGCTCACTACGGGCTACTGTTGCCCAGGCCCAGTTCATGATTTACGCTAATGAGTAAACTTATCTTGAACCCGTTATATTAGTTACCGTATATTGAATACATTCTCTTCATATGGTATTTGGGCTTTACAATGGTGAAAGGCATTTTTATTGGAATAAAAAAAACTAATGAAATTTAAATTCATTAATTCTATACTCTTAAAGAGTCTAAAGTATCCCAATCATCTTAGATTCTTAGTCTCGTAAAAGAAATGCCAAAACTTTAAAAAATGCCTCTCTTGAAACACGATGTTCAATAATTAAGACGTATCAGATTTTTTTGAGGGGAAATGCCCCAATTCACCATCAGGGAGGAGAACGGTACACTCCTCGGTGTGTGGGACTCACCCAACTAAAACCCACCGCCTCAGGCTGTTGACCACTTCAGAATCAATAAGACGTATCAGATTAGTTTCAGCTAATTTCTTAGCAATGCTTTATAATAAATCAACTGAGGAAGGACAAAAACAAGGTTTTCTCATACTATGTAAGTAATGTCTAAGTCGTTAGAATATAAATTTTTTAACATATTTTTAAAATGAGTAAAAAAGACCAAGGAACTTCAGACTCTTTATTTATTCAAGTTTCTTTTGAATAATTGCTCAACTTTTCTTTTCAAAGTATGACTACGTTTTGAATAAATTTATTAAATTTTATGAACAATTTTTTTGGTCCCTGTGATCTTATTATTTTTAGTGGAACCATTAGTGATCCATAATGCTAATCATTGTTTTAGCTTGGTCTATCAAAAACAGCTTTCACCTGAGATACTATTGAAATAGTATAGATAGATACTAATGAAACATTGATAATGTCTATGTACCAAAAACATTACGAAACAATTAATTTTATTCACTTATAAAACTTAAACTTTCATTATCCTGGCCCCACTGAGTCGAGCAGCACCAATACCACCCAAGCGAACATAAATTACACTGGAGACGTCTGTACCAATGTCATTGATAAAAGAAGAAAAACTGTCGGTTCTAAACTGAGCCTTATGACACGGACGCAGAATTTTTACAGCTTGAAGTCCTTGATAAAAAAGAGGAAATTCAACTCAAAGCATTGCCTCCATAACCATTGCCACGAAGTGCCTTTGGAATAATATAACAGATTCGTCGCACATGTAACATATTTTAGTTATTTAGTTAAAACGTAAAAGTTTTGTCTTTTAATATGAATTTTTCATGAATAAACATTGTTATACCAATACGTACCTAACATCATTGCCTCAAATATGTACTTTCTCACGATTGTCAAGATTTAGAGTTTCTCAGAACATCCTCTAGCCATAAATCGGTCTGATTTTATCATAGGTAATAAAAATATATAACACCTCATCGCTTATTTTCTGAGAACGTCCACAGAAACGTAATCAACAAACGAGAGACTTGATTCTCGGAACATAATCAGCCAACCGAGGTTAGAAGGCAGATAAGGTAAAAAGCAAATAAATCACATTCAGAGTAACCGGTTTGGTATCAATCCCGAATGTTTTCGATGAGATTACATTAAACTACTCTAACTATATCATGTTTTAATAATATCTTATTAATTAGAATATTAAATCTTTTAAGTGTAAAATGCCAAATGCCTCCTTATTCGCCCGGAAGTAAAATAATCACCTTTTCTCGTCTAAGGCCTTGAATTTTATTAACACATCATCGTGAGTCATCCAACATGTTTTTGTAAACTATAGCCCTTAACACAAACTTAAATAATGTAAAACCTAGAAAATACCAGATATGGTATTTTATACATGGTCACCCGAGGATTGTACATAAGTTTCAATCAAAATCAAATCAGTGCTGCAACGTATAAATGTAAAAAAAATGGTGAGTTTTAAAATGGAATTGTGGGTTGATATACTGTAAATAAATATTTTATAGAATTCGTTCCAAGTACTTAAGGATATTGAAAATTCTGATTGGCTTGAAAAAATAACCATTCATAATTAATTGTATACACATTGTCATGAGGTTAGTACACTTTTTACATTTTGGTTACGTTTTTACATTTGATTCATTTTAATACAACTCATTTGCAGTTAGATATGTAAGCTTGACTAATTAATGGCCTAGTTATAATTTCGTCCTATGTTTTCACATTTTTACTTTCTCCCCTTATACATAGTATATGGAGAAAGTATTGTTTTCGTCAAAATTTTCGAATTTGAGTTGAGGGTGGATATATCCGTTTTGGGGTCCCCTGAATCCAAAAAAGTGGGTTTTGGCGTGATGTCTGTCCGTCCGCGTGTCTGTCTGTGTGTGTGTGTGTGTGTGTGTCTGGATGTGTACAGTGCCACAGCCTACCCCGTTGGTCCGATTTAGATGAATGGCATGCATATAAAGTCACCGTATCTCCAGGCGTTTTTTTTCATTTTTATTTATTTTTAAGGGTAGTTCACCCCTAAAAACCCTTAAAAAACGTGAAAAATCCAATTTTCTCAAAAACGGCTCTAACGATTTTGATTAAAATTTGATAGTTTATAGTGCACAGAGCACTAAATAATTTAAAACGCATGTCTTAAAAATGACGGTTCAAAAGTTATGGGCTTTTAAATGTCAAAAAAATCAAATATTAAATTTTCAGCGAAAACAATAAAAGTAAAGTATAACTTACTGGTACCATTGAAACCAGCTTAAAAAACTAAAATTAGTATTTTGAATTATTTGTCTACGACTAACGGTTCCAGAGAAAAGTTAAATTTACTGTCCACGATAAACGCAGTACATTGTCTGAAAGCGCCCAATGTTATTCTTATGGAAAATATAAAAAAATCAATTTCTTCCTTACTTTCAACCCGTTTTCCATGAAACTTGGTATGAAGTGTAAGGTCAAATCACCGAACAAAACCAGCTCAAAAAAGCTTGGTATTACCGTTTAACAATTTGAACTAAATTATTAAATGTTTTAGAATTACTTTTTAGAACATTTAGTTTTATTAAGATTGTCTTTCTAAATTTAATGGGAGAAAGTATTTCGGTCCCTATGTTTTCACATTTTTTATGAAAACGACGGTGAGTCTTTTAAGCTAATGTCATCATGCACATTATTTAGTCGAAATCTTCCCATTCTCATTCTAATCAGTTACCACAGTTCAGGCATATCCCGGAACAATACATTGCCACTTTTGAACTAATAAAAAGTAAATAATCCACAAAGACCAAGAGATAATTAGATCCTAATGATTAGACCAGTTCGTCATTTAGAGGCAAAAGTGGTTCGGAGTTCCCGTTAAACTTTAGATCCCTTAGACGTCATCGGATGTCGGGCTATTAATTGTATAAGGATCATGCTGCCAGCCTTAGTCGGTAACAAGACTACAATAATTTTACACTCATTTCTCATTCATACTTGGCTTAACATACCTACCTGGGTAGGTCGCCATTTCAAAAGGTAATCTAATCAAATAAAAAAGTAAGGATCTAACTTACGCCTCAAAATTACCCTTCTACATATGAAAACACTGTGAGCTAATATCAGCAAAAGGAATAAATAAATAAATTCATACTTATGAAACGTATTCCAAATCGATATTCGAAGTGACTCTAAATACAAAATATATTCCATAAATACGCACACGGTGTAATTTATTACGGACATAACACAGCTGATAGGTCACGTGGTCGAAGATCGTCGTAATCTTGAAGCTCCGTAACAGCAAATATGGATGTCACATGTTATGCCATCGGTATATCTGTAACTGTTACCGAACACTTGTCAACTTGCTTTATTGCTATGTATACTACAGATGCTAGACTATTATACTACATGACTTAGTTTAATTTATATTTATTCACGCTAGTATCATTTATTAACATTTTTATAAGTAACGGTCCAAACCTTAGTCATGGTTAATACATAATTTTGAAGTTTTATTTGATTGGTAATTAATTAATAAACTAATTAAAAATGGTGAAAGCGTCCGGAATCGAACCTTCGGAGTCATACTACCAGCTATTAAGTAATTATTATCAATGGTCTTTTATACATTCTGGAGAAAAATCTTAAAAAAGAATTTTATCATCAACATAAGGGAAAGACGAGAGTACTAGTAATGAATTCGATGACATTATGTAGCTTTAATGCTTATAATGACTACTATATCATTTTTCAAGATTATCAATCAATAGCCAAGCAGACCCAATAACGAATCTAACTCTCGTCAAAATCTCGGAGCGACTGAATAGCATTACCATGATAGGTACGGAAACCCAAGTGCTGCCAAGAGATTCTGGATTGTCCCGTTTTTATCAATTCAATTGTGTTATAAATGCACAATAAACGGGATTGTATAGAGGATATGAAATCGTACAACCTGCCCTGTACCGATTAAATAATTAAATTTAGTTTAGCATACAAGTTAAATAAATAACCACTTTTTTGTTAATTATAAACGAATACTTGAAAATGTTTCCTTTATAATGTGAAAGTGTAACATATTAATAAGCACAATTTTCTAATATCTATCACACTATCAAATCTACTGCACAATGCCAATCAATATTTAGTTTTAAAGTTTATCAAACCTGGGTAATGGGTAGATATATTAATAATAATCCTTCTAAAGACAGATAAAACAAACCTTGTTTTACACTATCGCGGCTAAGGTAGATAAACACCCTAATATACATCTAGTATAAAAATATAATACTTAAAACGCAGTATTTATTTTGTAAAACCATCCTCACCTTTTGATTGGTCACATGCATTGACTTAGTATACCCAGTATACCTACCCACCTATAACTTTCCACAATTGTCGAACTGCCACCGCAATGCTGGTAGGTGGCAGCACAGTAGCTCTTGTATAATTGGAGCTTTGTGATTGGTTGAGACGTAATTAAGCGGCCATTCCGCCAGCTGATGTGTTTGCTCGTCGCGGGAAATGAGGCTTGAAATGAGGGCGTTCTATTGCACCGAAATTGCGCCGTGCTTGGATGTTGTCGATGTCCGGAGAAAGGTCACCAAATAACGGGGTTGGGACGAAAATGTGTGTATATAGGGTTGGGTAAGACGATATTCACCACTTTTAGAATATTGTTGTATATATCTTGTTTTAGATTTTAGTTTATTTTAGTCTTCATCAGAGCTGAAATATGCAGTTTCGTCTCATGACGTTGGTAAAAACAATTTTCATAGTCATCCTTCACTCATAAGTCCAGGTTAAAATATCCTGGAAGATTGGGTTCCTGCCTCAATAAGTGATACTTTATAATTAATTGCTTAATTTTCGACAGCATTATTAGTAGGACACGTGGTAATCGTAAGCAGATGATTGATGTTAAATAAAGACAAAGTGGTTATCTATTGAATTACAAAATCACATTTTTATAAAAAAAACTAGCTGACCCGGCGAACTTCGGACCGATAATAATAATATTTGATTTTAAATCATAAAACATAGTCACAAAACTTCCCTCTGAGAAATATTATATTTATATAGATTTATATATATATTAGAAAGAATAAAACTGTTTTCTAAGGGTACTTGGTCGAATTATTTCAATATAATATATTTATATAATATAATATGGTAATTAGATATTATTGAGTACTTACTATTTTATACTTGCTTCTTTGGCTTGCTCATTGGTTCAAATAAAAACAGCTGCTGTTTATATCTTAAAAGGTAAGATACATATGTTGGAATCCAAAACAAAATTATTTCTCCATGAAATTAACATAGGAACTTTGAAAGCGTATAGGGTAGAGATTTATGGGAAAATCGTCACAAAAACTATTAGACTTTCCTATTTTAGGCCTAAAAAATCAGTATACCAAATTTCAGCCTCCTAGGTAATCGGGAAGTGGGAGAATTAGTGATGAGTGAGTAAGTGAGGGCTTTGAATTTTATATATACAGATAATTACTTGTTAATTATGATGTATACATGTTTGATTCGAGGTCGGTATTCGAATGTAAATAATCGTTAAAATAACCGCAACTATCACTATCTATGTTTTGTTTATTTTGGACGTTATTGATTTTGAAATTAGTAATCGACTATTGAATCGAACTATCAAATGGTTGAGATCGATCTATCGATAATAAAAACTGACACAACCTAAACAACCAATCAGGAATCAAGAACGAACTGCTAAAACGTCAGTAACATAACAGCTGATTAGTCTAAAGCGACATAAATGGTTAGCAACTATTGATACTAAATCAGGTAATAGTCTATGTTTTACGAGTTTGTTTCAGTTTTTTGCAGTATAACGAAAATATAGTTCATCACATGGCCCAAAATTGGCGTTTTGATATATACTTGCACATTAACAGCCTCGGCTTCTAAACTCGTGCTAGTATCAAAAACGACAATTTTTGGTACTAGTGATGAAATATACTATTATTGCTGTAGTTATGGTGGTTTTAGTATTGGTATAAACCAAAAAACTCTCCCCCAGCCGATCCTTCCCAAAAATATACTACTGGTTACGAATTTTCGAATCTGATGCTCTTTGGGATTTATTCAATATGGAAACAATGAAGGAAGGCGTTCCATGGCTGCCAATCTATGCTGGGTCATCCTGAATACGTTTCTAGACCTTGTGTTATAATTATGTATGTCTCGTCCCTGAGTGAGTTGGTTATGTAATTATACGAGAGAAGGGCTCTGTCACAATTAGCCCGTTCTATGTACGGTTTGTGTGAATCAGTGTTAAGAAGTAAGATGCTTATTATTGAATACATATTAGCCTGAAATCAGAATAAATACAAAAATACAGAACGGTAAAATAATTGCTCATCCCAATTACTCAGTATTTTTCTTAAACTACAAAAAATTATCAATGGAAACAAACTAACATTGATATTAATATGACAACTGGTTATTTCTTTCTATTAAACCACTTTGATAGATCATGTAAGATCATGTATTTGGTAAAAATTATGCTAACTAGGCTTGTTTTTGAGCGCAAATAACTTTATCAGAACAGGTTTCGGGTCTGATCAAAGCAAACAAAAATTTTCTCCAAACGATGTAGAATAAAACAAGTTTCATCATAGTGGGTGCTCATGTTCTCTCGGAAAAGCGTTACAAAAACACCTTGCTAGCGTTAAAAAAGTAAACAGACAGACAGATAGGCATAAATTGAGATAAGACTCATTTCGTATCTTTTGGGGTATAAAACGTAAAAATATCAAAAAACAAACAAAATTCCAAACAATGTACAGAAACGTTTTTTATTTCACTCATGTAGATTTTGAACTGTATATACAAAAACTATATATCTATATTCGAATTACTGAACTAAAAACCTCGCGAGTAGCTAGCAGCAGAATGACCTCTCGGCAATCCCTTTGTGTTACAACAAGGATATAACTAATACCGCAGGGAGAACCCATTTCACCTCCCACAGTCGATCAAAATTGCAACTCCTCACCCGTGAAAACACCTCCGGGATTGTAATTCAAAACCAAAGACCACCGAGCACCGGTTCATTAAGCGGTCACACACTGGTGCTCGAGCTCCTGTTTTAATTTTATCGGTCTTTGAGTCCGTCTTCACGCTTTTTACAATGCTCGTTCAATTATTAAGCAGGAGCATTGAGCCATGATCTGACCTCTGAAGCTTGAACTATGGAAAACCTCCAGTCTTTTGACATGGAGTGACGTCATTTGATCAGTACCGTCATGGTTTGGTTATAAGAACAGCTGTTTAGATGAGCTGAAAACATTCCCTTTAAACATATCCACGATCTAGCCTATTTCCCGCGGGGAAGTAAATATAAACGTTTTTTATTAGGGGTGCGCAAAAAGCCAAATTTCATTTTTGCCATATACCAAGTTTCATCAATATCCATAAATAAAGTAGTTTTCCTATTCTCTATAATATTATATCACATATATTTAAACATTTTAACCACTATTTTTTGGTCTCTAGGTACCTCAAAACGTAAAAGTAACGTGGTCCCGGGTTTAGGTCTTGCCATGAGACCTACAGTAATGGTTTCTTCCCTATAGGAAATTCACTAAAACGTTATTCTAATCCTTTCTAAGTGCATATTCTGAATCTGCTGAATTGTTAAGTATGGCGTAACGTTTGCCGCCAAACACGTGAAGCGGGGTCACGTGGTTCAGCTGGGACGGATTTGTCTGAGTTTACCGGTCCACGTAACGCGTCGTCCCAAAACCTTCGCTTTTGATTAAGGGGATTTAACCCACATACCATCGTGTTCGTTTTGTCATTTACATAAGAATGTTTATATCTGTGGATTATTTACGGAAATTCCATCTTTTTCCGGGTATTACCTAAAAGAAGGCGGTTTAATATAAAACACATTATTTTTATGTCGTTGATAAACTTTATTTTCAGGCCGCGCTTCTATTTCGTTTGTTTTATATTTACGCAACCTAAATATGTCGTGTCTGCTATTCGTCTCATTTTGTTTTTTACACTTTTGTATTACAAATATTGAAGAATACTGGCATTAAATTGGTATTCTTGACAAGTACGATTCAGAGTTCAGAACCAACATACTTATTATCATGACAAAATATAAAGCTGAAAACTTTAAACATATAATACAAAGGAAAAATATTTTTCCAGCCTAATTAATTATACCAATAATTTAGAATTAGATTAACTTAGAAGATTTGTATCATTATAAAATTGATTTCAAGTTAATACATTTTAATATGGTATAATTTTTAGATACATTTAAAATCTATGATTAAAATAAACATAACCTATATTTTCTGACAACATTATTTTAATTTAGTGGTTATTTCATTTTATTAGAGCACTTTTATAGATCACATTGTCTGTAAAACTTAAAAATAAGAGTATACATCTCAGTATAATCTAAAAACTGGGTTTTCGAAAGTTTATTATTTTATTTTCATAGTTCGTGGGTTCATTTAAATTAAACAAAAATCTTCTTCAAAACCTATATAAAAAAGATTATAAGTTTTATAACTGTAGGTGCTATCGTTTTAGAAATTAAGATGAGACCTATTTCGGCTTTTCGGGGATATAAAATGTAAAAATGGCCAGAAAAATGAAAAAATAATCACAACTTCACTATTTTAAATGCAAAATGAAACAATAATGTTTATCATACAAATATAACAGGTCATGTTAGAAGTAATATTTTTAAGGAGTTTTGGTACCTCAAAAATTCCTCAAGTCGGTGGGTGCAGTGTTCTCTTGTGTAGATTAACGTCCACACTATTGAATACTACTCCACAAAGACAATCCTCATAATTAAATCAGTTTATAATTCAAAGGTGGTTCGGATTCCACATTAAACCGTAGGTCCCTTAGACATATGCCATCGGCTGTTTGGCTATTAATTAACAGTCCTATCTAAGGAACATGTCAGCCTTAGTCAGTAACATGACTGCAAGACCGCGCCACAATAATCCTTCATTCGTTTCTCATTCATACTTTGCTTAAAATATCTACCTTGTGGTACGGTCGCCATTTCAATAATCTAATGTAATCTAATCCAACGCTTTATTTTAGATCTTATAAGTCTTTTTTGTGTTAACACAGTTTGATGTCCTTAATCTCTAAAGAGTAGGAAAAGAGTATGCAGGTTAGCTGCCATGATAAACAAATCAACCATGATTTAAATGGATGGATCTGAACTACATGAAGCTAAATGCCAATTTTCATCCATAAAAGATAGGTTATAAGTGAAATATCATTTTTATCTTATACCCCATAAGATCGACATTGGAGCCCCAAAATACAACGAACGTAGGTTAGGTTTTTTACTATCTCGGTAACCATTGGAGATAAAATTAAACTTTGAAGTACTAAACTATATAACTTTTTAGCTAGGTATATTTTCGGTCTCTAGTCACCTCAAAACCAAAAAGTAACATGTTCCTGGGCTTAGCTCTTTCCATAAGACCTATAGTAATAGCTTCTTCCTTAAGGGAAATTCGCTAAAATTAAGTTCAGTTAAGTTAGTGACAGCCATTGTTAAAAGAGTAATGATTAGCATATCGATTTAAATACAAATGCTACTAGACAGTAATAACGGATAAAACGTGTATTATCTCTGAGGCAGAAAGAATCTATAATGTGTCAAAGAGGTTAATAGCGTTTTTCTTTTATCAACATTAAACAACATCAGAGTCAAAAAAAGTAATTTAAAATTTTTGAAGTTTGCTATTATTCATTATATTTTATGAAGGTCTAGAGGTAGAGTGCGGGACTGCGTCCCCGAGGTCTCGGGTCCAACGTCTGACCAATATCCAATACCTTTTCGTGTTATTGGTGTTAAAGTAGCAACCTACCAAGTCTAGCTTGGAGTGATGTGTAAAACGATTGCGAGTGAAGTCCAAGGCATTTCTGGGCTGGGAAGGTGGGACACAAATATATCTCTAGGGCGATCACTGAAATGGTCAATAAAATTATTATTACTGTATTACCATTCTGAAATGGTGACCTACTCAGTTCGGTATTTTAGGCTTAAACCAATTATTATGAATAAGTGTAAGATGGTCATGATGTTCTTTAGTACAGTTACTGACTATGGTTGACATGTCCTTAGACTACAGACTGATAACTGACTAGATTAGTAGTTCAACAGCCAATGAAATTTAAGAGACCTTTAGTTTAACGTGGGATCCGAACCCCAATTGTGCATCTGAATACGAACTGGTCTAACTATGAGGATGGTCTGATGGATCCACACTAGATACATCTTCCGGCCATCGTTCATAGCTATACAAAATTCGTAAACTATTGACGATACAATTTAAGAGCATTTCCATTTTTACATTTACGAGACAACATAAAATTCTTTATGACGTAACGATAACTTGTGAATAAAGATATAAATGGAGAAAACAATATCACTAATGTAGATCAAAGTGGGCAATCCCATCTGGTTTGACTGGTACACAATGCTACAATAAACTTAGTATATTGACTAAAAGTTTCTGCTAAAACTGTCCGTTTGCATGTTAATGAGCAGCGCCCAGCTACATGCTACCTGAGATCGCCACCGATCCGGCCCGGAGGACCAGAGGTCGGCGTGGTGGCTACCGGCGTTCGGTAAACACTAAACCCATCTCTCCACGCGATTAGACGATTAACAGCGTTCCAACCTCACGAACGGACAATGCCGTCAGTCTATTTACAATTCAATGGCCAGCTGAAGATGGCGGACGCGGTTGCATCTCCGTGCCTCTCATCACAGCCTCCGCCGCCGCCGCGCCGCGCCGCCTGTCAACGGTTATTTACGCACCTTCGCCTCGTGTGAACCCGCCAAGGGTGGCTGGGCGGTTTTGCAAGTAAAATGTGTCCGCTGCTCATGCTCATTGCATTATTTGGCTGTGCGCTGCTGTTGTCCAGGTTGCAGATAGTTGCAGAGCAAGTATGGTGCAGGATGGATCACCGGGAACGCCGGCAACCCGTCAAGCGGGTACTCGTAAAACATATACTCCCTATGAAAAGTAACACTGTCGGAGTTTGGATCTAAACTGAGGTTTCTGAATTTAGCTAAAAAATCTCGTAAGTTAATTTATTTGATATGAAGAAGCAAAAATTCGCCCTTAAACTCGGGTCTTAAATCACCTTATTCTCCATCTATTTGTAAATTGTAAATTATCAAAAATTATCTGGTGAAAATGATCAGGAAAAGGTTTTTTCTTATTAAATTAAAATAAATTATTTATTATATTAAGCAGAAATGTTATTTTTCTAAGAACTTATTTATAATATACTGTTATGTTAAATTCTAGTTGTTTGTACATTTTCTTTATATAAGTTTACTAGTTTATTAAAATTGTTTGAAACTCTTGTTTTTAAATTTATACATATATTTTTTATGAATAACATTTTTGTTTTATATCCCAAGTTTTTGTATGTTATTTTATCTTAAAGACAGGAAAAGTTTGCCACTACGTTACCTAAAAATATAGGAATATGCAATACAGAAACAGTCACATTTTGGATATGAAAAATCCCAAAGATATATTTGAATAATACATATTGTTTTGTTGAGCATTTGATGACCTTGGAAATATAAGATATCTACCACAGACATTCATTGAGAAGAGATGTATAGGCATGTTGCGGACTATAACAGTCCTAGAGCGTCTGTTGTGGTTATGACCTTAGAAATCACCTCTTCAGCAAATATCAGATAATCATTGTTTATAATAATCACAATGTTTCCTTGAGGCAAGCTCATCCACGACTTGGACCATAAGGGGATGAAAAATAACTGGGACAGTGGCGTGTCCAGAGTAATAGTTGTTGGATATGATATTCTCTAGTGTGGATTAACCTCCACACTTTTGAATACTACGTTCTTCCGTATAGACTATCCTCATGAATTGACGTGGGTGATTCAGAGGCTAAATTTTGGTTTGGACCGCACGTTAAACTGTTGATCCCTTAAATGCTATTGTCCGTTGAGCTATTAATCCTATCTAAAGAAAACGTGAGCCTTAGTCAGTCACAAGACTACAAGCAGCACAATCATATTACAATCATTTATTTTTCATTGTCTTCGTTGGCTTGAAGTATCTACCTGGGTAGGTCGTCATTTCAAAAAGGTAGTTAAGTAATAATAAGAAGGTTTGAACTCTTTGGGCGTACAATTAACTCGTAATCATGTTTCTTTAATTTGCTTAATACTTTCATCTAGTTCATCTTTGGTGTTTTAGGTCAGCATCGATATGATATTATCAAGATTTGCTATTTATGGGGTTAGATGTGGTAACGAGGTCTGTTCTAGACCACCATCATATTGGAGTCACATGAGTTGAACAGTTGAATATTCAGATTTGGAAATATTAGACACCCACGGTACATCCAGCGTCTGCTTATAGAACCAAATCTATACCATAGAAATTGGGCGTGTAGTTGGCATAGTAAAAAATTAGTAGGCAAGATGACCTTACAAGAAACACCTTCAGGGATGTTTTCATTTTTTATTTTTAAGGGTAGTTCTCCCTTTAAAAACCCCCGTTGCAGCAGACAGTATACAGTGAATTTCCAAATCAATAATAATAATTATTATTTATGACGATTTTAACAATACCTATCGATAAGTTTGTCTAATCCTTGTAGGATTAACATGGGTAAGAGTATGCAGGTTTGCTGCTGTAAGGGACGCTGAGAGTAGAAATTTTTACCATAAACTATTTTTATTTTGACCATATACGGTACCAAGTTACATCATCTGTCCATAAATCAGGGAGTTTGCTTATTCTCTAACATGATTAACATGGGAAAGAGTTTGCAGGTTAGCTGTCATGATAAACACATAAACTATGATTTTTAATTATGAATGGATGGATCTTAACCACATTAAGCGAAATACAATATATGTTTCATCCAATAACTTAATAAGTGAAATATTAGTTTTTCCTTACCCTCCATAAGATTAAGATTGGAACCCCAAAATACTACGTTCTTTGTTTCGATTTTTCAGTATCTCGGTAACAATTGGATATAGAGCAAAACTTTGCCATACTATTGTTTATTGAGCTGATTCCAATGGTAAAGGATAAAATTTAATTTTTTAAAATTATATATGAAACATGCAGAAAACCATTTTTGGAGTGCCTACCCCACCCCAATCTACCCGTTCCGATTGACGGACATGTCTGGATTATGAACTCATCCGAGTGTGTGTAGGAAAGACAATATCTCTACCAAACTTGGTCTCGATCGGAGCATTTTTACGAGAGTTATTGTGGTAAGAGACACATACACACACATAACACAATACACACAATACATACAGTACTTGTATTACTAAGTTGTTTGGATTACCCGAAAATGCACTTAAAGTAAAAATAATTATTTTAGATCCGAACTGTGTATTTAGCCCAACTGATTTACGTTATCTCAGTTCACATATATGTTTGTCCACTACGTTTTGCTTGAATGGCATCAAGTGTTCCTGCAGGGACGTTCTATCTCGGTTATGGATTATTAGAAATATAAAATACGACACACACCTTGACACAAAGTAGGTGCAGTAGGTTAAAGTTTTATAATCCAAATTGTATTGCTTTGTTTTTTATTTAAACTCAGTAACCTTTTCCCCATCAGATAGTTCGCATTATCCGGACGTTCAGATTACCGGGACTATGATGTACTATTTTTGGTCTCTATGCACATCAAAACGAAAAAGTAACATGGTCCCGGGCTTGATCTTACCATGACACCTCCGGTAATATGTAGCTTTTTCCCTATGAAAAATTCGCTAAAACGTAAAAACTCCAAATTTCTCGAAAACTGGCTCTAGCTATTTTAATTAATATGGTGATTTTTTTAGTTTTTTTTATGATTTATAGTACAACTTGAGATCCGAAATAATGTGACACTACCGGAACATCTTTAAAAATATGTTTTTCAAGAGTTATAGACTTATAAATTTATTTTTTAATTTTCTGACAATAGGATACATTTTTATATAATTTGACTCCCTACATTGAAACCAGCACAAAAAGCTAAATAAACTAGTATTTGAACAGTATGCATAAATAATATTCATCTATTGAGAAATGTTGAAAGTTAAAATACAGTATCTAAGAAACAATAGTTTTCACGAATTAGGCCTAAACGTTAAACATTTATTTGGCGTTTATACAAAGATATGGCAAAACCGGCTACAAGATATTGATACCATAAAACAATTTATTAATTGTCTTAAATAAGTTATATACTTAAAGCTTTTTAAGCCTGTAAAATTAAAACAGTTGTGTGGGGATTTTGGTATAATGCTGTAACAATGGTATTTTTAATATGCTGGCTGTTATATCTCACTAGCTGAAAGCGTCAAATGAAATTAAAACAGGTCGACTGGTCGGCAGCTGGCAGCTGATGTTGTTTTGCTTTCTGAACTGAAATGTCATTTTTGTGAATGAGTTGTGTATCGATTATTTTTAACTGATAATAGTTTCTGAAATTACTATCAGGAATGTGATATCATTGTTATCAGATATGGAAGTTAGTTCTGTTAACATGATGTAAGTAAATAACCTAGTTAACATCTATAGGAACTTATGTAGTGAGGTTATTTTTTACTTATC
The DNA here is from genome assembly GCA_023375725.1 of Nephotettix cincticeps. NCBI lineage: Eukaryota > Metazoa > Arthropoda > Insecta > Hemiptera > Cicadellidae > Nephotettix > Nephotettix cincticeps. The sequence continues at coordinate 45,852,021 of CM041785.1, forward strand.
ATTTTAACCGGCTTACTTATTTACAGTTTAGTTCTGTAAGTGTTATTTGACTCTGTTTAAAATGACATAGATAATTTTATCTTAAAATAAATACAGGCTACTCTGATATTGCAAAGTTTGATTCCCAGTCCAACTTCTATGTTACTGTAGTTGAAGTGAATTTGAGGTTATGTTGATAATTTTTCTGAAGATGCATAGTTATATCCCTGAGATTTCCTATTAAATTGTTTCAAAGGTGAGAACAAGATTTGGTCACAGATCTAAGTTCTATCCTTGATAGTAAAGCTAACCTCAAGACTGTGCAAGAATAAAGCTTCCTAACATTTTGAATATTTTGGTTTTGTATGGATTTTGCTTAGGATCAAATGTAAAGAGAAGAATCCACTCTAAACCATCATAAAAAATAAGATGTACCATGGGTTTAGTGCCAAAAAAATTACTAATAAACTAATCTAATCTAACCATCGCTTGTCGTTTCTGCATAGAGATGGTCCATGTTTGGAAATTTAGTAAAGCTGAATTTGACTTTACAACTCTACCAATCTACAACTTTATCCAAGCCAATATGTCGCCATCGTATCGTTACCAATCTATCGCAGCAATTATATAGGCCTATACTTATTAGAATACCTCTGTCTCAGCTAGTGTACACTATGATTACCTGACTTATTTATACAAGTTGTTTAACCTTTTAAATGCCTTGGACCAATTTCAGTTTGATTTTAGTCCATACTAATGTCTGAAACTTAATAGGCCTAGTATACGAACCTTCTAGTTCTATAAATTATTGAAAACACTCTAAAACAATTTATCCATTTATCTAATATAATATATCTAACAAGTTATTAAATTAAATTGCTCAATTCAAATTATACTGTTTTTTTTAAACACAAGCTGAACATTTTCTCAAAATTAAAAGTGTTTGGACATCAAGACCCAGTTTGCATTTTGTTTTAGTAATGCAAATATGTAGTCAAATTACTCTTTCACCTTGATTTGTTCACTGACCTTGCATTTTGAAGATGATTATAAATAAGTATTACTGTAGTCTGAGTTTGCTACAGGCGGATTGTCTAACTAAAGGAGCACAGTGAAATTCATCAGTAAGTTGAGATGGTTAGAAGCACCATATCATCTGCACCATTACCCCATCCAACTTAACGACACAACTTAATCAGAGGAGTTGAATGTATATTATAATGGAAACATGCTCTCAGAGAAGTCATGGAGTTCCAATTCTGCACATGTAAAGGTCATTCAAAAGCACACATAGCATATGTAGCTGAACGGATGTTCGTCTTATTTCAAAATTTACATCGCGGGTACATTGGCTTGGCTACGCTTGGTGTCTGATTTGATAACATGAGGAGCAATATTTTGAAATGTGGTGTACCACAGCGTACACGACACGTATCCAGTTACGTGCGGTGGGGAATGGTCTTAACCTATGAAAAAACAGTTTGATTGATGATTGGCGGAGAAAAGTAACATTAATGTTAACAACACAAGTTTAAAAAGTGAATATAGTGGGTCTTTTAAATGGATTTATGAGGTGACTCTTTATACATCCTCTTTGAACCGTTTACTTGTTAGGTTACGTCATGTTTTGTTGTAGTGTTAAACAATAAATAGAAAAGAAAACACATTTATTATTTAATATTATTTAGAATTTGGTAGGCCCATGCAAAGCATGACTCAGAATATCGGTAGAATGGGTGATTAATAGGTGATTTTACATTTACTATATGCAGGTTACCGCATATATTTAATGTATCATGACCATAATTTTATGATTGGTATTTATTTCAGGTCGAACACATTCCTTAGATGGTGTTGAATTTAAAACTATTCCTACCAACTTCAGTTCCTCTGGTGGTTATATTAACGACGATGGCATTTCATGATTCTGGACACCAACAGAACTATGCGACAAGACCTTGTCAGATTTGCGAGGTGGAAGACATTCAAATTACGACCATGCGGAGTATGTTTCGACCAAGGGGCGCGTTAGCTCGAGCGCTCTACAGCAAACAACTCATGGATTGTCAGCTAGAACGGATGGATCGTTCTAAGGTATTGTGATAACATTTACTTATCCTGCTAATTATTATTCTTTCTCAAGTGATAGATTTATCACTCATAATAATAAAATTTGTCAGATTCATACTGAATGTACGAGAGGGCAAGTTGTAATATTATAACAAATAGGCCTATTGAAGTCTGTAAACACTGATTAAATAACATTGTAGGCTATTTTAGAATAATATCAATATTCAGGTTTCATAATAAGAACGTCATAATTCGCAATCATCACTTCTTTGAAGTTAATCGAGATGAATTGATATAAGTAGTCTTTTGTAATAATGGATGTCTTGTAATGTACTAAAATACAGTAAAGTCCGGATTATCCGGATCTGAATCATCTGGATAACGGCTTACTTGCATCAGGTTAACAGTTAAAATGCAAGTTACATCTTGAAAAATCAGACACAACTGCAGTATTATTATTTTTAATTTCTACGCCAGAGGCATTTTACAGGAGAATATACTAACACTTGTAAGGGAAAGAGGTCCAAACCCATCAAACTACTTGCTATACATGGCAATTATCACTAACAATGAATACATAAGATGTGAACACAGACCACAAATCAGTTTTCTTTTTTAATTGGAATATTTTTTTCATACCTAAATCTAATAAAACTACTACTTTCTTTTTTCCAGACTTTGTTATAATTTTTTTATCTAAAAAAACTTTTTCGCATTTTTAACGCCTGCTGTATTTTACGGCTACTCCCTTCATGTTAGTTATAGGCCTATGCAGATCGCAGCAGTAATATTGCAAGTTTTATTCAAGGTCTAAGCATGGAAATGTAACAGCATATAGATATATCCTGTTACATTTTTAGATTATCTGGATTGGGACTCTACCACGTTAATCTGGATTAACATTACTGTAATACCGACTTTACTGTAGTATCAGAGATCAAGATTATGAATTTTAACCATGTTAAAAGAACCATTGGGGGTGAATGTGTTTCAAACTCATTTCGATTTGGGATCTAATACTTACTTTGTAGGAACGAATTTGCAGACTGGAATGTTCCAGCGAAGTTGCAAGTACAACCTTGAAGTTTAACCCACTAGTGGTATTGATGTTAGGCAGCGCTAGCAAATAAAAAACGTTCCTAAGAATTTTTTTTAGGAATAAACCTTTTATGCTCCATTTATTCTCAATTGAATATATAAGAAACCATTTCAAAAAAATATGTTAGATATATTAATATCATATACAGCACGGTATTATATATTTATTCATAAATAACATTATTTTTATTTTACTTCAATTCAGTACAGGTTTTTTTTTAGAATTTTATTTTTATGTCCGGGTACTCTAATTTATTAGGCTACCTAATTTTGTTGGCTTTCAATTTTGAATTAAGATTTTACTGATTTTGTGACCACATTGTGTTATGTGGTAATTGCTTACGGACAGACATACAGACTAGATGTAACACAGTGACAAGTCATGTCTTTTAAGACTCATTTTTCAATTTAAAAATGTTGTCCTTGACCAAATGAGAAACTCACTGTTTTTTGCATAGAGAGTTCTGGGTCACTATAAATAATAGAATCATAAAAATAAATTAGCCTTAAAACAATAAGGGTGAAGAAGTGATTTAGTTCTTAAATTAGTCATTTACTTAATAAATTATTGATTGAGCATGGAAAATGTCCTAAGAATCAGGCGTTAGCATTTAAGTTTTACCGAAAATGTTTCTGTTTAAGTATTGGTTTGATCACCCATGGCACTTTTGACTTTAAAAGTTATTAATTAGGATTGAAAATATAACACTTTAAAGTGAAAGCTCGACGATGGAAACTCATTTATTGTTACCAACTTTTCAAATGTATTTCTCTGCATATTTTGTCTTTTAAAATTCAAGACAATCTAACTAGTCGTTCAGGATGAGAGGGAAGACATATTGAACAAAGACTTAAAAAATTCCACTGGTACTCTCAGTACATTCTCTGCATTTCATCATGATGCCTTATTGTATGCAAATAAGACCCTGCTCCATCAAAATGTCCTTAATTATATAAGCAATATCTTTCATCAGTCTACTCCCAACATAAACTTATAAAACACTTAGTGTTTATAAAATTGTTTTGTATCCAGAAAAATGTTTGTGACAGTATACATACATCAGTTTAGTGATATTAATTTAACCAATTCTTTCTATTCTATTATGTTTTTTATAAATTAAAGTTTAGAATTACCCAAATGATGGTATTTTATGTGCAAGGTGGTTGGCTCTCTACAGTCTAAATTTGATCCGAGAGAAGAAACATAATTTTTTATTTACTTCTTTGTTTTAATTTATAACCAAAAATTTCCTCTATCTTGTACCAGAGAGAATAATTTTCCTCCTTACCGTGCTATGATACGACACAACTCTTGTTTAGCCTACTTGAAAAATCTAAACTTTATGGATGGTTTTTCCTATACTCCCACCATGTACTCACGTAAAAATTATATATAACATTTTAATCAAGTGACCACTTAACCGGTACTATTTTTTTATTTTTTATTATTGAGCAGATATAGTGAACTTTAAATAGTTTTCAAGTAATTACTCTAATGTAATTCCATCCATAGAAAAATATATTTTAGGGATCTTTATTCTTTTTCAAAACTTAAATTATATTTTAATCTGTATACATATATTTACAACTCACCTATACAATTAAATATGTCAATATCACACGGCCATAAATCTCAGTCCCAGCATTGACTGGGATGGTGGCGACGTCCTGTAATCCAGCTACTTGGAGGTCACGAATTGTGGATAGTTGTGAGAGATGGTCGTTGGGTGTAGTGTTCTCTTGTGTGGATTAACGTCCGCACTATTGAATTAATGCGTTAATCCGCAAAGATCATTCACATAATTAGACCAATTGGTAATTCAGAGGCCATGGTTCGGATTCCATGTTAAACTGTAGGTCCCTTAGTTGCCATCGGCTGTTGGGCTATTAATTAACAGTCCTGTCTAAGGAACATGTCAGCCTTAGTCAGTAACACGACTACAAAATCGCGCCACAACCATCTTACACTCAATCCTCATTCATACTTGGCTTAAAATACCTACCTTGTAGCATGGTCGCCATTTCAATAATCTAATCTAATCTAGTCCATAGCTGATTATGAAGCTAAACATTTTAAAATTGTTATTGTTTTGATAAAAAAATAAACTTTTTTTAATATTCATTTAGACTGACCGTGGTAGGTATTTTATGGTGAATATGCCTAAATGCTAGTTTGATTTTATGTACAGTAATGGATTGTATGACAGATGCAGCTTCATTACTGCCAAAGCCAACTCATTTGTCAGAATCGTCAACTTATACAATATTTTAATAAAGGAGATAAACATCTTTCAGAGCTTAATATACAGTAAGTGTACAGTGCAATAAATATTTAAAATATATAATTAATTAATATATATATTATAATACCATTAGCCTTGTAAAATTTATTGATTATTTGAATGAATACACAATCATATTAGTAGTAGGCTATATTTCATTACAAGTTCGTTCCAACTCAAGGCTGTAATTTGAGCGAGTAACAAACAAAATTTAGCCCCTTGTTATCAACTGTATTTTTAGTCAGACTGCAGACTGCATAAAATATTGTGCTAACTAATGTACAGGGTTTGTACAGTACTATTGACATAGACATTTTCTTACATCTGTCCTACATTCTAATAACGAACAGCTGATGAGCACGGTATCAGCTGACCCTTTCCATCCCTAGGGTCGTTATAATTATTACTTTTGCCTTAACTTCACAGCAGTATGTCGAAATAGTTATTTGTGCGACGAGGGATTAAAGTGAAACTTTTTGTCCACGAAGGAAACTGTTGTCATCTTAGGAGTAGCCGAGGGCGGCAATTTCCTGAGGGACAAAAAGTATTTTAATCCCTTGTTGCACACATTTTTCCTCACCTTACACAAATAACAATAGCTATAAGTTAATAAAAATAAGTGCTGGGACACTGAGCTTTGTTAATAACTAAAAAATAATAATGATAGTTGTTTACTCAACAATTATCATAAAAAATGTATCCTCCACGGTCGGGGATCGATCTCATAACTTTTCGCACGTGATTCCCCTCACTGAGCCACGGCGTCTGCACTCTGCACTACTCCGATGTCGTTGTTTGCCATCATCTTCACTCCAACACCTGTCAATTGGTTATAAAGAGATGTTTTGATTTGTATTGTTTACATTTGAATCTCCATAAGCTTAATGTTGATTTTTTAGATTTTATAGACCACTTAATATTATAAGAAACGCAGGATTTTACTCGCTTCACTGACATTTCTGGCTTCTTCACTAATATTGTGTTGCGTTAAGCCCATGTCGTCACCAGGGTCGTCACTACCACTGTCCATTTGATTTATGTAAATATCATTAAACAAAATGGTGACACTCAGGAAATACTGCGGACGCAACAGACAGTGGTACCACCACGTCAAACTGTAATAGTATGTTGCTCTATTTTCGCTATACTGAGTGTTTCCGGATCCTTCCTATGTTATTCTTATGGGATTACTTTTCCTCTCTCGATACTTTAAGTGTTACAGAGTCACGTGAGATGAAAAGTAGTATTACTTTAATACTCTATTCTAGAGAGTAAAGTACGACTTTGCATGGTAGGTCGAGGAAAAAAATATTTTTAAAATTTTTAAGGAAATTAGGTAATTAAAGTTAGCAATAATTTTTAGTTATACTCAGGTTAAAATATAAATTCAGTACAGTATCGGCACTTGACATTCATATCGGATAACTGCACATGTAATGCCGTTTCACAGTATTCCCAAGCTGCAGGAGTTTTATAGCCAACTATAAAGTTGTTTGGCGTGCGACCATCAATGCAGTTGCAACTACTTTGGAATTAAATTGTACTGAGATATAAAACCTCCCCGAAGTGTCATTTTGAGCGGGGTGAGGGGCCGAACGGCCGACGAGACGGCCATTCTTTTTTATTGTATTGGAGATTTTTTTACAGTAGAAAAATATATATTAAATTTTTCATACTCATGCTCAACTATATGGTTGAGTAATTTTTTCATACTAGCAGTTTTAGTCCGCTATTTGTTAATACGGATTGTGTGTACTCAGTACCTATTATTATGAGTAAATATAGATAAATAAAATTAGAGTTTTGTCTGTACATTGTTCAGAATTATTCATTTTTTAGTTATTTTTACTTTTCGGGCGTTAGAGAAGCCGAAACCGGTCTTATCTCAATTTTTGTCTGTTTGTCTGTGACGCTCCAGGAGGCATTTTACGCCGTCTTCTCCGAAAAAACGGGAGAACTGTTTACAATGAAACTTATTTCATGTATTCTCTACATTCCAGAGAAGGTTTGTAAATGCTTAAAATCGCCCCCAGCCCCTTGAAAAGTAAATAACGAGCATTTAAAAACACACTTTTACGCGATATTACTCGCATTTTGATTCAGTTTTCAATGAATAACCTACTGGTAATGAATAATCAGCTGTCTTTGTAGTTTATAGATTTAATACAAATAAAAACAAACAACTGTCAAATCAATATTAGTTAGTTTATATTGGTCATTGATTTTAAACCTATTTAGAAATCATACTATATTAAAAAGTTATTTTAACGTATAACTAATTATAATAATAGTATAAATGTTGTAATCTATTTAATTATAAAGTAATACTAAATAATAGAGGGTATTGATTTATTTTCTTTGTAGTGATTTGTTTAGGATTTCAGGTTTGCATTTCGGTATGATAATCTTTCTTCTTTTACTTAACCCTACACCCCGTACAAAGGACGGGCTTACTGCTAGTATTTACCTAAAATCAAACTGAGTTAAATTGGAAAATGTGTATCATTACTAAAATTTTGTTTGCGTAAAGATAACATTTTATTCCAGTGTAATTTTAATATATGTATAAAATCAATTATCAATGTAAACAAACAAATACTGATTGTAATTTGACAGTTGGGTATTTCTTTCTGTTGAATCACTTTAATGTCAATGCATGTTCAGTAAAAACAAGACAGAAATGCGGCTAAAATCGCTCAAAACTGGTTTTTTGAGCGCTCATTACATTATTTATACAGGTTGAGGGAATTTTAAAAGTAAACAATACTCTTCTTCAAAATGTATACAATGATGTATAAAATACATGTTCTATATTATAGGTTGCACTCGTTTGGACTGAAAAGCGTTACAGAGACCTTGTTTACCGTTTCAGAAAGACAGACAGAAATTGAGATTAGATAAATCAAACCTTGGTGTAGCTATTGCAATAAAAGTGCATGCTGTATATAACTTATATTGATTTTAATTGTATTCAGACTACATTATTTAATACATCTTTATTTTAGGTCGAAACTCGGTTTATCTGATGTTTGTTATAGTCTACCTTTTCGTTCTTGGAGGTTTCTGATACGGTAATGTTTGTTTGAATAATATTTAAAACATTGAGTAAAGTGAACGTAATTCAGTAAGTATTTACCTACTACCGGTCATTGAAATCAAGTTTAAATGAGTGATTGGTTCGGTATAAGATATTAAAAATATATTTTCTTACACAATCTAATAAATATATCACGATTTGTTCCCCAATATTTCTGGGTCTGGAATCAGATCTCGACCTCAGATGAGCTGGAACTTAGCACATGACAATATTAGTACATAATCCGGACTAATCCTGTATAAAGCGGAAAACGAAATGTTTAAAACAGTAAAAAACCTTACAAAGAATATAAAGTATATCAACAATATCAGCTTCTTGAGCCCATGTGACGCGTGGGCGTACTTTTATTGTGTGCGTTTGGTATTTTTGTACGTTTTTGATTGCTTTAAACCAGATTATGTACTAATCTTGTCATGTTCAAGGTTCCAGTTCACCTGAGAACGGGGTCACATTCCACATCCCGAAACGTTGTGAAACTTAGTTATACTAATCGTGGTATAAAATGGTCGCAATACCAATCTAAATATCACTAACCCACCATAACCAACATTGAATTTCAAGAACTAATAAATCCGTTCTCACAAACAGTCGAATTTTTTTGTACTTAGAGTCAGGTATATTTAAAACATCCTTGCTTAAATAACCAATTCTCTTCAGCTGTTCAGTTGACCGGTAAGATAGTTGACATTTATGTTTATTTGACGTCATAAAAATAAAATTATATATGATATAAATACTCGTAACTACTTATTCGATAAGACTTTTTTACCATATATTAAGTAGGCACCTGTACAATCTAAGTACACACGTTATCTCATTGTCAAACTGGTTTTGAACATTCAATATATTTTTAGAACACGGTTTAAAAGACTCAGAAGCAAAGTGCCTTCCTGAATCTTTTTAATTATTAATTTTTTGAATGCTGTCAAGTAGTCCATTAAGTATTTTATGTCTACTGGTATATAACCATAATATGGTTAAACATTGAAAGAACGTTTTATTCAACTCTTATCTAATCATATTTGGCACCCACCAGTTAGGTAGGTTGTTTGAAAAACTAAACAATACTATTTTTCGTTATGTTTCTTTTTTATTTTTGACTGGCGGTTAAGCCCGTCCGTACTGGTTGTACGACTAACTATTAGGAAGCTAGATACTTATTACTATCGCAAAATATTAACTTATAGTTGTATATAAATAAACAAAAATAAAACCTCATTTCGATTATTTAGTAATTGTTCTTTAATTAGAACATTAATCAGTTTAATGTATACAAAAGATTTTCTCAAAAGATGTATGATAGTGAAAATAATTTTCATCAAAGTGGGTGCTCGTTTTCACGAAGAAACGTTCAAACACACATTGTTTAGCCTTGCGGAAAGTCAGACAGTTCGAACTTGAGTTCGACCAATTTCAGATTTTTTATGGTTTAAAACGTAAAAAAAGATTACCAAAGAAAAGCATAATTTCGACCAATGTACAGACAAACCTCTTATTTAGATTTATGACTTTTTATCGGGTTTACCTTTACGTATGTTGCAATTAATGCTCCCATAAGTGATACGAAGGTTGTTTGAACGATTCGACAGAAAGCGTGTTCCGTAAGGAGAAGAATGGCGCAATGTTGATTGGAAGCCCTGCAAGCGAGGAAGGTGGGACGGCGAGAAAATGTGAAAATGAGTTTTCTCCCGTGGTTTACATAAAGGCGAGATAGTGCACGCTTTGTCGGCCACCGCCAGATAAATCAAATTTTCTCCCCCTCCCCCTCCCGCGCCCTACAACACCCTTCTCTTGTTCCTCTTTTCACAAACTACCTCACAAATAAATTTCGGTTAACATAGTTGTTGTGCTGATGACGCAAAGGATTTTTTACTTCCCTTGATTGGACCTCGTAAAGGGTATTGTGCTGCTTAGTTCATTTTGAAAATTCGGTACGATAAAAATTATGTATTTACTGAATTAACTTGTTTTTATTTTGTGAATGAGTACCTCATTCAAACTAATATACCTCATTCATTTTTTATGAATGAGGTATTTGCAGTAAAGAATATGATTCATTTTCCAACTTCGTATAGTGAGATTTTTAATTTGTTTCCTTTTAATAAAAGATAATCTTCCAATCTGTGAAAAACTGCATTATGTATCTGATGTATCGATAACAAAATCATTCGATAAAATACTCCGAAGAAGGCTCATTGACTGTGTTTTCTCCAGCTCACCTGTTATACAGTCAAACTTTTTCCAATGTTAGTTTTATAGGGTAAAACTTTAAATAGGGTTTGTACATAGTACAACGTCAACATTGGCTTAGTGATGGAGGAGTATTAGGGATTGCGAAAACTGATTCACGTAATTGTACATAGGGATTCATAAAAAAGGTTTTAGATTTTTACCTTTAAGTAAAATGTTGGACACTTATTAAAACTAAGCAAGGAATTTCCCAGGGTTAGTGTATCAGACGGAAATAGATTAATCCATTGGAGTTTTTCTTCTAAATTTTCAACTATTAATAGTTGGGAAAATATTTGCTGTCTTTTTCTTTCGAGAATACTCAGCACAGTTCCGAATCAAAAACCTAATTTTAAAATCGCCAAACCTTTATCAATATTTAAATGAAACGAAACAATACAGATTATTAAAAGAAAACTTTAATGCAAACTTTGGTGTAATTAAATTCAGGAACAGGATCGTGAAACACACATAAAGAGTCGGAGAACTATAAACCAGGTCTGGTTAACGCGTTACAATATAGAGCGACGCGTCTCCGGAGTTTATAACAGGAACTCAGGAACTGAGCTTTAATATGTACCAACCCCCACCCCCACCCTACTGTCTCATATAGTATGAGGGATGGAGAACAATGAAATTGGGCTGCCCCAGCTAACATGAGATATATGAGATTTGGTAATGAATTTGGCCTCTGCAACGGAAAGGTTCATTCATGTTATATCGTTCCTCTTGAAAATTCACAGCCAATATCCAGATAGATTCTGTTATGTCTTTGATTATAGTTACACTTTTTAAATTTTTTATAAGAATGAAGTTTCTATTCGCTAAAGGAATAAAATACTGCGTTATAATTTTAATATGGAACTAAAAGTAATGTTGTTCTGCAACATTACTTGCGTATAAACTTATCCTTTCAGGAAATTAATTGTAATTTTGGAAATCATGATCGCGGTAATTCGACCTTCTCAACTGCTTCAATTGTTTCCAACTTCACTACGTTTTCAGAAGATAAACACGTCTCGTTTTCAAATTATTCAAACTCGTAACTCACGAAACAAAGATTTTTCTTTTCAAAATTAGTATTTTTATTTCGAATCCCAACCACCTAAGAAATTTAGTTGTGGACTTTTTATAGCTTTATATGACATCATTAAAGAGCATCATGCTTACTAAAGCCTACATCTTCCGTAAACAGGACTGTTAATTAGGCAATACCCCAACAGCCAAGGCTTCTAAGGTACCTTCAGTTTGACGTGTAATCTGAACCATGATTTTGCCTCTGGTCTATGGACTGGTCTATTTATGAGTATGGTCTTTGCGTATGTACTTAGTATTCAATAATACGTACGTTAATCCACATAAGGGAATATCGGTTACAAATTTAAAAAAAAACCATGGGCACTTTTGAAAACGTAAGGAGTGTCGTTGAACAACACCTGTCACTATTGGGGAAATATCAAAAACTATTAAATGGAAAATTATTGTAGTAAATGTAAGTTAATTTAGTAATCAAACGAATCCTCAGAGATGGTTGATGAATGTTTGCTTAAGACAACTGGTGCGTATGAGTGAAGGCTCTGCCCGACCAAACAACGCCACCAATCAGACCAACGTTTCTCTCGGATTGCTCCTGCCGTCCTCACGGGCTGGCCATTGTTATGACGGGATAATTAATGAACCCGTGGCTGTGCGGCTGTCAGAGCCCGTGACTGGTTAATTACGGTACATCTGCGATCGTCGGTAATTACGTGTTTGCGGCTATTGATAAACTCGCGCTCCCAGGCTGTCCTGTGCATGCCAGGCTGCATTACAAACGTTAAAGTGCCTTGGGCTTGGCATACACACTTACACCAGTGAATTAAACTACTGTTATAAATAAATAATATTTCTTAAACATACTTTCAAATTTGAATATTATTTAAAATGTTATTGTTTAAAATAATATTAATCTCCTTAAAAATACTTTTTACAATTTTAACACAGTAAATACCGAAACGTATGATTAATTCGTTTAATGTGACTCTACACTGCATATCAAGTTTCATTGAAATGGTTGAGAAATAAGGAAGAAATTGATTTTTAACATTTTCCATAATAATAACATTAGGCGCTCTCAGACAAACAAACTAAAACCGTACTTTCTCCACATGGAAGAAGATAAATTAAAATAAAATCCTCTGTAAATAAAACTCCATTCACATGGAGAAGTTTTGTGCTTTTCTTTACTACCTTCCTTAACTGGCTAGCCACCCAGCCAGTGATCTTTGAGTGGTTATAGTGATTGCCTTAATACTGAAGGTCACCGGATCGAATCGGGACCCAGTTGCCATTTCATCATTGGTAGTAAGTAACAAAACCGGAGTTTAGACCATTCCCCATCTAAACGTTAAAAAAATTCCGAGTGGCGTGGAAAGACACAAAACAAAACATTGTTGTACCTTAAATTAAATTTCCACTCGGCGAAGTATCAGTGAGTGATCCGGTCGTGGTTTCAGCGGGAGTCTCAGCGTGTTACACAGCTGGCTGATTGTCGTTGATGGATGACGTCGAGCGCCCTCGCGCCCTACCTCGGCTGCAACTGAAACTACTTTCGTTCCAACTCGTATCGCTGTTTATCAATGCTGCTGAATACAAGTATTAAGCTTTTGTCTTAATTTTGTTAATCTTACGGGGAAGAGGTAAACATTGATATTTTATTACTTGAAATATTATGATAAAACCTAGTATACAGTTTAAAGTTAATATTCCAAAAAAATGTAATTTTTTGTTCCCAGTAACAGCAAACGTATTTACAAATTTTATTCTTATGGGGATGGAACAAATCTATGTATCTACTGATGTATGTTAAAAATACAAGTTTTAAAAATTTTCTCATGACAGCAAACTTATTCATTTATTGCAGACAACGACAACGAAGTAGGCTTTAAAAATGTGTTTCCTCAGTGTCCGCCCATCCAACTACTTGAATATATGAATATGCATGTAGCTTTTTAGTGAAAAGATTTAATGGAAAATTAAAATAATTTTGAATTAGGAAAGAGTTTTTGAAAAGAGGGTCTCTTTAACTTTTAAACTCACGCATAGGACATGTGTGTGCGGGATGTATCAAGCAGATATAGGGGTGCGCCGACACATGGTGGAAGTACTGTTAAATTGTTACTAATTGACAGCTCCGGGATCCGAACCAGAGCATTGCTGAGCAAGGTTCGGATTCTGCCACGCTACCAACTTAACCACTAATGCAAAGAAATGCACAGTTAAAGTAAATGATCACTTTTAATGAATTTTCCTTAGGGAAGAAGCTATTACCGTATTACTGTTTTGTACCCCAAAATAGGGTTTTGCGTTTTTCCCATGTATTTAAAAAAATTCCAATTTTATCCTTCACCATTAGAATCAGCCTAAAAAACTACACAGTTTAGTTCCTTAAAGTTTTCTCCATCTCCTACGGTTACCGAGATATTAAAAAATCTAAACACAGTACGTTGTATTTTGGGGCTGCAGTGTTTTATCTTATGGAGGATAAGGAAAAATTAATGTTTCACTTATTAACAAATACTTTTGAATGAAACATGATATTTAGCTTCATGTGATTGAGATCCATCCATTTATGCCTAAAAATCATAGTTTATGTGTTTAACATGGCAGCTAACCTGCATACTCTTTTCCCATGTTAATCATATAGAGATTAGGTAAACTCCTTTATTTGTGGACAGATGTTGATGAATCTTGGTATAAATGGTAAAAATATAAATTGTTTATGGTAGAAACATCTACTTTCAGCGTTCCTCACAGCAGTAAACCTGTATACTCTTTCCCTTGTTGATCTTATGGAGAATAGACAAATAACTCTCATATTTATCGACAGATAATGATAAAACTTGTCATATATTATTATTATCATGGTATTGATTTGGAAATTCGCTGAGTACGCAGGTCTGCTGCGACGCGGGTATTAGTCTATGTTTCGTCTATGAAATCAGAACGTAACATATACCAGATTGAGTACTATGTCCTACCCTCTATCAAATCCTGTTTACTGTGATTTCGTTACACAATATTTGATACGTTAAAACGGGATTATTGTAAACTTTGTTTAAAGCATGCAAGGCTTCCAAAGGACAATCGTACGTGGAGAAAGTGACAGGAGCGAAGGCCGAGTGTCGGAGTTGCCAAAACCCCTTGGCGCGAGGGCGCGGGCGAGGGCATCAGCATGCGACGCGACGACAGCCCAGATACGATGGGGTTATAATGAGCGTCGAGCATGTGTGGGAGCCGGCTATACCCGCTGCATGACAACCGTGTTGGCTTGTTAGCGACCACACCTGGAGTTCTCACGGCTGAGGCTCGTGTCAATCTACCCGGACTAGACGCAGGCGCAGCATCTAGAACAGGGACCCTCAGAGAACCTATCAGCAGTTAGATTAGATCTTTGAAACTGCAACCATACACAATGTAGGTATTTTAAGCCAAGTATGAATGAGGATTGAGTGTAGGATGATTGTGGCGCGATCTTGTAGTCTTGTTACTGACAAAGGCTGACATGTTCCTTAGACAGGACTGTTAATTAATAGCCCAACAGCCGATGGCAACTAATGGACCTACAGTTTAACGTGGAATCCGAACCACGGCCTCTGAATTACGAATTGTTCTAATTATGAGGATGGTCTTTGCGGATTTACGTAGTATTCAATAGTGCGGACGTTAATCCACACAAGAGAACACTACACCCACCGCCATCGCTCACAACTATCCACAATTCGTGACCTCCAAGTAGCTGGATTACAGGACGTCGCCACCGTCCCAATGGTGGTTCGTGATCTTGGAGGGTACACCTGAGGGTATAGAACCTCCTCTAGTAAAAAGAGGCACTGGGGCCTGTCCCGGGAAAGGTTTTGAAAATAAAAGCCTAAAGCCGTTTTTAAGATACCTGAAACAAATTATTGTTCAAATTTGATGAAGAAGCCCGCAAGTTTGACTTCCATAAAATAAGTGACAAAAATGTTTCTATTTACTTCCCTGTGGGAAATAGGTTAGATCATGGATATTTCTAAAGAGAATGTTTTCAGTACATCTAAAAAGCTGTTCTTAAACCAAACTATGACGTCACTGTTTCAAATTTTGGTGGCGCAAATTGCCAACACCCTCCTAAGCTAAGACATATCCGTGTCAAAAATATGATCGTAACATCAGCTTTACGTATCATTAACATAAAAAATGTATTGTATTTACTTTCCTGTGGGATATTCATTAAGTCGTGGATATGTCTGTAGGGAATATTTTCAGGTCCTTTAAACTGCTGTTCTCGTAACCATATGACGTCATTTGCTTATACTTTGGTATCCCGCAAATTGCTAACACCTCTCAAGAGCTTAGACAAATCTATGTCAAAATTTGGAAATGTATTGTACTTATATTAGGACTTATAATACATTTATAAAATATTTTTTAATCTTTTAATAAAATATTTTATAATTATAAATTTAATTTTAATTAATATAAGTCCGAGGGCCGCATAGTAAGGATGTCTGATCTAGAACATGCTTTAGGGGACTATTCCACGTGAAAATCCACCTTGTTGCTACAAAATAACATTAATAAGATACCAAAATGATCGTTGCGGATTAATCATATTTTAGAACACCTAAAGACTCTGCATTACCTTTGCCATATCGGATTTATACTTTCGTAAGAGTAAAGTTGAAAACTCTAAAAATGCCTCGCTTTGAACAAGTATTTTAAAACAAAGATCGAATTAGTTAGTTCATCTTAAATAGTTATTTATGTAACAAGTACGTAATTTAACAGTTTGCTGCACTTGCTATAAATATTGTAATAGTTTTTCGAATGCAGTAGGGACTTTGGCGCACGAGTTGCATTAATTTTTTCTACGTCTGCCAAACATTAATTACTAGCCTATATACGTTTCATATTTATGAGTATGATACGTGATGTGGTGGTTAGGCTATGTTTGGTTAATTTATCATGTAACCTTTTTATTTTAGCTAAGATAACTTAACCTAACCAAATTAACCTACCCATTTATCGCTGTCAACGGTAACGCTTCGTAAACTAGTTTGTTGGTTATTTTATGGTTTGTTGGCGTGTCCTATAATCCAGCTACTTGGAGGTCACGAATTGTGGATACAGTAATTATAAGTGATGGTCGGTGAATGTGATAATCTTTGGTGTGGATTAACGTCCGCATGATTGAATGCTACATTAATCCGCCAAGACTATCCTCGTAATTAGACCAGTTTGTTATTTAGAGGCAAAAGTGGCTCGGATTCCACGTTAAACTGTAGGTGCTCTTAGATTGGCTGTTAGGTTATTAATTAACAGCCCTGTCTAAGGAATGTGTCAGCCTTACTCAATAACAAGACTGTTACACTCATTTCTCATTCATACTTGGCAGATACTTACAGTATCTGGGTTAGTAACCATTTCAAAAGGTAATCTAAATCTAATATATATCCAGTGTTGCAAATTTATTTCAGCTTAAAACATTTTAAGTGCATACTGTTTTATTAATATTTTGTGTTCTGAAGTTGAATCATTTGAGTTCGAAAAGTAAATTAAGAGTGTGAAAAGTAAAATGAATACGGAAATAGCCTGTTTACCCCCCCCCCCCCCCCCCCCCTTTTTATTTTTTTTTTTTTTTTTTTTATTCTATTTTTTTTTTTTTTTTTTTTTTTTTTTTTTTTGTTTTTTATTTTTTTTTTTTTTTTTTTTTTTTTTTTTCCGTCGTTATATCGTATCTCGCACCTAGATACGAAAACTACTATTATCAGCGATCTATCCAATTAAATTTTAATATATTTTTTTAGCATGTCGATAATAATTTCTCAGAGCTAATCTTTGGATATCGTTCATCATGCTTCCATCGAGTAAATGAGACAGTTGAAGTAAAAATGAATCAGTAAAATTGCCAGACATTAACATGCACTTTTGAAATGACACCAAATACAAGATTTTCCGGTTCAAAAAACTTTGTCATGATTTTTTAAATTTAAAAATGTGAAGTGGTGAAAAAAGGCGCAGGTACTGAATCTAAATCTAGAAGATGTTAAATCCCCGGAAAAATCTTGCAAAAAGACTTCGGCGCTGGAGCGTATTCAGACGTTATTTTTCGACGCAGGTGAGAACAAAACAACGACGAAAGAAATACCCCCGTCTCAGCGGACCTGCGTACTCAGCTAATTTCCAAAAAGCAATAATATAATAATAATAATTTATGATAAGTTTTATCCATATCTGTCGATGGAATTATTTGTCTATTCTCCAAAAGATTAAAACACGGGAAAAGGTATGCAGGTTTCCTAAGGATGAAGTAGGCATTTCTACCATAAACAATTTTTATTTTGACCCTTTATACCAAGTTTCATCAAAATCTGTCCATAAATAAAGGAGTTTACCTATTCCCTATATGATTAACATTGGAAAAGAGTATGCAGGTTAGCTGCGACGATAAACACATCAACTATGATTTTTAAGCATAAATGGATCAATCAAGTTTCATCCAAAAATATGCATTGATAAGTGAAACATTAATTTTTCCTTATCCTCTATAATTAACATTGGAGTCCCAAAATACAACTAAGTGTGTTTAGATATTTTTGTAAACGTTAGGGATAGAGTAAAACTTAATGGAACTTATTTGTGTAGTTTTTTCAGCTAATTGTAATAGTATAAGATAAAACTAAAAAGAATAAATTACCTATGAAAAACGCAAAAAACCCATTTTCGAGTACAAAATACCCCCCAAACTACCCGTTCCCAATTACCGATATGTCTGGATTACGAACTCGTCCGAGCAAATGTAGGAATACACGTCTCTGCCAAATTTTTTTCTCGATCGGATCGTTTTTTACAAGAGTTATCGTGTTCACAGACACACACACACGTATATACATATATATTTTATCGACTATTTTTTTGGCCTCTGGGCACCCAAAGAAGGAAAAGACATAGTCCTGGGCTTAAGTCTTGCCATGAGACCTACGGTAATAGCTTCTTCCCTATGGGAAATTCCTTAAAAGATGAAATGCCTCGCTAAGTTTACATTTTATTTTTATATTAATAAAAATGCAATGGAATTTTAAAGTTAACAAAACTTCAGAGTTGTACAACTCACTTAATATACCTATTATCAAAAATATACAAAACAAATCCGGCGTAGTATTTAATGGGCTTTGGAATGATGTCTGATTTGCTATTGAAGGTCTTCTAATAAAGTTGCACTATGCTCCCGCGTAAAGGCATTCGCGCGCTGATAGCCAGGGCGTCTAGCGCCGCCGCTAGTCGCAGCAATGCTCAGTAACCGGGATTTGCTTGAGCTGTATGCTAGAGGATCACGTTTCAGTGAACAATTTTTGAGTTAGGTTTACAAACTAAAATAAAAACCATAATTTCGTCAATTACAACACACTATTTTAAAATGTTTTGTCTACAGTAAAGTACCCGAATGTAACAAAAACATGACTTAAACGTCCTATATTCTATTAAATCCGTTTCACTGCGCATTGGCAGTGTAATTTATGCGTTATAAAACAGGATTCTTTTATACGTGTTTCGTCAGCGAGACTGTGGTAGATCCATATTGGCTTTCTAATATTAAACAATGAAATTTTGATTTTGAGATTTTAAACATTATGTATGGGTTTTGAAAAGATCTATGAAAGTTTCACAATCGCTTTTAAATGAGTAAACCTTTAAATTGGTGATGACTGGACTGTTCTTAAAAAAATTAAGATCCTTAACCAAACATGCCAAACTGGCCGCAACATGGGATTGTACAGAAAGAAAGATGAAAAAGACAACAATTGTCCTTCACGTTGGATGTTTACCATGTCATTAGAGTAATAGTATTGAAAGGTAAAAGTCTGATGAAACATTTGAGATTTGAAGAAGTATATTGTACTGTCTATGAAAGTTTTCGATGGGATATAACTGACTTAGCCTATGTATGCAGGTTTTTGATGGCATTTAAGTGAGTAAGCCTTTCAATCGGCGATGATTCTTCTCCTAAAGTTTGACGACCCCCGAACAAACACGCCATACTCGCCGCCCATGGGACTGTACAGAAATAGCAACAAGAAGAAGACTCTAATTTGTGGTCACGTTGGATGTTTACCTGGCCCAGGGTGCATCTACATATCTATGGACCAGGTGGCGGTGGTCGTATTGTTAATTATCATCGATCGACCAGTCACTGCTCGTAGAAACTACGAGTGTTTGATCAGGCTTGCCTAAACACTCGGTCATCACGTTCTGGCTCGAGACGTCTTCTGTCCAAAATAGAGGGTTGGATGATCCGATGGTAAACGACCTCTTGGTGAATGCGGTGTTGAGACAGAACGGCGAGATTGCGCCCAGCAGCACAACGGTAACTCGTGAAACGTTTTTGTACGTTGACCGTTTGTAAGAAAAAGGTGTATTCACTTCCCATTAGGAAATAGCTGAGGTCTTGGACATGTCTAAATGATTTCAGTTCCTCTGAACAGCTGTCCCTATAACCCTATGACGTCACGCGGATGGCTCGTGACATATCAATGTAATTATCCTTGTAATTATGAGGATGCCTTGATTAATGAATTAGTGGTCAAGATAAACTATCAGCTGGTTTTGACCAAGGTAACTAGAAAGAAAGAGAGGTAAGTGTGATATAAACAAAATCGATGACGTCGCCGGTATATATATGTTTATGTTTACACTTATAGGACAGAAATGTCATATTTTATGATATATGATCCTAAACTCTTTGGTAAACACGTTTACAATTAGTTGTATTTTTAACGGGCGATATCTAGTATAATTTACTTGATAGAATTTTATACTTTTGGTCAGGGTAAGACTGGCCTAGAAAACCTATCAATATTAAAAGTGTTCTAGAATTTTGCAAAACAGAGGATCTATGTACACATGTATGTAATAACATTTTATTGATGCTTCTTAATTAGAAGCATCAATAAAATGATATTTTTGGAAACACATTGTCTTGTCCATCACTTTACACGAGACGGTTGCCTAACGTCGAAATTGGTAGTTACCGGATGTCGCAGTGGCAGCTTAGGTCGTTGAGCAAGGTAAGTGATGGTAGATATATTACGTAGATATTTACTTTGTGAAATAACTGACGAATAACTTACAGTAGATCCAGTGCTTATCAAATATAGTACGCGCATAAAAAAGTTCACGAAATTTGACGTACGTGTGCCTGATTCGATTCTAAATAAAGGCAGATACTAGTTTCTTCAATTCCCAATGTAAGTTCACCTCAATTACAAGATGTAATGAACTTGTTTGACATATTATATTAACATATTGTATTACTATAAGAACATGTTACGCGCGATGGCCGGGGATGCTATATTCCCTGGAGTGAGTTAACGTCCATACTAGTGAATCCACTCGCAACAGGCATAAGGCTATCCTCACAATTAGACCAGTTCGTAATTCCGAGGAAAAATTACATTTAATTGTAGGTCCCTTAGATATCATTGGCTGTTGGGCGTTGGACAATTAATTAATCAACTGTCTGAGGAACGTGTCTGCTTTATTCAGTAACAAGACTACAAGATCGCACCATAATCATCCAACACTAATCTCTCATTCATAACTTGGCTTGAAATACGTACCTGCGTAGATTGTCAGTCCAGAATGTAATGTGATATTTATAGAGGATACACGTCGTAAGTTTACTTTTAGTAAATCCTTACTTTTCCAACAGAGAGGGATGGCTCGCATACGCAAGGTCCATTCACGTGCAAATCCATCCTGATATAAATTATCGGACAACTCGAAATTGTAATCAAGGCGCATGCAAATTCTGCCGATAGTCGGATATTTACGAGGAAGACCTGCACAGGATAAATCTCACATCATTCGAGTGGTGAAGAATCGAGTTGCTTAATCCGCTTTTGGCATGAGGAGTGCATAACATTATATATTAGGCTCAGTTGGGGATTATTGGACTACACCGGTTCAGATCGTTTTCTGATGACTTTATTTTTTCAGTACAATTTATAAAACGGTGGTTCGGATTACAAGTGTGTGAGTATGAAGTGATATGCCAATTTTTTACTGAGGAATTGGAACAGTATGTAATTTATACTGTTGTAATGTAATTGTTTTTATTTTTTGTTTGGGAGTTATCGTTATCCAACAAATATTCCGACTCCAAGGATATAACCAGAATAACCAAAGCCTTATTTTATTCTCTACCCACAAGAACTAAAGTATGTCCAATTCAAACAATCCTTGTGACATTTTTCCATCACAAAGGTTTGTATTCAGTGTCATTTGAGTGTGATTTGATCGTGGTTGAATGTCTTTATAAGAAACATATTCTGATTTTGCATGAATCCGATTTGTCTCATTTTTAAAATTCGTGTTTGAAGTGAGACATGTTCCAGAGTTGTATCATCGTTCTTTCGCGTGTAAAATCCAATATGGTGGAGGAACGGTAGTCTGCAGTGCCTCTACCAATTAGTATTTTAGTCCTTTAAGAATTATATTATTGTTATTATAAAAAATATAGTTTATCTTCGGATAAAATTGAGTGGTTATTATATTTTTCCGGGAAATAAAATTTAAAAAAGTAATATCTAAGCTAATTTTACTTTAATTTGACAACTAAACTATCTTTTTGTTCGTGTAGGCCTAACCAATACTGCTGTCACAAAACAAACATACTACAGTATCTAATTTCTTCTTTCTTGGACGTTTTCACACTAAAGTAACCTCAGTGGGCGCTTCCAATGAACTATACCTGTTTCTCTCCTTATGATTACCTCTGTCTATGTTCAAGCACATCTTGTTATGCCAGATGTTCAGAACCTTAGAGAAACTTAAAGAAACCATCGTGAAACCCTAAAGATGGCAGAGGGAGATCCTTATTTTGACAAGTATTATTTCCCGAAATCTCGCAAATTATTATACGATTTCGGTCTGTGTCAGGAGCAGAGCCTAACCTAACCTAACCCAAGTATCAGCTTGGTCGGGCAGGGCAGGCCGCCCATTTCTTATCACCTGATCGGAGGTTCGCGCAGGCCAGTTTATCATCGGTGACTCTAAGTGGCCTATTACCACTATCTAGTGTCTAGTTGTCGCCTCGCGCGTGTGACGGCATCCACCGCCAGAACGCGTTCCTCGCAGACACCTGCGCGCGCTTTTTCCCCTCCTTTATTGTTATTGCGTCCCACTTATCACATTGCCAGCCACTTATTCATATTTTCAATCCATACCGGCTTGATAATTTCTCGGAATGGCCGTCGGCTGATGAGCGCTGTGTGTTTTCTCGGGCAGATTAAGATTACTTTCCCTTAACGGACGGCGCGCGCGTTTTTGCGTTTTTACCCGCGAAGTCCGGTGCGCCAAGACGGTTGTGGCGGTGTTAATTGTTTTTAGGGGAATTCCCGCGGAAGCGGTTGTACGTGGAAGCGTATGGGAAGAGAGCCGAGCCATTTTTGTCGCAGAAAGTTACACTAAACCTTTACACTGTCGAAGAACCCACGAAATGATAGTCTGAGTTAAATATATTTTTAACTTGTTTGTCTCAAGGAATTAATGACACTGTTTCCTCGATTAATAATTTTCTTTATTAACAATTTTCCAGCGAACTCTTAGTTCTAACTAAAGTAACTAAAGTCATTTACAGGAGGCTCGTTTTGAAATATTCTATTTACCTATACTGACTTATATTGTTTCTATTTAAAACGTATATTTAAATCGATGCATGTCGTGAATAGATTAAAGACATATGGTGTATATAAGTTAAAATGCAATATCGACAAAGCTATTTTATTGGTTTAGTGACTACTATTTACGAGTAGACGCGACCTACACCATAAATTTCGGAATGGCTTATTCCAAGTAGACCACCAGCCCTTTGGTCTACAAAAGAAGTATGTTTTGGCAGGGAACAAAATTGGCCTACTTTAATATAATGTAGAGAGTGAAATTTTACAGCATATTACTTGAATGAAACATGCACTTTCGATAGTACTGTTGTTATCTGAGATACATTTCAGGCCTTCCGTCCCACTCAATATATAGTGATGAATCCATTGATTAAAATGGTCACAAGTATAATCATGTATTTTTGACATCGATATGTCTTAGCTCTTGGGGGCGTTGGTGATTTTTATAATGGAAAATATGTAACAGGTTTCCATATAAACAACCAAAGCTATTTTATTGAATTTTTAATATAAAAGAATAAGAACAGCTGTTTAGATTAACTGAAAACATTCCCTTTAGACATATCCACGATCTAACCTATTTCCCAACAGGTGGGAAGTAAATACAAACATTTATTCTGATTGAAAAGGTTTAGTCCTGACTGTTAACCTGTTTTAAATAAACAACTTATTCCCCGTTTGATTTTGGTTTATTGTATTTCAGAATAACTTGGAACAAAATGTTAATGGTTAGTTACGTCAGGTCCGCCTCGTGATTCTTGACTTGCGCGAGTCACACACAAACATGCACATTGTGGCATGCTCATGTCAATGTGTTTATCGTGTAAAAGAAGGCCTTCTTTAATACGTTAATTTAAATTTAGTGAGCTGAATGTTATAAAGTGTGTTTTTATAAAATTTGATGTGACCACACTAGGCGATTCTAGTTTTTGTTCAGCCCGAGTTGACGGTTTATCATCGAAACGGGTAGTCAATATATGTTGACGACAAGGGTCACGATGCGGACCTAAGGTAACATACGATTTGTATTTCAATTCTCATTCTTATACTTATAGAGAAAACTTGGTTTTGAGTGAGTCATATGCCCAGTAGATAAAAATTAACCTAATAGTTTTTTCACAACCACAACTACTAAAATAATTTTATTTCAAATTTAAAAGTTTTATTCAATGAAGAATATAAGGGAGGACTAGTGTTTGAAACGGCTACTGCACGCACGTATTATAAGAGGATAGGAATCTATTGTTATTATCTTTGAGTTTTTTATTTTTATATCGAGAACACCTGAAGGAATACGTCACCCGCGATATCCACGATTACAACCTCTAAGCTACTCTAAGCACTGTAGACTATCGACGAGTATTTTAAAAACGCCAGATATTTTCCATCGCCCAGTCCCTATGTCCCATCGTAAGGGTGGGGAGTGACAGCATATATAATGTATGCATATTGGACAAGAAAAGGAATAATGGAACGTGAGTGGTGGGGCGGGCGGGGGGAAATTCTGGGGGCGAACTTCGTGGGGGGGGTGATTGGATCCCTCGGCGCTCGGAAAAACTGAGCCCGGGAAATATGAAAATGAGTTCTTTGTGTCGCGAAGGGCAGGTACTTTTATGAATTTCTTCATCAAAACATTTCTGTGTCTACGTCTCAAAGTGAGTTTACATCGGAATTAAAGAGGAGAAAATTATTTAGTTCGATCCGATACGCGTGGGAAAGAAGGATAAAATTCGATTAGATTTTGTTATCTTCTAAAAATTTTATCCAAGTTTGTATAAGAAAAATGAGTGTATATGTTTTTCTTTTTTGTTGTCTTCGAAGTATAAGTACAGCCATATAACTTTGCTTCTCTATTTTTATATTATTTTTACTCTGAAATCTTTGAAATTTTACTTTTCTAAAACCATTAATCGCTTGGTCGAATTAATGATTTAATGTAATTTATATAGTGTAATCTTTCATGTTTCGTACATAGCAAAGTTGTATATTCTTTCCCAATTCGTCTTGGTTATTAATCATTTTAAATTTTGTTCTATTTATTTTTTAACTTACTAGAGTGATATCTTATTTTTTCAAATTTTATTAGTCCAGTACTCGTACTTTCACCCCCCCCTTCATAATAATTAAATATTATTGAAAACAGTGTCAACACAAATAGTCTGAAATAAAAGACAAATCAATAAAGAGTAGGAAGGTTGATTTGGACGTGACATCTGGATGGTCAGTCGTAATGTGAACGTTTATGATGGAGGAGTGCCTTCACAGCGGAAAATGCTATGTGCAGTGTACACCCCCGGGGACCTTACGGTGGAGAGGTGCAACGCTACACCTCCTGGCCGTCCTGACCGTATGTTAGACGATGGGGGTTTAGGAGACCCCAGAAAACCCGGCTGGACACGTCCTCCTACGTAATACTGTACAGCTACCAGTAAGAAAGGATTCATGAGGATAAGAAATGTAGGATGTGGACAGCTTACCTAATTCCGAGAGGTGTAAAAGGAACCTCCAAATCTGTCCATATCCGAGCTCGAGCCATAGAACACCTACTCGAATGAACAACTCCTAGTCCCCAAGACAAGTGTATTACCCAGGAAGCCCTCAACTTTTAATTTGAGGGTACACGCTCTAGGAGCACGTCAATAAAGCACCCCCGATGTATGGTGAGGAAATAGAAATACTGATCAGACTGGATGTTCAAGCTCTGCCGGAAGTCAATCAAGCACCCAGGAGTTACAAGGCGATAGGAAATCTTGTCACACTGGAAAGCCAAAGGACGTAACTGTAACATGACAGATTCTTTTTATTTAGCTAATTTCGATCTCTTATTG
Source organism: Nephotettix cincticeps (assembly GCA_023375725.1). NCBI lineage: Eukaryota > Metazoa > Arthropoda > Insecta > Hemiptera > Cicadellidae > Nephotettix > Nephotettix cincticeps. The sequence goes on from CM041785.1 coordinate 45,878,305, forward strand.
TGATACGAGCAATAAAATCTACTATTAAAAAAACATAGTTTTAACGTTTATTTGTTGATTGTATTATAAATATGCTTTGGCATAATTTTGTTTTATAGTAATTTCATCAACATCTGTCCATAAATGAAGGAATTTGCCTATTCTCCATCTGATAAACGACGGGGGTATTTTTCTTTCTCTTTACAAAAATGCTATATATTTTTCGCAATAAATTAAAAATCAATCACAGAGAAAAAAATTATTAAGATAATAAACAAAGAAGTAGTTTCTTTAAGATTACGAAAAACACTGTTTGGAATTTCTTAAGTTGTAACAACTGTGAGACGTTTTAAACCTCTTGAGAGTCCTTGATATTATCCTTTAACGTTCCAGGAATATTGTTATTGAAGACGTCTCTTGTTTAGTAAACTGGTATTTATATTTTTGTTTGGCAAATGGGAGCGTTTTCTCCTCACTTGCAAGTCTTATCAATTTGACTTTAAATTTAATGTTTAATTTAGTCTGGTACGCTGATACAAAATAAATTACGGTAGTTTTATTTTTGTTGTAAATAAAGGAATTATAATTGGAACTTAAGCGATTCTGTTTAGGTTCAGTTAAGTTTTTACTATCATGAACTAATAAAATGCAAGCCAAAATCAATACAAACCTTAATGAATGTGTTAAAAAGTGTATTTGGTATTTTATAAGTGAATTGTATTTTTAACATTTTGATCGCTACCGTCGGCCTTCAGATGGATTTAATTATTAATAGCCCTGTTTCAAGTGGCATCTGGGTCTGGTATTGAAATCAAGCACCCAGGAGTTACAAGGCGATAGGAAATCTTGTCACACTGGAAAGCCAAAGGACGTAACTGTAACATGACAGATTCTTTTTATTTAGCTAATTTCGATCTCTTATTGTGATACGAGCAATAAAATCTACTATTAAAAAAACATAGTTTTAACGTTTATTTGTTGATTGTATTATAAATATGCTTTGGCATAATTTTGTTTTATAGTTTTTAGTGAACAAATTTTAGTTACAGGGTGAATAATTTGAAATTTGGCGTTTTTCATCCAAGAGGTGTGGGAAAACCACTAATGCTATTGAGCTGACATTTTGGGAACGTGAAAGAATAACAAACATTTTTCACGTAACCTATGTAAAATTTTTTAAATAAGGAAAAAATTTGAAAAAAATACGTCAGAAAATGATTTTAAAGCCACATTTTTGATCCGATAATCTTTTAAAATATGTCATTTGTAGATCTATAAAAAATCTAAAATGTACAAAATACCCCGGTCGCAGCAGACCTGCGTACTCAGCGAATTTCAAATCTATAGTATAATAAAAATGATATATGACGTTTTACTAACATCTGCCGATAAATATGAGAATTATTTGTATATTCTCCATAAGATTAATATGGGAAAGAGTATGCAGGTTTGATGCTGCGAGGAACACTGAAAGTTGGCATTTCTACCATGAACAATTTTTATTTGACCGTTTATGGTAATTTCATCAACATCTGTCCATAAATGAAGGAATTTGCCTATTCTCCATCTGATAAACGACGGGGGTATTTTTCTTTCTCTTTACAAAAATGCTATATATTTTTCGCAATAAATTAAAAATCAATCACAGAGAAAAAATTTATTAAGATAATAAACAAAGAAGTAGTTTCTTTAAGATTACGAAAAACACTGTTTGGAATTTCTTAAGTTGTAACAACTGTGAGACGTTTTAAACCTCTTGAGAGTCCTTGATATTATCCTTTAACGTTCCAGGAATATTGTTATTGAAGACGTCTCTTGTTTAGTAAACTGGTATTTATATTTTTGTTTGGCAAATGGGAGCGTTTTCTCCTCACTTGCAAGTCTTATCAATTTGACTTTAAATTTAATTTTTAATTTAGTCTGGTACGCTGATCCAAAATAAATTAGTTTTATTTTTGTTGTAAATAAAAGAATTAAAATTGGAACTTAATCAATTCTGTTTAGGTTCAGTTAAGTTTTTTCTATCATGAACTAATAAAATGCAAGCCAAAATCAATACAAACCTTAATGCATGTGTTAAAAAGTGTATTTGGTATTTTATAAGTGAATTGTATTTTTAACATTTTGATCGCTACCGTCGGCCTTCAGATGGATTTAATTATTAATAGCCCTGTTTCAAGTGGCATCTGGGTCTGGTATTGAACCGGCGACACAGCTATTAAATGTTTACCATTATTAACTTTAAAATATACATTGTATGACTAAAATAAAAAAGATAATGTGAGTTCAACATTTACCAACTAACAGTTTCGTCATTTATGTTACGTTGTAAAAATAGGATGTCTTGCTAGCTAGCCTAGTAGATGTAGTATCATGGATTTCAGTACAGTAGGTCACGGGTTCAAATCCCGAGATACTTATTTGGATTTTTACTATTTTTTTTTAACTTTGTGTAAAACTACTGCTTGGCTCAGTAAACATTCCTTGGCGTTTTATACCTCATAAAAGTAACCTATGAAGTTCTTCGTTATTGTTTACAACAAGCTCGACTAAGGAATTTCAGCTTTTGAAAGATAGTTACATTTATTTACCTAGGTTAATCAAACCCATTTGATACTACTAACCAACAATCCCGTACTTTAAACAAAATATTAGACAAAAAATATATGTGTTAATGGCGTACTATTTATATCGGGAGGAAAATTGAACAAGATATATTGGTCCTATACAGTTTCTAAGAACTTCCTAAATTCCAAAACCTCTGGGAAAACTATTCTTGGTGCCGAGATTTAAAAAAATGTGTACGTAGCCATCTGTATAACCGATGTTCATTGTAATCCGAAGTACAATATTTCGTTTAATAAGGATATAAAAATACTTATGCTTTTACAAAGTTATAATAATTAAAATTGAATTCGAAATAAAAATCATATTTGCAAAATAGTTGCTGTATTTTGCAATTTATTTTCAGCATAGTTCGTTCGTATTAGCCAGCCATTTGTATTATAAAGTAATTATGTGCACAATCTTATCGTACCCAGAAAGCGCACCATAAGTGGTTGGGTCTACAACATATTATGAGTGGAGTGCTAACCCGGAACAAAAGCTACTCTATTGATTCGTAGCCAGGAAGTGCTGTTAGAACCCAAATTCTGTCCGACTCGGGTGATTGCAGCCCCAACCCCCGGATCCAAAAGCGTCTCTTTTATGTAAACCGCACAGGAAACTCATTCCCACATTTTCTCTGTGTCTCAATTTCTCTCCCTGTCCAATCAGCCTCCGATACTCCTCCCTCTCTTTCCTTCTCATATGTGAATTAAACGGGGTTGTGAGGTTTTCCGATGTTTTCCTATTTCGCGCTGATAATGGAAATACTTTTCCAAAGAGGTGTTTGGTTGATTTTCAAAAATAGCGTTTTTTATCGACGCCATAGGGAATCGCTTTTGGTAAAGCGGTCCATATCCAAATATGTGGCGGGATTTGAACCCGTGACCGCTTCACCGAACCCCAAGACGCTAACCACAAGACGATATCTGACATCCAACCCCCTCCACACCCTTATATTACTCAAGGTCTCTATAGCCAAGAAAGGTAAGCATTACAGTAAGGAAACAAAATTGATGAATGAAATTTAATTGAAATACAGTTACATATATATATATATATATCATAAGCATATTTATGTGTCACCACGATAATGGCTGAAATTATTCACTGATTATTATAAAACTCGGTGGAGGTGTTTCTGTACTATCTTGGACAAGTTTGTTTAGTAATACAATCGGACTATATTAACTACAATTAGGGGTTGTATCCCATATACCGTAGTTGAGTTTTATCAATGCATAAAACCCCAAATTTAATGTTTCTTTTGACAGCAAACCTACGTACTCATTGACCATGTAATTGTTATGGAGAATAAAGAAATTGGTTTAGTTCGAATCTGATAAAATTTTGTCTGTGTTTTATTTAGTTATTTGTTAATACCCTTAATATAATATTACCATGTAACACTTATTGCAGCAAACCTGCATAATTAGTACTGCTCGATTACTATAACGAAAAGAAAGTAAGTTCTATGAAATTCTCACTACTCACGCTAGCGTGCTACGTGAGATCTATTTCAATGATAATACCGACATCGTAGTAATACGTTCAATCCTTTCCGTAACTGATTACAAAACTACTTTCCCTTTTGCAACTGATTTTCGCGTGGTACTTAACTATACAGTTATTCGTAATAGTACTTGACAAAAATGAAATTAATCCTTAGCATCTTCAATGATAAATCCTGAAAAAAACTTATCCTGTCCTGTTCATATTTAAATCAATCAGTGAAATTTTTACTTTAGATATACATGTTTTTAATTTCATAATGGTCCTGACTCCGAAACCGGCGCCGCGACGCATACGCAGTATTGAATCTTGGCCTAGTAAATTATATGTAGTGTCCGTGTCGTGTATCTCTGTGAACATGACGACCTCACCTTCGAGTGATATATTCGACTTTATGCACACCTGATGATGTGCCTACCAGGCACGAAACGGCCGTCGTGAATTCCGAACGAAAACAGGATCATTTGGGCAGGTACTTAAACCATTAATTATTACGTTTTCAAATAAGATTACAATCTGTTTGACATTGAAAATGTTCGTTTGGGATTTAGCGTGTTCAGCACAGTTATTTTTAGATATAAAAGGTTAAATTACCTTTATATAAACTATCTATTAGCCCCACCGGTTGTTGAGGTTGTTATTGGCGAGTCTTCGACGAGTCGCCGGGGGCTTGGCTTTGACGTCTCCAGCCCGCAGCGACCGCCTTCTTTGACAACCTCAAGGAATCCTTTGAAACCGTGAATAATATCGAGAACATTCTCCTGCCTCTGTCAAACGAACTGACACTGTTTTAGACGCAAGAATCTACATTTTATGCACGGATACAACTAAAAATCAAAATCAAATACTAGTACGATGTCCTATATTCCAGCTACTTGGAGGTCACGAATTGTGGATAGTTATGAGCGACGGTCGGTGGATGGTGGATGTGATATTCTCTGGTGTGGAACAAAGTCCGTACTATTGACGTCCTTTCGTCAAGACCATCCTCGTAATTAGAACAGTAAGAAATCGTGGTTCGGATCCCACGTGAAACTGTAGGTTCCTTTGATAGCATTGGCTGTTGGTTTATTAATTAACAGTACTGTCAAAGAAACATGTCAGGCTTAGTCAGTAACAAGACAAGATCACTTGCAAGATTATGCCACAAAAATCTAACTCGTATTGTGCGTGTTGAGCATAATCTGTTATAAAGAATTAAAATTGCCCGTTTCAATAATAAAACTTATTAAATAAATGTTAAACCAGGGTAACCCCTTAGTATTAGTAATCTAATGCTTTCTTTGGAGTCCAGCAGTTAGTTGGTTGTATGAGTCAATGTTCAGAAATACTTCATACTATGGCTACATTTTTACCTGAAAGCAAAATAAGTTAAAGTACCTAGTGACCGAGCTGTGCTCGGATAGAATAAGATAATTATGTATTATACAAGTTAATTAGCAAAATTAAAACAAATTTATTATTACTGAATGAAAACATTTATGTGGTTAATATAAAACCGATTTCATACACCTTGATTAATATAGCATAAACACTGAACAAAAATATACCCCCAGAGCTTAGATATATCCATGTCAATAAAAACATATAAAAAATAATAAAAAAATTAAATATTTTTAAATATTTGTGATCTTAATTCAAATTTACGCTTTAAATATTTTTCCCTGATATTGGAGCAATAAATCGCTCAGTAACGTGTATGAGGTAAGTACAGTAATACCAACAATTTTTAGAACTGAGACTGCAAAGTAACTTAATATTATTTTTATTAAAAGCAGTTCTGGAGGTCTATAATAATGAGTCAATTTAATTGGCTGGATATCTTGCTCGCCCCTAATTCGAAAGCCGCTGGTTCGATTCCGGACACAGTCGCCCTAACAACAGGTGGACGTTAGTTAGTAACATGCTCAGGGTTTGGATCATTGCCTATCAAAACATTAAAAATGCCAGTGGCTTCCAGTGGGAAATACAAAAAATAGCTATTTGTGTAACAAGAGCGCAAAGGATGTCACATTGCTCGAGAGGTTCATATGGCAGCCAAGTGCTGCCAGAACATCGGGGGCGGCTATGACAGTTTGCGCTTGTATTACACACAAAGAATTTCCCCGCAACAATGAAGTAATTGAGGTTATGTTTGAATCTCCCACTAGGATAAGTGTAAACATAACTTTTAGGTTTCCGGTAACCTCAGTTTAATTGCACAAAACCGGAAGTTAGTGTTGTAGGAACACCGTCTATCAGCTGACTGAGCGCTTAGCGCCCGCTATTGGTTAGTTTCATATAGATTTGGAGCTTTGCGCGCATGATTGGCCGGTTACTTTGCCGCATTAGGGTGGTATTGAGATCATGTCCACCCTAGTGCGGTAATGTACTGCTTATACGTTCTGCCAACAGTGCGAAATGTGCCTGTTATCGTGCATTAATTAAATAAACATTTAAAGTTAGTCTAAATATCATTTAAAATTTATTATTTTAAAAATGATCATGCAATTTCTTAAACTAGCAACGAGAGAATAACTTTAATTGTTACAAATCTTTTGGGGCATTAAACCCCCCCACCCAGGTAATTGAGTGGGTTTGTCGGATGATGTAACTTTACACTGCATACCAGGTTTCATGAAAAACAGTTGAGAAATTGGAAGAAATTGATTTTTATTATTCTTCATAAGAATAGCTTTGGGGGCTCAATTTGAATTTCAATCAATTTCGTTATAGCAGATTTGGATAAATCTGTATTTTTAAGTACTTTATGGGATAGCCAATGTGCACCCATGTAGGCCTTCTAAATATCATAAAAATCGGACGATCGGTGTGGCCTCGAGGTTTGTACCCAGACAGACAGACAGGCGCCAGTCAATAAACCACATTTTGGATTCAGGGAGCTTCAAAACGGATACACCTTCTCAAATTCGAAAATGTTTAACATCTAACTTTTTACAATCACGACTTTTAGAACCTCTCTTTACTGAAGTTTCTTTACCTAACTAATGAATCAGCTGATCTTTGTCATTACCAAAAACCGACATGCTATAAAAAATCCATTGCACTCATCACAGTCACCCTTCACTCATATTCTCCCAAACTAAAATGGCTCACGAATGACAATACGAATTGTTACCGAATTCCGATTACCCAAAACAATCGACACATCGAACTGATTCGTTCGATAGGTCGCCGTAGTGTGGCCGGGTGGTATATAGATTGGTGCTAACGATCACACGGACGGTGCTGAATAAAAGATGGCGACAGTCGATAGTCGATAGGGCTGTGTGTCCAACAATTAGTCCGCGCCAAATGTTCCAACGCCATCACGCCACCGCATCGACCCACAGCTGATTAATGCGCCTGAGTCTACACGTAATCGCCGTCATTTGTCACCTACTTTACATACTTTCTCCTGCCGTAGGCGCATTTGTGCTGACTGCACTCATAAGTGACTAAATACCGTCGCTATTTTACGGTGTGAGTGAGTCCCTAAATGACTTTCTGATTGGTTTATCCAATGCTATATACTACGATCAAGGTTTATATATACGAGCATATCTGCAGAAGGATTTCGAAAACGGTTCTACAAAGCTTCTTTAAATTTCGGAAATAACCCATTTCTGGGTTTAATATGTTTGTATTTACTTCCCTGTGGGAAATAGGTTAGATCATGGATACGTCTAAAGGTAATGTTTCCACTTAAACAGCTGTTCTTATTCTTTTAGATGAACAATTCTATACAATAGCTCTGGTGATTTCTATGGAAACCTGTTACATATTTTCCATCTTACAAATCGCCAACACCCCCTCCCTCTCAGAGCTAAGACATATCTATGTCAAAATAAGTTCTAGATAGGTCTAATGTCCAGTAAAATCTCGTGTTTATTGTAATATTAAGTTTAAAATATAAAAAATTAATATTGAACATAAGGAGATTCAAAGGTAAACAATACAAATCATGCAGTTTTCATAATATTGGTTATTCTTTTGGCTTTCCAAAATGAACCGATTCCCTTGCATGTTTAGTCCCTCCTTGTCTCTTTAAGGGTAATCTTTTACCTTTAGAACTTGGACACCCAGTCTGAATTCACTCTGGGATGGATTGGTGCCTGCTTCATGCTTGTCTGATTATCTGGCACGCGGACATGACACCAAGAGTCGGACGAGCTTGGAGTTGGAGTTTGGAGCCTCTTATTCACCAGGAGACACAGACTTTATTCTCTTGTCTTACGGCTTCTTATGAATTCCTTCTTTCTGGTAGTTGTACAATAGATCAACTATGGGCACAGTGCCTGGTCAGGTCATGGTCAAGGTATGGGTAAAGAGTAATCGTGATGTGTGTAATGTGTTTTGTGACACATCTAGCTTTGATACTGTCAAAAACCAGCTAATTCACTTGCTCGTATTATTAAATCGATATCCCAATTATATAGATGAATTCAGTAAAAAACGTCACAACATTTTGTCAAGATTTGTATTATTTAGATTTTTACTTGTTGGAGATATATCCTCATTATCTTTGTAACTGTACTGTGACAAATATATGATTTCATATCACATGTAAATAATTGTTCGTTTACTTTATTCTGGTTAAAAAAATTCCATTAAGATCAAACTATGTTTTAATTTTTTACTAATGAATATATCATTAGTCAGAAAGTATTATTCTTGCTCAGTAAAATCACTCCCAATATTACTATGGACATTTTCCATCACGATTTTAAGTAAAACAAAATTTCACGACGTTTCGGGATCTGTAATCTGATTCTGTCCTCAGGCGAGATAGTACCTAAAACATAACACGATTAGTACATAATCCGGACTAAGCCGATATCAAGCTGAAAACAAAAATTTAAAGCAGTTAAAAAACTCACAAAAAATACCATTTACTAACAGTTTAGCACGCGAGAAACAAAACACGTCCACTCGTCACAAAGACTCAAAGACAACTGAATATGAAACCAGGCGAAGTAAACAGATTTTTATATTTAAAAATAATCTAATGCCTCGCACAAGCCTTACTACGAGTACCATGAGAATTTTGTTTCGGATCTATATTAATACTATTTACAGGTACTGTACTTTGTTTTCTCTAACCTTAAGTTCTTTGTTAAGAAGTGGCAGTCGTAATGGTTGGATCTCAACTGAAGATTGACTTATTGGTTGGTCTGTTAGTTTTATGTACAAAGCTGCTAAAAAATATTTTAGTACTTCATAGAGTTAAATTTATTTCTAATGGAACTCTTCTATGTCCGAGGCATTTTGATTTTGACATTATGTTTTGGTTCATGTGAGTTTCGTATTGGTTTGAATTCGATGAAATGTGAAATTTGGGGAAGTTTCCCTGAATAATTTAATTTGGGAAAATTTTAATCATCTTTTTACACGTTCCTCAAAACAATAATATTGTAATATTCATGTTTTGGCCTTTGGTGATTCAGTTTACCTTACACAATTCAAGACCAAATAATTTCAAGTATACATTTTTGGAACACTATTTTGTTAAAAGAATAGTTATGTGCTTATTCGCCATACAAATCAAACAAGCATAATTTATGGTCTTTTACTCGAGTTTGTCCAACTGTGTTGTGTATTGATAGCAATGACAATTGTTGGCTTTATTGCCGAGATACTGAATGGGATCTCTTGTATTTTATGATTCTTTAAAGTAAGTAGTAAACTTGAAGAGTTGTTTTACTGTCCTGAGGAACCGTTCGCCTCGCCGATGTTTAAAATCTGCATACTTCAAGTGATGGAACTAATGATTTACACATATTGAAATGTTTTCAACCAGTATATCTAATCCCTCCACTACAGTATATGTGATTGACGATACAAGTGTCGAACTCTTAGTATTTAATTGTTAATCAATGTATAAATAATCTATTTTTAAAATAGTTTTTATTTATCCTCTTTAAAAAACCTGAAACACTCATCACCACAGGCCCAGAGCGTTTCCTGTGAATTAAAACCACGAACAGACTAGCCAGAGACGACCGCTCATGATCTGACACAAGTCGTCCGCCACTGGTTTAGATCCAGGACCATGCGGCTTACTGAACCAGCGGATTACCACTGAGAAAACTATTCGGATATTTGTATTTATTAAGCTTACTTTTACATTTTTCAGCCCCACCAATCCACCGATTTAAGCATAACTTGTCAGTGGGGTCCATTGTGTGGCCTATATAAAGTTTAAACTATTATATATAAAATTTCTGTTTACACTTATTTTCCCATTTAATGTCTGTAAAAAAATGCAATGTAGCTGACCACCAAAGCAAAACTTCAAAACAATATGTATTCATGCAAGTGCAAACATAACAAGCTAAAAACAATGAACAAACATTAACTGTAAACAACAAATAACAAAATGTAAAAACTAACAATGAATATAAAAATTCCACGATAAATTGAAAAAATAAACTGACGAATCAATTATTTTGGGGGATTATTTTTGGGATATTTTGTGCAGCTGCGTCCCTGTTTGTGATATAACTCAAACTGCAGCATATATACAGTATTTTGAAATGCAAAGGAATATTACTTTGTGAGCAATTACATTAACTAAACGCAAACTCTACTCTCTACAACAGCACAAGAAAACCCATTACTGGAAATATATATAAACCAAATAATTATGGAAAACATGTTTATAATTATTTCCCTGGTTTCTATGGAAACCTGTTATATATTTTCCATCTGACAAATCGATAGTTTTGAAATTTTAACATTGCTCTTACGGGAGATAAATTCAAAATGGCGGAAGTAGTGCTGACTTAAGAGCTCGGCCTACTACACACGCGACAGCCAAAAACAAGGTTTCGAATAACAATTAATAGATTTTAAGAAATGCGCAGTAAATAAGATTTGATAGAGAATAGAAAGTTTTACTGTTGATCGTACGTTGCGTTCTGATGTTTTAGACGCCTTATTGAAATACAGTACTCCCTTAGAATACTTCAATACCAAAACTTTGTTTTGTGAAAAGAATCTTATGTGCTCCAGATTGTATAAATTTCGAGCATATGAAGACATAAAAACCGAAAGGAAACAATCGAATCGTTGAATATTAAACGTGGGATGTAAATCACATCCGGGTGATTGGATTAGGTGATGTTGTGAGCCGCGGGCGCTTATAAATAGTTATGTGAGTAGTCGATTGACCGAACAATCGAATGAGATCACTATTCGATCATTCGACTATTCTCTGACGACACGTTTCCGTCAGTGGAAAATGTAAAAGTTTAATGTTTTAATAATACAAATGGCATAATAATGCTAAATCTCTGAGATCTGTTCTTGAATCAGCAAATCATTCATATTCAAGAAAATTAGTGAATAAAATAAGAAGCCTTATTATTTTACACTTCGTACAAGGAACGTGTGCAGTTAAGCCCCGCCCAAAATCATGGGTTGCTGGAATGAGCCAATCAACTAAACGATAATCACGCATTTTCTTGATTGATTATTTATATATGTCAATTTTGGAATGGGTTCCACTATTCACACTCACATATTTCATCAAGTATAGATACATTTTTGTCTTAAAACTTATCTGTATTTCGGAGGCCTTTACAAAAAAAGAAAGTTAATGAAAATCTTTGATATATTATTTTTTCAAGATAAATTTATAATTGCCTTCAGAAAAGTATTACAACTATTCATTATACAAGACTTGAGGCAAGGTCTAGTGACTAATATAAAAATCTACATTAAAAGATTATTTACGCCTAAATTGGTCTGAGCACAGGTTACATAATCATAGACTTAACCTACAAATACACAACAGAATTTAAAAATTAAAACTAAAGTTATAACATGTAATTTCAACCTATTACATCGGTATGAAAAATACGCCTTAAGAATATACAGACACCTAAGTAACGAAGTAAGGTTGAAAAAAGCCCAGTATGTTTATAGATAATTATAATAATAAAAACCAACTCCATAATCAACTTAAAAAACTATGTGGAAGGACCATTTGCCTGATTCAATTATTTAAGTAGGTCTATGTGCTATAGCTATTTGAACCCAATTTAGATATTTTTAGATAATGCAGCTATTTTTATAGTATACTAGCTGACCCGGCGAACTTCGTAACGCCTCACAGTAAACACATGTTAACTTTAAGACTGGCCATGTTCTGAAGTCGAATAGCAATACGGCTTCATTGTGAAAGGTTATATATTCTGGGTCGCTGCATAGTGAATAACAATACTGAAATGATAAAACATATTAATAACATTCCCATAAAACAAATAAATCTGAGTGGATTAATTCACAATTTTCAAATCCAATCCAAACCCAAACGAAACCTAACTGTAATACGGCTTTTATAGGAAAGATATACAACAGCTGATTATTATAATAAACGTAATATTATAAACATTGTAATTATCATATAAACACGTGACTTTAATCAGACAGAAAATAAAAATATAAATACATAATCCCCCAAAACCGTAAACTATTAACGTGGTGAATAAAGCTGTTCATTTTTTACAGTACACATTTACTTCATAGTTTAACATTAATGAATGATTCAGATGGCATTGGATAGTAAAGCATATTGCTAATGGAAAGTAAACCAATCAGCTACTAAAAGCTAAGAAATCAAATGTTTTCATTGTAGACATTTTGTAAACAAACTTACTCTCCATAAGGTTAACATTAGAAATTTAAAACGTCATAAAATGGAAATTTATGGGGTTTTCGAAAATATGTTTTTAAAACCTTCCCGGACACATGTAGAGCAACTTCCTAAAATTTCATGGCGATCGGATGAGTAGTTTGGCAACGCATAAAGGACATACATACATACAGACATACAGACAGACATACATTCAATTTTATATATAGAGATAACAGAATGTTACTTTCGATTACCGACCAAGTAACGACGGTAGAAAGTATTCGATAACGCACACGTAGTTGTTTGCCTTGGGCCGTAATAAATCTTTGAACATCTGTTCGGGCCAGTGATATGTAACTATCGATATAGTTTATATCGATAGTTTGGGCGAAGGTTAATTCGATTTTTGGCCCCGGGCGGTAACGCTCATTAACAGGTTCTCTGGAATCTGTTGTTGATTTGCATTCCTTCGTTTGAGATTGATTTGAGGAATTTTTAGTTGTGCCTCAGGTACGAGCTGGCCTGGAATGACGTCGAGCTTGGAGAAGCGTTAAAATAGCTTGGTTCTTCATTTATATATTTTTTGGTTTAAGAAATACGTTTATCTGGTTTTGTCTATAGCCATAATATTTTCAAATACAGTGCTATACTTGAAAAAATGGTTAAAAATTATTAGAGAAGTTAAAAAAATGAATAAAACTGGTAAAACATGGTTTGTTCTTGATCAAGTTTTATGACTTAAATGTCAAATTTTATTCATTAATTAATATTTTCTAATTTTCCCCCACATTATCGCCTTTGCATTTAAATTAAATCCATATTTTAATTATACTTCATACAGTTCTATATACATGAGAACGTACAAATACATGATTAATCGACTTGTACGCCGAAATTTAAAGCTGAGTGTGTTTATTTAATACTATCGCAGCTTGTATGAATAGTTAGGTGTTGTAATTTAGGCGAATCTGGCGTAGCTGGTAGCTGGTAGCGTAACACACTCCGAACCTGACTCAACGATTGGTCTGGTTCGTATGGAGAGTCTAGTGGGTTGACTCGTGTATCTGTAAAAGATACCTAGGAAGGTTGTTTACTACTTAGCCACTGGAGAACTTCTCGTCTAAATTGACAAGTCACAGGGAATGGAGTATCAGACGAAAGACTGAGGGCTCCTTCGACTTGAGTTTGAAGTTGTTGTAGAGGAAGAATACTCGCTTCACCCTCATGAATTGATACACTTCCAGATTTCATTTTTCCCACCCTGTAGAATTCCGCCCTTAATTTTGTTATACAATACACAAAAATCGTTGATATCACAAGCCGGCTGTGCCACGACTGTGCTTCATGGTAAGTCGGTTGCGTGATGGACTCCAAATCTGAGTGAACAATGGACAATGGTTTGGATCTCGCACTTTCCAATCAGTACCGTCAACCTAGTATTGTGCCTGCCTACCCCTGTCCTCACTTACACGTCACCCGAAAATATATGTAGTGATGTTATACTATAGGTCAAAGTATAAAGTAGGCAGCCGTAATATTTAAAAATAACAACAATTTACCATTAGTATTTGTAGACGGACGCATATACTAAATCGGAATATCCCATTTCAAAAATCTAGTTAGTAGTCGGAGCTACAGACGCAGCATTTGTCTACAGTAACCACCGTGGGCCAGTGATGAATGTTATACAAACAAAACAAAGCAATCCGTCGCTTAGCAGGTTAAAATAAACATAGGCTCCTGCCGGCATTAATTGTCGACCTTATTTATCATGTCCGAACCTGCTGTAAATTAGGCGTGCGCCGATAAACCCGTGTGTCATCCGACCAATGTATGCTAATGGAAACAGCGGGGCTCCCAAAACGGACCCTTGCGGAATGCCAAACATCTCCGCTGATGAAGGGCTTACCTTATAACTCGAGGTGCAGTTAGTCATTAGTGGCGGCATAACTTTACATAATAGATCCGGACGGGACAGTCTGTCGGTCGTTCGTCCTCGAATTTCATGAATATTTATATCGGTAGGTATGTTTAAGTGATTTTAAACTGGGGATGACGAACGTAGACTTATGACGTGTGCAGTGATGAGTTTGAACAGGTTCATTGTAGGGAGAATAGCAAGTTTTGTAAATATTTGAAAATACAATTTGAAACATTAAACACTATTGACTGCTTTGGATTTGTCATTTAAATTATTCTTAATAGTAATTTGTGTATTTTATAACCCCTATCGTCTTAAACTGTTCATCAATTTACAGCTAAAATTTAAGCGTTCTGTTTTCAACGCGAAATGTTAGTTTAGATCTTGTCCTATACTGGGTTACAGGGTCACTGGAAGTTACTGTACTAAATTTTTGTTTAAAAACATATAGTCAAGTTTGAAAAAGTTGGAATGCACTTGTAAGAAATAAACTTATTTAATCATCATCAACGTGTCTCAGAGATACACGTAGAAGTATTTTGTTGAAATAAACAAAATATTTCTTTTGGTCGGTTAAACAATTTATAATCTACAATACATTTTTATTTGATTTTATCTGCATCAGGATACCACGTTACTACAGTTAAAGTTGTACAAAGTTTATGAACTCGTGCCTAAATATGACAATTTTGATAGCTCCTGACTTCATTACTGTTTTACCAATTTTATAATAGAAAAATATTTCTGATTCTTATTTTTCAATTGATAAAATAAAAATGAAATTTTAAAAACTAATTTTTCGGCCAAACGCCCTTGATTAATCTTCATATTGGACAGAGATGCGAATTTCTTTAGAACTTCACCGTTTTCTGGTGTTTGCTCACATTTTGAAACATTGACGTAAAACAACCAGTAACAAACACACATTATTTACTATCGAAACGTTTTAATTCCGAAACTATACCTTGATTTTTGGAACCATTTTACGAAAAGTGCTTTTCAACTAAACATTACACCTTAAATTCACAGTAAATGCGTATTGTATCCAATAATAACTGTACAACACTTAGTTGTGTGATCGTACAAACAAACCACCGATAAATCAACGTTCGTCCAATGTCTTATAATTCCCTAGCCGTGTTAGCCGCCGCCGCACTGGCATCGTTGCTCAGGTGGTCGCGGCCGTGTGCGGCATTTTTTAATTCAACAGTTAATTTAATTAACCGAGGCGGACAAAAACGTTTGAGACGTGTCAGAGGGAGAGACGAGCGCGGCATGCGCAACTCGATCCGACAAAAACCGGGGCAACAGATCAGGGGCCGGGCGCAAAAGGAAACCGAACTAAATATATGACAAGTCCCGAAACGCGTGGTGATCAATCTCTCAGAAAAAACAGTCTGTTTAGCATTGGCGACGACCACTCGCTAATGTCGTACAGTTGTACCATTATCCGGCCCGAAGGACCAATTAAACGAGGCGCATGCGTATTGCCGAGACAATGCTGACGTACTTTTCTCCGTAGGTCTCACGTTGCTCCTAGTTCGTTCAAGTGTTCTCTATTCCATAATACTGTTTTAATGTAATCTTTATAATGTAGTGATGTTATCTTAAATACGCTAAATTAAATCCACATCTCAGTTAAATCGTCTGTGTACAATAAATAATTTATAAGATAGTACTGTATTACTATCAAAATAATTTATGTTCGACGATGAAATTTTATGAATGTAATTTTTATAATGTAGAGATGTTTTCTTAAAAGAGCTAAATTGAATCCACGTCTGAGTTAAATCGTTTTTTGCCCTTAAACAAATTATAAGATAGTATAGCTATCAAAATAATTTATCGTCGAAAATAATTTATGGTTGATGATGCAATTTTATGAATTAATCTATGACTGATATAGAAACTAGTCGTCCCAGTTGAGGTAAATATGCACTTTCCATAAAGCCTAAAGTAAAGACGAACCATAATTTTGTGATGGTTTGATGATAGACCCAGTTGTATTTTTTCAGCGGGCAAGTTATAAATCCTCCCTGGGCGAATAAATCGAATAATTCTTGTCAATAACAAAGCGACAAGTCATTAAATTCATTACTTCCATCACACTCACCTTTCCGCCATATTCACATTAATTACTCATTAGAAGTGAGGTCGGAGTCTCGCGAATATAAATATGATTGAGATATAGTATGCTGACGTTAAAACTGTTATAACCTTCTTTCAGGTGTCGTTTTAAATAAATTTCGTCGTTAATTATTCACCCAATCGGGGGAGCGCGCTAGAGCTAGAGGTATAATGGGGAGCTACGATCCCTAAGGTCTCGGGTTCAAATCCCATAATCACCGGTTGCTTTTCTCCATATAATAATGTCATCGCAACTCACTTAGTCTAGGTTGAAGTAATGAGTAGACCAATTCTGGACGAGGGCCTAGATAGTTCTGGGATGAGATAGAACATATTTTCTACGACTGATGGAGTAAAATTTGTAAAGTATTTTGTGTGGTTCCCAGTGTAAAAGAATCTTGATATCCCACTGAATTATTTTTAGAAGTTATCTTTGTACATCACCTTGATGAGATGTTGAGTTATTGAAGAAAGTATGGACGTCCTCGGAGTGGATCTTGAAGGAAAGTCATGTGACATATGTATGTCTTTTTGTTTCGCAAGGCATAAAAATCAGCCAAGACGACAGTTGCGAGCGCGTGTGTGGACGCTGGCCCGGATTTGCACGTGGCCGATTTCACGCCCCAGGCCGATCACCGATCACGCTAGTTTCCACGTCACGACACCCATATGGACCGATCATTACACTTACCGCATTCCGGAAAACCAACAATAGTAAGACAGCCATCGATAATGCTCCGCGGCAAAAACTGCGTAAAAAGAAAATTGCATTATAATGAGGACCGAGAGGTGGAAAGGAGGCAAATCATAACCGGCATTGTGGGGATCGGTCGCGGTGTTTTTGCGCCGGGACTCCCACAATCTGCACTCATCTACGAATACTCTCTTTACATTTTTGTGCCGTGGAAAATGTCCAAAGCCCGGTTTACACGAAGCCAATAGGCTGTTGATCCGTGTTAGGGGCCGGTACCGTGAAAACTTTCCCTTCAGTAAATTCAATGTGACCGATTCTGTATGAACCTCTTATAGTCAGAAGACTTTCATAAATCCTTTGACACGTCAATGTAGTCTTTCATCCTTAACAAGATACTCTTTTAGAGTTTTAGATTAGATATCACTCTTATGTTGCCTGTGTGCTGATCAATTTTGTAAACTTAATTGTTTAATTTATTGTTTTCGAACCTTTTCACAAACGATGTAAATAAAATTTTAAATTTTCACAAAATCATATTCTTCAACGTTTATTTAAATACGATTTAAAAATTTATTAAAAATATTATCATCAAATTGCTTAAACTATAAACTAATATTCTCCACCAGAATAACATTGAGTGCTCTTAGACAACGTACTGCGTTCACAACGGATATAAAATTCAACTTTTCTCTGGAACCGTCAGTCGTAGACTAATGATTCTAAATACTAATTTTTATTTTATAAGCTGGTTTTAATGGTGATAGTCATATTATTTAAAAAATTATTGTGTTGCAAACAATTGAAAAAAATAATTACACATTTAACATTTAAAATCCCATAACTTTTGAGCCATTGGTTCTACAGACATACGGGTGGTGTCATGTTATTGAGAACCTTAATATATGGGCGTACAGGTTAAAGACCATGATATATAATATCATTTAATATATAGACCATGCAATTTTAATCAAAATCGTTGGAGCAGATTTTGAGAAATTTGTGTTATTCACATTTTTAAGGCGTTTTAGGGGTAAAATACCATTTAAAAGTATGGCCTTCAGATATGGCTACAGTGCCTGTGTACCAAATCTCATTAAAATCAATCAGGTATGTCTCGAGGTTTGTACACAGACAGATAGATATCAGTCCAAAAACCACTTTTTTGGACTCAAGGAGCCTCAAAACGGATATAGCCACTCCCATTTCAAATTCGAAAATGTTGACGAAAACAAGACTTTCCATATACTGTGTGTATAAGGTGAGTAAGTAAAAATTATTGTTGTTCACGTTTTGTAATGAAATTCACGGGAATCGTGTTCTCGTAAAAATGTTAAACGCTGTTCTCCGAGCCTAACCGAGTAGGTTGGCTCAACTCCAATGAGTCCTAAAGCAATACGAGACCCAGATAGGATCAGGAATGAGAACAATATTAATGACTCGATCGCCTGATTGATCCTTGGGACCGACCGTAATTATTTTAATTAGGTCCGCGATCAACGCGCCATCTACGATCATTAATTAGACAACTGTGCAAATTGCGGTGATTTGCATTTCAAATGCAACCTTGTACGGAAATGTTGAAAACGTGATAATTAGCGTATCGATGGACAGTGGCGGATCAGATAGGCCCAGGCTCCCGACGGCGGTGGTCGTGGATGTGGGACTAGGGGAAGAGTGGATGCGGTGTAGGCGTCTCCACACTACGTGGTAGAGACTTTTACAAAAGTTTGGTTAAAACGGCAAGGGGTGGAGACAATATGAGGTGTCTGCGTGTAATTTAACACGTAGCTATAGTGTTCGTTAACCCTCTCCCGGTCACATTAGCACGGCGTTAACTATAGAATTAACAAGCGTCTGGTCGCACTAGAATTAATGCACAAGTCGTAATAGTTCCTTAAATAGCCGCTAGAGAGCAGCACGTCCTGAGTTGAGAGCCAAGGCGATCTGAGGCGTTTGACCGGGAGATTTAGATGAATCATGTGCGACGTAAAGACGCAAAAATGCAGTCATAATCGGTGGTCAATATTGTGTGTGAAGATTCACAACTTTGATGTAGGAGGATTCGGCCAATTAAAGAAGAAAAAGCGTTCTTCGTCAAAAAATATGATTAATGCACTATGCAGGAAAGTCTTACGAATAAAACTATTACGGAAAGAGTATTTCGATTATAAATAACGAATCTTGGGTTGGAAAACTCTGGATTCCAGAATAAACGTAATCCTGATTCAACCTGATCAAGAATTCTGTGAAGTTGACTTTATTTTTATGCAAAAATGTAATAAAGCTACTCATATAAATAAAGTCGTTGGGTAATCTGTTTATGTGGGATGCAAGTGGTTGATAATTTTCCTGAATCAGTTTAGTAATCAGCTGATACAGTAGGCAGTAGTAATCAAGACCGTTGCGCCACAGAATGTGGAGAGACAGCAGAGAAGACGGATGGGTGAGGCGCACGGTAGTGACTCAGAGTCATCAGCGGGAATCACCACGGCCTGATGGCATCACACTAAACCTCTCATTTAATCGTGACTCACTTTATCCGGACACTTTCTACTCAACAGGTTCATTGCCCAATCAGTTACCCTACCGTCACATTTGTTGCGCGCTGTTCAAACATTTGGTTTTACAATTTTTTTAGACAACAACGTTTTACAATTTGTTTATGATTTATATTTGTTATATGTTTGAAATGAATTTATGTGCACAATAGCTTATAAAGTAATTCATGAACAGCTCAAAGCAACGAAACAAATGACAATAAATTTTCGTCATATTGAATAAAATACATCCCAAAAATAATATACTATGTGTAAATCACCTTTTGTCTAAACGCTAATTGTCTTCAGCTAAACAATTTTGCGTGGAAGCCCAAACGAACCCAACCCGGGCGGTCGGAATCAGCTGGCAACAATGGTACATCAGTCAGTTGCCAACCACCTGTTGTTTATACCATTGCTACCAACTGACAAACGATAATTATTCCCCATTAATACAGGCCGTATACTATATCAACATTAGCACACGTAGGCTTTAGGGCGGATGAGATGAATACAATGTGCGAATATTTACGAGTTTCGACCGCTTGATGGGTGGTTTCCGTCCCCCATCTGGCTATAACCGATGCCTGACACGGCTACCTCACATGCATGACCTTTTTCTGCTGTACCATAATCTTACTCAATGAAAAAATTTTACACACATACAAATCCATGACATTTGTAACAATTGTTTATCTAGTACAAAGGAAGTTTGAATTTATGTTTCAAAGTTATTATAATATAATTCGTGATTTGAAATGCATGTAGGATTATTCGTCCGGCCGCACCCTGTAGTGTTGATCTCTACGACTTCCGTCTCTCCAGTGGTCACATGACATGTCCAAATGACTAATGTTCTACTCTAACTCTTGGTCCTAAATTCACGCCTTCCTGGTGGACGGACGGTGATTTCATGTAAAAAATATAGTCGCAGTAAAGAATTCGATCATTTTTTGTGTTTTATGTTTTTTTAATCAAATTGCTTGGGTAACACTATATGCATGTCTCATTGCCATTTACGGGTTCCTGGATCATATATCCAGGATTTGTTGGTCCCACAAGAGAACATGTGGCCATGAATCTCCGCCTCCACACAGATGAAAGCGTTCTCATTGTCAAAATGTTTTCGTTTTGCTGTAAATTCACAGCCAAATGAACATAGCATATAAAACGCCTCAGGCTTATTCTCTATGTTCTATCAACATTTATTACCATTGTGCTGTACTATATTAAATCACGTTTTTTATCCAAGACTCCTGTGAAAAGTCATTGTACATTATGGTCCTTGTCATTTTAACAGGTAACATTATAAAATACTTTGGAGATTTTCCCTTCAAATGCACAACTATATCAAAATAAGTCCACGATCAACCGACTTTGACAGATTAAGCTAATTTGTAATCAAGTTAATTAATCTAACTTAATCGTCCTTGTTTCTATCGGTGCTTTATATAGTACCCACAATGCTAAATAAGCATTTATCTAGTTTAATATGTTTCAGAAGATCATACTGTAAACTCATATTAGATATTTGTCAAATATATCATATTTGTCAATATGTTTGTACAATTTATTCATGTATAATCTTTGGAAAAATCTAATTTTTATTTTTACCATTGGATTCAGCTCAAAAAACGCACAATTTAGTATGACTCGGGCAATCGGTTACTGAGATATTCAAAATGGTAAACACAGTATGTTGTCTAATGTTAATCTTATTGAGAATAGCTAAAAATCAATAACTCACCTATTTACTTTAATATTCTTCCAAAATTTGGTATGCAAGTCCATCTAGCTAAGTTTTATCATTGAATCCATAAAACCGCAAAATATAATGTTTCCTACGGCAGCAAACCAACGTACCAACTCTTTGCCCATATAATTCTTATGGAGAATAAATAAATTGGTATAACTCGCTTAATTATTGACATAATTTCTAAATATATGGTTTGTGTTTTTCTTTAGTTAACAGCCTTTATATTCACTATGTAAAACAACCCTCATTGCAGCAAACCTGCATACTCAGTACTACTAGATCACTATGAGGAGAATAATTTATGTTCTGTGAAATGCGCTCTACTCACGCCAGCGTGCTGTGTACGATATCGTTTTTAATCTAATCAGGTCTGGAATGTTGCAGTGGTACGAGATAAACTCCACGAAAGTCACCACCGAGTTGCGAAGAACATTCCTGCAGTTGTCGATGGATCAGGAGACCCAGAAGTTCCTGGACAACTGTTACGCCAAGTCTGACGCGCTGCTCATGCAGATCTGGTACACCATCGTCAAAAGTTTGTTGCGCTGGTTCCTCACACAGACAGACATCAATGGGTAAGTCGTAAGTCTACTACTGTACTATTGTCTTTGTCCAATGTACCCTACATTTTGACATAGTAATACAGTATAGACATTTCCCTGCTGTAGCGCTAGTTTTGGCCTAATGATTTTTGATGAAGTCCTCAGCCTTAAACTGAGTTTAATTTTTTACGTGATAAAAATAGATTAAAACGCAATTTCAATCACTGATTGGATAACCTTTTTCAATCAGACATGGGTAGACTATGTTTACAATTAAAGAATCTGCATCAGTGGTAGCCATCTTGGATTTTAGTCCCATAAGAGCAATGTTAAATTCTGGCTCCTATATCTCCTTGACCTATTGTCATAAATTAACGGAAGAGGTGTCAAATTAAAGGTATTACAGTCCTCCAGGGCACCACCTTACAGAACTTCTTATTTTCGCTCTCAATAAAAAAAATAATAATGAATTATTTTGTAAAATATTCCTGGATTTTTGTTTTTATATCAAGTTAAATTTTTGAACATATTAAAAAATCATGCCCTTGAGCCACATCAATGTACTTCCAAAGTTTTACATTGATACTTTGATAATTAACGCCACTACAGACGCCAAAGTGAAGGTATGTTCCGCCAGAATTTAACATTGCTCCTACGGGACTAAAATCCAAGATGGCTACCACTGATGCAGACTCTTAATTCGTTCTGGAACACCAAAATAATTAGTCGGTTTTTTTAATACGAGTATATATTCGTACATTTCAATCGGAGACGATGTTCGAAATAAGGGTTGGTTTTATTTTCCATGAATTTTTTATCCCTGGCCATGATTTTTATAAATTTATTTTTTACAATCGTTCTATCACTATTACGTTCTATTGAAAAAATAGGGTTTGAGATGAACCTGATGGTGGTATTTGATAGAGAATTGATTATTTTAACGAGTCACAATTTCGAGGTCCGTAGTAAGAAACTTTATGTAACATAAAAATAATTTACATTAAATATTACTTACTAATATTTAAAACATTGCAGCTTTTGAGAAATCTATAATAAATACACGTTAATAGCAAAGAACTTTATATAAAACTAAATTTACTTCATTATATATTTTTGTACGTCTGGAGAGTATTTGTTTGTTTACAACGAGATTTGATGGCTCTGGTGTTGCACGTGGTTGAAGAGCTTACAACATACTCTCCTGATGTACCTGAATGTTTTTCTACATTTTATCCATGAGTTTAATTTAACCTTTTTATTATTGACGTTCATGAGTTGTTTATTTACTCTAAATTTATAAAATTAAGTTTGCTATACAACTAAAACTAAACAATAAATATAGTCTACTATTTTACTAGTGCCAATAACTCGGTTATTATTATGCCGACTCATCAACAGTTTTAATTAATAAGGAACACGGTTTTTGCTGTACAGGAACCGTTGCCAGGATATGTGACAGCCGAACCTCTGCCACGGAGAGCTATCACCGCGGCTCTCGGACGGAAATGCCGATTGACTTTTTCACCGCCGAATTTAAGTAACTCATCAAAGCTGGCGGTGTTATTACAGCATTTTTGCAATAGCAGGACCCATATGGATGCGGCTTGTGTTTTTATCCAATCGGATAGAACTGGGGTGGTTTTTACCTCCGAAATCCGGTCGGATAGCATCTCGTCAGATAAATCTGCAGACGTCGCACGTATGACGGGATTGACAAATGCAGATATGCCTTTGAACACACCGATAATTATCGCGGAGGCAAGAAGTCGGTTTTTCTCGTGCGATTCAGCTTTGGAAGTGCCGCGGTGGCGGGAAGGGAATTATCTAATTGGAATTTTAAAATTCAGAGTTACCTCTCTTGTTGTGGTCGTGCTTCTCGGAAACTAGCTGTTTGAGAGAGTGTAGTTTGTTGTTGATATTCTTCTGACACAAAGTATGTCTTGTTTTATTTGATTTTTAATGGGATCTCATCCATTTTCTGTCACATAACTTAAAGCTAGTTCCAGAAAAGCTTGGGAGTAAAATTTTAATTTTCGAAGTAAATTAAATTTTGTATTATTTATATCTAGTGGTTCAATTCTAAAGGCTTCTACAATTTTTTATTTATACCTATGGTTGACGTGTTGGAACCTAGAGTCTGGACCCGTTCCACTCAATCAATCAATCGATCAGAAGTAACTTTATTTTTTTAGAATAAAATTATTGTATGTAAATTAAATCTACTCTGTAAAGGTCGTTCCTATTGGACTATTGAATGATTGAAGTACGGTACTGAAAGAATTGGCTTTATGTGTAGTTGTGCAAAACGGGATTCAAAGTACACCCTGTATCTTTTATTTTGAAAGAAAATACGATGCAAATTATGTTTTACTCATAACTTTGATCAAATTATTAGTTCGAAATAGTGGAATGGTAGATTTTAAATTTTCACCCTATGCCTGCCTGCCTCTATTACGTTATTCGTTATTCTTTCCCAATATTTAATAGGTGTTACTTTGTCATTTTGTAAACAATAAAAAGTTAATTAACAATAATTTAAATGTATCAATACACTTCGGCTAGTACACAATAAATCCTCGACAAGTAGGGTCCTCCCGATTCTGGTGTGCTCCTGTCGTACCCGGGCCATGGCGAGGCCCACTTACCGGTGACGAGTGACGAGTGTCGACTCATTATCGATTATCGACAGCGACGGACGTAGCGATGCAGCTATGTAGCGATGTGGGAACCCCGGGCTCCGCTCGGTCTGCGCCCGCCGCGACGAATCGCCCCAGATTGAAATGATTCAACACCGGTAGCAACGGCGTGAAGCAATTAAAACTGACCGTTGCCTCTTTTGTCGTCACATTCCTGAAGGATGCTCGCGCGGCCGGGGCTCTGCCCTCGTCGGGTGGTGTGACCATGTGATGCCCCGTGATGCTCGTCTCTGATTGGAGGGCATTACATTGCCCACGATGCAGTATTTACTTTCTCCATATGTACCTCTAGTATAAAGAATACACAATGTTTTCGTCAACTTTTTGAATTTGAGTTCAGATTAGAAATATCCGTTTTAACGCTCCTTAAATCCAATAAAGTGGTTTCAGACTGGTGAAACGACCCCGCGGCTACAGTGATGGTCCGATTTTTACAAATTTACTATAAGCATGTACTTTGGTAGTACTGTATCTGCATATTTTTTTCATTTTGGATTTTTAAGGTTAATTCACACCGAAAACCCCTTAAAAACGTTAAAATTCAAATTTCTCAAAAACAGATAGATACGGCCCTTGAAGTACTGACTTGAACTTTTTATTAGTAGAACTATTATGTAGCTCAAAGATAAGTGTGAAGTGTATTTGCTCCGACTGATTCATTGAATGATTTGCTTGTTTTGATTCACTGTATCAAGTTTACACGCGTACGTAGCGTTAAATTACTTTACATCAACGAATACTTTTATTTTAAGCCAAGCATGAATGAGAAATGAGTGTAAAATGATTGTGGTGCGATCTTTTAGTCTTCTTACTGACTAAAGCTGACATGTTCCTTAGACAGACCTGTTATAATAGTCCAACAGTTAATGGCATATCTAAGGGACCTATAGTTTAACGTGGAGTCCGAGCCACTGCCTCTGAGATGGTCTAAGTATGAGGATGGATGGTCTTAGCGAATTAACGTGGTATTCAATAGTGCGGACGTTAATCCACACATGAGAACACTACACCTACCGACCATCGCTCACAACTATCCACAATTCATGACCTCTATGTAGCTGGAATACAGACACGCCACGTTCCCAAGGGACATCAAAAATATCAAGTGTGGTAAAATATCAGAACAATCAAAATATCGATAGAATTTTATTGAGCCGAGAGCAGGTGAACCACTTTGTTGCAGGTGTAACAAAAAACTAAAAATAATCGTTATTTTCGACAAATGCTGTAAACTTCTAACAGTCAAAATCAATTGACAGAATAGGAATGCGAAGCTCCAGCCCTACCACGTGTTAGTTGATTGACATCGTTTATTTGAAAATTTCCTCAGCAAATAAAGAAGTCTAAAAAAATGACGTGAAAATGCGGTAAAATAGTGTTGCGCGAGCGAGCGCAGCGGCCAGCAGTCGAGTAGATGACTCTATAAATCTTGTGTTAACTGACCACCGCCACGCCTTTGACTCACCTATAACCCTCCATTAAACCGCGAGATAGCTCCGTGGCTGTCTATCACTGCTAGCCTCGCCCCGCCTTCGGTAGGTCCTACCTCGCTACTCTAGCCTCACCCCACTCCGACGTTGACAAATAACTAGGGTGTATCACTGAAGATTATTGTTGTTATTTCGGACATTATCCATCACGATTAGCAAAGTTTCACGACTTTGCGGGATCTCATATATAATATTGTCTTCAAGTGCCGGAACCCAGATCATAATAAAAGTGCATAATCCGGACTAAGCCGGAATTAAGCAGGAAATAAAACTTTTAAAAAAAGTTAAAAAAACTTACAAAATATTTACTTCCCTGTGTGGAATAGGTTAGATCATGGATATGTTAAGGAAATGTTTTTAGTTCCTCTATACGGATGTTCTTATTCTTATATATTAAAAATTCAATACAATAGCTCTAGTAGTTTCTACGGATACCTGTTTCAAATTTTCATCTTACAAATCGCCCACACCCCCTCAACCCAGAGCTAAGACATATCCATGTCAAAATACCTAGCAATAAGTCACGCACATAACAATGGACCACAACAATCAAAGTGCTGATGATTGGTCCAATTGCAATGGATTCGCCGACTTCAGGTATTAAAATACCTTAGAAAAGTGTTTACGTTACCATCACTTTTAAATCGTCAGATATAGCAGATGTAGTACAGTAATCGATAATATAGTAATCTCCTGCGTTTCTCTTTACCGTGAGGTGGCATTCATCATTCTTTATTTTATTCATCTCAAGTAATCGATGGTGGATTACTTCAAATTGATTGTCTATTGACGTAAATAAAAAGGGACGGGATTTAACGTCAGGGTAACAAATCTAAGGACGCGCGAAAAAGAGTTGTAAACAATGTGGGAATATACCTGACGTATTAAACGAGTAGCTCAATAAATCCGTTGGAAGCCATGAAGGTTCAGGACGAAATGCTTATCGATTGACTTCAAAAGAGAAATAAGAAATGTTTCAAAAAATCCTTCTAAAGGTACTGCAGTGAGACTCGAAGACCAGGCAGTTAAGAATACTTAATAAGCGGTTGAGTATTCGGAAGTAGACTTAAACCGGTAGTATCAAAATCTTGACTAGTAACGCGTCCATGGTAGCTGATGACTCAGATGACTCAATATAAATATTTCATCCAACAATATCGAGACCCACTAAAAAATAAACAATATGTGACATCCTGTTTACGACCCCTAGCCACTGTGCTACCTGGCAAGAGTATGACCAGAGAGTAGAGTAATGACGCGTGTTACCTCGGACGAGTAGCTGATGGATCGCCATTGTGTCGTGACTCTGAATGCTGGGCCATTGAACAACGAGGCCCCTGGCAGCCACTGTGCTACACTGGACGGAAGAGTAGAGACCAGAGAGTAGAGTGACTGACGCGTGTTACCTCGGACGAGTAGCTGATGGATCGCCATTGTGTCGTGACTCTGGAATGCCAGGGCCATTGAGCAACGAGGCCCCTGGCAGCCACTGTGCTACTCTGGACGGAAGAGTAGAGACCGGAGAGTAGAGTGACTGACGCGTGTTACCTCGGACGAGTAGCTGATGGATCGCCATTGTGTCGTGACTCTGGAATGCCTGGGCCATTGAGCAACGAGGCCCCTGGCAGCCACTGTGCTACCTGGACGGAAGAGTAGAGACCAGAGAGTAGAGTGACTGACGCGTTTACCTCGGACGAGTAGCTGATAGATGCCTGACGTGACTCTGGAATGCCTGGGCCATTGAGCAACGAGGCCCCGGGCTGCCACTGTGCTACCCTGGACGGAAGAGTAGAGACCAGAGAGTAGAGTGACTGACGCGTGTTACCTCGGACGAGTAGCTGATGGATCGCCATTGTGTCGTGACTCTGAATGCCTGGGCCATTGAGCAACGAGGTGGCAGCCACTGTGCTACCCTGGACGGAAGAGTAGAGACCAGAGAGTAGAGTGACTGACGCGTGTTACCTCGGACGAGTAGCTGATGGATCGCCATTGTGTCGTGACTCTGGAATGCCTGGGCCATTGAGCAACGAGGCCCCTGGCAGCCACTGTGCTACCCTGGACGGAAGAGTAGAGACCAGAGAGTAGAGTGACTGACGCGTGTTACCTCGGACGAGTAGCTGATGGATCGCCATTGTGTCGTGACTCTGGAATGCCTGGGCCATTGAGCAACGAGGCCCCTGGCAGCCACTGTGCTACTGGACGGAAGAGTAGAGACCAGAGAGTAGAGTGACTGACGCGTGTTACCTCGGACGAGTAGCTGATGGATCGCCATTGTGTCGTGACTCTGGAATGCCTGGGCCATTGAGCAACGAGGCCCCTGGCAGCCACTGTGCTACCCTGGACGGAAGAGTAGAGACCAGAGAGTAGAGTGACTGACGCGTGTTACCTCGGACGAGTAGCTGATGGATCGCCATTGTGTCGTGACTCTGGAATGCCTGGGCCATTGAGCAACGAGGCCCCTGGCAGCCACTGTGCTACCCTGGACGGAAGAGTAGAGACCAGAGAGTAGAGTGACTGACGCGTGTTACCTCGGACGAGTAGCTGATGGATCGCCATTGTGTCGTGACTCTGGAATGCCTGGGCCATTGAGCAACGAGGCCCCTGGCAGCCACTGTGCTACCCTGGACGGAAGAGTAGAGACCAGAGAGTAGAGTGACTGACGCGTGTTACCTCGGACGAGTAGCTGATGGATCGCCATTGTGTCGTGACTCTGGAATGCCTGGGCCATTGAGCAACGAGGCCCCTGGCAGCCACTGTGCTACCCTGGACGGAAGAGTAGAGACCAGAGAGTAGAGTGACTGACGCGTGTTACCTCGGACGAGTAGCTGATGGATCGCCATTGTGTCGTGACTCTGGAATGCCTGGGCCATTGAGCAACGAGGCCCCTGGCAGCCACTGTGCTACCCTGGACGGAAGAGTAGAGACCAGAGAGTAGAGTGACTGACGCGTGTTACCTCGGACGAGTAGCTGATGGATCGCCATTGTGTCGTGACTCTGGAATGCCTGGGCCATTGAGCAACGAGGCCCCTGGCAGCCACTGTGCTACCCTGGACGGAAGAGTAGAGACCAGAGAGTAGAGTGACTGACGCGTGTTACCTCGGACGAGTAGCTGATGGATCGCCATTGTGTCGTGACTCTGGAATGCCTGGGCCATTGAGCAACGAGGCCCCTGGCAGCCACTGTGCTACCCTGGACGGAAGAGTAGAGACCAGAGAGTAGAGTGACTGACGCGTGTTACCTCGGACGAGTAGCTGATGGATCGCCATTGTGTCGTGACTCTGGAATGCCTGGGCCATTGAGCAACGAGGCCCCTGGCAGCCACTGTGCTACCCTGGACGGAAGAGTAGAGACCAGAGAGTAGAGTGACTGACGCGTGTTACCTCGGACGAGTAGCTGATGGATCGCCATTGTGTCGTGACTCTGGAATGCCTGGGCCATTGAGCAACGAGGCCCCTGGCAGCCACTGTGCTACCCTGGACGGAAGAGTAGAGACCAGAGAGTAGAGTGACTGACGCGTGTTACCTCGGACGAGTAGCTGATGGATCGCCATTGTGTCGTGACTCTGGAATGCCTGGGCCATTGAGCAACGAGGCCCCTGGCAGCCACTGTGCTACCCTGGACGGAAGAGTAGAGACCAGAGAGTAGAGTGACTGACGCGTGTTACCTCGGACGAGTAGCTGATGGATCGCCATTGTGTCGTGACTCTGGAATGCCTGGGCCATTGAGCAACGAGGCCCCTGGCAGCCACTGTGCTACCCTGGACGGAAGAGTAGAGACCAGAGAGTAGAGTGACTGACGCGTGTTACCTCGGACGAGTAGCTGATGGATCGCCATTGTGTCGTGACTCTGGAATGCCTGGGCCATTGAGCAACGAGGCCCCGGGCTGCCACTGTGCTACGCCAGACTGGGTGGCTGCCTCCTACTACTCATACTGCAAACATTTAATCGCTTAAAAACCAGTTTTTTTTAAACAGAAATGCCTTGTCTTATATGAAACTGCACGACTAGATGCAATTGCTCATCAAATGAATCTTTTAAGTATCCAAAAGTTGTGATCCATCTATGATCAATAATATTTTCTTCAATAATTCAAATCTCACTTGCAACAATATTTTTAATTATTTGAATTGTACATTCAAATTCAAATCGACGTTCAGCACATTTTAGCTTCAATTTTCTAAAAATTTCCGGCATCAAATCATTTTTTTTATAAATGGACAATCAAATTTAGAAATACGAAATAAGCTAATCATGCGCCCTACCGTATATTTTCCTGATGATTTTATTATGATGATTAAATTTTTCCTGATGATTTTATAATTTTTATTTTTAGTGGGTGTACCACCTACACTTCCCTAAAATTCCAATTTAGGAAGTGTAGGGAAGTTATTCCGTTTTACTGCCTTCATTATTATAGATTTATCTAAGAATAATTTCAAATTTACACCAACGAAGGCAGATACTAATGGAAGTTTAACAATTTGTATAAGCACTAATTTTGTGCACAAATTATTGTGATAATAGTCTAGAATCGCAAATTTGATTTAATACAACAATTTGAAATTTGAAAGCCAAAATGGTCAGTAGCCGGGAGATGATGAGCCCAAAGATTCCTCACACAATCGTCTCTATTGTCCGTATCCAGGGATGATAACACACCTCAGTATGTACAAAGTGATGAACGAGTGTAGTAGAAACTGTAAGCTGAGAACAGTCAAATTGGGTAGTAGCCAGGAGATGATGAGTCCAGAGATTGCCCAGTGCCCAGTAGCAGTTACAATCACCTCTATTGTCCGTATCAGGATGTTATAACACACCTCAGTATGTACAAAGTGATGAGTGAGTGCAGTAGAGAATGTAAGCTGAGAACAGTCAAAGTGGGCAGTAGCCAGGAGATGATGAGTCCAGAGATTGCCCAGTGCCCAGTAGCAGCTACAATCACCTCTATTGTCCGTATCAGGAGGTTATAACACACCTCAGTATGTACAAAGTGATGAGCGAGTGCAGTAGAGAATGTAAGCTGAGAACAGTCAAAGTGGGCAGTAGCCAGGAGATGATGAGCCCAGAGATTGCCCAGTGCCCAGTAGCAGCTACAATCACCTCTATTGTCCGTATCAGGATGTTATAACACACCTCAGTATGTACAAAGTGATGAGTGAGTGCAGTAGAGAATGTAAGCTGAGAACAGTCAAAGTGGGCAGTAGCCAGGAGATGATGAGCCCAGAGATTGCCCAGTGCCCAGTAGCAGCTACAATCGCCTCTATTGTCCGTATCAGGAGGTTATAACACACCTCAGTATGTACAAAGTGATGAGCTAGTAGAGTAGAGAATGTAAGCTGAGAACAGTCAAAGTGGGCAGTAGCCAGGAGATGATGAACCCAGAGATTGCCCAGTGCCCAGTAGCAGCTACAATCGCCTCTATTGTCCGTATCAGGAGGTTATAACACACCTCAGTATGTACAAAGTGATGAGCTAGTAGAGTAGAGAATGTAAGCTGAGAACAGTCAAAGTGGGCAGTAGCCAGGAGATGATGAACCCAGAGATTGCCCAGTGCCCAGTAGCAGCTACAATCGCCTCTATTGTCCGTATCAGGAGGTTATAACACACCTCAGTATGTACAAAGTGATGAGCTAGTAGAGTAGAGAATGTAAGCTGAGAACAGTCAAAGTGGGCAGTAGCCAGGAGATGATGAACCCAGAGATTGCCCAGTGCCCAGTAGCAGCTACAATCGCCTCTATTGTCCGTATCAGGCTTGTCTTCACAGGTGTCCGGGCAGTTCCACCGTGCCTCCTTCATTATTCTTTTTGTTGCCGTTTTAATTTCGTCGCTCTTTTTGTTGTGTTCTGGATGCTGGGCTTTGTGAGCGCTTATAAGACATTCCTTTCTCGCAAATGACGCTTTGTTTTTCAGCCTCGGTGGGACTGCTGTCATATTTAGCACACCATTACCCCCCTCTCCCCCTTCTCCGGTCTTACGTTCAGGTATGCACTCGGCCTTCTGTGTTATTATGATGTTGCGATTCGTTTTGTAAACGTAGGAAGGTGTTGAGACTACTTTCCTCTGTTTATTATTGTCTTCGAGATATTCCTGGAAACCAAGTTTTTTTATATTTTCAATTATCTCTATATGTATCCTGTCAAACGTGTAAGGTTTGTTGAAGTTATTTTATTTAATTTAGCGCCTTGTAGGCTTATCATGATAAATTGCTACGTTTTAGCATTTTATCTACGAACTGTGGATAGTTATAAACAGTGGTCGGTGGATGCGATATTCTCTGTTGTGGACTAAAGCCCGTACACTTGAATAGCCTACTATGTTGATCTGCCAAGATCATCCTCATCATTAGACCATTTCATTATCCAGAGGTAAAATTGTGGTTCGGATCCCACATTACCAGTCCTGTCTAAGGAACACGTCGTCAGACTTACTCAAAACGGTCGTGCCACAAACATTTTATACTCTTTTGTACTAGGCTTACAATATCTACCCGGCTAGAACGTAATTTCATTAAAGTATCAAAGTATCTCGTTTTGTATATTGTTTTGACGCATGTCTAGGGATTTTTTTCGCACAACTGAATAACTTCGACGGGACTTTGTTCGGAATCGATCCGGCCACGACCACTCGACCGATCTATCAGATGGTAAAAGGCAAACGTCGCGACTCTGAGGCGCTATCAAATAAACGAGTCGGAGATATAATTTATTCGTATTGCGACTACACAATGCGTGCTGAGTAATTCATCGTGGATAGCTTGGATAGCGGGGGAGTGAGTAATCGTTGAGGGATACGTATACGTAGACCTACACTGACCGACCATTAGCTTATCGTGGCATAAGTAGGCCGGTCAGCTGTAGCTGTAGCTGTAGCTCTAAATATTAAATGGGGAACTCACTCGGAGAAGAACAATAAACCGGTTTCAAAAATGATACATTCTTTTTTTCTCCGAAGCAATTAATTTTTCGAACACATTCTGAATAAAATATCTTAGTTCTATATGTCTTCTATAACACACTCTTATACCAACTACTAACTTGGAGTTTTTCCAACGCGTATTGTGTTTTAAATTACACAACGAATCTGTGGGTATTGAAACTCCTCCAGTTTTCGAGTGAATCTACACTACAGTAAAGGTAACCTTCTCACACAGAGAAAATGTAATGCTTTATTTTTATATAATTACTCTCAACATATTTTTACAAAAATACCAAAATTAAATGATAATAATAAACCGCTGTCCAAAAAAGGCAGTAGCCAAACAATCCCGGCGACTACAGTACTACCGTTCATAGAACAGTGCAAAACAGTTAGCAGAGAGCAACACCCCTTGATTTGCACATCATTTCGCTCCTCTTCTCAATTCTTTTGGTAGAGCAAAAGGCACAACATCTGTTTTTGCCTGGAACAAAAGAAATAATTATTACAAAGTATAATAATTGATTGGTAGATTTCATTTAAATTACCATAGTAGCATTCATGCTATTAGGTGTTAGGCCTAGAACACACCAGCACTTGAACATAACATATTTGCAACGAATAATAGAAAAATACATTTCTATGTCTTAAAAAGATAAATAAATTCTGTTTAAGAAAACATGGGTTAGAAGATTTCTTATAATTAGAATGTTTTAAATAAATTCAAAGAAATATGTAAACAAAACAATTATGCAAAAATATGAGTGGAAAAACTACTTATTTATTGGCTAAAATCACTATAGTTACTAATCTAATAGATAAATATATGTTAAAAACCCTTTAGGATTATTTTATTTACCATAAAAAAGTGTAAAACAGTCAAATTCCATACTAGAACTGACGCCAACATTGTAACATAGAAACTTCACAGGTGATCCGTGGGACAATAACTTCCCACTTCGTCTTCTGTTGCCAATGACTACCAGCTGTCTACTAACAGAATGAAGGGAAAGACATAGAGGAATAAAGAGATATCCGTGGAAAACAAACATTAAGCGGGAAACTATTCACCCTCAGTCATTTTAGGATTATAACAGTAGAGATAGTGAAAAACGTGGTGGGAATATATTCACCCTCTGGCCTATTAAGGGTTTTAAAATTAGATTAAATTATAAAAATTTGTTATATGTTAAGATAACACTTTTAAGTATAATGTTGAGGCAGGTTTGAAATCAATGGTCGATGTAAAAAAATTAATATTGATTTTATTTTGACCGCTCGTTACTATTTGTCTCAAAAAGTTTGGTTCAACAAGTAATGTTTCAATTGATTTAATAGATTATACATATACATGTTCAGTAAAAATGAATAAATGTGTCTAATATGGTTAAAAATGTATTTTTAAGAGCTAATCAATTTATTTTATTAGGGTATAGGTGAGTTTAAGGAACACAAACCCCTCTTCCAATCTGGATGAAGATGAAAATAAGTTTAATTAAAGTGGGCGCTTCGATGTTTACGTAGAAGCGTTACAAAAAGAGATTTTAATTAAGAAAATATTAATTCTGAGGCAGCATTACTGACCACTCTATAGGCTTGGAAATATGATTGATGCGTTAAATTAAATGTAGAGTGGTTATCTACGGAATTACAAAAATTTTCAATAAGTGTTATTTTTCTATCTTTCATTTTTTACTTGGTATTTATCGGAAAATAATTGCTAGGTATTGTTCTGGAAAATTACTATTACCAATGTAATTCGCTAGAACCACTTTACCTGTAATTTGAATCCTCGATCATCTATTTACCACCGTAAACCAGTAATGCAGGCATAAAATTACAATTGTTCGTTAGTACCTAAAACGAAATATTCTCCTAGTAAGGCATACTGTTAAAAAGAATCCTGAAGATATAACAAGGTGAGGTAAAGTAAAAATTTTAAAATAGTATGCTTTATCTACGTATTGTAGACTATATTTTTGTTAGTTTGATTTTTGTATTTCAATTCCATACTGGTGTTCCTGTAACTCGTTATTGCTTATTATTTAAAATTGTCAAATAACGTGATTCTATACATTTTCACGTTTGCACAACCATGTGCAATTTTCATGAAGCGAAAACTGAGCGTTTCTAATGTGACATTTGCTGTTCTGTTATTTTATACTCTATGTAACACCGGTACGACGACTGCGCTGCAACGAACGAGCTTTCGTGTCAAATCAGAAATGATAATGAAGCCGAGACAAAGGCCGCGCACACAAGTAATTACTATATTAATTATTTGGCGGGAGACGGGAGAATGCGCGGGAATTGTGATTGATGTTGCCACCTGTGCGCCGTCGTCAAAACGGCATTAACTCTAATTAATATGGAGGACAAAAAGCGGCTTTAGCGCATTGTTCTTTGCCTGCAGCCGCCGCCGCGCACCGCGTCTTTGTGTAAGGCGCGCGTCTCTGGACATGCGCGCTTGTGTTTGTGGTTCAAATCTGTTTTAGACAATCTTCCGAGTGTCTGTGACATCAATGGCTGTGATTGAGTTGATCGGCAAGTTTCATAGTAGTATTGAAAATATGCTATCCTAAAATACAGTAATAATCTTGACCATCTGATCTGACTCCATATATTAAACTTGCTGGCAGGGCATGTACCTTTGCTTTAATGAAAAATGGTTTATAATGACAGACAAAGGGTTCTTTAAATATTGTTTAATGATTTTTTTTAAATATGCGCTGAACATAAGGGCTATTTCCCCAGAGCAGCCATCATCAAATGGCGGGGTCCATGCAATTAATTGTGCGACACTAAAATCGTGCGACAGTATATTTCTCGTTATTCCTCCGTGTTTCTCTCTGAAAATACATTGTTGCTCACCTATAGAAATCAAGAAGGTGGAGAAAATAAATAAAATATATTTAGGATTATATTGGGTTATATTTAGGATTTTAGGATTATATTATAGTTTTATTGTCGGTTAAAACATGGAGGAATGACTAGAAAAATGCGGTCGCACGATTGTAATATCGCGTACATAAAGTCCTCCCATCAAATTAATAATAGGCCTACTGAGGAAGAAGCCAAAATATACTTTTTTCAGAACATCATTTGTATCCAAACCTACAGAAGTTGGAGCTTTCTCGCCATGTTCAAACAGCCGTTAATCTAGTAGGGATCTAATTCACTTGTTTCCAGATCGTCGTTAATAGTAAAAACGACCAAGGCATTAAACTGACTTTAATACTGTACATGTGTTGACTCTGTGGGGTTGGAGCAATAATTGTATGGACCTTCTGCCAATCCTACCATTCCACTTCGAAATGTCACTTGCTTAGAACCTGAAACCTGGAAATTAATAGATGAAATCCTAAGCTATTTGGTTAGCGATATACCATAATAATTTTAAGTATTTTTAATTATACATGTAAATGATCTTGGGAAAATAGGTAAATCGGTTAATATTTCCCAGTTACAATGTCACATATTTTGTCTCCCTTAAACAACAATCCTCAAAATTTCTTATTTTGTATTAGACTCTACTAAAACCGCTTTATCTTGTAAAGTGACCATTGTAAAATAAATTAGACGTAGAATGGGAATGGAAGTTAAAATTTGTTTTTAACATTCCCTACAAATATAGGCTATATTGATAGAAATGAGTTTAGTAGACTTTTGTTACTTTTTATTTCACAGTTATAATAATATAAAAGTTTTGACTAAAAATTACTTCGAGAATAGTAATATATCTGATTATCGCTTAGTGAAAGCCGTAAGCTAAACAATCAATATTTAACTTCTAAACTACGATATGTTAGAATTTTATGCAAAACCTAACATCGGTGTTTTAGTAACTTAACTTGATGGTGCATCACTAATATCATCTTTAATTGGTGATGAGCTAAAAATATTGTTTAACCATATTATACAGTAAATGTTTAAGAAAACCCATACGAATACTAAATTTATTCATTCATTCAATCAATCATAATAATTTTGAGTATGTTTAATTATACATGTAAATGATCCTGAGAAAATAAATCTATTACACATTTGTTACACATGTTCTAATTCATTCCATCAATTCTAACCACAGACAAGAGAATCCTTATTCTGTGGTTCTAACGAACGTACCAAACGCCACCCACTATCTGCTGCCTATAGGAAAAAACCATCGTTTAATCAATTCATACCATTTCCCATGAATAATTGTCATCATAATCAATTTCGATGACAGTTATGTTCTGGTATTGTGAATTTGTTCCAAATATTGTTAATCGAAGCGAACGAACTGTTGTGGGATAGTGTCGCACAAATATGGCTGTTGGCGAGTAGCAGACGACACCGATCAGCTGACCGACTGATGCGATGGCGGGCTCGTGCTGTCATTGGTCGGCGCGCGGACGTCTGCTGAATACAAATCAGCTGTTCGACCACGGGAACGATTACTTTCCCGGGTCTAATGCAATAAAAAGGCGAACTGTTTGCATTTATTTGGCTTCGCCCCGAGGAATTGGATAGTTCGTTAATATCTTTTGAAGGTTTTATGATCGGGTTCGTTAGGAATTGTAGCAATGGAGAGGTGTTTATAAACATGAGAAACATTTATTATTTTTTTGTTTAAAGTTTAAATATGGCTTTGGCAGTCTTATGTAGTGTTCGTAATGCCAGTGTGCATTTGATCAGTAATATTATTCCTTTTACAGTTTTGTTTGAGCAGTCAGCTATCAGTTGGAATTATTGAATTGCATAAACAACAGCATGTTATTGTACAGATTATGAATGTATCTAGGAATAAATGAATGTTCTACTGATGCGGTGCGTTTTATTACTTTAGTCTTTAGTATTGTATGGGCAACGGCCGAGAGTAAATAAGATCCATTGGGGTATTTTATAACCACTGATGACTTAGTTATTTTAGGAATCGGTAACTGTAACATGTTTTGCTGAATTGTACTTATGCTTAGAGTGTGTCAAAATGATTTTGTATCCAAGTCCAGGTTCTTAAAACTGTACACCTAACAAGATAATTTTGTAACGTGTTAATAGGTCTTCTTTAAACTATTTTAAATTAACGTAAATTATAAAAAGATCATTGTACATTTCGTTAGTCATTCAGTATTTCATAAGTCTGTTTCTTCAAACTCCGTCTGATTATGTAAAATCAGGATTATAAAAGGAAATTCCAGGATTCAAACTAAAAATATAATGTTCTGTCAAGCATGAATTAAGTTCAAGGAAACCCAAATCGAAAAGGAAACAATGCACTCACCTTTTGACATACATAATTTTGTTTGTGCCAATGTATGTAAAATACTGTATATGTAAGTTACAATAGAATTAATCGTTAAACCTATGAATTTTTTTTTAATACCAATGTATAGTTTCCAGTTTTTGTTGTCAATGCGAGTAATTTTTCGAATTGGCGTAATTAAAGTTTTTTTGTGAACTTATAAAGCACAGTAGAGATTAATATGTCTATACTATTATGTTTATATTTATGTTAATTGAGAAACAATTCATTGTCATTTTAATTACATACATTCATGGATGAGTGTATGCGAACAAAGTACGTTATACTTAATACTTTTAACTGAATTGGCAACCTACCCAGGTAGCTATTTTAAGCCAAGTATGAATGGGTAATGAGTGAAGGATGATTGTGGGTCGATCTTGTAGTTTTGAAACTGGCCAAGGCGACATGTTCCTTAGACAGAACTGTTAATTAATAACCCAACAGCCGATGGCAACTAAGGGACCTACAGTTTAACGTGGAATCCGAACCACGGCCTCTGAATTACGAATTATGAGGTCGAATTACGGACCATTATGAGGATGGTCTTTGCGGATAACGTAGTATTCAATAGTGCGGACGTTAATCCACACAAGAGACACTAACAAGTAAACCCCTCATGATTTAAAGTTGGACATACAGTACATATATGGACTACAGTAAACATTATTCATGCTGTGAAATAAATGTTAAGACTAAAACCATCATAGTTGTGAGAGATGGTCGGTGGATGTAGTGTTCTCTTGTGTGGATTAACGTCCGCACTATTGAATACTACGTTAATCCACAAATACCATCCTCATAATTAGACCAATTCGTAATTCAGAGGCTGTGGTTCGGATTCCACGTTAAACTGTAGGTCCATTAGTTGCCATCGGCTGTTGGGCTATTAATTAACAGTCCTGTCTGAGGAACATGTCAGCCTTAGTCAGTAACAAGACTACAAGATCGCGCCACAATCATCCTACATTCATTCCTCATTCATACTTGGCTTAAAATACCTACCTGGGTAGGTCGCCATTTCAGTTAAAAGTATAAAGTATAAAGAAAGTATAAAGTATCTAAAAAAACAAACAAAAACAGTAAAAACAGTCATACAAACGCATATTCTAAAATAGATTTCCAATTACAATTTTTAACCATACGCAAGCTTTCAACAGAAAATTATTTACAGGATTAAGTGTTTAAGTGGTTTTGTGGTATTCGTACTGGTTTCTTAGCCTTAAGTTCGATCCTGATAAATGTTTGTGTTGTTTCGACCCTGTACCAAATCCTGGCTCGTATTTGTCAATGACTAAGTTACATATATCATAACATCCATTACACCCAGCCTTCACCTTAATATAAACCCCACCAGCGTAGTTTTGTGTCTCACTTATGAAACAGAGATAACGCTCGTACGATTTAAATACCAAAGGATGGGACGACATGCGAACCATAATCGTGGAAAAGTAAAATAAACTTGCACATGTTACCAACGACCGCGGTAGCGCTGTTGTAGTTTGAGTGAACAGGGAGTTGCACGACGACACGTCACGTCAAGAGTTGGTGCCTTACTGACGAAATATTTCGATTTAGCCCTTTTTAAAACAATGGTAATTTTGTGACACCGTTAATTGTTACACGATAGTTGTAAAAAGATGGTTAAGATGTCAAATTAACGGTTAATTGTTACACGATAGTCGTAAAAAGATGGTTAGGATGTCAAATTAAAGGTTAATTGTTACACGATAGTCGTAAAAAGATGGTTAGGATGTCAAATTAACGGTTAATTGTTACACGATAGTCGTAAAAAGATGGTTAGGATGTCAAATTAAAGGTTAATTGTTACACGATAGTCGTAAAAAGATGGTTAGGATGTCAAATTAACGGTTAATTGTTACACGATAGTAGTAAAAAAAATGTTAGGATGTCAAATTAACGGTTTATGTATGTGGTGAAAATCTTAAATGGTTATCAAGGAAAGTTATTATTTTTTCCGGAAAATGTGATAATTACCGCATTACTACGTCTGACGATAAACAAGTTATTACACCATTTTACGATATAAAAATAAAATGTACTTCCCTAGACAACCAATTTGCCTTTAATAGGAAATCGACCTCTGGTTATTTCTCTGTTTGCATTTGGCCAGAATAGGGCCAACTGTTCAAATGGTAAGAAGCGAAGTTTCTTTTTGAACAAGTAGTCCTCTCTTGTCTGGCTTTTACTGATGTAGTTAGAAGATCAAAATTGGGCACAGTAAAAAGAAGATGTGAGATGAGCTCTTTGGCAAGTCCCAGTATGAAAAGAATTCTCGGATACTAATGAATCTCTACACTATCCACGATGTGGGAGGAATGTCTTGGAGGGAGGATGCTTTCTTGGCGTGTGCTCAAGGTTTGCAGGTTGGTGGATGTATACTGATCCTTTCCTTGTCTGGAGGACTTGGGAGTTGTTGAGTTGAAATGAGAATTATCTTGGGGTGTTGCTTAGCCCGAGCCTGGATCTGGATTGGTTTGGGGGTTCTTGTTACTTTCTTCAGAATTAGCTTGGCTGCCATGATAGACCCATTTGGTAGATGTTTCCCATCCTCGCGATCCATTCTTTTCGTTGATTGTACAATATTTCACAACAAGACGTACCTAGCCGGCTTTCCTGAGGCCTCCTAATCCTTCGTTCTTCACGGAGACCACATCCCTAAAAACCAGGGGCCTGATAGTCCCGGGGATCTGGATTTGGCATGGCTAACCTACCGAGCCCGCCTTCACACACCCAATCCTTTTCTCCCTAACTCCCTCCTACTATCGTAAGCCCACT
This sequence comes from Nephotettix cincticeps, assembly GCA_023375725.1. Lineage (NCBI taxonomy): Eukaryota > Metazoa > Arthropoda > Insecta > Hemiptera > Cicadellidae > Nephotettix > Nephotettix cincticeps. The sequence continues at coordinate 45,919,781 of CM041785.1, forward strand.
GGAAGCAACTGATAATGAGAGTGCCCACTTTTCTTGCGTTGGCTAGCACAATAAGCCTCGGTTGTCGTGAACCCGCAAGAGTTTCCTGTGGGTTGGGATAAGACCTAGCCTCAAAATACAAGGAAAACGATCCTCCGGAATATAACAACTATAAACTATCGAGTACTGGTGTCCAGCATTACATTCTGTATGTGGTCTGCTGGTGTCCCCCCTCCCTCCCCCGGCTCTTGGACACCGAGGATCATGTCGGGGCCGCGCACGCGGTAACGAGCGCTCCGTCTCGTCCGATAGCGCGGGTTAATAACGAAAATAGTCGTCCAGCAGTAAACCCGGCGTGAATTATAGTTACGACCGACCGGGCGGCGCGCTTCGGGAAAACTGGCCGGGGGCGGAGCTGCGCGAGGTGTGAAAGACATTGTCATGCAGATGCGCGCGATGTCCGACCCGGTGGCGCTGGTCGCGCTGTACGAGTATACTGCGCGGAATGCGGTGCTGCGTGTGGCGCGCATAAGTCAAAGCCATCCGACTATAATAACACCGCTACCCTCGTCCCTCGGCCTACCACACGGCAAAGTCCGCTGTGAGACTTAAATGAGATCTGTATGTAAAGGAAGAAGAAAGAAATATCCTGTTTTAAAAACATCTATTACTTCAGCAATGTGCAGTAAACGGAATTTTGTAAACGAAAAGAAATTTGTTAGGAGAAATTCAGGCTGAATATTGTCCAGTTTCAATTTAAAATTTCAGTTAGCCTTCACAAATAACCCATCTTATGGTCAATAATTATTTCATTATCCAACCCAATCGTGCTAAAGTAAACAAATTCCAACGAATTGTTTTTAACGTACTAATTGTATTAGCAATGCGTAATAAACAGGAGTACATTCAATAGAGGATAGAACATTCAACCCATTGTGGTATGTTATGACCTGATTTTATAGAAAATAAAAGTGGTTGAAAAGTGGTTACTTATTTGAACTCGTTTGCCTAACTCAATTTTTGATTGGGAGCGGACACGTACCTTTACCACAACCTTTCATCACTTCGACCACTAGCATCTTCTACGCTACGGTACCCACTACTACCAAACTAATAATTAAAATTTGCTAGCCATTAAAATTCACGTTTTTAACCAAATACCGTACTATTAATAAAGTTTAAATTACGTTTGATTGAAGGCGCCACTGTCGTGTAGGATGCGACAGCGATACTTGCTGTTGCGCCGAGGAATCAACGAACGTTGCTGTGGTATCCACATTCTACAGCGACCCCTGACAGTAGCACCGAAGAATCAACGCTATACAGTTGTGATATCGCAAAGGCAGCGGCAGCATCACTCATTGTATATTGTATATTGGGATACCGTACCGACATCTGATAGGCCGCGGGAACATACGTCTTGAATATTAGGATACCACGACACCTGGTGGTCGCGCCCAGAAATCAACGCTAGTTAATTGTGATATCGCGTAGGCAGCGGTAGCATCGATCTTGCACCGGGCCGCATACAGTCCTAATGACATTTTGATTACTGCCCCCCCACCAACCCCTCACCCCCCTCTATGACCCATCCTCGGTGACAGACCTACCCAGACTCTGATCGTTTTCCATTAAACCGTTTGCTTATGACGCCATCTATTGGGAACTGCTCGTACTGTTTGCTGGATGAATTATAGCTCGATGTCGCGGTAATGTCTGTTTGTGGATGCCTCGGTAATGTCTCGTGCGGTTGGTGTTTGATCTGTGCTGGGGAAATGTTTGTTTGGAATATTCCACTTGTGTATTATACATAAATGAAAGCATAGAGCTTGATGCAACCGTTGTTACCAACAAAACATATGAAGCGCAAAAAATATGTCTTTAAAAATTTACGTACAGTATTTCTAATACCCCCTTCGCAGCAGACCTGCGTACTCAGCGAATTTCCACCTCAATAATATGATGGCAATACTAATACAAGGACTGTATATGACAAGATTGATCAATCAATATCTGTTCATAAATTAGAATATTTTGCTTATTCTCCGTAACATTAACATGGGAAAGTGTATGCAGGTTTGCTACTTTGAGAAACACTGAAAGTAGGCATTTTTACCATAAACTATTTTTATTACGACCATATACCAAGTTTAACACGAATAAAGGAGTTTGCGTTATCTCCATAAGATTAACATGGGAAAAGGTATGCAGGATTGCTGCTGTGAGGAACATAAACTATGATTTTTTAGCATAAACGTATAGAGTCCAACCATATGAAGCTAAATACCAAGTTTCATCCAAAACTATTGGTTAGTAAGGGAAATATCAATTTTTCCTTATCCTCCGTAAGATTAGCATTGGAGTACCTAAATACAATGTACTGTGTTTAGATTTTTTAATATCTCGGTAACCGAGAAAATTACATGGGAAAAACATAAAAACCCCATTTTGGGGTACAAACCCCCCAAAACTACCCGTTTCGACTGACCGATATGTCTGGTTTACGTACTCGTCGGAGCAAATGTAAGAATACACGTCTCTACCAAATTTGGTCTCGATCAGTTCATTTTTACGAGAATTATCGTGTTCACAGACACACACACACACACACACACACACACACACATATATATATATATATATACATACATATATGTACATGTATATATATATACGTATACATATAGATATACATTTTAACAGTTTTTGGACTCTGGGCACCTAAAGACGAAAAAATAACATGGTCGCGGGCTTAAGTCTTACCATGAGACCTACGGTAATAGCTTCTTCCCTATGGGAAATTCGCTAAAGGCGAAATAATATTCATATTCATTATAACATCACGTCATATTCATATTTGTGAGACACCGACCGAAACATTAAGCGGGTATTTTAAGGCGAATATGAGTGATGGATGTGAAGGATTTTATACTTTTCTTTCTCCTCCAGACCATTTTTGTTATTTTTAATTTTAAATAACAAAAAGATTAAAAATTGTGAAAAATGCATTTTTTCAGAATCCGCTCTTAACGATTTTGAATTAAATTTCATTTTATAGCTATTAAGGTCCCAAGTAATATAGTGCGTAAGAGACTGGGTACCAGTATGTCTGTAGAACTAATGGTTTAAACATTTTGTGCTTTTAAATTAAACACACATTAAGAAAATACCCATGATTTTTTGTACGATCAAGACAATTTTAAAATCTAGTAGCAACAATACAGAAACGCTTATTGGGAAGCGGTCCAATTTCAAATAGGCATATTTCTATTTGACTGGGACGGTGGCGACGTCCTGTAGACGTCCCAGCTACTTGGAGGTCACGAATTGTGGATAGTTGTGAGAGATGGTTGGTGGATGTGGTGTTCTCTTGTGTGGATTAACGTCCGCACTATTAAATACCACGTTAATCCGAAAATAAAATCCTCATAGTTAGACCAATTCGTAATTCAGAGGCCGTGGTTCGGATTCCACGTTAAACTGTAGGTCCATTACTTGCCATCGGCTGTTGGGCTATTAATTAACTGTCTAAGGAACATGTCAGCCTTAGTCAGTAACAAGTCTACAAGATCGCGCCACAATCATCTTACATTCAATCCTCATTCATACTTGGCTTAAAATACCTACATTGTAGTATGGTTCTCATTTCAATGATCTAATCTAATCTAATTCTAATGCATTTGCTAGCAAGACATCCTACACTAGGCGCGACATGTTACACCATCGGTTATCCTGGACAATGTGATTCGTTGACCAGTTATCTGTTCAATAGGTTATACTATCGATGAATTAATACTGGATATTAATTACTGAATGTAGAATGTGAAACTGACATGATGATGAGGAGCCAATGGCTCAGCGTTGGCGGTTAGAGTCTGATATGTTATTATTGCGATATAGAGAAGCATTAATAACTGGTTATCACCCGTCCAACCGACAGTCAGAAACGTGAGAATCTCTAACGCAAACCTCCCACACAGAAAATACTATTGATAGGCCAACAGTGGGAAATGCCATTACCAGTTCAAAATAACGTTCAGCCACTTTTTCTTCCCAAATGCTGTTTGTTCAATATTTTTGTTAGTTCAGACTTTTCAACTTCTCTATTTTTCTCCTTGTTGCTTTTGTTGTTGTTATTCTTCTTCTCATAGTTTTTTAACACTAACTCTTTATAATTTTGCCGGCGATAGTTATCAAAATATTTTAAATACTATTATTTTCGGCATACATTAAAAATTGTTAGTCTAAGGACATTTCCCGCTCAAGAATGATCCTGCTAATAGACGTGATGAAAAATTAATTTTGTCAGACCTCCACCTTGTCAAGTTTCGTTCCATTGGCACTGCCAACATTCATCCTATGAAACAAGCATAGACAAGAAGGATCCAATCTGATAGTGAAGTCCGTCACACTGGATAGCCAAAGGACCAATAATGTGTCAATTTGTTTTTGTGTTAAGTTTTGATCTCTGAACTAGCAAAAATCGGACAATGAGCCAAATAGGTGTTTCTCACCGTATAGGCCTATATCTGTTTCTTTGCTCGGAACTACCTATTAGGTGACGTCGATATTCAATATAATTTTTTTATCTACTCGCCACACCAATTATTGTGTTTCAGCCTTATGTACGAATGCCACAGATTCGTAGCCTCCATCAGGGTGCCACGGCGCGGCGGCAGCGGCGGGACCGGCGCGAGGCTCGCGACAGACGACATGAATGGCCGCGGCCGCGATGCCGGACCGCAATTAATTTGCGGCCCGATAATCAGCCGTTCCACACGGCACGGGGTACGGTGGCACGGACCGACCAGGAGATGGCTATCGACCGCACAATGCCGGATTTGCATTCGGTCTCTCGGCTAATGGCAATTATGGTCCCTCTGCAGTATTTCCCGTTCGTAAATACGGGCAAAATGAATGGGTACCATTGTCCACGGGTAGCGGCCGGCACATCACGGAGATAACAGAGGCTGCCGGCACTACAATGGTATCGGTGTAATGGTGTTGTGTCGCGGGAGGTGTTAACATCCGCCAGATGTCGCTGAGGACACTATGCGAGTCTTACGGAAAACAGGTTTTTGTGAAGTGGAATGGATTTCGAGATGAAGAAGGTCGTGGTGAGTTAACGTGGAAAAGCACGAGCTTTTGGGATAGGCAAACTATCGTTAAAAACCCGTGAATAAAGTCAACCGTAAAAAGTTAAATTTCTAGATTGTGTTGCGTATCATTTTGGAAAAGATTTACATTGGTTAAATGCTAAAGATTCTGATGTGAGTCTTCAGGTTGAATAAGATAGTACCTCTAGGACCTTTCAGCAAGGATGTGTAAAAAGGGCCTACAATTAACTACCAAGTGAAAAAACTATTATTAAAGAAAGGAATTAACTACCAGTGGCAATAATTAATTGATACTATCTCAGCCAGATTACAAAGAATCGTATTTGCTCAAAGTCATATATTATTTCATCTACCTGTTGTAAGTGTCGTTAAGATGTAAGCGTAAAAAACATTTATCTTTTTCGTTTGTATTAACCGCTAGATAGTTCCCTGTTCAATATTTAATGTTAGTTATTTCATATGTAACCTTTTTCTACTGTATTAGCTTATTCATTGCTACAACCAACAATTATAAAAATATTTTATGTGGAAGATCGAATCATCCGTGAAGACCACTTTTCTTTCGTGCCCTGTCCCTTAAAAAATGCAAATAAATTCGGCACAGACTTGCAATTAAGTAGGAGCCGTTTTGCGACTCGTAAACCCATGTAGGTTTATGGTTTAAGGTTTACAAACACTCGGCACGCGTTACAAATTACAAAGCGAGCCTCTCGGTTCCCGGTAGGCCGCGAGTTGCCACTCACTAAGCCGCCGGAGTCGCCCATTCGCCTCCATGTTTGGTAATTTGTAAGTAGGCCTAATGTTCGCCCCTGGGGGAGCCCGTAAAAGCGCGGTAAACGGCGGACCTCTGCCGCCGCCTTATTGCCTGATTAATTGCACCTGACACAGATTCGATTGTGTAAAAGAAGTATTTCTGTCTTACCGGGAGGCTTTGGCAATCGGGGCGTGGAAGTGAGTGCGTTGTTCGGATCCGTTGTGAAAATTTCGGTTTTGAGAGATTATGTAAGTGAATTAAGTTGGCTACATACTGCATTTCATCCTCAAAGTATAAGACAACTTCTTAAGGAAACTTCTTACATTTTGACTTATCAATGATGAAAAGTCGTAAGTCTTACAATGTGCTATATAGATGTTTCTCGTGATGTGTATTCTCATTATTCTGTTGATTTTCTCATGAAAACTCGCAAGATCGGTTTAAGTTATATGTTTGATCCCTACCATGTGTGATCAAACCTTTATTGTTTAAGCCCAGTATGCCAAACGTTGCTTGATCGAAACACGTGGTCTACAACTAGAAGATCATTGACGATGACCTCTGGTTAGACTATGTATCACCGTTCTGATCCTTTCTGTCATAATGGGCTATTTAGATTTTTTTTAAATCTCGACATTACAGCCTGTTGAGACCGAATTCCCTAGTATTAGTTCACCAAAGTGTTTATCGTGAACGTTTCAAGAGTCTCCTCATCCTCAACCCCTGCTACTCAGTGCTCTTTTGGCTGTCCTCCGCCATCTTATTACTTTCAAAAGTATGTTTTGACGCTATTTGTCCGGCCTCGGGTAGTCAACAACAAAAAGGAGGGTTTCAGGTTGATTCAGGTTTTCATTTGTTTTTTGTAAGATAATTTTCTCTAGCTCTTCTGATTTGATGCAGAATAGTGTTATTTGCTATCTTTAAGCATGTAGAACGACTAAACTTGCGGTTTGTAGAACTATACTGCGCACAATATCAATTGAGGTGATGAATGCCCTTTCAAAATCCATCGATATTCGATAAAGCACTGTTTCCCCGACAATCAGCCCATTGAAGCGACACTGTTTATCGCGGCCCTCATTGGCGGGTACTGCGACTGCGTACAATGCGTCGCCGGCAGATACACTCGGCAACAGCGCATTAATTAGGCCTATCAGATGACAGCCTGCACACCCAGTCGGCCAATTAGCGCAACACACAATGCGGTTTATGTTATTGTCGCCAGATCGCAGCAGCAACGGCAGCGCTGGCAGCACACCACATATCATAGGTGGACAATGTGCCTAGGGTATCGGGAGAAACATCGCGCTAGTATGGTGGGACAGTGTGAATATGATACCGCGTTGGATATTCACTCGCTAAGTGGTTTGTTACAATGGACGGTGTGATCTTGTGAAGAAAGCTAACTAGTGTACAGTCAGGTGGAAGTAAGAGAAGATGTGGTTGAGCTAATTTTTGGTTTCACGCCTGTGCAATAATTTCGAACACATGCAGGTCCCAAATGTTGACCACGTTTTAAAAATATTATTTGTAAACATTTAATAAGCGGTAACATCTTCATATGTACCGAACAATTTGTATTGAAATCAAGCATCTGACCGTAAGATGTTTTCCTTCCACGAAATTATAGTTAACATAAAGTAACTGTTGTGTGTGGCAACTTCGAGTTCTTACCTTTCCAATGCTGTATCTACTTATATTTTTATACTTACTCTTACTGGTGAGATACCTATGGAACTTACAATGTTGATATTTTAAGGTTATTATGAATGAGAGGTGTATGTGATGAGTTTAACGGATATAACTGTATAAGTGTAACTTTTAACTAGACCAGCTGATATTTTTACAGAATCATTAATGAATATCCCGATTAAATGCAGCAGTGTCCAGTACTGAACCATCTGAGTATCAAACCAGCATCCTATTATGAAGCGGGAATTACAACGCATGAACCACCCAGCCAGTCATGTGTATTCCTTTCATCGTTTGATATGAACTCTTGGAAGAAGAAGAAGTGGACATTATTCCACTTAAGTTGAAGGATCGTTGTTAAAAATCTGCCAGGTACAATGGTGAACCAATAAGTGTTGACTTTTAACCGTTATTTAAATAAAAAATATTTTATCTTCCAGAAGAACTATGCAAAATCTTTTCACCATCAAGCAGACTAGTTTTTCAAGAGCTCACAAAAACCAGGGAGTTGTAGAAAGAAGAAGCGACAATGACGGTGGTTTGTTTGGCTTGGGGATTATCCCCATCTCCTGTGTGAACGCTCAATATTCCACCGGTCATTTGCAATTTGGCGTGGCAAGGCGACAACGCCTTCCATAACGGACGTGCAGGTAATGCTCACAGAGCGACGGCACCGTGCAAATCGTTCATCGGTGGAGATCCGATAATATCGCCCACTTACCGACCGCTCGTTTGGGGAATCGCCCGGGTGCGTGGCGGACGGCCATCTGGCCGATAGGAAGATTGTGTCAACGGAAGGCGATCTTCGAGTCATCATACGTAAAAAACTTATTTGTACGATGGTTTTTTTTTATATTTGTTCTGCATTTTTTTACTTTATGTCAATAGGTCTTTTCCTGCCTACTTTTCTGTTCCAACTCATTGACCATATAACTTTTGTGTTCATTGTATGGTAAAAGAGTAAGCCTTGAATCAGAGTAAAAGATAATTTTTAAGTCCAGAAAACGGATTCATCACACCCTTGGAACTATTGCAACCCTAGCGTGCTACCCTAACCACCACTGGTGGAGTTTTAGGACTGCATTGTATTAAAATGTTCAATAGTATCTGGGTCCACTACAGACAGGTAGAATTTTGATTAAAACATTCGTTAAATTATATTTATTCATAGTCATATTTTCCGGATACCTGCATGATCGTGATTGGATAATATTTGATGCAGAATAAATACCAAGTGAAATTTCTTGAGTAACAGCATGCAGAATATCGTTTGCAAACACGACCATCCATCAACCTCATTGATACGAAAACTGAGATCGAATAATTGTGGGATATTATAATCAACACATTCACAATATACTAACGCTGATATACATGGTACATATTGCCATGGTGGAAAAATATATATTTGTGATATGTCGAATTTTTTAACGTCACTGTGGATTCAAATCTGGAGATATCTGATTGAAATGTCAATGCAGAATGTTTTTGGTTTTATTTGGAATATAGGGGGCTAATATTTTATACGATTTCTTATGATTTTATTGTATTATTTAAATTAGCCTTTTTGGGCTGTGTATAGATGCAAAAATTACAACAGGATGTTCGTTGGGAACAAACATTAAGTTAGTATCACAAATTACCCAACAATAATGATTTTAAGACCAGTTGTTAAACACTTGCAACAAATTTATATTAATATAAGAAATGCACGGGTTTGTTGAGACCAAGCAACACAATTATTTTCCCTCACTAAATATAAATTTGTAAATGATCATCAACCAAATTTTCGATGTGTTTAAAAAATAGGCTGTTCCAAATTCAACATCAATAAAATTTTACGTATTGGAAAAAACGGCAACTGAAGGGATGCTGTAATGATTGATTCGTAAAACGTAGTAACACCGAACAAGAGGGTAAATTAAACTATTGAAAGAAAAGTTTAAGTATTTGTAATCTCTTCAACAATTTGTAGCAATTTGTATAAGTTCATGCAACGTCTCATTTTGTTGGGTTGGATCAAAATTTTTTAATGTAACTTTTTAGACGGTTCTTACCATCCCTTAAACATTACATTGAAAACGATAACATTACTCCAATGGAATACAAACTAACAGTATCGATTCAAATAATTGGGATTCGATACTATTGACGATGAATAGGATAATAGATTTTTTCGTCTTTCGTGAAACGGCAATTGTTTTTGCCAACACACAACGATATCAAGCACAATACTGACAGCTGAATGACTGACCGAGATGTCTCACACTTAACTTTGTTCCTCCGTGGGGTACCACAGGGATCAGTATTTGGCCCGATCCTAATATAGCGAGAGAGCTGACGTCACAAATCTGGAGATACTTATGCAGTACCTAGAGCGAAGGGGTCTCAGGGTGTTTTATTGCACCGGTCTATCACGCAGACCATATGGGATGCCGTGCCGTGCGGCAATACCACTCAATGGCCCTACTTTACAAGACGAACGGCCGCGTCTATTTAGTCGAGTTAGACTACCCCAATAGTTTTTACGATGTAAAGTTTCCCTGGATTGTCCGTAGAGTTGCGTTCTGTTCTGTTTTGTTATCTGTTATCGTAGTTAGACGGTTATCTTTATGGTGTTGTAAGTTTCCTTTCCGTAATACTAAACTTTGTTGGTGGATGCGACAACCGAGACGTTTTTGTTAAAATTCCAAATCCACCACAATAGGTCTACATGTTTGCGGTGTTATTAAAGATAAGGAACAAGGACAAAGGTTCATAGCAAAGGTTCATAACTCATGATCTGATAGGAATCGTCCGCCACTGGTTTTGAACCATGCGCGTTTGACTTGTATCCGAACGTCGGCAAGTTTGCACTTTACTCCTGATCACGTCGAAGAGGGTGATTCCAGTGAAACATAATTGTGCTACTTTGTCAAGGGAATTTTCTTTAAAGATCTTTCTTTAATTTCTTCACTTGGAATTTTCTTCTTCTTCTTCATTTTCTTTTTGTTATTGTTGTTGTTGGTTTGTTCTTCACATTGTTACTATAGTAGTTTTTATTGATGTTGTTCTTGCTAATATTATTGTTATTATTGTTGTTTTTGTCGTTGGTCTTGTTCATATTTGTTGGTTTCTCTTACTTCATAGAGGAACGAAATAAATTTTTACTTTGAATACTGTCTACACCAATGAACTTTTTGACGCTTCGATAGGAAGCGGTCCAAACCTTGTTACTGCTTAACCTTCCGTTAGGTTGGTAACTAATTATTATCCCAATTACAAATGGCAACCAGATCCGGAATTGAACCTGCGACCTTCGGATTTTGAAGCACTTTACATTCAGATCAATAAAATAATTTAGATATTAATATTCCTAAGTATGAATCGAGTGTATTTTATTTTCAAAAACCGCCTAAAAAAATTAGTTCGGAAAAAGTGTATTTTTGTATGTTTTGTAATTTAATATCTTAAAACTTAATTACTGTACTTTTTAAATGTGTTTCCCAGTTTGATAACAATTGTAATGCTTATTATTATTTCGATAGTGGTTCTACATTACCTTACTAGTAAAGGGTCCGCCTATACCAACCGCGCTAGGGTAAAACAAGTTTTTGAAAAATGTACAACCGATTTATTGTAATATTATGCACAGTAAACTGGATTGGATAGAGAACAAGCAATTTTACTCACACTGCTCTTTTACGTTCTAATATTATAGACGAAACAGTAAAAAATAGGTTGTTAATTAAAGTGGTTATTCAATTTAACTTGTTTTCCCAAGCATTTTTAAATAGTACAATTAATTTTCTATCCCCTATCGAATCCCGTTTAAAATGCACAGATAAACTAATTAGTACGTACTAAAATATGGTTATTATAAACATTTCGAAAAATATGGTTTTACGAAACGATCGTTTTCCTTATACAAACAAGCCACTGAGGCGGATTTTGCCTTTCCGTAGAACACGGCAAGACGATTCTTTGGCACGTTTTCCTGTAGTAATTCAAAGTGAGGTATTAATTGACGTTAAGTGTTTTTCCTTCATTGGGAATGTAAAAAAATCACGTAAGGAATGTTTAAAATTGTAAAGTATTTGAGAAATCTGATAGAAACTTCCTACACTGTGCTGAATGTGTTGAGTCGAAAGTCCAACCCCAGTGGGAGGTAAGGGATGAGGTCTGCGCGCTCAGCTGTCTCCTGATTAGTTGTCACTCCTTAATTAACAGCTGATTAAAAGCCGAGCCTGCGTCTAACCCTCTCCCCCCACCCTCTCCGCTACTAAACATTCTTACTACCAGAACTACGTGGCTCTGTGCATCAGTAAAGGGGTAGATGTTTTTTATTGTTGAAATATTATATTTTTAATTTGAGTTTATTTATTTTGTCAAAAAACCTAATAGAGTTACACAATAGTTCAGTGTCTTTCTAGCTAAAATAGCTATTCGAGAGACCAATAACATCAAAAATACACAATAGAAACTATGAAAAACAAAAACAAAATTAATTTAATATCAATAAAAGATACCCCCGTCGCAGCAGACCTGCGTACTCAGCGAATTTCCAAATCAATAATATAAAAATAACATATGACAAGTTTTATAAAAATAAGTCAAAAACATGAGAATTATTTGCCTATTCTCCATAAGATTAACATAGGAAAGAGTGTGCAGGTTAGCTGCTGTGAGGAACGCTGAAAGAAGTCATTTCTACCATGAATAATTTTTATCTTAACATTTATACCAACTGTCATCAACATCTGTCCATATATAAGGAGTTTGCCTATTCCCTATATGATTAATAGAAGAGAGTATGCAGGTTTGCTGCCATGATAAAAACATAAACTATGATTTTTAAGCATAAATGGATAGATCTCAACCACATAAAGCTAAAAATCAAGTTTTATCCAAAAATTTTGATTAATATGGGAAATATTAATTTTTCCCTATCCTCCATAAGATTAACATTGGAGCCCCACAATACAACGTACTGTGTTTAAATTTTTAAATATCTCGGTAACCGTTGAAGATAGAAGAAAACTATAAAGAACTTAATTACGTAGTTTTTTAAGCTGATTCCAATGGTGAAATATAAAATTTGAAATTTTTAAAAATTACATGTGAAAAACGCAAAAAAAACCCCATTTTGGGGTACAAAAAACCCCCAACTACCCGTTCCCATTGACCGTATGTCTGGTTTACGAACTCAAGCTTGTAGGTTTTCTTACAAAATTTCGTCTAATTCGGATTTTGTTTTGTGAAAATATTTTTTTAAATTTTTTTTATTTTTTTCAAAAATTTCTTTTTTATATATTTTATTTATCATTAAAATAACATATTTACTAAGTTATATTTTTTAAAATAACACATTACACCAAGAGAAAAAAAATTCTGAAAAAAATTAATATTTATAAATCCAAATGGAATAGATCAAAATTCCTCTTTTTTTCTTTGATGGAGAAGAAGAATAGGATAGAAACTATGTAAGAGGGTTGAGTGAGATTTAACTTCTTAAAAAATAATATTTCAAATCTAAAACCTTATTGGAAAAGTACAAACCTAGACAGCTTAGTTGATACCTTAAACGTTCAAATATCTTAAGATTTTTGTAAAAAGTTGCTTCACATATTTTATATATACAAAAAGGGTTCTCAGTAAGTGAACCGTTGGGGTTGTAAAGCACCTAAGGATGCACAGTGGTTCTTCAGATTGTTCTACTTTAATTCTTTAAGCCATGTTATATTTTTCAAAGTTCCTTTCGATTCGAATGCAGAATTGTGCGGACACCACGGTTCTTCAGTAAGTATAATTTTTTGTAACGACAAATCGTTAATTGATATCGTCCTCTATCGCACTAATGTAAGATAATGTTTTCATAGAATTAATTATCTACGAATATTTACAAATAAATAAATGAGGTAAAAGCTCAACAATGAATGCAAGGTATGTCATCGATCGAGTCGTTTGGACCATGAGGACTTCATAAAATCGATTAATTTTCTATTATTTCGTTTTATTTTTTTTTTCTTTGCAAAAAGACAATGAAAATGTTAAATGTTGCAAACAGTATCCCAACCAGCTATCACCTTGATAGCTTCATAGAAGTGTTGTATTTGTTTAGGGCTGCTATAATTTTCAGTACAACAATACGGAAACTTAAGAGGGGCTCAGAGCAGGGGTTTTGGGGTACGGAATATCCCCAAACAAGAAGGGGATCCGGGCATTTGAAAATTCTGATGTAAAGCGGTTATTTCGGAGTAAGATTATCCAAATCTAGTTTCGCTAACAAAGTGTATATTTGAGATTTAAATTTCATATGTCAGAATAACTGTGTACCCCACACCCTTTTCTTTTAGCCCTCTTTGTATCCAATCTTTTTAAAATACGCACATCTTTCAGTTTTCATTGTACGGTACGGAGACGAACAAGGAATTGAAAATTGCAAACGTACGTACAAAATACGGAAGGTAGGCAATCCTACACGGTTGATAAATATGTTTATTGGCGTTGGTGAACTTGTGTACATTAACAAATATGGAAAATAATGAAGAATCTGATAATGCATATTGCATATAATGGATGGGTTAAGGTGATGAATCGATATAGAAATAATAGGTAAAAATTACCTGTTTAGATTCACGATTGTCTTCTGGTTTAAATAATTTGCAACACCGTTTACTGTTTGAATCATTAAATGATGACATTGTACATTTATTATGAAGTTATGGAGTATTACACATTGGCTAGTTGAATGGAGACAGTATTATTTATATACAGTATAAAAATAGTTTTTAGGCCGGATCTATACTATGCGTGATCGGCAGATGTGTAAGTTTCATTCTTTTAAAATGTAAGCGTTCACTGTATATGCGTAGAGTACGCAACCCATTAGCATGCTGCCGAAAATACGCACGTACGCATGATTGTGCCGAAGTCTAACTACCGGGAAGATAATAGAAAACACGAACATTCCTGAACGAGCGTTCATACTGTTCGGATCACCTACAAAAATAAATCAGTACAATAAATGTATACATTTTGTAAAACTTAATGATTAATTGGAATATTAAACCTCTTCCTCTTACCTTAAGGTAAATGTTTATCTTTCTTTGACACCCATTGCATTTCTGAACGTCACGAGCACTCTCAAAATTTCCACTAACTCGTCGAATGACTTAATCGTTATTCGATCATAATTGAAAAACATGCTGTCTTGTTTTCTAATATTTCCATAAAAGACTGGGAACTGTTCACTTGGGCTACCTTCAGTGTGATTAGGATGAATCCAGTACTCTCTCTTGGTGGGTCGTCGAAGTACCCCCCCCCACCACGGTTTCCAGAGCGCAAACAAATTTTCTTTTAGATAGTATCTTACTACATAAACTGTTCCCACAAACTGACAAACGCACAAGCTGAAAATCTGCCCAATGTGAACACAACACTCGTCTTGCCGAAAATACGCATCTGACGAATACGCATAGTGTATCATTACAAAGCAAATGGGATGGAAGTGGTTTTGTAAAAGTATTAAATACAAGGAAAAGCTATTATCAATAATAATGTACGAGTATGTTTTTATTTGTTTAAGGACAATCAGCTAATTAACTTGCTAAAATATATTTTCGCTAACTAAAACTATGAATTATTTAGAACCTAATTGTAATAATGGTATAAATTACTTAATTTCCTAAAGAAATTGAAATATGATGGAAGGAGCATCAAATTTAATACTATAGTTTTTGTATTTTTGAAAAGCTGTTAAATAGATTAAATAAAGAAATGTATTGGCACTTTGAAATTAAAGAATCGGCTACCTGAATTTATTATTGAGAGGTAGAGAGAATTACGTCTTTGCTAGACGAATAGAAAATAAAATATTTTTATCCTTACGAGTCGGATCCAAGTAGAAGTAGTTTTTTAAAAATATTTTATAAAATAAAAAGCTATTTAATAATAGTACTGTATCGACTTTTGAATATTTTAATTTTAATTTAATAACTTTACTCGTAGTACTAATATAACCTTCCCTCTTTATAATCTCTATATATAAAATTGAATGTATGTATGTATGTCTGTATGTCCTTTATGCGTTGCCAAACTACTCATCCGATCGCCATGAAATTTTAGGAAGTTGCTCTACATGTGTCCGGGAAGGTTTTAGTGAAAAAAATATTTTCGAAAACCCCATAAGTTTCCATTTTATGGCTTTTTAAATTTCTAATGTTAACCTTATGGAGAGTAAGTTTGTTTACAAATTGTCTACAATGAAAACATTTGATTTCTTAGCTACAGCTGATTAGTTTACTTTCCATTAGCAATATGCTTTACTATCCAATGCCATCTGAATCATTCATTAATGTTAAACTATGAAGTAAATGTGTACTGTAAAAAATGAACAGCTTTATTCACCACGTTAATAGTTTACGTTTTTGGGGGATTATGTATTTATATTTTCATTTTCTGTCTGATTAAAATCACGTGTTTATATGATAATCAAAATGTTTATATTATTACGTTTATTATAATAATCAGCTGTTGTATATCTTTCCTATAAAAGTCGTATTACAGTTAGGTTTGGTTTGGGTTTGGATTCGATTTGAAAATTGTGAATTAATCCACTCAGATTTATTTGTTTTACAGGAATGTTATTAATATGTCTTATCGTTTCAGTATTGTTATTCACTATGCCGCGACCCAGGATATATAACCTTTCACAATGAAGCCGTATTGCTATTCGACTTCAGACTCATGGCCAAACTTAAAGTTAACATGTATTTACTGTTCAGGCGAAGTTCGCCAGGTCAGCTAGTGTTGTATATAAGTCTGGCTTCTGTTAATTTGATACAAAAGTA
This sequence comes from Nephotettix cincticeps, assembly GCA_023375725.1. Lineage (NCBI taxonomy): Eukaryota > Metazoa > Arthropoda > Insecta > Hemiptera > Cicadellidae > Nephotettix > Nephotettix cincticeps. The sequence continues at coordinate 45,936,154 of CM041785.1, forward strand.
TTTTTTGACTTGACTAAATTTAATATGAGCATTTTGAGGAATGAGAGAACATTTAAATTTCGTCCAGAACATTTTTTTTCTTTTTTGAGGCGGATTATGGAATATAGGTATATAGGCATAGGGTCGACTCTAAAGAATGTTCAATCGTTTTAAGTAAAATTACACATTTACTCGGTGTAAAGCAGGTACTACTGTTCTAGACAGTTAAAAGTCCGTTGGACCTCATAGTTTTGAAAAACCTGATGCCGTATTGATAGACCTACTGACATCGGTACATGCAGCGCCATCTACCAGCAACGCTGGCAACCAGGTGAGTGTGTGCGAGAGAGAGCGAGAGACGCGCACCCACGCCTGTGATCAAGGTGCGCGGAGAATCAACATGGATGCGCGCTAACTGAATTAGCGTTCGGCAGGCGCGAATGTGCGAGCAAACGCAGCTGGCGATGGCGCAGTCGTCAGTCGTCTGCGCTTGTGATTGCCAATCTACGAGTGCTGTGTGTACTACGGTTTATGGAAGTTTAAAAACTTCCATTCTCACGAAAACTGAGTTAAAGCTCTTGTTATAATCTTTTTCGTTATACTGCTTCAAAAACAGTTGTAGATACATGTGTTGAAGAGCAAAAGTTTCATTATTTTTCTGGGAATAAACCTATTATGATGATATGTTTAGTCCTAGGCCGCGAAAGATCATTGTCGATGATACTTGATTATTGATTTGAGGTCAGCATTCGATTGTAAATAATCGATAAAGTAACTGCAACAATCACTATCGTTTTTTGTGTATTTTTGTGAAACTGGTAATCTACTATTTAATCGAACTATCCATTAGTTGAGATTGAACTATCGATAAATAATAATAATAACACTAACATAACCTAAACAACTAATCAGGAATCTACAACGTAAGTAATAACAGCTGACTAGTCTAAAGCGACAAAAATGTTTGACAACTATTGATACTAAATCAGTTTGGTTTAGTTTATTTGCAGTAATAAATATAAAGTTCAATTTAAATAGAGGAATAACTTTAGATCTTAGAGCGTCATATAAGGTGAAATATGACGAAATCCTTTGAGTCTTTCGTAGCCTATATTTAATATGTGCTTAAATGTGACTCGAAATTGAAAGATACATACTTTTAGTTTCAGGTGCAAATTAATAATTCCACATTTAAAATTTTAAATAGACTTCACTTCTTATGTGATCAGGGATCAGAAATTAAACTATACTGCCATCAAAAATTTTCCTCCCCGGCCGGGAATCGAACCCGGGTCTCCCGCGTGACAGGCGGGGATACTGACCACTATACTACCGAGGACTGTGTGTGGAGGTGATTACTTATCGTTATTAAGTCATGTGTACGTGCAGTAACAAAAATTTGCAATGACAATGAAGTAATTTTTTAGAGATTTTTCACATAGGGGCCTACCCCAATGGTACAAAATAAACATGAAAATTGAAGCGTCTGCTTTAATTTAAGGGAAAAAAGCTCTCACGTATTTTTAAAATGGGAAACATAGCTTGTATGTAACAAGACCATTTGGCCTAATAGGCCTATTCTGAAATTTCCAAACTATGTTATCTATGTTGGAAGGTACAGGACCATTAAATTGTAGTTATTAACAAAAAACCCATATTTTTAAGATTTAATTTTCAGAAAAAAATATTTCAATTTGTTACTTCTAATAAATTTACATAAAAATTTTAAAGGCTCAAATTTAACTCAAACTTATGGGTACATTTTATACTTTAATGTTTACAGCTACCCTCTAAACCTGTATTTTGTACAGTATAATGTTTACTTTATTTTTCACACGTTATACAAATCGAAATATAACATTTGTTGTGCATTGCTTGTACTTATGATATCTTTGGTTTATTAGAAAAGCCTAAAGGGGTCTCATCTCATATTTGTGGCTTTTTTTGAACGATTCTCAGAGTGAACACGAGAGAACACAATATGATGAAACATTAATAAATAATCAGGTGGCATGCTGCTTTTACTTATACAAAAATATTAGTTATTAATTTGTTTACAGAGACTGATGAGTTTAAACCTATTTCAAAATGTTACAATATATTACACGAATAAACATATTTTTGATGACTTTTTCTAGTAATCTATTATTGTATTGTAATCACATAACATTTCTAGAGATGTATACATTAATAAAGGAACACAATTAATCATCTGCAAATTAAATGTATTGTTACAAAACTCCGACAGACTTCATTTTACCGAGTGTCTCGTGATTACACGAAATCCAAGAAAATAGCAAGAAGAGAGAGGAGGAAGGTTACTGGCTGAGTAATTACAGTGGGAGAGCTGATGATCCCACCCCCGCGGGAAGGGTTGCTCGTCGCTGATTGGCGCGCTGGAGGGTGGTTCTGCTAATTGCAACCCCCTAATTAACCTCCCTCCGACACCAAGCTGACCATTGGCCGGCTCTCCCCTCCATCTATCTACCCCTCGCACCCCTCACCACAGATACAGATACATTGTTGGTCGTCTCCATTGTCTGCCTTGTCATTCTCCTCGACTTGAATTTCTCCGTTTACTCGGAAGATTATTTTTTACGTTTTGTTCTACAAGGCGTAACAATGAAGAAGAGAAGAATTATTTTAGAATATTGCACGAATCTTAGTAATACAGCTAGAGAGTAAGAGTATTTTTTGTAAAATTGTTCGTTTAACCTTCAGGCCAAAGTGTAGTATCAGATTTTCAGTCGCATAGTTCCTCTGACGTGATCGTATGACCACTTTTGTAGCCGAGACCAACTGCTTAACGTGCCATCTGCAGCACATTGGCAGACCGAGGTTCAGATTTTATTTGACTCATAACCAGGAATCAAATCCAGGCCTGTAAAGTGGCCAGTACTCGCAGCTACAAGTGGACCACGCAGCTATATTTAAATGACTGACAGATATTACTAATTTATTTTTGTTATCTGGATGAAACAGAAATATTGGGAATAATCTAGGTTCCCTAGGCAAACTGCTCCCTTCGGGGTAACCTTAATAAAGAACGAATAACTGAAAGATTATTTTAGTTGATGATAAAAATTAAGATACGTTTTCTTAGTTAAACTTTAAAGTGAATAGAAAATATAAAAATATCGAGGTAAAATCTTTTAGGAAAAATACCACCAATTTGGTGATAACAACCCTTTTAGTGGGTTTTATTGCTTAATATGACCTCACTGCATACCAAGTTTTATAAAAAACCCGATGGATGATATTGACTTTTTTAGTATTTGCAATAAGAATAACATTGGGTACATTTATTTAGATAACGCACACATTGTTTACCAAGGACACTAAATTAAACTTTTCTACCCAAATACTAGCCGTAGACCAATAATTCTACTACTAGTTTGTTAAGTTTTTTTCAGCTGGTTATAATGATGATACTTTTATTATTTTATAAGGTCATTGTTTTCCAGGAAATTATTTTGGGCTTTTAGAAGTTCATAGCTTTTGAGCCGTAATTTTTACAGACATGTGACTGGTACCATATCAATTAGGGTCCTACGCACGAATAAACTTCAATCAAATTCGTAAGAGACGTTTTTTATAAATTAAAGAATATTTACGTTGTCAAAGGGTTTTATGGGTGATAAATATTAAAAAAAAATAAAAATCAAAGAAATAAAAAAACTAGAAATATTTACAAGGTGCACCCTTGTACCCAATTTCATAAAAAATCGGAACATCGGTTTGGTCTCGGGGGCGTTACACAGGGGTGGTTATCAGTTCGAAAATAACTCTTTGGATTCAGGAAGCCTCAAAACGAATGTTTCCACTCTAAATTCAAATTTAGAATTTTGAAGAAAAACACTTCCTTCATGTACTATGTAGAGAGGGTGAAAGTAAAAATTACCAAGAATAAAAATAATGAATACATAACCGTTTATATACTCATTGTACAGCCTTCCCACAAATTAGACAATGTAGTACTGCGTTTAATTGTAGTTGATGTAAGACAAAGTAATTTAAGCAAGTTTTGTAAAAAAATAATATTCAGAATTACTGTATTGTATTCTAATTTTACCAAGGAAAAAATATAATTCAAAATATTTTTTTATTATGTAGTTTGAGAAAACCGTAACAGAGTAAGAAACTTAGGAGGTAGCGAATCTGTAAAATAAAGGTACAAATTGGGGAGAAACCCCGTAGCCCCAATTTTAGTGACATTTTGTATTTCAGTTTAATCAAGTTAACTTATTTCAATGATTAATTTTTTCCATAGGTTAAAAAAAGTATAGTAAACAATTTACTAATTATTTTCCAAAGTTTTAAAATACTTAATTTTTTGGGTTAAAGTGAACAATAAAGTAAAATTTGTTTGGATTCAATACCATTTTTCTTTTGGCCTGTGAACTTCTCCCTAAGATTTTGAAAAACGCCTTCCATCGTGAGGTAGGCAGCAGCTTCAAGGGCTTAGGGGAGGAGACGCCGGGCAGGAAGGGTTGAGACGGCGCGACGCTTCATCACAATTTAAGGGGTGAGTAATTAAAGGAGGTAATTAAACACCGGTGCGCCTGACCGCCTGCGCGGCAACCTGCTCGGCATCTCACCCTCTCCCTACCCAATGAAATCTTTGACCGCGTTTACAGTTCAGTTTTTCGTGTGAGATATTGTTTTAGTTTACGAAGTATTTTAACACATCAAAATAGACATACTAATACTCAGGTTAGGTTAGGTCTAGAAAATTTCAATTTAGAATGCAGGGTGGAAACATGTTTTTCTCAATTTAAATTTTCGACCAACATAACGCTCAGATAACGAAAATATTTCACTTTTCCAATAATTTTACAGTTGCATGGATTTAAACAGGTTGATAGTGATAAAGTCACATTACATATGATAATCCTACACTCGACTTATTCTCGCACTGGAACAACTACACTAGTCCGGGAAACGCCTATTTCCTGGTTTAGTGACGTAATATACTATTAAAGAACAAAGAACATATTAAAATTTCAAACTAATCCGATGTGTCTTAAATTGAAAACTGGTGTTCGAAAAGGCGTTCCAGTGAATTTAACATTGCTCTTTCAGGATTTACACAAAAATACCGGAGATACTGTAGACTGTAGAATATAGAAACATTACACTCTCAGAGTCCCGTAGACGTAAGGAGGATCATATCCAGGTGTTTGGCCGCGGATGACACGAGCGTTTGCCAGGGGTGCGGATTGTTCGCCAAGAGGGCCCACATCTGTTCGTGTATTAATCACAAGCGCGCACATTTGCATGGAACACTCAATGGCTGTCAATACCGTCAATAGCTATTAACATTGATTCCGCGAGAATAAAAGATCAAATTAGAGCAAGGGTTGGAGTGTGACAAAGTTCATTTATTTTGTCACGTGACAAAGCTGTTCCATTGTCGGTGGTCGCCGTGAGCAGAAGAGGAAACATCCGCGTCAGGGATGGATGTCTCCGTGGATAATCGTGGATGGCCTGACGCAGATGTTGGGCTGCCCTTCAATATTCATATTCATATTCATATAGTAGTCCAAGGACGATAACGATAGACCAACCTTATCTAGCAAGGCGAGGTGGAGGTAGAGGTAGGGGTCTGAAATGAGTGAACCTCGGGAAAATTAGTGTAAAGCACAGGACAGAAGTCTCTAAAACATCTCGTCGGAAACTCCCGTACGACCGAAGACTATAATGGGATTTTTGGAAACCTTTATCAAAATAATCCTCCATTAATATAATGGTGTTACAGAATCCAGCTTTACACCAATTTTACACATTCTAAACTTTAATTGAACTTATTCATAGGTTGTTACCTATCAATAAGTTCAATTAGAGTATGTACTGACCCGATCTGGTGGTTGAGGGTGAGGGTGCGATGGATTTGATGAACTGGCTAAGTTACTGAAAATAGTTTACCTCGGACATAACGAATAACGTTACATAACGTAATGTTCACGCAACTTCTAAGTTAGAAGTTTTAAATTTTAATCCACGAAAAAGTTGACTATTTCTACACTACTTAAAATAAAAATTTACCTTTTTAATTTTATGTAACAGATCTAAAAACTATCAATATTTGTTTCATATCCCATTATAATGGGATATGAAACATTTTAGCGAATTTCCCATAGGGAAGAAGCTATTACCGTAGGTCTCATGGCGAGACTTAAGCCCGGGACCATGTTATTTTTTCTTCTTTAGGTGCCCAGAGTCCAAAAACAATAGTCGTTAAAATTTATATATATGTATATACATATGTGTCTGTGAACACGATAACTCTCGTAAAAATGGTCCGATTGAGACCAAATTTGGTAGAGACGTGTATTCCTACAAATGCTCGGACGAGTTCGTTAACCAGACATATCGGTCAATGGGAACGGGTAGTTTGGGGGGGTTTTGTACCCCAAAATGGGGTTTTTTGCGTTTTTCACATGTAATTTTTAAAAATTTCTAATTTTATATTTCACCATTGGAATCAGCTTAAAAAACTACACAATTAAGTTCCTTAAAGTTTTTCTCTATCTCCAATGGTTACCGAGCTATTAAAAAATCTAAACACAGTACGTTGTATTGTGAGGCTCCAATGTTAATCTTATGGGGGATAGGGAAAAATTAATATTTCCCATATTAATCAATATTTTTGGATAAAACTTGATATTTAGCTTCATGTGGTTGAGGTCTATCCATTTATGCTTAAAAATCATAGTTTATGTGTTTATCATGGCAGCAAACCTGCATACTCTTTTCCCATGTTAATCTTATGGAGAATAGGCAAACTCCTTTATTTATGGACAGATGTTGATGAAAGTTGGTATAAATATTAAGATAAAAATTATTTATGGTAGAAATTACTACTTTCAGTGTTCCTCACAGCAGCTAACCTGCACACTCTTTCCCATGTTAATCTTATGGAGAATAGACAAACAATGCTCATGTTTATGGACAAACTTTTATAAAACTTGTCATATATTTATTATTATTATGTTATTGATTTGGAAATTCGCTGAGTACGCAGATCTGCTGCGACGGGGGTATTTACTTTTATATTACAGCACAAATTTATATTACTGTATTACCTTTCATTGTAATTGTCCTATTTGGGCCATATGAAATTCTTTTTTTCAAAATGAGTTATTTCAGACCTTCAATTATTTTGGTTTAAGCTTTATCCATTTGAGCATTAAACTATGATTTCTATAGTGTGCTGCTCCTTACAAAAATGTATTGTCTATTAGTTTTAAATTACTAACTATATTAAACATTATATGCTTAAAAGAATCGATGCAATTGTTTTAAAACAACGCGAGTGGAACGTTTGATTGACATAATTCGGTTTTGAATACTTGATGGATACATTGATCATTGTACAATACTTTATTCTTTGTTCTTTGTGGTTATATAGACTGCTTCATTACCTTAATTCTTTAACCACCATATTAGATTTGAGTCCCATAAACCAGTGTTAATTGTGTTCTCCATTACTCGTCACACGATAACCATAAAAATATAGTTGATACATTGGTTATTGAGGGAAATACGAAATTAAATTTTTCGTAATTTTATCCAAAGAAAGATTTCAAAGACATTTCACTACCATCGCGTAGTGTCACAAACCAAGAGGTTATTCATTTAAGATTTAAGGTCTAACTCAATTTTTTATTGAAATGGGGCTCGTCAGTATGAATAAAATTCTCTATTTTTCGTAAAATTCCGTTTATTGTGCCCATTTATTTATATAATTTCATGAGTCGGTGATGAAAATTGTTGTTCGGATCCCAGAGTTGACAATGTGTTTTTGAATAACTTCTTGATTAGCATTATTCGTGTTGGTTTTACTATAGGATGAATTAAAAACTCACGTCTTCCTACACTACTTAATATATTTACACTCACAGTATATTGTAATTATATACAAACGGTAAATATATACAAAAGTTATATATATATCCAAAACGGACACAGTCTCCGTCTCTGTCTCCGTTTGGGCCTGATGATGTTCGGTGTGACTGGACGAAATCGATCGCCAATTTAAAAACTTTTGTATATATTTAACGTTTGTATATAATTGCAATAAATGTTTAAATGTATTAAGTAGTGTTAGAAGACATGAGTTTTTAATTAATCCAAATTGTGTTTTATCAGTATTGTCCACCGAGTACTGTGTCGACCAGCCCTTATCTTGTCTTGATACGTCCCTCGTTCAAATCTGTAATATCTGAGTGGGCAATGTATAGGTAAAGGAGGCTGCCACCCTTTCAAAAAAATATTCCTTCAAAACCAGAACTTCCCCAAACCTCTGCAACGCTCGTGTCCTTATCTTAGCAATATTTGTCAAGTTTTCATAGCGCCGAGGCGTATTTTGCCCTAGGTTAGACTTGACGAAATTACGACCTCTTATAACCTCAAAACACCTTACAACTCGTGTAGTTGAAAACAACATGTAACTAATGTTAATACTGACGTTGATCGTGACTTGTCGAGATGTCGGACACGTTGTCGATGGTGCATTGTTGCCCGGGGACAACGGTGCTCAATCGAGACGTTGAGGCGTGGGCTGCCAATAAACGCGCCGAGTAAAATACAGAACGAGAAACGGTCCAAACCGTGGGCGGCAGGAGACCCAGTAAGATGTCACGGCGACTGTAGCTGCCCACGGCGGATGTACGTTGTAAATTACACCCGGCACTCGCAAATCACGGAAACTGCATCCTTCCATTATGTGGCTTAGTAGGAGAATGGTAGGGTGGGATCAACATGTTCTGTAATCCAGCTACTCGGAGGTCACGAATTGTGGATAGTTATAAGCGGTGGTCGGTGGATACGATAATCTGTGTACTATCCACACTATTGAATCCGAAAAGATAATCCTCATAATTAAACCAGTTCGTAATTCAGATGTAAAATTTTGTTGATGTTCGAATCCCAGGTTAAACTGTAGATCCCTTACATACTATTGGCTGCTGTGCCTGTTTATGGAACATGTCAGCCCCAGTCAATGACAAGACTAGAGGATCCACTCATTTTTCATTCGTACTTGGCTTACAATAAATACATTAGTTGTTCGCCATTTCAGAAAGGTAATAACAACTTGTAATTGATTCAGTGAACCAACTCATACTCTCTTATTTTTATAAGTAATCTTTAAAAAATTCAAATATTAGAGGAGTTACTCCACTGACGTAATATCAAACTTTTTAGCGGCTTTTGTTGATTGGTATGAGCTTAAGGGAGTTCGGTGCCACATATATTAGTAATGTTAACGTACATTTTATGTATGAAAATAGATTTTTCGGGACAATTAGTTTAAACGTACAAGTGACAGTTAGTACATACCTATCAAAATACTTTCGATTTTTTTCTCTTTTATAAATATATGTACAATATTTAAATAAAAAATGGCCTGAAGATATAGCCAAATTGCGCCCTTGTACCAAATTATAGAAGTATCGGGTCATCTGTGTGGTTTCATCTCCATTCACAGACAGACGTCAATTCGAAAACCATTCTTTCATTTCATCTCATGGAGCCTAAAATAGACTTTTACACTCAAAACTCAAATTATACAATTTTGTCGAGATAAATTATTTCTACTAATATGTACTAAATGTGAAAAAGTAAAAATAACTCCATGGTAAACTTTAGTGCGTAATACAGTTATTACTTAATAAAATTATAATTATTCAAATAAGTATCCACATCGCTAGATTATTGGGGTTTATCGAGTGGAGAGCTGTTTGGTTGAAAACTGGGTGTATTTAGTTTGGGGATGTAACTTAGATTTTAATAATATCTACATTTTATTCTACTTGTTTCTTATTCGGGGGGACTATTTCGTTATGGTCCAATATGGCTGTCGAGGTTTGCTGTGTCGAGTTAGATCATCAACTGTCAGGTTGGAGGAGGAGTAGTTTATTTTATGCATTTTTCGTTTTTTCCCCACAGTTTTAGTAAAATAATTTTGTATAAAGCTCATACTAACCGCGTAAACTTTTCTTCAGTGTACGGTTTTTATTGCCACTTCATAACTATCACGTTTTGTATCTGTCCGTATTATCTATTCCAGTGGCATTATTTACATTTCGGTAATTAATTGGATTGGTAATTGTATCTCAGAGGTAACGTGCTTGCCTCATAATCCAAGGGTCGCCGGTTCCATTGTGGGACGCAGTAGCCATTTGGGCTATTAATTAATTACCTAGCTTCAAAAGGTTGACGGTAGGTGATTACAATACCAGGGTTTGGACCGTTCTATAAAACACGTTAAAAATGTAATTGGGATAGAAAATATACAAAAAAATAAAATATTAGGCCTACAATCAAAATGGCGACTGGGTCCGGTATCGAATCGGCGACCCTCGTATTGCGCTTTCACTCTTGCTACTCAGTTGTAAATATTTAAAAAAAATCTTAAACTAAAAGTATTTAAAATCCGTTACTTTTCAAGCACTCTGGAAACAATTCACTGTGACAAAGCCTGAAGGCACTCCATTGACCTCCACCGGACGCTCGGTCTGGCGGCTTTGGAGAGCCATTTACCATTTACCGCTGCCCCACTAATACGCTCCTTTGGCGAACGCTGACTTATTCGCATGCAAATTTCGGATTTAAGAAAAAATGGCAACACTATCGAAGGTATTGTGTGCTAGGGGAGGGCGATAGGACCTGTTTGGGGGTTGAGGGTTGAGGGTCGAACCCCGGACCGGCTCCTGGCTCTCTTTCAAGGGCAATTAACAGTTAATAAGAACATGCTGTCAAAGACGCAACAATCCCGTATGCATCGTCTGCTCACTGTGCTTGTTGGCGAAATGCATTGTGCCAAACCGCTTGTCCGTGGTTGGGAAACATGCCTACTTAACGGTCTGGGCAGAAGTGAGTTTTTTGTTGAATTTCTTTTTGGTTTAAACTCGATTATTGTAACAATTCGTAGTGTTGCTTAGTATGTGAAGCAATTTACATAGTTTATTTTTCCTTTTCAACGGAATTTGTTCCCGAGTATTTCGTATCAGTTTGAAACACGTATTTAGAGAACAGAGACAATTTAAGAGGCCAATATACGCCAACAAGCGCTAGTGTAAAATATCGTTTCGAATAATCCTGTCTGAGAACGCATTAATCGTATTCGCAATGAACAGGATTTGGTAGACAATAGGAAATGGTTCTCATCTATTATGCTACGTTCTGATAAGTTGCATTTTAAAATACTCGGTTGCAATTAATTGACGAAAAAGTCATTATTAATTTTATTTATTTTATAGGGTTAACTAAAATTCTAGAATCAAAATAGACATGCCAGTATGAGTATAATTTTCTACCACCCAACCTATTTCACTGCACATTGTTGACACAATTTACACGATCAAACACAGGTTTATTCTTAGGCTAGTATTGATCGCTTTCCCTATCCTATCAAGTTGTTGCGTAAGTTTTTGTAGTTAAGATTATACTGCATTAATCTAACAACATAGACTTAATTACTCTTCTAATACTCTTAACTTTAATTACTCTTTTTCTTGTGGCCATTAGAAGGCTATTTTGGACTTCTGCGTGGAGTTCCTATGTGGTAGTGCCTTGCCGAATGCCGACTATGTATCTCTAAGCTCTTCTGTCTCATGTTAACTAAATTTCTGCTCCCATTTTTCATACGTCTTCTCCTGTTCTCCGGTCGTAGCACCTGCTTTACCACTTCTCTTACTTCCGCTGTCTTAGAACTTTATGTTTGAAAAACCATTTCCTAAAATTTAAATTTATTTATTTCCTAAATTTTCGCCTGGAGCTAAATTTTCTGTCACACAAAGCAGGACTGATTGAATTTGCATTTGGTATATTCTCAGTGCCATTTTGAAATTTCTTTGGAACTTAGTCCTTGGGGCAAGGAATAGAAACTTTCCTTCTTCCTACCAGCTTTTTACTACCCTCTTTGGTAATCTTGGAAAGGTTTTACTGTTTTAAATATTTTACGGGGAAATTTACTTATGGGAATTTAAGATTGTTATTCCGGAATTGTTTTGTTTTTGAGATGAATATTAATGATACAATTAAAATTATTGCAAATGCTTTTATCAGTTCTATTAACGAATTAGTAGAGAGTACACAGTGGGGCCGGACACGCGGCAGAGACGTTGCTTCAGTGTCGCGTATCGACCACGGGTAATTTTTCTCCCGCGCGCGGTCAGACTTAGTATTCCCGGGGGCGGGCTTCCGGTCGAATTGCAACTCAAATTATTCTCAGCTGACAAATATTCCGATATTTGGGGCGTGGCCAGCCGCCATCATCGACAACTGACTACGTTTAAATTGATTTTAAATCCCATCAGTTGCCTTAGTTCGGTCAAATATGCGACCACTATTTCATTTTTGTCTACGCTCGTGTTAAATTTATTCTCATTTCACTCTCTCTCTCTAGTCGTCGTTGTGGAAATAATTTTTGTACAGTTTAAGTCAAAGCGAATCAAACACAACATCAGGTGCGTAGTTTTACATAATTATCAGTGAATTTGTTGTAAAAAACAAAACGCTACACAAACACTCTAGTCATTGAAAAGCTCGAATATTTTCATTAACTGATTATTCTTCACTTTATACATCACTTATATACAGCTTAGTGCGTATTGCAATATAAATCAATCGAAGCTAACAATTACTTTTCATGAATATACTTTTATAAATTACCTAATAAACTATTTATAACAAAAATGCGTCATCAGAGGTGTTCTCGCGTACTTTGTGAATGATCTCGTTTAATCTATTGTATGAGGAGTTTAATCTATAAATATTGTAAATATATATTACTGAATTCGTTCCTCAAAAATTCAAGTGACAAATCATTTGCCTTTAAATATGATCCTAGTCTATGTCGAATTTTCTGATGGATATATCCATTGATGTAATTTGATATTGGTGAAAGTTTTTTTTACTATCGTATAAATTGCTAGTGCAGTATTTAACTTTACTTTTAAAACTCCAATATTCAACAGTCAGTTCAGCTTGACCGGTGACAATTTCCCGGATAGTTCCAGTTTCCGCCACCAGTCGCAGCCGCGATTATTTATTCCCGAGCTGCTCGTGACGTCACATCGGGTCTCAATTTGGCGCGCGCGGGCTCACGCACGATTAGCTATTCCTTTACCGCTGAGGCTGCGAACTCCTTTATTCCTCGTTGTCGTTTTATTTATTCCCTCGTTTGTGCGGTTCCGCCACCCCTCTCCGCCCTCATTCACCGCATCCTTCGATTCAATCGTTCCGTATCCTTTTTTCCTCGCGAATTGGTGGATTTGATTTTTTGTGTTTCAGAAACAGCGATCATTTGTTCTGGAAATCGTCCGACTCCAATTCCGGAACTCTTCGACAAGTTTACGTTGAAATAAGGATTGTTTTGGAGATCGACCGACGGTTTCTACAACTTAAATAAAATAATAATACAGTATAAATTACGAGTTCAGAACGAACACTTATTAAATTGGGACAGGTGGCTCTCTAGTTTGAAAATTAAACAGGTCCAATGAATTTGATAGTTCAAATCTATCACTGTGATGTTTGAATACATTTTTTAATTTTTTTCGTAAGTTAATCCTCACTATTATAATGTGCACAAAGTTTAACAGACTTTTACGTTTCAGGGGTTTTGGCAAGCAGTATTTATTAAAAGCAAAATAAAATGGTGGCACTGTGAATAATTAAGGACTTTGGGACGATTTAAATTTCATATTTGTATAATACTAACTCAGAAACAACACCTCATAAGGTTAGTAGAAGTTACGAAACCGATATAATAACCAAATACGAATCTGGTTAATCTACGATTACTGACGTCATAATCAGGCTGACACTCCTGTGTGCTACAACCCGGGCGAAGAAGAATGGCCCCACGACTTGACCCTTAGTTTCCAGGTTATCGGATCAGGCGATAGATTATCGATTCAACTCGGTGTAACTCGATTGTCGCAGCTCGCAGTTGACAATTAACTGACAATGGCGGAAGCGGGACTCGAACCCGTGACTGACATCAAATTGGCGTCGCTAACCAAACATGTGTATTGTATATCCACCATGGAACAACGGTCAAGCGGGTTCGGTTTTGCTCTTCATCGGCAGCTATGATGGACGATGATTGCTGGTCGCTTCTTCTCCTCCGCGGATTGAAATGCCCGATTCGTGGGAAACTAAAGAAGGGAATCGTTAGAAAGAAGGTGGTGGTAGTGCAGCCCACACTTTTATGATAAATGTTAACGAAATAATTTGGAGCTTATTATAGCTAATCCTGGATTGAAACATAGGGAACATAGCTATTCCAGTATATAACACCTGGGGAAATTAGGGATTGGGATACCAAGTCCCTCTCTAGAATATAGGACATTGGAAAATTGATCTTATATTTATTTAAAAATTATAATAATTCGGGTGTACGTTTTCATCGTCTATTATTATTTGAAAATGTATGTAATGTTCGGGCACTAGGTTACGTGAAATGATTTTTAACCATCTTGTGTAAATGGAAGCTACACGTGTATTACAACAGCACAGAAACAACTAGGTGATTATTACAGATCAATAATGTTACTGACAGAGATCAGCTGTTACATTTGCCACAGCTTTGTTTCATAGCTGTTTCACCATTAATTAATAGCACAATGATCAAATGCAACTGGGCCCAATATCGATAATTCTGAAGGAGTATGTTTGACTTATTAGTTACGAGTATACAAAAAATATTAATTTAGACTTTATTTCATATTTTTATCTTAAAATAAAGTAGGTAACTTTAAACGTTTCACTATTTTTTTCTTTTTTTCAGGTATGTTTACAAACTTAGAAGCGAACTAACTTAAGCGTAAGTAACTTTGGAATTCAAGTGAAGCCAGTCGTTTGGTTATAAATACAAGGATAGGAAATGTATATTTTTATTGCTACCTCCCCTAATGATTGATGACACATTGGGGTGGCCGTTTCATGATGTACTTGGCAAGTTTTCACGACATGTGAAGGTAGCCTGTCTTGCCTAGCTGAGGAAAAAAGAGTAGGTGAAACATTAAAAAAACTCAAAAATTCTTTTAGAAAAGAAAAAAAGTTTACACGCAAGTTATTGAAATTGTAACAACGGTTTTTAGAATATATGTGCACAATATCTGCTATAGTTCGACACCACATCACCACACCAATCTAACATGTTTAGATCGTCGGTCTCTTACAAGGCTGAAATTCGTTTGTCACACAATATCGTGCCACGTGTTCGAAACCTTTGAACCCGGAAAATGCATAAATCACAAAACAGGTGCCACAAATCCACGTTACGATGGTCCGGCCGTGTATCTATCTTTCGTGCGTAACTGTTGTCAATAACAATTTTTATGGGTTCCGGTTATCATAATGAATAATAACGCGACGGTGACGCCGCTAACTGTCTAAACGCCGGACGTAAGTCATTACACAAACTTACACAACCAGTTTATCTGCAGGAGTATTGGGTGGAATAGAACTTCATAAAACTATATTCTGCGGATTAATGCTCGTATAGCGAAGGCTCGTACCTTCACAGTCGTTAATTTTCATCGTTTAATGCTTTGGGTCATATATTACTAAATTTATATTCACGATTTACTCAAATTTATTCCTAAAACTATGTTAAACCGAGATTTGAGTGCAGTACGTTTGTCAGTCGTGAATGGTTATTAAAGCACAATTGTGATTAAATGGAATTAATAAGAATACTGTGAAATTGGCTACCTCGGGTAAGCATTTGGGTACGATGGTCTTCATACAGACGATTAACTTTCAACCAACAAAACACCATCAGCTCACACGAGCATGATGTAAGACGGTCGTAGCTCGTGGAGGGAGCTAAGAGCAACGGGAGCTAACAACCCCCTTATTGGGCTTTTTAATGAAACAGTTCTAAGCTGGACCTTACTAAAACGCGCATATATGCATTCCACGCAGTCAAATTGGGTTATATAACGTTAAGACCGTAATTAATAACAATAGGTAGGTCCCTTAGTTGCCATCGGCTGTTGGGCTATTAATTAACAGTCCTGTCTAAGGAAAATGTCAGCCTTAGTCAGTAACAAGACTACAAGATCGCGCCACAATCATCTTACATTCAATCCTCATTCATACTTGGCTTAAAATACCTACCTTGTGGTATGGTCGCCATTTCAAATAATCTAATCTAATCTAATAAAATAAAATAACTATGTATTAATTATACATTATTAATTACTTTTTAATTAATATAATTAACTTGTTACTTATAACTACGTAATTATTACCTTTTTCTGAAATTTCCTAGATAATTGTTATGTTACTTTAATAATGTGTGACACAATGAAGAACACGGCTGTTTGTTAAAAAGTGCCCTCAAGGGATCCCAGTTCCAATTCTGGACTCAGTTTAAATTTCTCCATTTGAATATTATTGAATAATCCTTCTTAAGAAGTCGATGTTGGTAGGAACATGACCGGGGTTGGGACCGTTTCCCACCAAAACGTAAAAAACCCTAAAGTCGTATAATAATACGACCCCAAAATAAACACAATCGTAAGTTCGCATATTTCTTATACAACTATACAGTATCCCAATCGGGGGACTTTGATGAAGGGTCTTAACAGGTAGCAGTTCACTATAAATAAAAGCTAAATAAAATAAAAGCTGCGGGCGTACTGCAAGGGTTACTTTTAAGCCCTCTGCTTTTCCTGCGTCACGTGACGCGGGAACGTGATGCAAATGGTTGCCTAATAATGACTCTCGTCCCTGTCTCCTTATGGTGATTCGTCGGTCTGGAGGACATACAAGGGTATTGTCTGACATATGAGTGAGCCCGTCGCAGACGACGCTTAAATCAAACATTTATCATCTAGAAATATCTGTTTATCAAGATTTATTTGTTATTACAGTCTTGTTGCGAGTGCACGAGTCTTACTCCCTCTGTAAGAGGTTGAAGGTTCAAGATTTTTCCTAAGTGAGTCGTGGAGGATTTCTTAGAAAATTATTCCCCCGGGATCTGAGGTTATACTGTACCCGAGTCGCTGTAAACGTTTAATTAGCGTTTTGAAATCAGCGGTGTCGTCATCTATAAGGTTATTGATTTGCGGGAAGTAACGTTAACGTAAAGTTTTAATAAGTAAAGTAAGTATTGTGTCTTAAAGTGTGTATTGTGTCTTGGTTAAAACCCATTAATTTATTTTATGTCTTTATTTCTTAACTAAGTTGGACTCAGGACTCATGGACTTCAAAAAACTGAGCAACTGGACTGGATGGTTCGACGATTATCAATTCTACTGAAACTCGTTGAAATTCAACGTAATATATTTATTCCAAAGAGTAAACAAGTTTATCAATTAATGTATTCAACGCATGAGTCACCAAACGTTTCAAAACTTTGTGGTGTTTATCATTGAGGAGACCTAAGGTTTTAAAACTGTGTAGGGTTAATCATTGGGATGTGAGATCTAAAGTTTTAAAACTGCGTCAATCATTGAGTCAGTGACACCGAAAGAGCTACTTTCTCAAAAACGCATTAAAGTGACTAATCGCCCGCTGTAACCAACCCGCCCTCGGAGACTCGGTAAACAAAATGTGTCCAAGTTGATCACCTAAGTGGCTCATCTCATTAAGCGTCTTAGTCACCCCTGTGTTTCCGTTTATCTCCTTCAACTCATCTCCTTAAGTGTGTTTATCATTACTGAGTCTTACCGGCGGGCGGGGCGGACGGCACTTGGCGGAGATAATTACTCAGATACGTGGGGCGATACCGCCGCGAAGGGCGAACACGCCCCGGCGGAGCGACAAAAACCGCGCTGTGTCGTGAGACAATGGAATAGGCTAATGTTTGGACAGTCGGAAAAAACGCCGTTTTGCATGGCGCGCGTGGCGCGTTTTTTGCACCGGTTTACCCTTTGTGGCGGTTACGGTGGCGTGAGCCAAGTTTTGTTGTTTTGTTGTGGGTTTCACTAATTAGCGTTTCTAGTACGCCCTTGTGATTATCATTAGGGGATGATTTTTTTCAGTTTGATAAAAAATTAATACACCCTATTTGATATGCGGGATGGAAGGGGTGGTTTTGAATCAAGGCTTAATATTTTGGTTTCCCGTTGTCGTATATGCTTAGTTTAAACGTTATAATTAAATTTCATTGAAAAATGATATGTCTTTTTTTAACGTGTGTAGCCTGTTTCGTAACCTTATCTTATAGATAACACCGTTAGTAAATCTCAGCATTGGGAATGGTCGAATTAAAAATGAGTGATTTTCAAATAGCATAACAAAAACGTTTATTCAGATAAGACTGTAATATTTATCATACGCCTAATATGGCGTGCGTGTAGAAAACATGTACATATTCATGTAATGCAAAACGCGAATAATATACGATTATTAAAAAACAATCTTTTACTGTCGTAAGTATAACGTGGGAAAAATAAAACTAAATGAACGTGGATTATTGATTATTACTATTATTTATACTATTATTATTGTATCACATATTATTATTTATCAAGTATCTGAATGACAAGTATTCTTAAATATTCAAAATTAATTGTATTTTTCCATTCTTAAGTTTTACTGTTTTTTCTCTGAAATACCTAAATATTGGCCTAAGTAATACCACCAGGACTACGGTAATGACCTCATTCCTTTTTGAAATTCATTAAAATATTTAAAAAGGTCAATTAAGTATCAGTTCTTGAGGCAGGGAATACCTAATCATTCAAGATATTTTGACCTGAATACAATCAGTGAAGGACGAGTGTGATCATATTACGATGTAGGTTTCTATATATGTGACAGATATACTTTATGGGAAAGTGGTTCAAACTCAAATAGACATTCAGGGATTTTAACCGATAACCTTTCACTTTTTGGGAAAGAGGTTCAAACCCAAATGAACATCCCGGGATATGAACTCGTGTCCCCTTGATTTTTGAGAAAGTCGTTCAACCTAAACGAACATCCCGGGATTTGAACTAGTGACCTCTTGCTTTTTGAGAAAGCGGTTCAAACCCAAACGGACATCCCAGGATTTGAAGCCGTAACCTACTGTTTTTCGGGAAAGCTGTTCAAGCCCATGGGATTTGGAAGTGTTTTCTTGCTCCGGAACACAAGCCACTGACCACCGAGTGGGTGCCTTATTAGCCGAGTGGCTACCCAGTCACCCAAACATCGACGGTTCGAACCGTCGTCGCACACGGCGTCCGGTCCGCCTCGCACAATGTTATACGAGTATACCCGTGCAACGCCGTTTACAGGTTTATGCGTCTTATAATCGCCTCGCCGCCCGCTTTTATTAAGTTGTCAGTCTCTGTTAATGGACCGCATTAAAACGGCCGTTAAAACGTGTTCGCGGAATATCTCACTCGGAATTGGTGGCTGTCGGTATTGTCTGGCCGTGTACGAGGTGTTTTGTACATATTAAGAAACTGGTGGTTTACAAGCGGCGGTGCCGGGGCCTTCTGAAGAGGTTTTGCATGTCCAGTAACGCACCTGTTCCGATGTTATTCTAACATTTATATCCCTATCACATTTTGGATTTTGACAAGAGTAACTCAAAGGTATTGTAAGCAAATGCCATCACTTTACATTTCAGGTTGGAATTGCAAAGATTGTTTACATAGATTAGAAAAAGGATTGATTTTGTTGAGGAACTCCACACAATTATTGACAATATATTCACTAAATACTACTGACGAACACAACAACTGGGTTTCGGTGGATGTCGACTGCACATAGCGAGGAGGTGACCCTCGCTGTCAGTGCAGCTCAGACCATTGGAAAGACAATACGTTAATCAAAATAACAAATTATAAGTTCGGACAGTGATGAAATGTTGACGGCAACTAAGAGGAAGAAGATAGGAAATCTACTTAACAAGCGGTTCTCAGTCCACCCAATAAAAATAGAAGAAGAAAAGATCAAGGTAAATACCACCACATTTTCAGTGAACTAAAAATGATACCGATTCATTTCATTATATCAGATGACGGCAATGGGGATAAAATTACTAACGTTGTATACGTACATTTTAGTGATATCTTATGAAATAGCTAGCTTATAGGTGCATCTTTGTTAACTTCATGTTTGATATTTACAGATCACTGTTTAATGTCGATTAAAACTATTTAGAACCGTAAACTAAGAGTAACACTTCCTTTATACCTCGCACGGACCAACCACAGCGAAGCGTCCAGCTAAACCGCGCGGTAAGCATTCAGTAGATGTAAATCAGATGAGTTTGATTTAAAAAAAATATTGCTGTAGACCTCCTGGATAGTAATAGCGATGCATCTTTACCGCGACCTGTTATGGTCTGGTTAACTATAACGTGTTTGATTTACATGGATGGCGACCGCGTCCTATATGTTCTGTTCGTATCCTCAGGAATCCTGAAAGATCTTAAGAAATAATCCAAAAAAAGATTCTTTAAAGTTTTTGGTTAACTTTAAAGTATTTTTTAAAGATTAGTAAGATATCTCTGTTATGGATGTATTTAGTTTTCGTAGGTGGAAGGTAAGCCTACAGGTAACACTTGCCACGGCCGCCGCGATTCACTGATTATTCATTAGCCCCCTACATGGACGGTGCGGCCCATTGTCCGACCATGTCCACCGGTGTCAGTATCGTTGTTTTTGCCATTGTGGCAGCGGCGGTATTTAGTCCGGCCCGGACAATGACGTCTGCCGTCCGCGCGGTCCATCAGTCAATCCATCAATCCCGTAATAACGGACGGATGCAGATGCGGTCGCGGCCGCCTTCTGCCTCCTTTAGCGGCTCCATTAGAATAACAATCCGCACGGCCGAGATACAGATTTGAATCCGTACAATGCCGAATAAATCTCGAGCCGTTTGGTTAATTTGCGCCGTTAATTGCCCGAGGACTTGTATGATTGTCTGTCACTTGGCGTTGGGAAGTGGTCTGCTCATTACCTTTACGTAATTGCCTTTCTGCAATTACCTTTCAAATAACAGGCTATTCATATTATATTGGTATTCAATGAGATTAAATTTGGTCCAATAAGTGTCTTCAGTATCTGCGTCTTTTCACTTACTTTCCGTAAAAACAATGTAAGATTATAAAAATCATATAACTTTTTTGTACAAGAAAATCCTGTACAGTACCTGTTATCGATTAAAGCGCGCTCTAATGTATATCCATCTAATTAGAATTTAAATTGTTTCTTTTATTCAGTTTACACTTGGTAAACTATATCTAAGAAATTTGTTAATTAGTTAGTTATTTAAATGTCAACCTGTCCAGGTATTTTAAGCCAAATATTAATGAGATGTGAGTGTAAGGTGATCGTTACCTCCAACTAGCTGGATTACAAGACACGCCACCGTTCCAGTCTTAGGTCATTGTATTAAATTAGCTATACAAAAAATGTTATTGTCACATTCCAAATAGTTTTATTAACATTTTAATCAGATACAGTCTGGGTGGGTGGTCAAGTGGTTATAGCACCCGCTCCATAATGTGCACACTCGTGTTATGTCTAACACGAGTGTGTGGATTAACGTAATTGAGAGAGGCATCGGAAGAAAACTTAAAACCTACCATTACACTATTTCGTAGTTTATCTGTAAAAATGAACTTTCTTTCGTCTTCTTCCCGAACTGTCAACGTGTAGTGTAAACAGATATTGACATTAGAAAGTGTGAACGGGGCGTAGCCTGAGGGGATTTTAAGAAAATTAATATGCCTATGAGTTTAATGCATTTAATTTTATGAATCTACCTTTGTGTAAAATTTCAAACCGGTTGGTTCAGTATGTTTCGCGTTTACTTGTCACAACAAACAGACATGCAGAAACCACCTCTTCTTTATAATATTATAGATAGATAATAGGATAGTAATTACCGATCCTTGCAAATGAACCCGATCTTGAGTCAAATGAGTTAGTAATAAAGCCTAAAATCTATTACATTTGTGACATTCACCCTTCTTTCATATTCTTCTAAAATACAAACGTAGTCTGGGCAGGTGTCTCAAAAAGAATCTCTATACTCTAAAAACATTTTACTCATCCCAATATGTCCCGTTTTAAATATTAGCAAGACTTTCAATATAAAATATATTTTTATTTTTCGTATTTAATTTCAGTTTTTATGACACTAGAGTCGAGAGTATGTATTATTACCCTCTATCTATCTCATAACGTTTACTTACACTGCTGGTACAGTTATTGCACTCTAAAAACAAGATATATTTTTCAAATATTTTCACACTTTATTTAATTTATTTAAATTTATTCTACAATACTGCTCTAAGTTAGCATATTCTTTATTATTAGTTTTAATTCTTTATTATTATGAATTTATTTCATGTTACCTTTGTGGTAATGGAACTTTTTTGTGGAAATAAAAAATTCTTGAAACATAATTCGAGATTTGTTCAGAAACAACTTTTTCCGAGCGAATCGAATACGTATGAAATTAGCGCATACAACCTTTGTCCGGTTGAAGAGATATGAAGCTTTTTGGCGAAATGCTCTGACATTGACGAATCACTGAAGTTCGGCTTCCATATTCACGATGGCCATTATCATGCAGGCTGTGGCTTCGTTTTTGTTCGGATATCTTCGGTAGACACCTTTCGGCATTCTTCGTGCTTTTTCGCCCTCCCTCGTTCATCTTCACAGGTTACGATTATGAATTATGCCAACTTCTTTAACGCATTGTCCTCCGTTGTCTGGAATGCAACTTTGTTCCGATTGCGATTCGATATTTATTGATTCGTGCGAGTATCGATTGTAAGATGATTTACGAGTGGAATGTCAGGACATTCTTCTTCTCGGCTATTGAGCACTCATTTAGGAAGCGTTTATATTGAATTTATTACATTTTAAGGAGAGAATTTGATTGGTAGATTTGTTAGAGGGAATTGCAAATAGAAAGCCGATTGATCACTACATATGAAGGCAACATTCGGACATTTAACACGTTTACATATTGTCAATAATTTACAATGAATGCTACTTGATTTTTACCCATGTTTCCTCCATTGTAAGTGTGTGAAGTTGTCTACCTTTTTAATTCACAACTTGTTTAGTAGCCTTAAAAGTCAACTTTTGTAACGAAAATAAATTGAAAATTATAATTTGTTTACTTTATTTATTTATACAGGCAAAGCGAGTTTTTCTTAATCTAGAGACCACAGACATTCCACATCAAAAAACAGTTATAATCTTATAACTTGTTAAAATATAATGGCAAAATCAAAATCGTTTACTATATCAGATTATTTACAACACATTCAGTCTCCTTGATATATAACCTATATCGCGTGTTTAATGATTATGTACAGAGATCTAAAGGCGAATAGGGCAATTAAAAAGTTGTATCTTTTTACCTGTGGAAAGCTATTGTAATAAGGCAAACTAGTGTGGTTTGAATAGCAAGCGAATATTTTTAATACTGAATTCTCTATCCCAGCAGAATCATTAGTCTTTATTACTTAAAACATTCTCTTCACGTAAGACTTTCAACTTTAAAGATATTCGCCAGTGCCAAACGCTCACGCACGTTGAAAATAAATTATTCAACATTTTTATTTTCTATGTAATTCTTATTTCTTTCATTATTTATCATTTTATTTATTTCATTCTTTGATAATAAAAAGATATATTTTTCGGTCTGAATTCAAATCAGAATATCTACATGAATTATTTTTTTCAAATTTTCATATGAGCTGTCGATTAAATGACACACAGAAATCTATGGCAATTTAATTACGTACGAAATTGAACTACATACTAAATTAAAGTACTGTACGTACAAAATTAAATTGAGTTCTAAATTGAATTAACTTTCTAAATTTTATTACGTTCGAAATTGATTTACGTTTACCTGGCATCGTAACTAAACCACATCGCACACCGGACGATAGAGCCAGATTCATCATGTTTGTTTATACACCGTGTGTGGGGTTGGAGACCTCCCTTAGTCTTTTCACCCGCAACTCGCTACATAATAAAACTTTATTGCAGTTTATAATTTTCTCGGTCTGGCCCCGTTTCCATATTCGCTAACTTTTACCTCCCCTTCCCGCTCGTTCTCTCATCTCCCGACTTTACATAAAACATGAAGCCCGTATATTATATAGCGGCGAAATGAAGCGACGCGCCCCCTCGCCCCCCGCCCGACAGCTAAGTCCGTCAAAGCTCCCCTACCTTTATTACCCCCCTTCGTCGTCGCCATCGTTTTTAATTGGGCCTGAAAAATTCAAAGTCTTGTTCCGACATTAGTTCGGACTTTTTCCTCTCCCTTCCTTTAGGGTCGTTGTAATGTCTTTAGAGTTCTAACGAAAAGACGCGACACAAAGTAGCTATTTTAAGGAATAAGATTTTCAAGGATACATTTTTACTAATTGTTATCAAATTTTTAGTAGCAAACAATTGAGAGAATTTTTCATAAATCTTTCTTACATGACGATGTACTCGTACATTACATCATGAATTAGTAAGATGAAGTAATATGTCATAATATTCAACTTATAAAAATATCCACCTACATGCCATCTTTCTTCTCCTTTTTAGGTAGTCCTTCCATTTACCAATCGTAATCATCCGCAGATTTAGTAACCTAGCTTAGAATTGAAAGAAATCTTTAATTTAGAATAGATTTTATTTACTTAGACACATACAAATGCAATACGCGTTCAAATAAAAATAGATCTTTTGAGGTCAGACTTAAATACAAATAAATTGAACAACTTTAAGCCCCAAAGATACTAGATAGAGCAATACAAAAAATCTTTGTATATGTAATAGCCTGGTTACCTGGTAGCCTGGGGTTTGTTAAAATTTCTTTCTAATTACTGGAAACTAAACCAAACCTGGTGTAAGAAAGTAAATAAGGCCCCTGAGACAACATCTTTGAAGAGGTTCAAGTTAGCATTGTAAGTTAAATTAGAATCAGTTTATAGGCAGTAAGTAAAATGCGCTACACATTGAAAGAAATAAAATAAAAGTCGCTGGCGCTGCTTCAAAATAATGTAAATTATTGTTGTTGGGTGAATAAATGTAGAATTTTATTAATTTTTACTTTTGACATGTTGACGTATCCTAGCAATAGAATTACTATCGATAATCATATTACCACTGCAGAAAATGTATGAAAATCACGGTCTAATAGAATATATTAGGGGGAAAGAATTATGAATTATATAATTACTGTTAAATATGATCCTATGTTCGTCAACTATTTCATTCAGTTACCAATAAATGTATCATAAACACCTGTTACAAGCAATTACTGATTTCTAATATTATGAAGAAAATCCTTTTAATTTTACTAGGAAAATTACGATACTGTGAATTCGAAAATATGACGAAGACTAGCGGATAAAACATACTGTAGCTGCAAATGTCGAAAACTGAGTGAAGAACACTGTTTTGTTTTGGATACAGTTTTGATCAGGACGAAAACTTATAAAATGACTTTGTTCCAAGTAAAACTACCACTTCAACTAGAGATCGAACAAGAGATAGGACTAACCATCAGTTTCAATGGTAACGCTTGAATGTTATATGAAAAATCTAAAAATACTCCGACATTGGTGTGGCTACAAATTCATGTAGGTAAAACATTTTTTGTCAATTCTTTTGTTCGTAGAGAGAAGTTGCAAATGGTAGTACACATCTGACAGACCAGGTAGTGTGAGACTTGCACCCACTACAATACACCCTCTCCCCCTCTTCGGCATAAGCCTTTGATTCAGTTAAGCTAGTATATCACTTCAAAACGTAAACAATCCTTTAGTTTTAGATCGAAACATTTTCGAAACAATTATTTTCAATTAATCATTATTTAATTCTGCCAGGCAAGTAACAACAATGAATTTCATTAAATGTGATATTTGTTATCCTATACATAAATGAACCATATATTGTATTACATTTTCTATTACATTATATATCTATTAGCTTAAATTAGGTTCTTTTAAGAATAACTGTAAAAATAAAAGAAGTTTAGAAAATATTGAAGAAATATTTAAAATTTTGATGATTTCAAAAAAATCGGTCAATAATATTGTTGTTTATTAAAAATTTTTTTTCTTATTTTTTACATGTATATTTTAAATTATAAATTTATATTTCCCCCAAGCTGGACAAAATAACAATTAATCTTATAATTATATTTTCTCTATCTAAATTGGTTACGAGATATTTTTAAAAAAATTTAAACACATTAACTTTTATTGTTAGAATTATGTTTAATTTATGAAACAACAAAATTATATTTTTACATAACTTTATGAATTAAATGTTCATTATTATTTTGATAAATTGAAAAATCATAGTATTTGTTTATCATGGCAAACTGTACTCTTTTGATATTAATCATGGAAAGGTGTAAACAAATACACTCCTTTATTTATGAAGATGTGATGAAATTGGTATAAATGTAAATAAAAATTATTCATAAATGATTTTAGTTTACACGTAAAACATCTTTTATTATAATCTTATAAAATAGGAAAAATCTTATTTTTTACATTTATAAAAATTGCAATATATAAATTATATTTGGAAACCTATACATTGCTCATATTGTATTACTTATTATCTCTTCCACCCTATTGAAATAGGTTCTTTTAAGAACGGACGCTTATAAAAATAAATTAGCTGAATGCTGAAGACTTTATGTACAAACTGTATATTAACCATGCGCACGGTGACTGAAAATTGAAGAAAGTTTAATGCAATTTTTTATAGATTTGTAAAAATTATCCATCGCCTATAGCAAAGGAATGATTATAAAAATCCAGAAGCGCCCAATGTTATTCTAATGGAGAATATTAAAAATCAATTTCTTCCTTATTTCTCAACTGTTTTCCATATCCAGGTATGCAGTGTAAGGTCACACCACCTAACAAAACCCGCTCAAAAAAGCTATATATTACCCTGAGTGGGGTAATACCCCAGAACATTTCTAACAATTATTTTAACTTATTTTCTCTTGTTAGAAATTGGATGATTATTTTTGAAACAAAAATTTTATATTTTATATACATACACTTTAGAATTAAAGGTTCTAGATTTTTAATTTTAACTAAGGGAGAAAGTATGTGTCAGTCCACTGACCTCAAATACATAAAGTTTATTAATTGAAGTAACGGAATAAACGTAAATTAAAATAAAATTATTTTTAATGAAGAGGGTGGAGATAATGATAATATGAATAATTAACACACGGGCCAGCAACCTTTCTGTGGTATCTGTGGAAATCATTGCGTGCGCCCGTGAGACACCGCAGGAGATGGTCGGAGCCTCCCCTTCTGAGAGTGAGTAAATTCTCCCTCAGCTCACCCTGTCCGAGTATAGCAGGAGACATGGTTAGGTAGGTCGGAACTCTGACTCGTTGTAGGTCTCATCAAGAGACACAGACACATGAGGAAGCATCTTGCACGCTTGGGAATCTACACGGGAGACCCGACTTGTGAGGAGTGCTGGCAGACTGGAGAGACCGCTTATCAGCTGCTGCACGACTGCATCGGGGTCATGGTGAGGCAAGGGTTGAAACCCTTGGTACCACGAAGAGGGGCAGACGCCTGCCTCAGGAGGAGTCGATTGTGAGGTTTCAGCATTACGCCAGGCTCCAGGATCCTGAGACTTCTCATAGGATGCGCAAATAGCCGCATGGCTGACGTGCCTGAGGACACATTTTCGCCCCTAATATAGAAAAAAACCCGGTAAATGAAAAATAAATCTTTAAATTTGAAGAAAATTAAATACTGAAATCAACATATAACGGGGTTCTTTTACGGTCTGTGAATTTGATTTCATTTTGACCCTTGAGAAGTAATTTTCTGTTTTCACGTCATGTTTGGGATGGTGGATAAATCGACTGCGAGAAGAGTTTGTACGGTTTCGTACGTCATTGACGCAATGGTTCGACGAGGGTTCGTACTCCGGCAAGCAAACAGAGCATTCTTTACAGATAGCATTCTTTTAAAACAATAACAACAGTCATTAACAACGCTTAAAATTTTACTGAAATATATTTTTATAAATATAATTTGTTTTAATTGACTTATACTAAATTACTGATAACACTTCCATAGTATATCAATTATTTTCATTTTGTATTACAACTAATATTTTTCTTTACTTTTTTAAGGTTTTTTATTAGATACTACGTTGTGGGAGCTATCTGGCAGTAAACTTAATGTGAAACTAGAATGTGTCATGTGAATGTCAGGATGGTTCAAAAGAACTAAAAAAATGTGTGCCAATTCGACTACAGCAGATTACAGTGCTCTCTTCGTAGTCTGAAAATAGTTAATTCGATACTCTGCAAAATCTGCACACAATATTGTGATTGTTTTTACTGGACCCGGTTGTTTTGTGTATTGATCGTGGCAAATGAATCAGTTGGTCTTTGTTAGTAACAAGTCAACAAATCCATTACACTCAACCTTCACTCACATAACCTTAAAATACCATCGGTGTCCCAAAAATATGAATTTTTGACTCAAACTAAGCAGATAAATGTTTTAATACGTACGAAACCGATGTTTTCTATTTATGATTTTGTTATAGTGGAGGGTTTACGTTACTTTCCTCATAGATTTTTTTGAAAAAAAACTCGCCTAATAGCTTTACCAAAAAATTACAATGCTGCAGAACTATGTGTAATAATATTTGACGTTTAAAGTGCCATTCCCAACAATATACGAGTAACACAACGCAGTTTGTCGGTATTGTTTAGCCATCACCATCATAGGTGGCGCTGTGAGGTCATTAATTGCCGGTACAAGCGTTGGGCGCGGGACTGTCTGTGACAGGCTATAAGGAACCCCCACCAACCAACCCCTCCTCGGTTACCATGACAACAGCATGTGTGCCTTATTCTGCATACCCGATGTCTTTATTGATCCTTATTGCGTTAATGGTGTTTTAATTTGATTGCTTTTTCTCGTTCCCTAGTCCTGATTCTATTTTGGTTTTAATGTTTTTAACCGAGTATGGTTTACATTTTCATTAATTTAAGTGTCATTATGTGCAAGGTTGTTTTTTATATTACAAACAACACACGTTTATAAATAGCACAATAATACGTTTCAAAGATCAAAGTAGTCATTTTGACAATTAACACTTTTATCTAAAGTCGAAATAACCCTAAATTGAAATAAGTGAAAACTAATTTAACAAATTAGTTTTGTGGGAGTTAACGATTGATGATGGAAGTGGTACATGTTATAAATTTACTTTCAACCTGGTTTTTAAATTTACTTTTTAAAGACTGAGTGGTTGTATTAAACCTAACAAGTCGTGAGATTAGCCATGATAAACTAAAACGTAGTAATTGAACCTTAACAAAAGTTTATGTTTTGGTTAAATCCTTAGTTTGTCATCATAGTACTATCATTATCATCGTCTTTAACCTGAACATTTTTTGAGCTATTTTAACCTGAGTGAAGGATGAATGTCATGATTTGTTTAGTGATGTAATGTTTAGGTTGTTTCTGACGAAATATGTTTTTTGGTATTTCATTTGCCAGGTCCAAGGTTCGGAAGACCATTACCATTTACCTACCAAGGTAGGTAGTTTAAGCCAAGTATGAATGAAAAATAAGTGTGGGATGATTGTGGCGCGATTGTAGCCTTATTACTGACTAAGGCTGATATTTTCTTTAAGAACTGTTAATTAATAGCCCAACAGTCAATTGCATATGTAAGGCACCTACGGTTTAACGTGGATTCCGAACCACTGCCTCTGAATTATGGACTGGTCTAATTATTAGGATGGTATTTGCGGATTAACGCAGTATTCAATAGTGCTGGCGTTAATCAACACAAGAGAAGACTACAACTATCCACAATTCGTGATCTCCAAGTAGCTGGATTACAGAACACGCCACGGTCCCACCCTCCACTATTTTGCATTTGAGTTTCATAAGACCATTACTGACCAGACAATAGTCGTAAAGAGATGGGCGAGGTGTCAAATTCATTCAAAATAAGTGGGTCATCATTATAATCATTATAATAATAGTACTGTAATTATTATGAAGTGATCAGAATTTGATAGAGGATATAAGGTTATACTCACGCAATATATTACGTTTTGTTATGTTATTAGTATTTTCGGTTGTAGTTTTGATTAAAAAGGAGTTATTTATTTTAAAAAAGGTCGGGCTCGTTAAATTTTTAATTGAATCTGAACAAACCAGTATGAGCACAATTAACCTCTGTAAAATCCAGTTTAATACGCATTTTGAACTTAATTCATTCCATCAAAAACAGGATTAATTTTTTAAACTTGTAGGGATTAATTAATTAACCTCCTCATAATAAGAACATAATGATTTAAAAAATTATTATTATTATTTTTCTTGTAAAAAGCAGTTTTGACATTATATTGTTCAAAAAAGGTTTTCGTTCTAATTAGAGTTTTAAACTTGGTTCCGAAACTAAAGAGTGTAATTGACAGAAATCTCCAACAAACAAAGAAGATGTTTCAGAAGATCATACGGGAGAGTCTATAGAGACTCGTATTTTATGAAAATCTAGCAATAAATGTAAAACCTCAAAAATCTTTTATAGTCACCATTGACACTGATATGCCAAAGAGATTGCGTCTATGAAAAAAACAAAACACTAATGGTTTTTAAAATCATATTTTCTTATTATTTATGACAATCCTTAACCTCTGTTGTGTGTGTGTGTGTTTGTCTGTGAACACGATAGCTCTCGTAAAAATGGTCCAATAGAGACCAAATTTGGTAGAGATGTGTATTCCTATATTTACTCGGGCGAGTTCGTAATCCAGATTTATCGGTTAATCGTAAGGGGTATTTTGGAGGGGGGGTTTGTACCCTAAAATTGGATCTTTTGCGTTTTGCATATGTAATTATTATTATGTAAAAAATTATCTTATAACATTAAAATCAGCTCAAGAAACTACACAATTTAGTTCCTTAAATTTTTTGCTCTACTTCAAAATGTTACCGAGATATTAAAAAATTTAAACACAGTACATTGTATTTTAACGGCTCCAATGTTAACCATGTGGAGGTTAAGAAAAAATTAAGATTTCACTCATCAATCAATATTTTTTACGTATATAGGGAATAGGCAAACTCCTTTACTTATGGACAGATGTTGATGAAACTTAGTATAAATGGTGAAAATAAAAACTGTTTATTGAAGAAATGCCTACTTTCAGTTTTCCTCACAGCAGAAAACCTGCATACTCTTTCCCATGTTAATCTTACGGAGAATAGGCAAATAATTCTTATACTTATCGACAGATATTGATCAAACTTGTCGTATAATATTGCTTTGGAAATTCGCTGAGTACGCAGGTCTGCTGCGACGGGGTTATTTGTTTATCCTAGCAACACGTAGCACCGAGAGAATTTCGCCTTGGTGTAGACCGCCACCTTAACGTCAAGGTAATGGAACAATCAAATAGCTTATCTACTGGTATTTAAATTATTATCGCGCTCATTTTCCATTACGATTAGTGAAGCAGAGTTTCACGACTTTTCATGCTCAGGAATCTAACTCCGTCCTCAGGTGAACTGGTACATAACAAATCTTGTTACGTCCTAGTATCCAGCTCACGTGAGGACGGGAGCAGATTCCATGTCCCGCAACGTCAGAAAACTTCGTTTTACTGAAAATATCCACAATAATAATTTAAATAATAAATTCGAAATACAATTTATAAAATATAAATAAGCTCACCATACGAACAATGACTTCCAAACAAAGTCTTTTATCTAATGTTAACAACCGGTTGTGTACACCAGACCAATAGTGAAACCAATGGAGTTGGATTCCGCAGCATTGAGCATTTTTTAGGGAAGGGTGGCTGAGGGTTTGCGATGATAATTGAAACAATCCCTGGAAGACGTCCCGGCCTAAGTAAGATTGAAGTGACTCATCTGCATACAAAACTCCCCGAGGTAAATTAGGGGTAAGCCGGGATAAGGAGACTATCAGCCGGGATCTCGGCATTAAAACTCTGGCACGCTTCGCCAGCTTATTATATCGCAGAGCCAATTTAAAACGCGTTTATCTATAAGCGAAGCTGAAGGGTTTCTTTATAAGACGGATCTTATAACCGTTCCCATATAGCTTATATATACTCGTATTCGTATTTGTGAGATGCCGACCCAACCTTTATTGGGCAATTTAAGATAAATATAAGTTAAAGGTGAGTGTAATGCATGGCAGTAAGTAGCCTTGTTATTGTCAAATCACATTCATTTGTCAGAATCATTAATTAATAGCTTAATGAACAAAGACAACTGATACAGTATCGAATCATCAGAAAATCCTGTTTTATTCTACGATATGAGCAAGGTTTGTATATTTACACGATTTTGAAAATTAATTTACATAAGTACTTTTTAATTTCATAAATACAGTATATAATTTGTTAGTTGAGGTTAAGTTTAGAAGGAGTCCATGTCCAGGAAAACTTCCGAGTTTCTGTAAGACGTTCTTGTAATAGTGTAATTACTTATAGTCCGGGAATTACAGTACTGTACGAGTATGGGGTGTTCCCACGCAAGATCAAGTTGAGTCCGGTATATACATTGCAGACGAGTAACATAAGCTATTTTTTGTCATTCTACCCTAAACTAATAAACTAAACTGTTATGTGTTCTCATTGATTAAAATGTTTCATTCCGGCTTAAAGAGCTTGAGGTTGTGTTAGTGTTTACACAATCAACCAATCAGTGTCATTAGAATTAGAAATCATTAGAATTTCACAAGGATACGTTTTAGCTCTGGGGGAGTGAGAGTATTGGCAGTTCGTCAGACCAAAATTTGAAACGGAAGTATATGATTATGGAAGTTATAAGGGCAGCTGTTTAGAGCAACTAAAAACATACTCTTTAGATATATCTATGATCTAAGCTATTTTCCAAAAGGAAGTTAGGTTTTTTCCGACAAATTTTCAGTCCGGCAAAACTATTTGCGGCAGACAGCTCCGAGAAACAGCTCCCTAGCACTAAATTTAAATATGTCCAAGAGGTTCAAGGTAGTAGTATTGGCAAAAATTGATTGAAAAAAAAGAATATCCAAACAGTTATTGAAACATGAAATCTATATCTTTGGTTCATTAAAAATGGCTTACAAATTTGCCAATTAAGATATAAAAATGTATTTAATAATACTTTGAGAAATTAAGCTGTATTTTTTCAAATTACAAATTATATTTTCTTATGTCAATTTTTAGTTGGAGTTTTCTCCAACTAAACGTGATATATTTAACAGTGAAACACCCTCTTTCCACTTATCATAAAAGATGGAAAGGTCGATATTGAATAGTTTTTTTTTGGAAATTTGTCCAATTAGGCAATACGCAAAAGGTATTGAGATTGCACCGCGGACCTGTGTAATTTCAAAATAATCGAAGAGTTGGAATTTAACGGCCATTTCAACTTCTCAGAACGTAAAAATTTATTGTGATTTTTTTCTTGCATCCTCGCCCAGCGAAATTCCAGAACAAATGAAGGTAGTGTTGGATTTAACGTTCATTTAACGTCTGGCCACATAAAATTTCCGCGTTCGTCGTTAGGTCGTTATGGCCAACGGCCACGATACAAAGGAAAACCAGACTGGATTTGCGATTTATTCAATCCGTTCAAAACTTTTTATCTTGTTTTGAAAGTTTTGATATTTATAGGATGTGTAAGCCATCTGCATTTAACAATTAACCACTTGAATTTAAATTAAAATTAGTTTTTTTTATTCAAGATGTTAAAGAATATTAAAATTAGCCCCATTGGAATTTGCTTAAAAAATGTTTGTATTTACTTCCCTGTGGGAAATAGGTTAGATCATGGATATGTCTAAAGGGAATATTTTAAGTTCATCTAAACAGCTGTTCTTATTCTTTTATATTCAAAATTGAATACAATAGCTCTGGTAGTTTCTATGGAAACCTGTTACATGTTTTCCACCTTAAAAATCACCAACATCCCCCCCAGAGCTAAGACATATCCATGTCAATAAAATAGTGCCATATTTTGAAACATCGCTTTATATCAATCGGTTACTTAGATATAAAGTTTAGTATACACTGTACTGTGTACCGTGTTAGATAGAACCAGTGTTAATCACGCGAGGAAAATATAAAAATTGATATATTGCTTATTGTTGGAAATATTATGATAAAACACTAAATTGCATTAAAGTATACTAACAGATTTAAATAAATCTATTTGATATAGAACCTAGTCAAGTTAAGGCATACTCTAATGCATGTTAAAACATTAATTTTTACTCGTGGCAGCAAACATTGAGTACTGCTTAACGTATGAGTAAGCATAACACGTTCAATTATAAACTAAATCAATCCAAACTTGAACCTTCAGTCGAAAAAAACCTAAATATTACAAATAAATGTATATTTCCAATGATGAGATCAACAAGGGGGTAAGTCACACACGTAGGCCTATTCAGTGGCGGAGGCAGAGACGGTCAGGAGAGGGAGGGACTCACGTAAGATGTACCGGAACTTGAGGAAATGCCGTTTGAAACTTTGTACAATCGTGGGAAATCGAGTCCCGAGTCGAGAATACTGCAATAGGCTTCTACCTTTTTAGTTCGGGAATTAAACGACTAGGTACATGAAATTCCAATATTTTTGGGTTTAAATAAATTGGTATGTTTCTAAAAGTGAGACGACACAATTCCAGTCACTAATTTAATGATAATTAACCTTAATTCATTTATTATTGATGTCAGTGTAGGAATTAAAACCCTTTAGAGTGAGAAAAAAATTAACTAGTAATAAATGTACATTGATTAGCTTGACGCAGCTTTCTATATGCAGGGGTTCTCTGAATTACTGACTGATGCAATCTGTGGGATATTGTGATCCGACCTTGACCTAATATATTTTTTCTCAACTGCCCATCACATTTGGTGAGGGCTTTTGCGATGAGTTAGTGACAGCTAGATATCGTAATGGCGTTAAGTCACATAGGATGAAGTAAAAACTCACGTCTTCCAACACTGCTTAATATATTTACACTTATATTGTAATTAATGGAGTCTCCATTTGGGCCTGATGATGTTCGGTGTAACTGGACGAAATCGATCGCCAATTTAACAACTTTTGATATTTACCGTTGTATATAATTACAATATAAGTGTAAATATATTAAGTAGTGTTGGAAGACGTGAGTTTTTACTTCATCCTATAGTAAAACCAACACGTATAATGCTAATCAAGAATTTATTTAAGTCACATATGAAGCCTGAGGTGACCGCTCTTGGACTGACAGTCCTCCACTACAGGTTTTGAACGCTTGACTACAAAACCAGTGAGATACTCCTGAGATACTATGTCGGTATTTAATTTGAAATAATTATGCACATTACTTTGGGCTTAGGAACTGAGCGATGAATAAAAGACAGCTAGGTACCGTTGCGGTGTTAGCCACAAATATCAAAAAGCATCAGTATTAGATTCAAACTGAACAATTCGAATATCATTTCATCATTTCATTTCAGATATTGCGTTAAAATTATTACAAATATAGTTTGATTTCATAAATGTTTTATGCAGCACTTTGTAGCATCCAAGATGTATAGTTGTCCAAAATGTAGGCCATTCGTCACACTAATCTCGATAGGTAATTTCGATTCGGTATAGCGATACGATATTCTTTATCGATGTCGTGTCATCACTACCGCATTGTCTCAAATTACCGAGCGCCGAGTGAAACGAGACCTTTCAGTTCTCACGGGGACTTGTATCATTAGCCTTGGAGGGGGGGGACAATCGACGCTGACCCTTCGAATTGGATATTTGATTGTTAGTAACGAGAAACTTAGAGCCTTGTTATCATTGGAAGAGCGTTCCATCAAATTCGGGAGAGGGCCTCAAATAAGATAAGCGGAGGAATTCGAGGGATTTATTGGGTTTGGGATTAGCATGCTGCGTTCGCGACCGTCGGCTGATGGGTTGTTGCGGTGAGCAGCCTCTCCCGGAACTGGTCATAGCCGAATATCAGTTAATATGCCTGGAAGTATGTTAATATGCCATCACGGGTGCAGAACCGAATTAGACTAGGGAAATAAAAAACACTGCAGAAAGTTCCCTCCTGTTAGTGTGTTATTACTGGACGTAACTATGGGAATGTGTATATGGTCTTTACTTCTGCCAGGAAATAAACTGTAGAAATTTTGAACAGTCTATCTAAATTTAATAGTGTATTTTCTTTAAAAAAAACTCGTTTTTTATTATTTACAAAATTACTGGTTTGATTTCATTTTGAAAAATTTCAAACCTAACAGCTATACTAACTTTTGACTTTTGATAAAGGATCTACGTTGAGACCTGTAATTTTTATACTTTTCTTCTTTTATTAAGACCTTTAAAATGATCCATAACTAGCTAAGGGTTGTTTTTTCAATTTCCTTTCCCCCAAACTAACCTTTTTGGTGGTGAGGGGCTATAAGTTTCAATACATAAAAATGTTTTTACCATATAAACATTTCTAAGAAAAATTATCGAATATCAAACTTATTATAAAATTGAAAAAAAAATTATTATAGTGTTAACAGGGAGCGTTTAATTGGTTTAAATAGTCCCACATTATTATTACTTATAACTAATACTATATGAATACTTATAACTTATAACTAATTTTATTAATAATAACATGAGTTATATGAATTGAAGCTTTTTACACCGTGAAACAAATTATAAATTTGCGAGGGATACAACAAATTAACAAATCTAAATTAAGCTAGAACAACTAAAATTTAATATCATACAATTTTTTTGTAAAACAACGGCAAGAAACACTAAAAGGCTACAAAAAACTACAGAATATAAAGCCATTGTTAAAAAATAGCTATAGTTTGTTTTTATGATTAATGTTAATTTGAGGCTGACATTGAACCCGAAGCATTATATGAGCTATACTGTTGCTATCTTGCTTCTCATAAATTACGAATCATGGTTTTGTTATTTTACTGTTTTCGTTTCATTTGACGCGACATTATTTTGTCCTTTCTACGCTAGAGGTATGCTTTTATAGTCACAAAGTGATTGTACACAAACGCTTTTTAGGTAAGCGGTCAACCCCCAAATGGGCATCCCGGGATTTGAACCCATGACCTCTTGAACCGAAATCCAAGACGATAACCAGTAGGATAGCAAGACATTTTTTAATAGGTTTCGACAGGGAACGGTCCAAACTCTATCGCGTCGACATTTGCGAGTGGTGAACCACACAAGGTCCAGGACCAAGAGTCGATAGCAGGCAGATAACCCTATGTTGAACTATCCGAGGTGGAAGGCCCGAGGGTGTGCGAGGGAAGTGAGGGGATGTGACGCGAGGGGGTGGCGGGGGTTAAAACAACAAAATGTTTTCACACTCAGTGGAAATACATTATACTTTCAAAAAGTGCGCCACCCCGCCCGGAGTGCGACACATCTTTAAAAAACAGCGCCCGGCCCGGCCGTTGCTAAGGAACCCCCCCTCCCCCGCGAGAGGGGAATACCCCGGGCAATTTAATAAGATTTGCCCTCCACCCCCTTCACAGGACCCATCTGAAAATGGAAAAGGTGATAAACGAAGCATGCACACATACTCGGAGTGTGCGGAGACAGTGTGGAGTGACTGGGGTGGCCTGGCGGACCTCGCGGCGGGGTGGTGACGGGAACCTGCCCGTGCCCGTGCCCGTACTGGCCCACCGACCACAGTAGCTAAATCATTAACTTACTAATTTTATCAAATGATTTTCAACTCAATAATAAATATTTGCACCTTTCATATTTATAAATAGTACCGGAAGACCGAGCTTTGCTCGTATAGAATAAAACTTGTATTATAAGTTAATTAGCTAAATTATTTATTATGTACTCAATGTAAACACAGTTTATATGGCTCAAATAAAACGATTTAATACACCTTAATTAATAAATAAAATAATGTTTTACACTTCAACTTTCATGTCAATTGGGTTGTTGTATAATAACATTTAAGGAACATTTGATACTGTATATTGTTGAAAACCTTGTTCCATACTCCGTTGATTTTTCCAATTCCCCCCAGTAAATACATGTATCCTAAACCGTATTTTTCATATATTTCAGTACGACATATTGTATACCAACTTCAATTAATACCATTAATAACTAAAAAACAAAAATGATAGTTGTTTATTATCTACAACATATTCTACAATAATATGTCAAAAATAATACTCCGGCCGCAGCAGACCTACATCCTTGGCGAATTTCCTCGTCTTGCATATTAATCTATCTAAATTATTCATTTGTAAAACACGTTGAATAAAAATAAATGGATCAAAGTAATGACACATACTTTCTCCCCTAAGTAAATTGAAAAAAAACTTTAATTCAAAACTTATAACAAAACTATCGTACAGTATAATTTAATGTTTATTTAAATATAATTTAAAGATTGATTGTTTCAACTATTAGTTTTACATATGGGTGGTTTTGTATTATTTATTATTTAGGGCCGAAATAACTATGAAGAATAAAATTGTAATCAAAATCGTTAGAGCTGATTTTGAGAAATTTAAATTTTTCACATTTTTTGAGGGTTTTTAGGGGTAAATTACCCTTAAAAATTAAAAATATTTTTAGACTTATATAGCCAAAGTCCATCCGTGTATCAAATTTCATAAGAATCTGACGATCAGCGTGGTCTCGAGGTACAGACCCCTACAGACCGTCAGACTCAACTCCGAAAACCACTTTCGTGGACTCAGGGAGCCTCAAAACAAATATATCCACTCTTAACTCAAATTTGAAAATTTTGAGGGAAACAATACTTTTTTTAAAGTAAGAATTTGTCATCACTCATATTTAGGTTAAAATGCGCTGGGTTGAAGTTACGATATAAAGTTTTACAAGTTGACTAAACCGTATGAATTTCAATTACCATAAATCAGCTGGCACACTCCTGTGGAATGTGGACTCCCGGTGAGCTGTACTGGGGGATTTTTTTTGGACAAACGTTTAAAATCAAATCAAACAATCCATTGTTGCCTCACAACATTTACAGCAGTGGCATGCGCCAATAAATCGAAATAAAGCTCATCTCGTACTTGCTTATAATTATAATTAAAGAAGTTTTTAACGCATGTATAGCATTTATTACGTCTCTTATTAGGTAGTTATAATATTAACTACCTAAAATAAGTATATAATACTTTTTTAGGATAATTTCAAAACTTCAATCCAATTTTCGTTAATGTCTGAGTTATTCAGGGATATAATTATTGACTTAATTTAAAAAGGAATCCTAACTCTAATCAAAGTTATCTGCAATATTAAAAACATTAATTTTTATTTCATGACATGAATTAGGGATTAGGCAATGAAAAAGGTGTTTAATAATTAACGGTCCTGTAATGCTATTCAAAACCACCCTAGTTGTAGATATCCTCCAGGAAATGCTAAACCACCCTAGTTTTAGATTTCCTCCTGGAATGCTATCCCAAACCACCCTAGTTGTAGATGTCCTCCTGGAATGCTATCCCAAACCACCCTAGTTTTAGATGTCCTCCTGGAATGCTATCCCAAACCACCCTAGTTTTAGATGTCCTCCTGGAATGCTATCCCAAACCACCCTAGTTTTAGATGTCCTCCTGGAATGCTATCCCAAACCACACTAGTTTTAGATGTCCTCCTGGAATGCTATCCCAAACCACCCTAGTTTTAGATGTCCTCCTGGAATGCTATCCCAAACCACCCTAGTTTTAGATGTCCTCCTGGAATGCTATCCCAAACCACCCTAGTTTTAGATGTCCTCCTGGAATGCTATCCCAAACCACCCTAGTTTTAGATGTCCTCCTGGAATGCTATCCCAAACCACACTAGTTTTAGATGTCCTCCAGTAATGCTTTCCCAAACCACCCTAGTTTTAGATGTCTTCCTGTGATGCTATCCCAAACCACCCTAGTTTTAGATGTCCTCCTGGAATGCTATCCCAAACCACCCTCGTTTTAGATGTCCTCCTGGAATGCTATCCCAAACCACCCTAGTTTTAGATGTCCTCCTGGAATGCTATCCCAAACCACACTAGTTTTAGATGTCCTCCTGGAATGCTATCCCAAACCACCCTAGTTTTAGATGTCCTCCTGGAATGCTATCCCAAACCACCCTAGTTTTAGATGTCCTCCTGGAATGCTATCCCAAACCACCCTAGTTTTAGATGTCCTCCTGGAATGCTATCCCAAACCACCCTAGTTTTAGATGTCCTCCTGGAATGCTATCCCAAACCACCCTAGTTTTAGATGTCCTCCTGGAATGCTATCCCAAACCACCCTAGTTGTAGATGTCTTCCTGTGATGCTATCCCAAACCACACTAGTTTTAGATGTCCTCCTGGAATGCTTTCCCAAACCACCCTAGCTGTAGATGTCCTCCTGGAATGCTATCCCAAACCACCCTAGTTTTAGATGTCCTCCTGGAATGCTATCCCAAACCACCCTAGTTTTAGATGTCCTCCTGGAATGCTATCCCAAACCACCCTAGTTTTAGATGTCCTCCTGGAATGCTATCCCAAACCACCCTAGTTTTAGATGTCCTCCTGGAATGCTATCCCAAACCACCCTAGTTTTAGATGTCCTCCTGGAATGCTATCCCAAACCACACTAGTTTTAGATGTCCTCCTGGAATGCTATCCCAAACCACCCTAGTTTTAGATGTCCTCCCGGAATGCTATCCCAAAACCAACCCTAGTTTTAGATTGTCCTCCTGGAATGCTTTCCCAAACCACCCTAGTTTTAGATGTCCTCCTGGAATGCTATCCCAAACCACCCTAGTTTTAGATTTCCTCCTGGAATGCTATCCCAAACCACCCTAGCTGTAGATGTCCTCATGGAATGCTTTCCAAAACCACCCTAGTTTTAGATGTCCTCCTGGAATGCTATCCCAAACCACCCTCGTTTTAGATGTCCTCCTGGAATGCTATCCCAAACCACCCTAGTTTTAGATGTCCTCCTGGAATGCTTTCCCAAACCACCCTAGTTTTAGATGTCCTCCTGGAATGCTTTCCCAAACCACCCTAGTTTTAGAATCCTCCTGGGATGCTATCCCAAACCACCCTAGTTGTAGATGTCCTCCTGGAATACTATCCCAAACCACCCTAGTTTTAGATGTCCTCCTGGAATGCTATCCCAAACCACCCTAGTTTGTTAGATGTCCTCCTGGAATGTATCACCCTAGTTTAGATGTCCTCCTGGTATGCTTCCCAAACCACCCTAGTTTTAGATGTCCTCCTGGGATGCTATCCCAAACCACCCTAGTTGTAGATGTCTAGTTTTAGATGGAATGCTATCTAGTCCTGGAATGCTATCCCATAGCAATGCTTTCCCAAACCACCCTAGTTTTAGATGTCCTCCTGGGATGCTATCCCAAACCACCCTAGTTGTAGATGTCCTCCTGGAATACTATCCCAAACCACCCTAGTTTTAGATGTCCTCCTGGAATGCTATCCCAAACCACCCTAGTTGTAGATGTCCTCCTGTGATGCTATCCCAAAACACCCTGGTTTTAGATGTCCTCCTGGAATGTTATCCCAAACCACCCTAGTTTTAGATGTCCTCCTGGAATGCTATCCCAAACCACACTAGTTGTAGATGTCCTCCTGGAATGCTATCCCAAACCACCCTATTTTAGATGTCCTCCTGGAATGCTATCCCAAACCACCCTAGTTGTAGATGTCCTCCTGGAATCCTATCCCAAACCACACTATTTTAGATGTCCTCCTGGAATGCTATCCCAAACCACCCTAGTTTTAGATGTCCTCCTGGAATGCTTCCCAAACCCACCTAGTTTTAGATGTCCTCCTGGAATGCATCCAAACCACCCTAGTTTTAGATGTCCTCCTGGGAATGCTTATCCCAAACACCCTAGTTGTAGATGTCCTCCTGGAATGCTATCCCAAACCACCTAGTTTTAGAAGTCCTCCTGGAATGCTATCCAACCACCCTAGCTGTAGAGGTCCTCCTGGAATGCTATCCCAAACCACCCTAGTTTTAGATGTCCTCCTGGAATGCTATCCCAAACCACCTAGTTTTAGATGTCTGGAATGCTATCCCTAGTTTTAGATTCCTCCTGGAATGCTATCCCAAACACCTTAGTTTTAGATGTCCTCCTGGTGCTATATCCATAGTTTTAGATGTCCTCCTGGAATGCTATCCAAACCACCTAGCCTCTGGAATGCTATCCCAAACCATTTTAGATGTCTCCGGAATGCTATCCCAAACCACCCTAGTTTTAGATGTCCTCCTGTATCCCAAACCACCCTAGTTTTAGATGTCCTCCTGGAATGCTATCCCAAACCACCCTAGTTTTAGATGTCCTCCTGAATGCTATCCCAAACCACCCTAGTTGATGTCCTCCTGGAATGCTATCAACCACCCTAGTTTTAGATGTCCTCCTGGAATGCTTTCCCAAACCACCCTAGTTTTAGATGTCCTCCTGGGATGCTATCCCAAACCACCCTAGTTTTAGATGTCCTCCTGGAATGCTTTCCCAAACCACCCTAGTTTTAGATGTCCTATGCTATCCCAAACCACCCTAGTTGTAGATGTCCTCTGGAATGCCCAAACCACCCTAGGATGTCTATCCCAAACCACCCTCCTGGAATGCTCCCAAATAGTTTTAGATGAATGCTATCCCATAGTTTTAGATGTCCTCCTGGAGCTTTCCCCCACCCTGGATGCAATATCCCAAACCACCCTATAGATGTCCTCCTGGAATGCTATCCCACCACCCTAGTTTTAGATGTCCTCCTGGAATGCTATCCCAAACCACCCTAGTTTAGATGTCCTCCAATGCTATCCCAAACCACCTAGTAGCCTCCTGGAATGCTATCCCAAACCACCCTAGTTTTAGATGTCCTCCTGGAATGCTATCCCAAACCACCCTAGTTGTAGATGTCCTCCTGGAATGCTATCCCAAACCACCCTAGTTTTAGATGTCCTCCTGGAATGCTATCCCAAACCACCCTAGTTGTAG
This sequence comes from Nephotettix cincticeps, assembly GCA_023375725.1. Taxonomy (NCBI): domain Eukaryota; kingdom Metazoa; phylum Arthropoda; class Insecta; order Hemiptera; family Cicadellidae; genus Nephotettix; species Nephotettix cincticeps. The sequence continues at coordinate 45,979,113 of CM041785.1, forward strand.
ATGTCCTCCTGGAATGCTATCCCAAACCACCCTAGTTTTAGATGTCCTCCTGGAATGCTATCCCAAACCACCCTCGTTTTAGATGTCCTCCTGGAATGCTATCCCAAACTACACTAGTTGTAGATGTCCTCCTGGAATGCTATCCCAAACCACCCTAGTTTTAGATGTCCTCCTGGAATGCTATCCCAAACCACCCTAGTTTTAGATGTCCTCCTGGAATGCTATCCCAAACCACCCTAGTTTTAGATGTCCTCCTGGAATGCTATCCCAAACCACCCTAGTTTTAGATGTCCTCCTGGAATGCTATCCCAAACTACACTAGTTGTAGATGTCCTCCTGGAATGCTATCCCAAACCACCCTAGTTTTAGATGTCCTCCTGGAATGCTATCCCAAACCACCCTAGTTTTAGATGTCCTCCTGGAATGCTATCCCAAACCACCCTAGTTTTAGATGTCCTCCTGGAATGCTATCCCAAACCACCCTAGTTTTAGATGTCCTCCTGGAATGCTATCCCAAACCACCCTAGTTTTAGATGTCCTCCTGGAATGCTATCCCAAACCACCCTAGTTTTAGATGTCCTCCTGGAATGCTATCCCAAACCACCCTAGTTTTAGATGTCCTCCTGGAATGCTATCCCAAACCACCCTAGTTTTAGATGTCCTCCTGGAATGCTATCCCAAACCACCCTAGTTTTAGATGTCCTCCTGGAATGCTATCCCAAACCACCCTAGTTTTAGATGTCCTCCTGGAATGCTATCCCAAACCACCCTAGTTTTAGATGTCCTCCTGGAATGCTATCCCAAACCACCCTAGTTTTAGATGTCCTCCTGGAATGCTATCCCAAACCACACTAGTTTTAGATGTCCTCCTGGAATGCTATCCCAAACCACCCTAGTTTTAGATGTCCTCCTGGAATGCTTTCCCAAACCACACTAGTTTTAGATGGCCTCCTGGAATGCTATCCCAAACCACACTAGTTTTAGATGTCCTCCTGTAATGCTCTTCCAAGCCACCTGTGGATGTTTTTCTTGCTCAGGTGTGAGGAAGATTCTCAATCCTATCAGCAATCCCTTCTCAGCTGAGGCTGTAACGGTGTTGCAGGCTGCTAGGTCGCGGGTCCATGTTCATCTTCTCCAAGCCTCAGATCCGCCAGCTGCTGGGACGATCGCTCTTGGAGGATGGCGACCTCCTGGACCTCGGCGCTGGGGACGGCCTCATCACCCAGAACCTCAGCGGATTCTTCTCCAGAGTCTTCGTCACAGAGGTGTCCCGGCCCATGCGCTGGGCGCTCAAGAAGAGAGGGTTTCAGTAAGTGGATAGGAAAAATAAAACGTATACCTAGACAAGTGATAAAACCACTAAAAACGGAAATTAATTAACTATTAAATAATTGATTTTTTTATATTGTGTTAATCAACGCCAGTGGCATATTTGACGTTTATTAGGGAACGGTACAATCCCTGGTAGTTTCACTTCCTAACATCCTTATGTTGTTTGATAGGCCATAAATTATTATCCCAAGTACCAATCACAACTGCGTCCGGATTTGAACCGGCGGATTACGAGATGAGCGCTTTACCTCCGAGCTACTCTACTGATAAGTGACCTATCTAATAATAAAACTCAAAAGAAGTTTATATCCAAGATACATTTACATACATTGATATACATAACGATACAATATAGTAATTAATTACACTTATGATTCAAATTCCATGCCTATGGGAATTTCACTAATAGGTCAATTAATGATCTTGGCAAATTAATCAGTTAATCTTGGACGGTAACAAAGCCAAATGGCATGACACTCGTTATATTCATCATATTCGTCCTTAACTTGTAATCATCTTAAAACGTTCCACGTATTTAGGATCGTTGACTCAAAAATGGCCTGTTAAAAACTGCTCGACTAAAAAATTAAACTAGCGTTGATAAACACTAAATAATAGGATATAAATTATATCTCTTCTAAAATTATTTAGAAAATGTTTTACCACCAATGTTGAAATTTTTGAGAAATCTTGTAATTTAATTAGTAACATATCAAGCGTGACTTATGTCTGAAATTATGTAGCATATTTGAAACAATTTTTTCTCTAAGATCCCCTCGAAAACCGCAAACGAGACTCTCTCATTACCAGATTGTCTCATTGCTCTCTCATGCGCGACATCTACATCTACATCACGTCTTTTGTGCGCCCGTCAGCCTCTATGCTAATCCTTTCGCCACAGTTGCAAAAACCCGGCCATCTGGTGAGAGAGGGTTAAACGGGCAAAAACGGGTCAAGGGTGTTTCATAGACGGAATTATAATATTATTAAACAACCCGGGCAGATGGATGAAAAGGGGTGACAAGAGAGGCGGATGACCACAGAAAAAACTGGGTCAATTAGGGTATTTTTTGCAGCGGAAAGGGTTGTTCGGTGTTCAGAGGTTGGCAAACATCTGGTCATGTGACTTTTGTGGCTCGGTCACGCCTATTGTTTTACAAGGGTGTTGCGCTCTTAATTGAATGTCAAATGTAGTGTTTTGACTTCGGGGATCATACATACGGTGTTGATGAATAGGGTTTAATTAGGTGGAGGGAGTTTTTTTACGTGTGCGTTTGTGACTGGTTAGTAGAGTTGATGATGCTTATTGTTTAAGGTCCGCTTTAGTTTTGGAAGTTCAAAGCTTGGATTTTGTACCAACACTCTTTGGGTGAACAGGTAATTACCACGGTAAATAAATTATGTCGTGGTTTTCAGCAGCAGCAACCGTAGTGTGTTGAGTTCAATTATTCCAGTCTAGTTTCTATGGTTTAACTGATGGTTGTATGAGGGATCTCACTGTAGTAGCGTGAGCTACCTGTCAATGTACAGCAGTTGATGGACACTCAAATCGTTGGTGTGGAATCTTCAGTCAGGAATCTAGAGTCGAAGTTGGGGAATCACGAATCTGGTCCCGTGGAGATGTTTCTGTAACCTCCTCAAGTCTCGCAGTCAGCCTATCAAGCAATGTCTCTGAATGTCGGGACACTGGCCGAAGTCCTTGTTTCGGAGTTCCTCACAAAGCAGGGAGACCCTGTTTCCCGTCTAATAGATCTGCTTTGGACAGCGAGCAGCTTTTTCTGGTAGTCTTGCAGGTCAGGTGGGACCACGCGAGGGCCGCATAGTTAATCATTGTCGGAAGAGGGCTGTTTAAAGGCTGATCATTGTGCCAGCTGAGGCGATCAACACGGGGCGTGTGTAAGACCTAACTGTTCAGTTGTACATGACTATTGTTTAACTTCAAGTGACTATCACCGTGGGCGTTACGTTCGGTACGGTGCATTAAAGACAGCTAGGTACCGTAGCGGTGCTGGTCTTATTGGCAGTGTTACCAAGCGCTCATGTTCTGATGGTAGAAACCCGTCACTGGTTTCATACCCAATACACTTGTCTACGTTGATACACGTTTTTTATGAAACTTGGTATGCATCGTAAGGTCACATCGCACAATAGAAACAGCTCAAAAAACTTGTTATTACCTCGAGGTGGTTTATTTTAGATTCTCTCTCAAAGTTTTCAATTTGTAGTAAGAGGTTGTGTGCAATACAGTATTTGATGACTATTTTTGAAATGTTCAATGTGTTAAATATTATTTCAATAAGCATTTAAAATGCAATAGCTTTATTGAAAGTACCTATGCATTTACCAAAAAATATATGTATGTAAAAAGAATGTAGGCCTTCTGCTGTAATACGTGATTAAATAGAAAGGCCTATGTAAACCCCTTCAAAAGTGAAAAATCACGCAATCTAGGTGATGACGAAAGTACGATACTTTTTCTTGCTATTTGCAGTTGAAACTTAGAAGTTTTCCAATTATTCATGAATTGTCACCGCGGGAATTTGCATTCGCGGGTCTCCATTTCTTTTATTTTTTACCAAATTTTACTTCTTTACTAATATATTTATATTTTTAATAACTTATTTGAAGTGCAGTTATTTCATATATTTTTTGATAGTGATACATTTCAGTACTAGTATGTAGTTATTTAGATTTTTATCGCGATATAATTAATATGACCAGAATAGTTAACAATCCAGACTAATCTTGTATATGAAAAGAAAATTTTTTAAAGCAGTAAAAAAACTTGAAAAAAGTTGTAAAAAACCAGAAAAACACCAAATTACAAATAAATAAAGCACGTCCACACAAAACAAGGGCTAAGAAGTATTATTAGATGTATTATCAGAAGCTGTGTTTCTTGCTTCTGAAGCAGTGCGTCAATGTACGTCCTCAGGTGAGGACGGGATCAGGTTCCTGATCCCGAAACGTCGCGAAACTTCGTTTTACTAAGTAATAGTGATGAAAAATGTCCGCGAAAACAATTTAAATAACAAAATATTAAGTAATACAAACTATCAATTGAATCAGTAAAATTTTCAATCTCCAAAACACTTAACGAGTAGATCGTTCTAGACAGGCTCTCTCCTCGGTTTATGACACTGGGGGCGTTTGCCAGCAAAATATTAAAAATCTAATTTAAGTTTGGCTGTTTTCTTTTACGGCTTATCTTTTTTAATTCCAGCGCGCCCCTATCAGAGCCGCCTGTTATCATTAAAGAGGAAATTAGCTGGTAGGGGAGGGTGAGGGGCGGGGTCGCCCGTTTGTATATGGGGCTTTTTCGTTTCCAAGGAGGGGTGCACTATTAAGGAGCTCTCATTATGCTTGATCAATAGTCTGTGATTTAAGTCTGGAGATTCTTCCAGAAGGTCTACATTTAAAAATATGTTATTTTTGATTTGTCTACCACTTATCGAATGTAAAATAATTGTTTTAATGCTTAATAAGTTTTTTTTTTATTTCTGGAATTCGTTTAACACTGTTGCACATAATAGTATGTCAGCATTGCTGGTTACACGGTAGTCGTATGAAAATAGTTGAATTGTCAAATTAAAGGTATAATGTAATGGTTATCTAGGAAATAACATACTTTTCATAATCAACACAACATTATATCTGATAATTAATAAGTAATTATCGCTTTTATAATAAAAACTGGAATTACGTAATCCCCTAAATACAGTAATTTCAAAAATCAATTTCTTCCTTATTTCTCAACTTTTCCTCATGAAACTTGGTATGCAGTGTAAAAGATATGGTCATATCACCCAATAAAACCCATTCAAAAAATAGATATTTTCTAACAATTAATGTAATTTTTTCTCTTATTGTTATTTTAAGAAATCATATGATTATTTACGTTAACAAAAAAATTGAAATAATATTTAGATAAACTTTAAAGATATCATAGTTTTATTAAAGGTTGTAGTTTTTTTATTTAGTTAAGATCCACTGATACAGTTTATTTTATTATACCGTAAGGTTCAACAAACCTATTTGTAATACACCATTCAAGGCGACGAGAAATATCCACGCCAATAACGTTTTAATGAGGGCAGAAAAGGTTCGCTAAGTCTGTTGGCACTTGACGTTTTTATAAACGATTTCCTCTCGGGACGTTGACGTGATTAGAGCTGAGCTTGGACTGATATCCTTCCTGGTGGGCTGTCAGTGTCAATATGTAATGAAAAATATCCCGGCTTGAATAATTTGCCGGTTCACTAGTACAGTATATACAGTATATAGATTTTTATATTTTTTTACTAAAAGAAAATTTTACTTGAACATTCACTTCATATTAAGAGTAAGCACGTCCTTTGTAAAGGTCTTATTACTCGTGCCTTTAAGAAACAGGATACTTATTATTATGACGTAATAGGAACATGGAATTGTAAACAAATAAAGAAATATTAATCACGGTATTAATTATTAACAATTGGTTACGGTATGTTAAGATGATATTTTAATATACTTTAACTTTGAAATTGGTGCAAAATAAATTATGAATAGATCACATGTTCAGTAAAACTTGTGGAAAAATCAGTAAAAACATTAAATACCCCCGTTGCAGCAGACCTGTGTACTCAAAAAATTTCCAAATCAATAACATAATAATAATATATGAAAAGTTTTATCGATATGTATCGATAAATATGGGAGTTATTTGCCTATTCTCCCTCCACAAGATTAACATTGACAAGAGTATGCAGGTTTTCTGCTGTGAGGAACGTTGAAAGTTGGCATTTCTAGCATAAAAATTTTTATTTTGACCATTTATACCAAGTTTCATAAACATCTATCCATAAATAAAGGAGTTTGCCTATTCTCTATATGATTAACATAAGAAAAGAGTATGCAAGTTATCTGCCATGATAAACACTATGAGTTTTAAGCATACAGTAAATGGATATATCTCAACCACATGAAGGTTAATACCAAGTTTAATCCAAAAATATTTATTGATATGTGAAATATTAATTTTTCTTTATCCTCCATCAGATTAACATTGGAGCCCCAAAATACAACTTGCTGTGTTTAGAATTTTAATAACTCTGTAACTTTAAAGACTTACGTACTTAAGTAACGTAAGAAAAACTTTAAGGAACTAAATTGTGTAGTTTTTAAGCTAATTCTAATGGTAAAAGATAAAATTAAAAAAAATTTAATTACATATGAAATACACAAAAAATCCAATGTACAAAACTCCCTCTTAACTACACACTCCGACTGACTGATATGTCTAGATTACGAACTTGTCTGAGTAAATGTACGAAGACATACCTCTAGCAAATTTGGCATTAAAAACATGTATAACAACTTTAAACCTGAGTTTTTGAAAGCTTATCTTACTTTATTGAAATAGGACGTGGGTCAGTTTAAAGAAAACAAAACCTTTCCCAAAGAGTACTGTGCAGAATAATTAAAATAACTAATTTACTTTGAATTTATGCCTGTCGTTCTTGATGGTGTATTTATTTGTTTTCGTACATATTTCGCTACAAGTGTGGCATCATCATAAGACACATGGAATCACTAATTTGAAGTTCTGTTGCACTACACTATTGTCACGACATTGTTGTATGAATATACTTCATCGATGCTGTTGAACAACGAACATTGTAACAAATGAAAATAAGTTTCATCATAGTAAATGCTCTTGTTTTCACGGAGAAGCTTTACAAAAAGAACTTGTTTAACGTTACAGAAAGACAGACGGAAATACAGATTAGATATATTTCTGATTTTCTTTGTTATAAAATGTAAAAACTACAAAAAGTATTATAATTTCAAGATATTTATGGACAAAACTGTAATTTAATAAATGTTGAGGTCCCACACAGAACAATACACTTTATTTGCAATTTTTTTAAGAAATACAATGGCGTCACAATAAATAAATAAATCTTGCCTTATATGTTCTAACATATTTAAAAAGAAAATCCTTAATAGAGTAAACTGGTCGTTCATCTAGCAAGTCTCAGAAGCGCTTCTTCAAACTGTTTCCTCAATGTTTGCGGGAGTGAATTGATGATTTTGCGGTCTATGTAAGAGGGTTTCTTGCAGTATTGTGTTGTATAATGAATAGGAAGGTTGAAAAGTGCTGCCCCTCTGGTGTTGTATGAATGAAAACTTCCATTTCTAGGTAGGTCCAAGGTGCATATAACAACTGCTAGGATGAAAAGCCCTGTGACTGTTAGTATATTTAGAGATTTAAAGCCTCTCTACAGCTATATCTAGGACCAAGGCCAGAGAATGCCCTAACAGATTTTTTCTGGAGTACAAGAATTTTACTAAGGTTGGACTGAGATTTCCGCCCCTCCAAGCAATTAATCCATACCTGGTGTATGACTACTGAAGCATAGGACATTGTTTTGGCTATTTCAACACCTCCTATCCATTTCATTCTCTTCACTGATTTTATTCCAGATGAAATTTTCTTAGTCAGATTATATGCATGATCTGTCCAGGAGATGTCGGCATCTCCCATGCCATCCAGGATGCCGGCATGGGAAATGCCGACAATAGTTAATCCTGATAGTTTTTTTATTTTTTTTTAGTTGAGACATTGGGAATTTCTTGCATTTGTTCATGTCATGTGCTACAATTTATCTGTGTGTATTCCAACAGTTCCAACACACCAGGCTATTAAGCCAGGTCGTTTTGAAGGTCGTATTAAAAAGTTTTATCTATTGTTGTTAGGATGTCTCAGTGTCTGCTCACTGTAGATTGCTTGGATCTGTATACACATTTCCTCCCATTAGCATTTTGTTGAATTTCAACAATTTGACCGTGTTGTTTCAAGTAACTGGGCCACCCAGTTTTTGGCCAAGCCTTCTATTTCTAAGAATGATAGTTTAGTCATGATGAGATCATGGCCTGGGCAGTCGAATGTTTTGCTGTAATCTAATAAGACAGGTGAGACGTGCTCCTGTTCCTCTAAACAATATATTATTCGTTGTATGCAGTTTGTTAAGGTTGTCATGGTGGATCTACCTTTCAAAAACAAGGTCAATAACATTAATTGTATCATGGCTTAAAGAGCCACTTAGTAGGTTAGCAAACTCGTATTCTCTAATTAAAATAGCTGCATTACTTACCGGTCAACAGTAAATACTATAATACACATACTGTACTTCGTAATGTTAAAGTTAATGTTAAATACTGTTCTATTAAATATAATGGTTATTACTGCTGTCTTGAATGTATGATCTTGTCTGAAAACATTTTACCTTATCTTAATGATTTATTGACATTACCCATTTAAATATTATTATGATAGAGGCTTGTGTGGCAGAACTCAGAACTCATCAGCAGACTCACCACTGTCCATAACCATTAGGATATTCATAATTTTAAAAAACCTATTTAACAGTTATTTTAGTGAAATAATAGCTCAATTGGGCTATTAAAACTATAATTATCCTGGTGTTCTATGACCAAGAGGTTAAGTAGCAACTACTTGAGATAACCCTCTTAGACCCAAGTTTCCTGAAACCTAATTCCAAGTGATTGCATTTCCCAGTGCTTAGAAAACTTGTCTAATCCCATTTAAATAAACCCCAGCCTGTTTGCCATCTTATGAACTAAGTTGCGGTGGTCATGCACTTAACAGTTAGCTCAACTTTTCAGAAGTCCATTCCATTTTCTAATTAAATAGTCAATTTATATCTATTTTTATGAGTTGCTGATCAAATAACTTCTTACAAAGTATAATGTATTGACTATTGATATCTTGGATATTTATCATCTTGGCATGAGATAATCAAGACATCAACGTTTTATTTTCATATTTTAAATTCTCTGAAACTTAAAATCCTTTGTAGTTTAATTCTTAATATCCCTGAATAACAGTTTGGTCATCTACGGAGACATCCATTTTATTATAATAGGTATTTGAATATCTTTGCCTGTAATTGTCCTTCCTATAGAGACAACCATCCTATAGGACCATTCTATAGGTAGACAGGAAGGAGATACACCACTTCCTGAGAATTCTGGTCAGACCGGGTTTTCAGGTTCAGTTGGAGTCAATGAAGTCTCCAGTAGTGACGAGAAAGATTCGGTCCGAGACAAAAGGGAAACTTGGATAGCCAAATAACAATTAATTTGAGAGCTTTATTTTAATGTACCCAATTTCTACCTTTAAACTGATCAAAACAGTCAGAGAGTCGTCTAGGGCAACACAGAACAGTTACTTTTATTTTTTAAATAACACAGGTAAATTTAATCTTGCTTAGGTCAAACTTAGTGATCCTTGGCACATTCACTGAGATGCAACTTTTCAGAGTGTTGGAGATTGATGACTGGGGCAACCACAAGTTCGACGTCATCTCGTGTTTGAATCTTCTAGACCGTTGTGATCGGCCGTACATGATCCTTCGTCAAATTCGTCACAGTCTCAAACCCAACGGAATAGCCATCTTCGCTTTAGTTCTACCATTCCAGCCTTATGTTGAAACCAGTAAGATCTCTTAAAGCACTAAAATATTTAGTGATAATAGTGTTTGTTCTGTAGTTTTGTGCCCACCAGTCTTCAATTTGTATTTCTAAATTAATTTTTGTACACAAGGTATAATGGATCCTTGATATAGTAAACCACAAAGAGATCAAATGTACACCAAAGTCTTTTCCATTCTGAGATTTGATTGTCAAGGCTGGACTGGCTTACTGGATAAACTGTAAAACGTCCATTTTTGTTTTTTGTATGCATTTACAAATTTGTCCACCATCATTATCAAAGTGGTGGACCGAAGATATAAGACATGACAATGTTATCATCAGGATTATTCTTATATATATTCCACTCAGAACGGTTTAAAACTTACACAGAAAACCCCCATGAATTATTTAAGTTATAGCAAGTTTTCAACAATAATTACTCCAAACAATGTAGATAAGCAGTAAACCTCAACAGCTATTTGCGCCGCAAAAATATAATGGAACAGAAGTTCTTTTCCAATTCAACGAAAGTGACATTTTTCATTATTTCACTTAAATAGTTGATAAATTGTCAATAATGCATTCTTATCTGTAAAAAATGTCATCACTCAACTCCAAACATACAATCTATCAATCTTAATCATGCAATCTATCAATCAAACAACAAATTATGCTCATTAAAACATGTGCTTGCTAATTGCCTGTGATTACTCCTGCTCACCTGTTTTTAATTAACCAATCTCCAATGTCGAATGGGGGATCATACTTTGGCACCCGAGTCTTTCAGAATAAATAATACAGTAAAAAGAAAATCATAATGTATAACTATAGAGACGTTCTTTTGACAGTTCAATCGTTAACAACAGCAACAATGAGGGTGTTTCATTCACAATAAACAACCTACAAATATAAATATAATAAATAAATTAAATATCAACAGTTTCCAAGTGAAACTTTTGTTTTAGTTTGAATAAATCTTAACAAACTTTTCAGGTAGTTTTTACTGAGCCGTTTATTATTATAAGCATTTTATAATAAAAATGATTTTAAGTTATGTCAGCAATTTTCTCTAAAGAAATTGTTAGACACACACAAGAATATTGTAAAGCATGGTGTAATAATTTCGCTAACTAAGATGCTGTTGGTGTTAAATATTAAGTACCAAGCAAGAACTAATTTGTTTAAAGTTGTAAAAACTCTCAGTATCAAATTCTTCATGTTTTCAATGAGCCATACCGATCATAATTATGAGCCTTATTCAGGTAAATCAATCATATTTCCACTAAAATAATTTTAAAATGTTTTAGCATGTTTTTAAAAGTAAAAGTAAAAAATTAGTTATTTATAAAATTTAAAAAGTTTTGTAGTGCGCGTTTGAGATTTTTGAACAAATATATCAGACATGCAAGCTATGATCATATTACAATATATTAATATGACGATTATGATTTAGTCAATTTATTTGTGCAGGTGGGAAAGGAAACCAACCCCAAGAGGTCCTACCGATTGACGGATGGACACTGGAGGAGCAAGCCAGTAGCGTTGTGAAAAACGTCCTTGGTTTGTTGGATGAAATTTCCTAAATATCTGTAGATATAGTAGGAATCCCTCTGTTTTTGATTACCAATGAGCTTTACGGCATAGTGAATTAAATATACCAGTCACTCAGGGGTTACACACTGGTCTAGTAAGTATAAGTCGGTTACATATGTGCGCCTAATGCCGTTATGATACCTTAGGTCCTAGGCGTGGGCATGAGTGTGAATTTCCCCCAAGATATTAAGAGTTAAAATACAAAAAATGTTTTAGTGCAATAGTAAAGACCTCTGCCACTTCAATATCAACGCCATACTTGTTATAGGATCGTAGTTTGGTAAATCATACATTTTCTTCTTTACCCCTTGAAGAAAAATTACCTTACAATAACATAAAAACACTTTTTTCTTATATTGATCAAAATCCTTCTTCAACAAGGGGGAATTACCATGGGTGGAGTTTACTCTTTGGGGGGGCACAGAGTTGGGGTCTTAGTTTTTGTCACAATATAGCCTAAAAATGGAGAAAAATACTTAAAACTAATGTAATACCACAGCAAAAACCCATCAAAATATCTGTGTCAAATAAGAAATTATGACAGAACTGGTAAGATTGGTAATAAAATCCAAAAACTTTCAAGAGGTCTGGGCATTGCCCCCATGCCCCCCTTAACTCCGCCCATGGGAATTACATACCCCAGAACTCCTCCCCCGGTTGTTATGCCCCCCCAACAAATGACCTCTAACTCCACCCATGGTTATAGTCCCATTATGATGGGCAATTAAGGTTTTTAAAAAAATCTTGTGTTTAAGTTACTAAGAAGTTGCTATGTGTACATTACTAAGAAAATAACAGAAAATCATACCAAGTTGAATTAACATTGTAGTTGATAATACTTTAAGTTCTTTTTAAACTCCTGTTTCGATCTATTTTCCTAACTTAATTTGTTTTAAAGTTATGAAACAAAGTTTGGGCCATTTCATGGCTTGAAGTCCTTATTGGTATCTGCTGTGGTTGTTATCAGTAACTTACTCATCCCATTTTAAGTTTTTTTACTTCAAGACAACTCATAACACTGAGTATTTTGCTTTCCTTCTAATCATACCCAAAGCTGGAAGATCCAATAGGATGTTACTGGTATCAAGTGTAGCTTAGTTTTAAGATTATAACCACTTTAGAGTCGTATTTTCAATTTATCTCTGAAATAAACTGAATTGTTAAAAAATGTGATATACATTTTAGATCATAACTGTAACAGATCATAATGTATGTACTTTGTCAGTCTAGATACCATTACTGGGGAACATTGATGAGTGTTGTCATAATCACATGCAGTTATAGAGCTGCCTGTGATCATACCATGTGTTATGGTGTTTCTAAGTGAACAACATTTGTTGCTAACCAATGTAACTCTTGTTGCATTGTGGTTCTCACAAGAGGCCCGTGGCCTATTCTGCTCTGCCCTTGGACAAGGCACACTTTAGTGGAAATGTAGCGTATGCCAACACCCGCCACAGATGGCCCCTAGTGACTTCACCTGCCCGATCGGTATCTAGTAACCGTCCCGTGATGGCTTTCGATACCACCCCGATCGGGGAAGCCTCCCTACCAGCATTCTCATCTCCTGCACTTCTAGTTCACCGGTTACAAAAATCGGCTATCCGCCCAGAGATAAGGGAAACCTTTCCATCGGCAAACCTCACTCTGGAAGGGAGGAGGGACTTGACCAGTGCATTTCAGCACCAACCACTGCTACAACGAAACCAAACCCAGAAGGGAGTGAAGCCCCTTCCCACCCATAGTACCATCACCTTTTTAAAGCTGGAATGGTGTAAGGCTGAGACGAATCTCTTCCCAATTTGGAGGCCATAGCTATTATCTATTTCATTGGGCACACTCACCTATATTTAATTTTTGTGGCTGGATCTCGTCAGTAACACACAAGATACACAAAATATCAATACAGTCACTTTATTCCGATGTTTCGCAGGACCGAAACATTAACGTCCCACGTCTTCGGGGTTTAAAAAACTTTGCTTTACCCACACGCCTAATCACAACTCGAGTCATGGTTAGGCGTGCATACTAAACAGTACTCAAATCAACTCCAGCCTAAACAACTGGCTTGTTGGTGTCCTACTACTAAAGCCTGTGAACAACAAGAAATCAAGCCCTAGCTAAGCATACCATGAGTAGACCGTCTCTCAATGCTGAAACACAGACTGACTGGATTAAGGTCTTCAGCAAAAATGAAAAAAATACTAATCAGTCAACAAAAGGTTGATCAGCCAAGTGAAATAACAACCTCCAATAAGACGAACTACTGAGCAATGATGTAAATACCGAAGACCTAAAAATAAGTGGAAACAACAGTTTGCCGAAACAATACTCTCATATTAATCACAATAAAAATAAAAGAAGACCAAAGTCAATCAAGCCTCCACAGCAAGTGCCACCAAAAAAAGTGGTTAACCTTTCAATATTTTCGGATAGCCAGGGGTGAAATATTGGTGAAAACTTTGACAGGTGTCTCAACCAATCACTCCTTGTTAATGTGACTGCAAATGTAATACCAAGGGCAAAACTCGAACATGTAGTAGAAGCTGATTTAAACTTTTAAACTCTGCAGAAAATGATACCCTTGTCCTTATAGGTGGGGCTAACAATATGCTTCAAGACGACCTAAATTTGATAATGAAACACTTTAGAACTCCCTTCTTTCTCTCAGCAGAAAAAAGTGTGTTATTTTATTTTGAAACTGAAACCATTCCAAACCGTTATGAATTCATCCTATTGTAGTCATAGCAAAGAAACATTATCAATGGAAATATGAAAATGTAATTCAAATGTTCCAGTTTCATGAGTCTGCTGTCTTCGCCCGTTGCATCTCTGACGATCTGAGGAATGCCAAACACATGAGTGCCGGAGTGCCACTCCGGCACTCATTCTACTTTTGGTGAACTTTTTGGGTAGCCAAAACCACATAACAAATTATCAACTAACTTGACAAACCAGAAATGAAAGAAGAAAAATGGAAGTTAAAAAAATTATATAGAAAAATTATGGCCTGCCCCAAATCATAAGACCTCACTCCAGGAATGATTTCAGATGCCTGCACTGACCCTCCAAACTCCTATGAACATCAGACTCAACTGAGTCACTGTCATGTCATCCATGGGTTGAGTGTTGGGCAGTGGTGTAGTGGAGCCGGAGCGGTCTGGAGCGCCGCTCCGGCACAGCTCGTGCAGCCAAAACTCAGATTTTTATACTTTTACTTTGCCTTTTTATAGAGAATGGTAGGTAAGTGAGTCGCTCGCATCATTTCATGATCAACACGCAATATCGAGGCAATTTTAGGCGTTTCACATTAAACCTAACCTAACAACATCGTAACACCCAAATCAGACACAAGGGTTTACTTGAAGACCATATATCTTTTTATAGTATCTAGTTTTTTAATTCAAAAATATTTTTTTTTACAACAAACTTGAGGCTGATTAAGAATTTTTGAGATTATTTGTATTTTCAAACTTCAACCATTTAAATCATATACTTACTTACTTACTTACTTGTTACTTGTGTATTCCGTCCGTAGTCCGGGCAGGCCAGGAGTTGGACAGGTCAAAAGGTACAGAGTACCAGTAAAACATTAACCTAACTATGATACTTGCTAATAAAGCTGTTGAGGTCATAAAAAACCTTTTCTAAGAGGAATTTTTTAGTTTCAATTTTGAATTTATTATAATCATCGATATTGCGCAAATTTTCTGGTAGTGCCTGGAAAAGTTTGAGGCCACAGTAATTTGGCTTATGTTCATATAAAGTTAGCCTATGTTGTTCGGCATGGATGCCTTTTTTTCTTGTATTGTAATTATGGTTTATAAAATTGGGTTTTATATTTTGATTTTTTATATAGCAAACTGCCTCCAGGATGAAAAGACTAGGAACAGTCAAAAGGCCAAGCTGAATGAAATATTCTTTGCAGCTAGTTTGAGGTGGTAATCCTAAAATAATTCGAATGGCTTTTTTTGCCAGACGAATATTTTATCTAAATTTCCCTTGACTGATCCCCAGAGAACAATGGAATAAGATATATGTTGTTCGAACAGTCCATAGTAGACCAGCTTAGAAAGAGAGATGCTGCCGTAAGCTCTCATCCGTCTCAGGTTAAAGAGCCCCTTAGCAAGTGATCCCTCCAACTTAGCAAGCTGGCCCGCCCATCCCAGCCCATCGTCCAATCTCACCTCCAAGAAGTCTGCAGAATTTGAAAATTCAAAAATTCACTTTAATCTCCGTCTAAGATATTTATTTCAACACACCCTCTTCCAACAGAACAACCTTTAATTTCGATGAAGTTGCGGTGTTTTTTACAAACTAAAATTTGATGATTTTCCTCCGTATTATGTGGTGAGTAAACTCATCTACAAATATGTTCTTCTTCCTTGACCTGCACTCGCCAGTTTGGGTTGAAAAAGAAAGCGAACCCTTACTAAAAAGGGGCCGTTTGCCTTTGACTGCAATATTTTGCATGAACACAACAGATACCCCAGGAGCATCACTAGTCGCTTTAGCAAAATTAAACTTCGGTTTATGTAATTCCTTTTTAAATAGATAAAATCATTGTGCACAATTCTTCACGTTTGACCACTTAATAAGCTTTCTGAGGAACTTACAGACTTTGACTACCCATTACCCCCTCCCCCCAAAGAATAATGGCCTTCCTGAGAAGGACCGCTACGCCACACACCGCTCCGGCACAGCTTTTTTTAGCACTACATCACTGGTGTTGGGTACAAGTAGTTGTTTGTACCCAACACTCAACCCATTACAGTAGACCTGACACAACAGACAAGTAGCCAACCACATCCTCCAGCTTCTACAGCCCAGCCTGTCACAATCATCTTGATTACTCTAGTAGAAGAAGTGGGACTTCTTCATGGGAACACTGAGTATGCTAATGTCCAGTACCAAGATGGAAGGGAGACTACAGTCTCTACCCGGCATCTGGCACCTGTTGGGCGATCCTTGTCAGAAAATTACATGCCCTCGTTTCAAGATAGTGAAAACGTTGATAACAGTTTTAAGCGTCATACAGAATATCACAGTGTGGGTAGTAACAGTTTTTTCTCCAACTTTTATTTTATTTTTCAATCTTCTCAGTGGGTATGGTTGTACTGGAAACTGGAACTGTTTATGGAACAGGCCTAGAGAACCAGTAAGAAGTAGAACCCCTTAGGATTAAAGACGATCAAAGGTAAAAAGGAATAAAACAAGTCATTTGTGTTTATAATGCTCTTTTTATTTTACACAACATCAATCTCTGTCTTGGTGTACGTAAAATAGGAAGTTACAACAACAATTTTTTCCCAGATGAGGTTATGATTTCGCTACGCCTCCAAACAATAATGTCACCAGTTACAGATTACATTTTCATATGTTACAGAACCTGAAGGATTCACAGTTTTGCGGTGGACACGGTTGCCATACCTGTGTGAAGGTGATTCGCACCAGGCATACTACTGGCTGGATGATGTTGTTTTCATCGCTAGGCTTACCTCGTGACACAGGTACTACCTTACCATTGTTACCAACATTCCATATTAAAATATATATCTTTTGGTACCTTAGTAGATAGAATTTTTCCTTCCACTCTTTAGTTTATTGTCTTTGCTACCATATATTTAAGAGTACTGTAGTTCAATTAAGATTAGTGGTGAAGTTTTGATAAATCTATTTCACACACTAATCAAGCAATGCAATAAGAGATATATTACTGAACTATACCAAAAGGTCCTCTCTGTTTTCCTTGGAATTGGTACAATGGGGGAGGGATCAAGGAGGAGGGATTCAAGGGGAGGGATCTGTAGGTTGGAGAGGTTTTATCATGGACGGCATAGCATCAGATCTCCTCTGGCCTAATCACATGAACAAATTATAATCCTAGGTGGCTGGTTTTTGTATTCCCAGCCCATACAAAGAAATCAAGGGAAGGTATAATCATTTGAAAAATGAAAAATTCCCAAAATATAGGAAATTTTGCAGGAAGGTGGAACAGTCTGTCCCTTTTGGCCCTAGGGTGATCAATCACAATGGGAAAGTTATTTCACCGACAAGCCAAATATTACATACAAATTATACATAACAAGAATCAAATTTAAAATTTAAATCGAAAATTGAAAAGAAATCCAAGAGAAGATAGCTGTTTTCTTGCACACTTTAATCCTTGTTTGGGTTATTGACAGGATACAAATACCTCCTAAAGCAACATACTGGTAACACATTGAGATTGCCCAAGTTACTGGATTTGAACCTGGAGGTGATCCTGCCAAACAGAGAACTTAAAGACATGTTACTGATTATATCTGGATATGCTTGTCGATCATACTTGCATTCATACCATATCTCCATCGAAAATTACCAAGTTTACTGTTATGGGTATAAAACACCCAAGAACAAAATCAAGCAAATGGGCCTTATGGTTGGCCCATATTTGTCTTATTATTTATTGACTTATTATTTGCTCACACAAGACTAGAGACGTGAAAGGAATGAACAGCTGTTGGGTTATGAACTAGAATGAATGTGATGCCTAGCTCATTATTGCTTATCAATAGTACCAAACAATCTTTGATCTGGTAAAACTGGTTTTGTTTACCTTTTGTCCCGCTAAGTGTTCAAAATTGGTCGTTTTAGCAACCAACCTTTCACCATCAATCTGTTAGTTTCCAAATTAGTCCGTATGAGGTTGTAATTATCATAAAAATCACAAAAAAAACAAGGAACCACTAATTAGCCTTTACTACATATCATGTAGTTATGGCTAAGAATCGGGGGCGAGAGTATTGGGTGATAGTTGATGGGATACAATGTATGTAAAACCAACTTTATTGTTAAATCTAATTCAAGGTTAAATAAACACATTTAAAGATATGTAAAATATATTAGGTTTAATCCATCTGATACTGATGAAAAGTTATTGGCAACATAGGGATCAGAACCGGTGAATATCATCAGGGTATCTACTAAAATTTACGATCTCAATTTCTTTTTTGAGGATTTTCTTCGCAAAATTTCTAAAAAAAATAAATCCAATAATAATATAGCAGTAGCTATAATGTACTGATGTAATTAACATAATTTTTATAGTGGCAAGGGTTTAGAAATATAAATACCTCCATCGCAGCAGACCTGCGTACTCAGCGAATTTCCAAATCAATAATATAATAATAATATATGACAAGTTGTATAAAATTCTGTCCATAAATGTGAGAATTATTTGCCTATTCTCCATAAGATTAACATGTGAAAGAGTGTGCAGGTTTGCTGCTGTGAGGAACACCGAAAGTAGGCATTTCTACTGTAAACAATTTTTTCTTTTTACATTTATACCAACTTCCATCAATATCTGTCCATAAATAAAGGAGTTTGCCTATTCCCTATATGATTAACATGAGAAAAGAATATGTAGGTTTGCTGCCATGATAAACACATAAACTATGATTTTTAAGCATAAATAGATAGATCTCAACCACATTAAGGTAAATACCAAGTTTAATCCAAAAATATTGATTGATATGGGAAATATTAATTTTTTCTTATCCTCCATAAGATTAACATTGGAGCCCCAAAATACAAATGTACTGTGTTTAGAATTAGATTATTAGATTAGAAGATTATTGAAATGGCGACCATACCACAAGGTAGGTATTTTAAGCCAAGTATGAATGAGAGAGTTGATTGTAAGATGATTGTGGCACGATCTTGTAGTCTTGTTACTGACTAAGGCTGACATGTTCCTTAGACAGGACTGTTAATTATTAGCCCAACAACCGATGGCAACTAAGGGACCTACAGTTTAACATGGAACCACCATCACTCACAACTATCCAATTCGTGACCTCCAAGTAGCTGGATTACAGGATGACGCCACCATCCCAGTCTTATATCTATTTTTATATCTCGATAACCGTTGGAGATTGAGAAAAACTTTAACAAACTTTACTGTTTGGTTTTTTAAGCAGATTCTAATGGAAAGATAAAATTTAAAATTTTTTAAAATTACATACGAAAAACACTAAAAACCCAATTTTTGAGTACAAACCCCCCTCCCCCCCAA
This sequence comes from Nephotettix cincticeps, assembly GCA_023375725.1. NCBI lineage: Eukaryota > Metazoa > Arthropoda > Insecta > Hemiptera > Cicadellidae > Nephotettix > Nephotettix cincticeps. The sequence continues at coordinate 45,998,575 of CM041785.1, forward strand.
ACTACCCGTTCCCATCGACCGATATATCTGGTTTACAAACTCACATATATATATAAATTTTTATCGACTATTGTTTTTGGTGTCTGGGTACCTGAAGAAGAAAAAATAATATGGTCCCGGGCTTAAGTCTTGCCATGATACCTACAGTAATAAATTCGCTAAAAAGGAGAAACTTTTTATTTTCGATAGTAAAAATATGTGCAGATTACAACAAAATAGTGGAAATTAGTTCTCCACATGGGACCAAGCCATGGAAGCACGTGGGAACAAGTCCATTAAGTTTCCGCTTAAAACAAATCTTAACATGAAAAAATCCAAAAGCCAGTACAAAGATTCTAAAATAAAACAATAGTTATTGAATAAACAAATACATAAAAAAGACTAAGAATGCATCCATTTAAATATTATGCTTTTGATTAACCATTAAAAAATATTCCAAAAGCAAAAGACCGAGAACCAAGTCCATTCTCATACCAACGTTTCATCCATGTAACCGAGAACCTAGTTCATTCTCATACCATTTATACCAACGTGTCATCCATGTAACCGAGAACCTAGTCCATTCTCATACCATCGTGTCATCCATGTAACCGAGAACCTAGTTCATTCTCATACCACTTATACCAACGTGTCATCCATGTAACCAGTCACATGACAACTCCACTTTGATCGAACCACTGCCTGACAATGTATAGGACGCATGCCGTTATGGGCTAAAACACACTACAGCGGCTGCAAAGCAGCTACGACTGCGGCCAGACCGCCACTGGTCTGGTCGCAGGTGTTACATGCAGTTAATGTATGTGCGGGACCATGGCCAGGATAACAACTCACGATATTTTGAATGACTCTGATTGAATATTCCTCGTATGTTAAATCCCATAAAGAGGACCTTTCTTTTACCAATTCAATGAAGCTCTCTGTATCAAAATCTAACATTATTAACACGGATCTAGTAAAAATCACCACCAAAAATAAACCAGATGTACACAGATCGCTCTGGCAACTACCACTGGTCATTAGTCCGGGTGCAGGGGTAGTAAACGACACCCCATCACCATTGTATGCTGGTTTTAGACGCAAAACCAGCCCTGGTCTCTGATCTGACTGCAGCGGCCAGAACTCTAGACTCTGGCCGCTGCGACTTGGGAGCATCCAGAGTCAGACTTTGCCAAAGTGCGTTTTGCTCCCAGCGGCTCCATAGGATTCAATGTTAAGTTTGGCTGTAGTGTGATTTTGCCCTAAACTGCATGTCTTCACCCAGGTGTTACCTGCAAACAAGGCAGTCATCAGTGTAGATAAAAACTTACCCTTCTCCAGCATGACCTGTCCTAGATTATTATAAAATAAGAACTGTGGAATAAAAGAGGTCCCAATGTATTCCAGCTTGGAAATAGGCCTAGTAAACTAATTTTACTTCCAAAAAAAATGAAGAGGATAGAAAATATTAACCTGTAAAACTCTAAAATCACACTTAAGAGTAGCATTTGACTAACCAAGAATAAAAGCAGATTGATTCTACTTGGTAAAAGCACTGCTGAAACTGTTATAATGTTCAAAACTGTTACAAAGTTTATGCTAAAGAGAAAAATCAGGTGTATGACTGGTTTTCTCGATTTAAAAATAATGATATGTCAATAATTGATCACTAACCTCGTTCTAGACGTCCTCAACTGCCCGTAATAATGAAAATGTTGAAAGAATTCGAGAGGCTTGATTGCTGTTTTGTCTCTGGGTTGTAATATAGCACTATGATTTATTACCAGTTTTACCTTTGTAAGAAAATGTAAACAGTTCTGAGCTGTTCTTTCAGTTCACAATATGTTTCGACTCGATCATGCCTTTATTATCAACAAGAGCCTAAAAAGCAAATTTGGCAGCAATGTGTTTAATTTTTAAATATTCAATTAAAATTCGCTAAACAAAGCTCCAAGACATTCCACTGATTTCTGTCAGTTGATCAAATGTCTGTGAATGACTGAGAGGACAAGCTTTTGAATTTGGAAGCTCACGGTGTTCACTTAAACTTGCTATCATGAAACGTTAAGGGATGTTTTGCAATGCTCTCTCTGATTGTGCAAACCTAGGAGGGAAAAGGATAACATATCGCATGTAGGAACTGGTGTATTTTCTATTCTGAACTTGATATCAGCTGTAAGGATAATAATGTTTTATAAATAAAATTAGTAGGAATTCCACATACTCAAAGACTATACAGAGCTAAGGCAGCCTTTGCGCACCGCTCCAGTTATTAGTTTTGTATGGGAGCATACATATATGTACCTTCAGTAGTGTGAGCGATATTAGAGACAGAAAATGGATATGGTGCAAGACACATTCTACACAGAACTTTTTATTGAGGTTAAACGCTGTCTCTCACTAAATTCATGCAAGGTTCAAATGTCATTTATAATCATTTGTAAAAGCTCAACAAATGAGTTGATGCTCATCCAAAAATAATTAAAGAACTTCATCTCCTACTTCCCTATATTAGGATGAGTGTTATGAATGCACTGTAAGTAAGTCTGTCCTTAAGAATTCGATACACCCACCACTGTCATTGTCTTTGTTTGCCAATTTTGTATCAAGTGTACAAAATATATAGACATGTTGCGTCTTTGATTTCCATGACTGACAGTGCAGCTGTTGTTGGTTGCCCGTTCTGATGCAGCTTTTTCAATCGCACTCATGTGTACGTACGGTCCCTCTTTTCTGTCACTTTCATGTGTACATGCCCTAAGATGTGGAGGCTAGAAGGTGTTTGCACACTGTGCAAAATGCCAGGTAAGGGTGGAATTGCCAATCTTATGTGATTGCAGCAGGAAGAAAAAAAGACAAGTTTTTTTTTGTATTTCTACGCCAGTGGCATTTTTTACGTTTTGATGGGGAACGGTCCAAACCCCGGTCTTGTTACTACCTAACGTCGACCTGTTGTTAGGAAGCATCATTAATTAGTAGCCCAATGACAAATGGTGACTGGGTCCAGATTCGACCCTTGCGGGATTCGATCCGGCGACCTTCAGTTTTGAAGGCGGGTATTATAACCACTACACCACCCAGCCAGTTTTTCTGATCTTAATACAGTTTTTTTGACATAATTGAATTTTTATGGCTTCTTTACCAGCCTATGAGACACCGTGAGCTCACCAGCATAAAAATTCAAGCCAAGCCATCTTCAATGTGTTTTATGGTTCAAAGGAGTTGATAAGGTCAAGAGGTTTTTGAGATTTTGACCCGAAATAATCTATAGTTAGGTTTGTAAAAAGAGCAATATCTATACTGTATTTGAGGAAGTGAAAAGTGATGCATTTAGAATTTAAAAAAAGCAAAGAATACCTCAATGCCCATTACTGCGGGATTAGGATCTGTGCGGTGAATTAGATAAGCGAGTTACCTTAGCGGTAAAGCCAAGCTAGCTAGAGGTGACTGCTCATGATATGACAGATGTCACTGGCAATTGATGTTGATCCAGGAACCTTTTACTTACTAGGCCAGCGTGTTATTCTAAGTTACCATTTTGGTAAACTAATTATTTATGTTTCACAAGTGTTACTTTTGGAGCCAGCTGTTTTCAAGTCACTGACTTGAAAGACTTTATTGATTTTTAACGTGTTTTACTAAAGAAAAATTTGATGAGATGTTTGAATGTTCTAACGGTTAATAGCACAGAAAATCATAACATAAAAAAATAAATTACTACCTTGGATAAGCCGACAGCTACCATACTAGCAGAATCTTGAGGGCAGGCTGGTGATTAATTGGGCAATTAAAACAAACAAGAGTGATGTTATAAAAGTTTTACTTTCATCAATATAAAATTTTTTCTTTCACAATCTCACCAAACAAATAAAACTCAATAACAATTTCATTTTGACCTATTAATAATATGAACAGTGCAATTGTTTTAACTTGTAGCACATCTTTTATTTTATGATTCAAAGTATGATAGAACTCAAAATATAATGTATGTAGCAACTTGTAGCATTTAGAGCTATTCCTACTCATCATGTAAAATTAATAATCAGCAGCATCACTGTTTATTACTTTCCTAAGACCATGAAATTTCCATGTTAATTTCTATAATTAACCAACATAGTTAAAGTAATTAATTAAAAAATTACTGATGAATATTGCACGTAGCGATGCATTCATTTGGTTTACTGCCACAAGAAATCTATTGTTTCCACACAACATGAATAGAAGTAGGTTATTGATTTCCTCAGAGTTTTTCCAACCAGCATTATAATTTACAGAATGGTGACGTCTTTAATTATTAAGAATAATTCATTTGATGGGTTCTGCATTTAGGCTATTATTGGAGGAGCTGGTATCAGATATTATTGGTTATTAATATCCAATTGAAAAAATCAGGCTGCCATTTCCAATATTCAAAATTAAAGTATTCAGTTTAGACTTTAGGCTTTAACAATCAAATAAGGGGAGCAAGTTATGAACTTCATGCATTTCTTTGGAATGTTTTTTGCTTCACTACAAAATTCTATTGTTTCCATACAACATGAATAGAAGTAGGTTATTGATTTCCTCAACCAGCTCAGTTTTTCAGTTTTCAGTTCAGTTTTTCAGTCAGTTTTTCCAACCAGCATTATAATTTACAGAATGGTGACGTCTTTAATTAATAAGAATAATTCATTTGATGGGTTCTGCATTTAGGCTATTATTGGAGGAGCTGGTATCAGATATTATTGGTTATTAATATCCAATTGAAAAAGTCAGGCTGTCATTTCCAATATTCAAAATTAAAGTATTCAGTTTAGACTTTAGGCTTTAACAATCAAATAAGGGGAGCAAGTTATGAACTTCATGCATTTCTTTGGAATGTTTTTTGCTTCATGCTTTTTTCAAAAATTTTAAGTTTCACACTAAATTTAATTTTATGATAATTTATCTTGAATTAGATATAAACCTTTTTTGATTGTATAATCAGCATAATAAACCAAGAAAAATTATTAAAGCAAGATACCCTACTAGATTTATTGAAAGATATTAAGTTATTTTTATTGTCTAAAAACCAAGTTAAATAGCACAGGAATTTTATAATTATAACTCATATACACAATTTATATATTACTATTTTAGTAAAGTTTTGACATTTTAAACAAAATATATATGATAAAAAACATCCAATTAGTATACAATGATATTAGTTCATTGGTTCATTTGGTAGTTCATATGGACTTGAGACAGTTTTACTGTCTGTAAAAACAGAAATTGTGTAAAGCTACCATCATATTACAAATTTATAAATTTTAATTAATATTGTATATTTTATTGATATGAAAAAATTAACATTCCATACAGAGAAAATAGGTCACTCATATCTTACAACTGCGCTATATACATATTTTACTGCTTCAAGTAGTCTTTTCCTTAAAGCATTAGCAAACAATTTTAAATATATATGACAACTTTGTAATAAAAATAGAACAATGAATCAAGAAAAAGTATATTTGATTTCATATCAACTTCTACTTGCAACATTATAATTAAATTTATCCAGGGGCGGCTCCAGTACCTATTCTCGGAATGGGCACAAAGGGGTAGCATTTGAGGTACTCACCCCTCCTAACAAAAAAGTATAAAAAATTATTTACACATAGGCTCTGTACTAAATTTTACTTAGACAAGTTGAAGGCAAACTAAAGAGAAGACAAGAATATCATTACTTAATTTTAAAAAACATTGAAACTCAATTTAAATATGAGGTATTACCAACCAATCGCTACGAACTTAATTATTTAGCGGTTTACAAGATTAAAAAAATAATATGTATTTGAAGTCATTATAATGCATGAAATAGAGCTGAATATATCTAAAGAGGATAGTTAACTGTTTTAAACTTTAATGTCACATCGAGTTTCGTAGTTAATTGTTTTTAACTTCTGAACATTTTTATTTACGAAATATTACAATTAATAAAATAATCACTAGTCTCGGGAGGGGAAATTGCCCTTATTGCTCCTCCCTTGGAGCCGCCCACGAATTTATCTCATATTTCATTATAAAACCATGAATTACTAATATTAATGCTTCCTAGTGGTTTTTAATCTTCAGTTTATAAATATTAAACTAAAAATAAAGCAGAATCCCATTTAACCGAGTTAATATGGACCGTAACAATCTTGGTTAGCCAAAACTCGGTTAACACGGAACTATTAATAAGAATAAAGATATCAACTAAAAACTGTACTGGTAAATTTTTTGTTACATAATACAAAATGCAGTTATGGCCAATCAATGCATTAAGGCAACTTAATGATTTTAAATTTAGAGTACTGTAATTAACGAAAAACATCTAATGCAATGGCACTTCCAATACCTGGCAAATATTTGATGTTTTATGCACCCAGGTTAGGCTCGGTTAACAAAGATGCGGTTAAATGGGACTCTGTTGTAATATGAAAATATCTGAACAAATAAACCACAAACGATTAAGAAGAAAAATATCAAACTCAGATTTTATGTTTTATTCATACTTGTATGATACTGCTTCATTTTCATTGCACTTGGACCATTTTTCTACAACATTTCAACTACAGTATTTCCATCAAAACATTCTTCATTTTTACAATTATTTGAAACATAAATTAAAAACTGCCACAACAAATTTTTAGCTCAGACAGAATCAGCTGCATTTAACATTAGATAGTTACATTTTATCTTCTATATATATATATGTTCAACAGCACACAATGTATTTACTTATAAACTTGTCAAAGAACAATAATACAAGAATATTGGTCATCATCGTATTTGATCATTTACATTTTCCAACAGTCCATTTGTTTATTGGTGAATTACACTTGTAATGGACTTCAAAATAAATGAAAACACTCACCAATCTTGTTTTACTTTCATTTGAGTTTTTTTTTCTGAAAAAGTAAATGTAAAACATTATTGTTCAGTTTTCGAGTTTATTCTCCTGCACATCCAACAAAACTAAGGATAATCATTCAGAATTGAACTATTTGTTTAAATCCCCGTACAAACTGTAACAATTTGTTTATCATCAAGTTCAAAGTCTAAAAACTGATCTAGTTGATAATCACTAAATTTTGGGGAATTTTTATTTTTTCTTGCATTTCAGATTTATAGATAGACATTGTAAGATAATAAATTTGTTGAGTTATATGTAAAAAAGTGACACTATTGATCCTTAGAAAAATAGCTAAATTATCAGTTTATCGCTAAAAATGATTAATGTACTTATGTTGAAGTCAGTGTCTAATAAAATTACCTATCTTAAGTTTATCAACACAGAAACTAAATCTTAAAATTATTCAAACCAATTTCAGTGAAATGTAAAATCAAACTTTCCTCAAATAAAAGTAAAATAAGAGCAAAACTTCAGAAACTAAACCTACAACTTCTGGATACAAAGACAGTTTGTAACATAGTGTATAAATCATATATTACTATAATTACACAATAATATGAAACAACAAAATAACAACATGAACAATGGAATGCCGTTGAACTATTACTGGCTGGAGTAATCCTTGATGACTTGGTTGGCTTCTTCATTTCTCCAGTCAAGGGAAATGTTGTCCAAATGGTTGTCAAAGTCGATGATATTCTCCTGCCAACGTCTGTCCAGCAGCGTGGCCGCCGCGTCTTGACTGCTCTCCGTTAACGTCCAACTGGTCCATTAGAAAAAAGTGATAAACATGTTAGGTGAATATTGGATGGAAGATATCCAAGTTAAATATAATATTTGCAACCAATCATTAATGTGAAATATACTTTCTGACAATTACAAGAACTCTTTGTTTTCAATACACGTTATAAAGTCAAAATTTCTCATCCAAGGGTCACGTCTTTTCCGTCCTGGGACTAAAAATAAATCAGCTGAATTTTATATGTGTTCAGACTCAACTGATACAGTTGTGAGCTATTTATTGTATGAGCAAAGTTGTAAATTAAAAGTACCGTAACACTTTATTACCATGGTGAATTAATTTTACTAACCCATTCCTGTATTAAAAATACCGTCCGATGCCTGAGGCCCTCCATTCTGAATTAAAATCGAGCCTTATTCACTACGACTGCGTGTCACTATTAGTGTGATAGATTTAACAGTAACTGCATGAATTATATGTTTTGATTTATTTACCCTGTAACTGTGTGTATAATCACTTTAAAGAAATATTACTGTACTTTTTCACCAGTTCCAAGCGATAGGCTTAGAAACAAGTTGGTATTGCTTCATCAAGACTTATTTTGTTTTCAAATGATTCCTTTATTTCACTTGGCACATCTGCGTCTAGTTACCTGCAGTAATAAAATAGTTTAATGATAAATCTTTAAAAAAGGAATCATTATTACTGTTTTTTCATCAATATGTACAATGGCTGAACAAATTGTGTGAACGAGACAATAATTTACTGTCAACATGGAACATTGAACATTAAATGATGATTTAAAGAGGACGCCAACACTATCTATGAGATGAGAAATGAGCTAGCAAAACTAATGGCGGAAAAAAGAGCTACTTCAAAATATAAGCAAGCAACGAACATTGTTCGTCCTTAGTCATCTGTCTAGCAAAATACGCGGACGTGCAATGTACGTCCTTAGACAGGAATGAGTTAATGATCATATATTACCTAGAGAAACGCAAATCATGTTTAGATAATTAAGTGAAATTAACTTATAGGCTACCATATCTCATAACATGAAATACATTAACACTTACACCTAAGTGATGGTAATTCTGTGCATATAAGAATATGATATTGGGGTTACATACATATTTTAATGTAGCCAGTTTATAAATTGCTGAATTCAATTCAAAGAATTAAGCATGCAACTAAAAAATTACAAATAATGTGCTAATGTTTTAAGGATTTATATTATTTTCTTAATTAAAGGAGCGACAATAAATCAGTGTTTAATGTTAATAGTTTTTAGTATTAACTAAAATATATTGCAGTATTTTAATTATGTAAAAAACTTATGAATTCAATAAAAAAAGTTTAATAAAGATTTACTGACAGTTAGCCTACCCTGATAGTTTTGTGATTCTGCAATTGAATCCTATTAGGGCCATGACACAGAAATATCAAACAAGAGATCGTTATTTACTTCAGTTACCAAAATATAGACTTTCAAAAACACAGAATTACCTAAAATTAATTAATTAATTAAAATCACTTAAAATTGTTTAATAAATTACCAAGAGCTTGGGTCAATTTTTCTGAAAAAGATTTTCAAATCTTGTTTATACATGGTTAGTAATTAATCCTTTTTTATAGACAAGATGAGTATATGAACTGTGATATTAGGTGATAGGTTTGAATTATTTCATGTGATTATATTATTTATAGTGTTTTATTATTTTTGACAAGCCTATGTATGATGCTCAAGCATATAAACTGACGATGTCTATTACGATGTATGAGTATTGTTGAAGGAAATAAATAATTTGTCTATTGTCTATTGCAATGTTGGTGTATCATAATGTTCAATTTATTAATTTTATTCCCTTCGTCTTTGTTACCATTCAAACAAATGTGATCACTCATTGCTGTACTCGCTCATTGTTCGTCACTTCCTTCATCAAAATCGTGTGTCTTTCACTCCTAATAAATGTACAATTTCTAAACTGTTCTTTTGATAATTAAATTACAAGAAACAATGGATTGGTTTTTACCTTGTAGTTTACCTTTTGATTCTGAAAGCACTATTTCACATTTTTCTTACATTTTTAGCGAATTTCCCATAGGGAACAAGCTATTACCGTAGGTCTCATGGTAAGACTTAAGCCCGGGAACATGTTATTTTTTCGTCTTTAGGTGCCCAGAGTCCAAAAACAATAGTCGTTAAAATTTTTATATTATATATATATATATATATATATATATATATATGTGTCTGTTAGCACGATAACTCTCGTAAAAATGGTCCGATCGAAACCAAATTTGGTAGAGATGTGTATTCCTACAAATGCTCGGATGAGATCGTAAACCAGACAAGTCGGTCAATGGGAACGGGTAGTTTGGGGGGGTTTTGTACCCCAAAATGGGTTTTTTTGCGTTTTTCACATGTAATTTTTAAAAATTTCTATTTTTATATTCCACCATTGGAATCAGCTTAAAAAACTACACAGTTAAGGTCCTTTTTTTTTCTCTATCTCCAACGGTTACTGAGATATTAAAAAATCTAAACACAGTACGTTGTATTGTGGGCTCCAATGTTAATCTTATGGAGGATAGGAAAAAATTAATATTTCTCATATTAATCAATTTTTTTGGATAAAACTTGATATTTAGCTTCATGTGGTTGAGATCTATCCATTTATGCTTAAAAATCATAGTTTATGTGTTTATCATGGCAACAAACCTGCATACTCTTTCCCCATATTAATCATATAGGGAATAGGCAAACTCCTTTATTTATGGACAGATATTGATGAAAGTTGGTATAAATGTTAAGATAAAAATTATTTATGGTAGAAATGACTTCTTTCAGTGTTCCTCACAGCAGCTAACCTACACACTCTTTCCTATGTTAATCTTATGGAGAATAGGCAAATAATTCTCACGTTTATGGACATATTTTTATAAAACTTGTCATATATTAAATTATTGATTTGGAAATTCGCTGAGTACGCAGGTCTGCTGCGACGGGGGTATTACATAATATATTTTACACTAAAAAAATTAATTTAAGTGGGAGTGTTGATGAATAGAAGAAGATTATAAGAGAAAAATGAGTTATGAATATACTTTGTTGAAAATGTTATCACTTTGCACATTAAATGTAACAAGTTTGAAAAAAATAATACTATTTTGCCATGAAAGTTTGTGAAGAAAATACTAAATAGTTCACCTTGACTTGTCGAGAGGTTTCCATTTGACATCTGCATACTGTGATACTACTAGTGCTGGCTCGTCCATAGTTAACGTTAACTGTCTGTTGTCAATCTGCACAAAATCTTTTTGTAATTTTACAATGTATATCACCAGAATTATATTGAAGAATGCAGCAATAGTGTTCTAATTATTGAAATCATATAGCATGAATCATCATGAATATTATTCAAAAATTATATGATATAAATTAGAGTTTGATTGATGAAATTACGTTAATGATTAGCTTTCCAAACTCATTTATTTAATGTTGTTTAAATCAAAATAAAAGTTGTGAAAATATTCTGATGCTAACTAGATATTAAAATATGGAGAAAAATATTTCAAACATTGTTTTAAAATTATTCTTACCAAATAAACCAGTCATCAAACTATCTAACGTTGACTTCATAAATTTTGTAAGCAATCCCGAAAATTTCTGGATTGCTTACAAAATAGATATATTGTATATAATATTTCATACTATATAAAAATTATTGCTTGTGAATTATAAGTTTATGATGATGAAAATTTTCTTTTAATATTAAATTAGGACAATCATTACACTGTTATCCAACAGAATTTAATTATCGATTGGATTCATGAGGTATGGTTCAACAATATAACAGCAGTAACTTGTTAATAAAACTCCAAATTTTTAATAACTACCAAAACTGCTTTGAAATAGACCAAAAGAAGTTCAAGTCTACTGTTGGAAAGTGGCAAAAAGAAAACTGATTCCACCCAGTGAAATATTTTATGATTTGTGATATTAGTAATTATTATTATTTTGAACTCTTGTATACATGCCACATATGTCTATCCTAAAACTAAATTAATCTTAACTTAGTTTTGCCATCAAACTTCTATTCTGTTATAAATTTTTTTCTCAGAGATATTGATCAAATCCAATGTATGTAGGGTGTTTGGGTGTTCCAGTAGTCAGACTGGCATTCAATTCACATATCCTCATTACTGCATCCAGCCCACATGGTTCAATGAAACTAGTCTCTCAAGCACATAGACCACACATAGTAAAACTTTAAAATATTTTACTCAAAAAATCAAAATTATTTTGTATATGGAATACCCTTGACATCATATCAGGATTTTATATTAGCACAGGCTAGAATAAGAAAAGTTCATGGGAAGAGAAATGTCTGATGATGTGACGAAGAAAGGAATAGTAGGCTTATGCTAGGTTTAACCACCTAGATAGAATATAGGCCTATTTTGCTTAATTTGACAACTCTTTTAAATGTATGGTTATTAAAATATTGTTTTTCTTTTTACTTTCTACATTTAATCAAATTTGACTTGCTTCGCAGCGAGTGTTAGGTCTTTCTTTAGTGTTAGTTCATTTGCTCCTAAAATGTATGTTGTACCATACTACTAGTTGATAATGTATTTTTAAACTGATAATCATTAATTGAAAACATACTTACAACAACTAAACAAGCAGAGCTAAAATGTTCCGCTATTTTATCAGCTATTCTATTTGCAGGCTTATCTATACTGTAGACAAACAGAAAGAGCAAATATTACAATCGAGTTCAATATAAGAAACACATGTTTTAACCACCAGAGTGAAAGCATATCATCACAAAGAATTAAGTCTTTATAACAGCCTTAATCATACAAGTCATTACGTGAAAATAGCACTAACAGACAACAAAATGACAATAACTGAATAAATAAACATTGACAATTACAGAATTTAGCAGTGGTATATTTGTTTTTCATTCAATAATTGTTTAACATTTAACCTAAAACTATAATTGAATATTTTTTACTATTTAATATAAGTAGAAAAACATATTTGATCAATCAAAATATACAATAAAATTAATTTAAACCATCATTAGTCCGTAACTGATTTTAGTAGAAGGATGGTCCATTAAACCTTTGATATTTTCAGCAGATTACACTTAATATTTATGGTACAAAATCACAACAGTCCTGCATAGTTATTATGAAAACATAATTTTTTAATTCCAATTAACTCACCTGGTGTCTCGTAAATTCTCATTGGCTACGTAATACCCTGATACAACCAATCCCTCGGAACTGGCCCAATGGTCTATCTGTAAACGAGTTGATTTTGAATCTTTGAACCTTCAGTTAATACCTCCTTTCAAAAATATCAACCTTTTGAGAAAGGAGAATAAATTTAAGTCTTTGGACTTGACTACTTTAACTTTAGACAAACTAATAACTTTAGACACACCAATAAACGTATAAGAAGTGATTAATATAAAATCTGACCAATATAATAAACACTATTTAAAGTGTTACAGCAGGTTCAATTCAATTTTACAAATTATAAATCCTTGGGACCTAATATCAATGTTTGACAGCAGCAAACAATCTTCTATAAAAATTATTTCCTGAAATTCATAAGTCAACAGTAATTCAGTAGGAATATCACTATTATACTTGATACAGAATAAGACCCCAGAATTCGCTAAGTAATAATCAGCCAGTTGACTACAAGTAATAAAGTTAGCAATGGCTAAACGTGTACGGCGATGGTTCTCACTTTCTACCTTTTTTTATTTAAATAGTCTTTAGCCAATTTTTTTGTTAACTAATATTCAGAAGGTTGAAAGCTGTTATTTTCTGGGATTGAATAAGAAATACCAACATAATTGGTGTTTTACAGATCATTTTTACAAGACCACAACTAATGACTTCAAGGTCTTCTCTTGATTTACAATTATCCTACTTCAGTTACTTGCAGATGACCAATGTTACCAAAGGCACAGGTGGTGGTATGGTACCTGTTTGTTGTTATAGACATTTAATATATTTTTAAATTAAAAAAGCATTAAAGTCTCTGTTGCTGAACAGGGTATGGTATAAATGATTTTCTCTTGGATTCTATAGTACGATATTTTCCTACATTACCCGTTCATTAAACCTGTTAAAGCATTACCTGTTCATTTATTCTTAGCATTATCATTATAAGAATTTTCTTTCTATCTCGATACGTGCTAGTCGATTAGGCAATCTGTCATAAGGCATTTCAAACACTTTTAATAAATACTTAAGATTTGGGGTCATTGTAAATAAATGCAATTTTTCTCGACTAGTCTCTATATATATTACAGAATTTGGCGTATTTATGGGTAACCTAAGTGATTTTTTGTTGAAAAAAGTTTGCACCGACTCTACTTTGCTATTTTCCTCATTACCGCAGACTTGTTGCCCCATAACATAACATACTTCGCACCACGGTGTCAATACAATATAACTTATCGCTAAGAGGCACATTTTCCTGCCTAATCAATTAACCCCAAACAGAGTTTATTGCTAATTTGGCCATGCTAACCTTATAAGAATTATTATTTTAGCTAGTTTTAAATCTGCTAACTTTTCACCTGTTTCACCAGATGTGCTGGAACAATTATTGAAAACGTATTGTGACAAATAGAGTTTGAGTTTTTATTTGTATAACTCCCTAAGGAGTCATTGTCAACGTCATTACAAAGTTCCAACACCTAAGTTTGCTCCTAGCTGTGTTCACGCAGGGTGGTCTGAGAGTTCACTAGAACTTCTACCAGGATACAAGGATACATCCATAAGTCATACAAGGATTTAAAAATTTATTATTCATGTTCCAGGGCGCTGGAGAGACCAGTCGTTCAAAAGAAGCTGTGTGAGAGAATCACTTGCTTATGAAGAGGACTAAATGAATTATTCCATTTTTGAAAACCAAAATATTTTTTCCTTATTATAGTAATATTAATTAGATGACTCAGCTACTATAATAATTAATTGGTATCAAACAAGGGATTCAACTTTTAGTAGCTTTGAACTTCAGTAACATCTAATTCAAAAACCATTCCCAAATATTCCTTATTGTGACTGTTGACTTCAACATTCAGCTTATATACGTATAACTTTTAGAATACACTCTGTAGCCTATACTACGATCTAATCATATTAGGCATTCTCAAATAGTTACTGGGAATTGATTATTCATTTAAAATTGTATCTAAATACTGATCTTTATCTATAAAAATAGTTCACGACGCAAAAAAGAATGAAAAATTCTAAAGATTGAATAGATGTATGTTCATATTAAAATATTGTCTCATTCCTCAAAGTCGTTCTCTATACATAAATAAATACTTTTTTAAAGAACTTTTTTTAAACAATATAGCAATTTTTGTTATTTTTTCACAATATTATTTTCATCTGTCATAGACAGGTCATCTTAAAATACAGGATAACATTTTCTTATCAAGACTGTTAACAGATTATTTTTCACACTTCGAAATCACTGAGCAAATCAACCAACTGCGAACTGCAAGACTGATATTACCACATTACAATAAAATTAATATATTAATCACGCTTATCCACTTTAATTAAATATTGTACCTTTAAGTAAACATATCAAATCACTAGATTTAAACTAATAAGTGACCTACTTTAATTAAGAATAATCCTCAAAGCTCAAGTAGTTTAATCTAAACAAGAAAACAAAATACATGTCACAGAAGGTTGACTGGAATAGATCAACTTCAAGGCTACCGAAGTGCCACTAACTCTGTTAAAGTCTAGGTGCAGTTATGTAGTGACAGTGATTTAATCAACATATTGTGACGTGTAGAAATAACGTGAAGTCAAGATATTCAGTAACGGCAAATAAAATCTTTCGATATCGGTGCAATCAACAAAAACATTGTCCTCAATAATACCGAGTAACAGTAATCGCGCCAGATTGGATTTTGAGCAATCTAACAGTTGTATATATCATGGGTTGTATATACATCATGTTGGTATTTCAAACTTTCATTTTTTCTATATGTTTTTGCAAATTTCCCATAGGGAAGAAGCGATTACCGTAAGTCTCATGGCAAGACTTAAGCCCGGGATCATGTTATTTTTTCGTGTGTAGGTATCCAGAGGCCAAATATATATATATACAATATGTGTGTGTCTGTGCACACGATAACTCTCGTAACAATGGTCCGATCGAGACCAAATTTGGTAGAGACATGTATTCCTACATTTTCTTGGACGAGTTCGTAAACCAGACATATCAGTCAATCGGAACGGGTAGTTTGGGGGGTTTTGTACTCAAAAATTGGGTTTTTTTTGCATTTTTCGTATGTAATTTTAAAACATTTTAGAATTTATCTTTCACATTTAGAATCAGCCTAAACTACACAATTTAGTTCCATAAAGTTTTTCTGGGGCTCCAATGTTAATCTTATGGAGGATAAGGAAAAATCAATATTTCACTTATCAATAAATATTTTGAAACTTGATATTTAGCTTCATGTGGGTGAGATCCATCCATTTATGCTTAAAAATCATTGTTTATGTGTTTATCATGGCAGCTAACCTGCATACTCTTTTCCCATGTTAATCATATAGAGAATAGGAAAACTCCATTTTTTATGGACAGATGTTTATGAAACTTAGTATAAATGGTCAAAATAAAAGTTGTTTATGCTAGAAATGCCTTATGGTATAAATGTTAAGATAAAAATTATTTATGCTAGAAATGACTACGTTCAATGTTCCTCACAGCAGCCAACCTGCATACTCTTTCCCATGTTAATCTTATGGAGAATAGGAAAATAACTATCATATTTATCGACAGATATTTATAAAACTTGGCATATATCATTTATTCTTATATTATTGATTTGAAAATTCGCTGAGTACGCAGGTCTTCTGCGACGGGGGTATTTTTGTTTTCTGTGAGTATAAGAAATTCAAGTCTAAAGTAGGCTAATCAAATGTTCTTGGGTATGTCAAGTTATTTTCGGCTTCAAGCGTCGTGTAGTTTCTATTGCCAAACTTTTCGCCCTTGCTGTGAAGTGGTATCCTTAGTGGCTAGGCTGAAACTAAAGGGTTGTTTGTCCAAGTGCAGTTAGGCGGAAGGGTCAACAGCCCTGGTGGGGGTGGGGATGACCGCACAGATCTGCCAATTAGCAATGCTTTGTTAAGATGTTATTGTGACAGTTTTTGTAAAACAGGTTGTAAAACCCCAATCATGGGGTGAACGAAAGTTGTCTTCTTTATTAAAATTATTTATGTGTTTCCTTATTTCTATGGCTTCTCTAATCTTTCAGGGGTAGAAAAGTGAGATGTTAGCAAGTACTTGTGTTTGGTCAAATTCAATAGCATGTTTTGAGGTGTAACTGTGTTCTGCTAGAGCTGATTTCTCGGGACTTACTGTTTTAGTATTGCAAATTTTGTTCTTTGAGTTTGGTGGAAATCATTTTTTTTGTTTCTCCAATAAATACGGAACCACAAATACACAGAATTTTGTATACGCCTGACAGACTTGATGGAATTTTGTCTTTACCATTGGGTAAAGGTGGACATGGAGAATTTTGAAGGTACCGCAAGTTGAGAATTATTTGCAGTTGTCCAACCGCGGTAGGACAAATAACCCTTCATTCTCAGCCTAGCCACTTCATAGTAAGGGCGAAACGTTTGGCAATTCAAACTACATGACGATGCGGTTGGCGCCGAAAAATCAACTTTACATTTTTGACACTGGTCGCGAAAGGCTATGTATGAAGGTTCTTGGCTATGATTTGATCAAATTCAGACTAATTTTATCTTATTAAAAATAAATATTTTACACCTTAAACTAAAAATTAAACTTGAAACTGGAAACTAAAGCCTATAGATAAAAATAAGATGGCAAATTACACAATGTATTGAATTTTTTATCTGCTGTGGATTTTTTTGTTAACATTGTTTGATCACTCAAGTAAATTTTAGTTTAATGTAACTACTGTATTGTAGTCTTATAAATGTGACAGGCTGTGGTAGTATAGTATTAAAATTATGAGATATGTCTTAAGAGATAGGAGTTGAAAAATATTTTATTGTTATTATATTAATATGATACTTCTTCACAGTTAGCATGTATCTGACTTATATCGCTCTAACAATTATATCTAACATTCCATAGATAATTTATTTTACTAGTATATTTATATTGAATGAGTTGTAATTTTCCTTAATAAAGCTTTACAATGCCTATGTAGTTTTAATCTCTTTTTCATAAATTTGAAGAACAATAATTAAATGGTATAGTTAATTAGAATAGAGTATGACTACCTTATATGTAGGCTATTATAAAATGTTGGTACTTGGAATTGTTGAATAATAATAAAATAAAATGCAAATTAAAGGTCTTGTTTTACAAATCATGTCTCTCTGTTGTTCTGTGAAGTTGTATCTCTGGTAAATACTTTTTCCGCCATACTACTCTTTCAATGAATTTTATGGGCATATTTTTCCTGGAAATATCTGTTTCCAAAAGCTGTTCAATATTTCCAGAACTGTAAACTGATTGGAAAAAAATTATAATGGCAATGATTGGTTAATTTTTTAAATCATCCGATAAACACATACTTCCCGGACTAATAACGTAATACTATTACCATTGTTAAGTTATATTCAAAAAACAATTTAAGCTTAAGAAAGTCTAAAAACTGAAGGCTAATAATCACAAATTACCTATAACTATTTTAACCTGTAACTATATTCTCAGTCTTCTTAACTACAGTAGACTCTCACTCTTCCGGATAGGCCTTGTCCGGACTCCCGCTAGTCCAGATCGGCAATCTTGCTGGAGCGACAAAACAACAAGCCAAGACGGTAAAGCAGGCCACGATCAAAGGCTTTTTAAAAACATTAGTCATAATAAACTGTAAGTTACAGCAGTTTTAGAATACATTACAATATTTATTTTGTATTTAACTTATAGAGTAATTAATAACTGTTTAAATTGATTTGTTATACAGGTACATCCAGTTTGTAACATTTAAATTTTCCAATTGTAACTTTTTGTTTTTTATGACAGTTAACTTCCTAAAATTATGTACCGAAACTAGTTTTCATTTTTTGCGTTTACTTTAGCCTATTTAAAATAAATTTATTTTATTGCACCGAATTTAGTAATGTATAGAATATTTTTTGTTGCAATAAACAAATTTTATTTTAATTTCGTGAACTTAATTTCTGTGGTGTTTATTCATTGCTGTGCTGTAATGTTTATAATTTATATTACAATTAGTAGCCGACTGTAATTTATTACGTACGAGTTTTATCTTGTTTTAGAAGCCCCCGTTTATATTAGCGCATGATTTGATTTTGAATCACTTGTCATAATGGCAAAATTTATGAATATTTGCTTGACTCCCAATAGTCCATATTTTTCGTAATCCAGACAGGAAGTCTGCCACATTAGTCCCGATGAGCGAGAGTCCACTGTATTGATTTCAGTCATTATTAGTCATTGGTTGATGTCAGTCATTGGTTAAAAATGCCTTTAAGATTGCTTTTTCTCATTCATAAGACACCAACCTACCAACATTGGTATTTTAAGGGCATAAGAAGTGAACGGTAAATAGTGTAATGGATTCACAATATTTTGTTATATAATTCTGTACAGAATCAAATTAGCAACCTTTGGAAAATCAAGCAGATACAATATAACCACCAAAACACTCACCTGTTCTGATGATCGATTAAAAGGTTTTTTTAGTGAGATGCTTATTAATGTCAAACTCTTGTCTCTTTATTACAAGATTAAGTTACTGTATCTTTATTACTGTTTTATTAATCTTTACTTTGCCTGCTTACATAGCATATATATCAAAGGATAAGCTAGCACAGTAGCCTATAACATAGGCAGCACTGATAAATATACCTTGGCTAGACCTTCATATCAAGCAAATACTGATACAATATCTAGTTTATTACTGAAAATAAAGCTTGATAATCAGCTTCAACATGTTAAACTGCTGTATAACTGCTTAATGCACACATATGCATCGCCATTCTCTGGTTCCAAATGACAGAAAAGTCACATATTTCTTTTCAATCTTAAAACTAAACTTAATATAATATTATCGTAATGGGATGGACAAATCCAGTAAAAGAATAATGTTAAAGTTATCTATTACTGATTATTTAAAATAAGGTCCGTAAACTTGTGATTCAAAACCATCTCACAACAGGTTAAACAAACATGAAATTGGACACAGCACAAAAAATAAAATATTAATATCCCACCTTAGTAGGGCCTATCCAACATATTTTCCATAGTTTATTTTTCTATGGTAAACCAAATATCCTGTTTTTACACGTAAAATAGGAAGACTCATAATAAACTATAGTTAGCCTATATTATTGTTAAAAGAAGAAGTAATGACAAAACTAACATTCCTACAGATATGATAAAGTTTGACTAACAATTATTAACAGCTTGTTAAGTCCCACGCCCAGGTCTTTAATGAAATTACAGGCCTATTTAAAATAGGCCTACTGGTAATTAAAAACGTTTCCTAATTCTTTGCGGTTGGATGGGCCACTTAAATGGCCCATCATAATTTCTGTACCAGCTCTATGTTGGCTGAAGATACTTCGTCTTCTCTGGTCGGGAGGGCCAAAATTGTAACCGCTGCTACTTTCATAGGCTAGTCAGATCAACTTTTGTTTGTTTGGTATCTTAAGGTCGGGAGGGCAACTTTAATGACCAGTACAAGGAAGGTACTTTCTCTACACGGTAGGTTAGGTCACTTTGATGGCCCTTCAAACTATTTGTAATATCTACATTTTTTAAACACAAATAATTTGTGAGCATGGCCACAAAAGTGGCTGTTCTGACCTTACCGTAAGATTACTATTATCTTGGATAGTAGGTCAGCTGTCAAGAAAATTTTTATCTGTTCAACTTTGGGTCTAATAAAACAACACCAAAGTAAAGGTCTTAACACACTTTACAAAATAGTTAAATATGAATAGTTTTAATAATTATTTATGTAAATCACCTCCCTCCCCATCCGCAAGTACCTCCCTCCATTCCAGAGGACTGAAAAATAATTATTTACTGTATATTATCCTATGCACATCAATTTATTATGAGTAGGCCTATAGGTCCCCCAAACTATTTTACCATTCTGTTCAACTTCCAATAAATTAGAAAAATAAATAAATCATGAAAATAGGCTAGTCTCAATTTATTTGTTTGAGACAAATTTATAACTAAACACATTTGTGTGTTTTGTTAGCTTCAGATTGTATTTTAATTGTCACTAATAATGTCCAACTACGAAATGAATACTTACAAGTTGTACTTTGTGAGAATTTTTCAATTAATTACTATTTTTTAACCTATGTATACATAAAGAATGTCATCATAAAGCTTTACATTTACACTCTAGCAGTCGAAAAATACTTGGGATATTGTGTTCCACTAAACTCCATTATATTCAAATTTTCCCCTAATTAATTAAACCTATAAATAGGACTAGCAGTACTACCTGTGTTAGAGCGATCTCCGCCATAGGCGATACATGTAAACACAAATGAAATAATGGTATTGCATCCAAAAATGCTAAATTTTGACTTTTTTTAGAGTCATTAGACTTAGGGCACTCTGATAATAATACACCATTCACTGCACAATGGGGATATTTTGCTGCATGTAAAATCATTTTACAATAGGCACGGGGGGTAAACTTGACGTCTGCCATGATTGCTGACTGACGACCGTCAACTACTCGACCGTCACGTTACTGATTTTTTCTGTTCTATCTAAAATGTGGTCTGCTCTTTCTCATAGAGTAAACATCTATGGGTTACGTATTTGAGAAATGAGTGTTCTGCCAGAAAGGAACAGATTATAACCACTGATTATAAATAGAAGTTCTAATGAATAGTTCTTCTATCATCTATGAACGGTTTTACTATCCGTTCATCTATGGCGTAATCTAATAGCTATAGCATATAACTGAAGACAACTTATCCTTTTCACTGGGAAAGCGACCTACAGTACTAGAAAGCTATGGGAAGATGGACCTGAATTAAAAAATCAAAGTTTATTTTTTGCGTTTTTATTATTATTAGGTTCTTTGTGACCATCAAAATACAGTTTTTAATATGTGTATTGGTTTGCATTTATTATTCTTGGGGGAAAATTTTTAAATTTATATTGCTATGCAACTTGGTAGTGGCCATCACTACGGTTTTGGGGTTTACCTGAATTTTTTTAAAGAAATTTGAATATTTTTTAGTTTTATTATTCTTTGGTTCTTTGTCATAATAAAAATATATAATACTAGCAGTAAGCCCATCCTTTGTACGGTTTGTAGGATTCAGTTTGAAGAATAAAGATCATCATACCAAAATGTAAACCTGAAATCTTAAACAAATCAATACAAAGAAAATAAATCAATAACCATTTATTATTTAGCATTACTCTACAATTAAATAGATTAGAACATTTATACCATTAATATAATTAGATTAAGTTAGACTGTTATAAGTAAAATAACTTTTTAATATAGTATGATTTCGAAATTGGTTTAAACTAATGACCAATATAAACTAACTAACATTGATTGAACGGCTGATTGTTTTTCTTTCTATAAAATCTTTAAACAACAAAAAATCCTTAAGGGGGACTCAACAAAAAATTTTATTGTTCAACTTCAATTTTATTGTTATTGTTGTGTTTTATTGTTATATAATTGTTATTTTACTTAAATGTATACATAATTATTGAAATGCCTAAAAGTAGTTTCACTTTTAGTTACACTTAGTTTCACTCCCAACTATAAGCCGTAATGTTTTATGCGTTAGAGAAACCGAAACAGTCTTCTCTAACGCATACAACTTAAAATAACTAAAAAATGTAAAATTCTGAGCAATGTACAGACAAAACTCTAATTTTATATATATATATATATATATATATATATATATATATATATATATATATATGTATTAGTTTGCATTTATTATTCTTGGGAAAAGTATTTGAAGTGTTATTGTGCTACGCAACTTGAGAGAATTAGACAAAACTCTAATTTTATTTATACGTATAGATGTATTGGTTTGCATTTATTATTCTTGAGAAAAAATATTTGAAGTGTTATTGTGCTACGCAACTTGAGGTGACCACCATCACGATTTTGGTGTTTTCCTAAAGTACTTTTTTCTTCATAAAGGGAAAATTTTTGGAAATTACGAAAGGTGAACTTGACATGTTTTCAATATATTTAAGTTATTAATATGCTTATACTGTACCAGATCCATGAATGATGGTGATAATTTGAAAATTACTCTTAAAAACTATATTTTTATATAAAAAATATGGTTTTAAAACGTGATTAAAAATAGAATTTCTGTGATTTTTTATTTTTACTTTCTCGCCTTATACATAGCATATAGAGAAAGTATTGTTTACGTCAAAATTTTTGAATTTGAGTCGAGAGTGGATATATCCGTTTGGGGTCCCCTGAATCCAAAAAGGCAAGTTTCGACGTGATGTCTGTCTGTCTCTGTGTGTGTCTAGATGTGTACAGAGCCATGCACAGCTTACCCTGTTGGTCCGATTTAGATTAAATTTGGCACGTATGTATATATTCACCGTATCTCCAGACGTTTTTTAATTTTTTTAATTTTTAAGGGCAGTTCACCCCTAAAAACTCTTAAAAACGAGAAAAATCTAAATTTCTCAAAAACGGCTCTAACGATTTTGATTAAAATTTGATAGTTAGTAGTGCACAGAGTAATAAAAAATAGTTGAACACCACTCGCATGTTTGTAAAAATGATGGTTCAAAAGTTATAAGCTTATAAATGTAAAAAAGTCAGATTTTAAATCTTCAGCGAAAACAATAAAAGTAAAGCATAACTTTACTTTTACCATTGAAACCAGCTTAAAAAACTTAACAAATTAGTATTTTGAATTATTTGTCCACGACTAACGGCTCCAGAGAAAAGTTAAATTTACTGTACATGATAAACGCAGTACGTTGTCTGAAAGCGCCCAATATGTTATTCTTATAGAGAATATAAAAAATCAATTTCTTCCTTATTTTCCAAAAGTTTTCCGGGAAACTTGGTATGAAGCGTATGGTCAAATCACCCAACAAACCCAACTCAAAAAAGCTTGATATTACTTTTTCCCCATACAATTCGAACAATTAATTTAACTTCGTCTCTCTTGTTTTTATTTTGAGACATGGGATGATTTTTTTTTAACAATAAATTATGAAATGATATTTAGATAAACTTTGAACATAATAGTTTATTTACAGGTTACCGTTTTTAAATTTACTTAAGGGAGAAAGTATGTGTCAGTCCACTGATACCGTTTATTAAATTTACTTAAGACTTAAGCAGGGAGAAAGTTGTGTCAGTTCACTGATACCGTTTATTTACTTGAATTTGGAAGGGTTTATGTATGACTAGCCAAAGTACCCGTTCTTCGCACAGGTCAAAAAGGCTGAAAGGTGTAGGCTCTACTGATACATTTAAGTTATTGTTAATTAATTCTTCATTGTTTACAAAATGACAAAACACGAGTGTCTACAACATTTCAAAGTAACATCTGTCAAATATTGGAAGAGGATAAGGATTAATGTAATAGAGACAGTCGTCGGAAAAAACTTAAAATCTACCATTCCGCTATTTCAAATAATTCACTAATTTCGATCCAGCAGTTTATCTGAAAAATCAACTTTATTTCTTCTTCTTCCCGAACTGTCAAAATATAGTGCAAACGGATGTTGTCATTAGAAAATGTAAACATTGAAACCTAGGACGGTCACGGCAGCTCTTTCTTCTTCTTCTTCTCGAACTGTCAAATTTTAGTGTTCACAGCTGTTGACATTCAAGTAATTTTAAAATTAAGAGGATTTTAAGGAAATGAGTATGCCTATGTGTTTCATGAGTTTAAGATCTACCTTTGTGTAAAATTTCAAACCGGTCGGTTCAGTATTTTTCGCATTTACTTGCCACAACAAACCCACAAACAAACATACAGAAACCATCTCTTCTTTATAATATTATAGATTATATTCAAAAACACTGTTAAAAGTTGGTTAAATTTATCTCATATAGTTCCTCTGAGATTATGGCTTATTGGTAATGACAAATTAAAATAATATTGCCAGCGAGCACAGCGTGTGAATTATAAATAGTTAACCATATTATTCTTTATTACCTTATTTATTACCAAGCCAAACGACCTTTCTTCCTAATCGCTTTACCTTATTTCATTATAACACTTATTATTTATTATTTTAAGTTCATCGTGATTACAGAACCCCAACCAATACCTCCTGAAAGGTAGGGCTTTGCCCCAATACGAAAGTAAAAGTATTTAGTTAACATCACGGTGTACAATGTCTCTGGTCTCTGGTAAGAGGTTCAAGGTTCAAAGTTGTAACAAGTCTGCTGCGGTTTTGTGATGGCAGCTCGATCCACCAGGCAAATTTAGAAAAATATAATACGTTTGTCACTGGATAGCTAATTATAATCAATGTTATTACAAGATACCTTGGTTGTTACGTGTATTTATTATTTTAAGTTCATCGTGATTACAGAACCCCAACCAATACCTCCTGAAAGGTAGGGCTTTGCCCCAATACGAAAGTATAAAAGTATTTAGTTAACATCACGGTGTACAATGTCTCTGGTCTCTGGTAAGAGGTTCAAGGTTCAAAGTTGTAACGTCTGCTGCGGTTTTGTGATGGCAGCTCGATCCACCAGGCAAATTTAGAAAAATATAATACGTTTGTCACTGGATAGCTAATTATAATCAATGTTATTACAAGATACCTTGGTTGTTACATGTATTTGACATAGACCACCTATCCTAATCCCATCTTTAAAAAGACTTAAAAAGACTTTGGATTTGTCGCTTTAACTTTCCAGTTTAAAATGTGATATGCTTATATATGATTTATTTGTGATGTAATAAATTATATTAGATTAAATTATTGAAATGGCGACCATACTACAAGGATTGTATTTTAAGCCAAGTATGAATGAGGATTGAGTGTAAGATGATTGTTTCGCGATCTTGTAATCTTATGTTACTGACTAAGGCTGACATGTTCCTTAGACAGGACTGTTAATTAATAGCCCAATTATGGCAATTAATGGACCTACAGTTTAACGTGGAATCCAAACCATGGCCTCTGAATTACGAATTGGTCTAATTATGACGATGGTCTTCGCGGATTAACGTAGTATTAACGTAGTGTGCGGACGTTGATACATACTAGAGAACACTACACACACCAACCATCTCTCACAACTATCTTCAATTCGTGACCTCTTAATAGCTGGACTACAGGACGATCGTTAAATAGTTGTTATAATGTATTATAATTACGTTATAATACATCAAATCTCGAGATCATTTGGGCGTCTTGGATCAGGTTAAATATTAACCTTTTGCATAGTCTAAAAGTCCAGTTCAATATGATATTTTTAAGCATCAGCATTCTATTTATAAACAATGGTCGTACCATCGATCAACGGATAGTAAAGGTAGTAACTCATAATCCGTTCCTCTCTGGTAATACTGGATGACTGTTACTTTCTCCCCTTATACATAGTATATGGAGAAAGTATTGTTTTCGTCAAAATTTTCGAATTTGAGTTGAGGGTGGATATATCCGTTTTAGGGTCCCCTGAATCCAAAAAAGTGGGTTTTGGCGTGATGTCTGTCCGTCCGTTGTGTGTGTGTGTGTTGTGTTGTGTGTGTCATGTGTACATCCACAGCCTACGTTTGTCCGATTTGGATGAAATTTGGCATGTATATATAGTCACCGTATCTCCAGGCGTTTTTTTCATTTTTTTGAATTTTTGATTTTTAAGGGTAGTTCACCTCAAAAACCCTTAAAAAACGTGAAAAATCCAATTTTCTCACAAAGGCTCTAACGATTTGATTAAAATTTGATAGTTTATAGTGACAGAACACTAAATAATGACACCCGCATGTCTGTAAAAATGACGGTTCAAAAGTTATGGGCTTTTAAATGTCAAAAAAATCAAATTTTTAAATTTTCAGCGAAAACAATAAAAGTAAAGTATAACTTGACTGGTACGATTGAAACAAGCTTAAAAAACTAAACAAATTAGTATTTTGAATTATTTGTCTACGACTAACGGTTCCAGAGAAAAGTTAAATTTAGTGTCCAAGATAAACGCAGTACGTTGTCTGAAAGCGCCCAATGTTATTCTTATGGAAAATATAAAAAAATCAATTTCTTCCTTATTTCCCACCCGTTTTCTTGAAACTTGGTATGAGTGTAAGGTCAAATCACCGAACAAAACCAGCTCAAAAAATCTTGGTATTACCGGGGGGGGGGGGTTCATTCTTTTTACAATAAATTATTAAATGATATTTAGAATTACTTTGTAGAACATGATATTTTATTACAGATTGTCTTTTTTAATCTAATATATACTATAATGGGAGAAAGTATGTGTCAGTCCACTGGTACCGTTTATTTTTGGTCTATCACTATGTAATGGTATTTTTTGTTGTAGAATGTTTTCATTTTCAATCAATTTACGCACCATAGAATGAAGTAATTAAATAAGTATACTTTTAAAATATGGCTAATTGTTTGTTGAGGGGAGCTTTCAAACGTGTACTTAATAATTATTCTACTTCAGGTAAATATATTACTTTGTTTATTTTTATTAATGATGGTTTTAACTAACAACATTACATAACCTTAGGAATGCATTCAAAATGGGAGTGTGTAAGGGAGTCAAGCAGTTTTTATCACTTAGATTCGAACTAAATTTTAAATTCGAGGGATGACAGAAAAATACTATCTAAAACCTCTATTTTGAGTCTCACGGTCAGAGCGGGGGCAGGGTCACTTAAATTAACCCCACCGTTATTATTGTATAAAATATTGAATACACTGGAAATTGTAACTAAAGGGGTTTTTACAAATCCACTAGTGTGGTCAGTAATTAATTTTGAAAATACTCTCAATTAGCTAACAACAAAGATGGATTTAAAGGATAAGTACAACCAAACTGTTCCCATATGTTATGATAATGTTCTCTCAGTTCAATCATTGGAGTAAGTTATAGTTTAGAGTAAGCATAATGTGTTGTCCCCGGTATTCCATTCAGCCATGCTTGAATCCACATTGATCCCATTGAAGAATTCTGTAACTCGTCTCCTTTTTTCCATTTTACATCTTGCCTTATAGTAGGACTGATAAGGCCATCACATATAACACTTTTTATACATAACTTAAGGCTAGATTTAGTAGATTACTAAACATCACATTGCAAAACGCCAATGTTATTTGTGGGATTTGAACCCGGGACCCATGGGACCAAAAACTTATGCTTTATTACGATACCAGTGTGCTTTCTATTTGTCTCTTACATAGATAAAATGGGATTTTTTCATAAGTTTTAGTATATATTTATAATTAACAATTGGTTTTTGGAAAGTGGAAATTAAGGTAAGTTATTTGTTTAGTTATTTCAATAAACAGTAGCCTACATTAATTTTCCTGAAGTATTCTTTTACTTTTCAGTACTGAAACGTTTTGTGTGCAGTAATCAATATACTTTAGTGAATACTGAATAACTTAACTAAACATTTTTTACAATTACGAAACACATGTTCAAGATCAAATTTGTTAGTAAACTTAGCTTCCTTTTAACTTAATATTTTGTTCTTTATAATTTTAATTGATTTTTTAACTAGGCCTGGCCCTATATTTTTTTATCTGTTTGTTATTCACTCAAAGCGGTGAATCTCAAGATCATGGTTTATTGAATATTGTATCGTCTTTATTCATCAGAACCAGTCGGCTACTTCCAAGCATTGCACAAAATGGTCTTACACTAAATATTGCTACCTACATTAGTCTGTTATCTTCAGAAATCATTGTTCAAAAAAGACTTAAAATATGTATAGGCCTACATTAAAAGAGATAAAATGAAACTAAAGTAAAATTAATTTAAAAAGGTATTCTTAGGTGAACTTAAGTTTTTCTACTGCTAATTGTTTTACTGTTATATCAGGAGTAAGAATTAGGAAAACCTGTTTTGATCAATTTTAATTTAATTGATTTATTCCTATGAAATGAAATAGAAATAAAATGTGAATAAGTATCTCCTATGGAAATTTGAAAAATATGCAATAGTTGGCTAAACATCTGTAATATATATATATAGGCTAGGTTACTTCTTCATACCTAACAGTCAATTGAATAATGTTTGCCAAATAAAAATGTCAGTCCTATAATTGTTCTCCTTAGGCATCAGGTTAAAGACAATTTATTATCTTCTTAGTTTGCATGATATCTAAGGTTGTAATGTGTATAGGAGAGTCTAATTGTGGCAGCTCTTTACATTGTAAAAAGTTAAAATCACTGAACAATTTGATTTATCAATATTTACTGTTACCATTCTTCTGCTGTTGTCACTCAATTTTTGTAAAATTCCACATTTAAAAAATCACTAGCACTACTCAACAGCTACTCACTACTCAGTGTATGTGTGAAAGTTTTGGAAGTGACTGCACCTGCATGTGTTACAGAGTGACTGTCGAGTTCTGTGAACAACACTGAGCGAGTGCTTGAAATGGATGTTGCCCAAGTGGACATGATGGATCACCTTGGAGATCTTCTAGCTTCAGGAGATGTCAAGAATATAAAAACATTGATGGCTGAGGACAGTTTTATCAAGTTATTGAATGATAGATCAAATGACTTGATTCCAATGATATCTTACTACTTAAATGAAGAATTGATGCTAAATAATCGATACATGTTTAGATATGTTGAAAAAATTCTCAATATGTGTGCTGAAAATGGAAACCCTAAAGAATGTTTAATGGAATTTCTCGCTCAAATAGAGAGTCTAGATCAGGTCAAGTTTCAAATTCTGTTACAACCTATCCAAACTACATTGCTTCGAATTCCTGAAAGGAAAGCCCCTTTGATGCAATGTGTTTTCAATGTGATTCATTCATTTATAAATGCTTTGCCTTTGCCTAAAGATCAAAATTTAGACAGAACATCTAAAGTATTATTGGAAAGTGACGATAATGTGCGACGAATAAGAGAGAATTACCACTTGATTTTAAACTTTTATGAGCCTTTTGTCGTTGGACTTTCTGTAAAATGTAATGAGGACACTAGGATTGTAAATCAGCGGCTGGCTTTACTTCAAGCAATGTTTCATTTATTGGGATATCCTCTTGCTTTTACAGATTTGGAGCACACTGAAACAGGACCAACCTCTTTAGGACTGTTAGGGTTGAAAATTATAAAATTCATATCAATACTCCAAATTGATCCAGTGCAGTTTTTGTCTTTAGTGGAAAATTATGAATTGATATCAATCGAAGAAGAGAGACAATTTATCAAGGAATTTTCATCAAATGAATTCAAACACTCTGATTTATCATTGTCTGTGTTCTTTCATCTGCTCTTTTGTGAACAAAGCTCTGTTTCAGTCCCTTGTGTTTACAGTAGGCTTTATATTTTCCAAAATTGTTTGACATTGGTATCAGTACTCCTTCGCTATAAAGAAACTTTAGTTCTCAGGAAGGGGTTACTTTTAGCAAAATTTATTATTTCAATGGTTCAAGAAGGTTGTGTCCCTTTTTCCTTTTTGGCCTATGGCGCTCATAAAGAAATTATTCAACTTCTTTCAAATGTCGCTATTTACCACGATCTGGAGGAAAATAGGAAGCTTGCTGTGGAATTGTTAAAAAATCACTTTTTGTTATTTGAACCTAAAGCTAAATTTTATATTCTTATTAGAAACAGTTCCATCCTCAAACATCCCAATTTGTTTGGCTTCTACACCACATTATTGA
The DNA here is from genome assembly GCA_023375725.1 of Nephotettix cincticeps. Classification (NCBI taxonomy): domain Eukaryota; kingdom Metazoa; phylum Arthropoda; class Insecta; order Hemiptera; family Cicadellidae; genus Nephotettix; species Nephotettix cincticeps. The sequence continues at coordinate 46,029,096 of CM041785.1, forward strand.
CTAGGACAATACAAGAAACATTTTCAAATTCAGAGCTGAAGCCATATTTCACTAGTAAGCGTCTGTCTGACCTTTTGAACATTTATTGTTCTTTGAAGAATGGTGCAGAAACAGATCTGTTGGAAAATAAAGATCACATTCTTTCTGCTCTAAATTTGATGATTTTTCTGACAAAGCGTGACAGATCCAATGATACTGGTATATGGAATTCAGTTCCTGACATCGTAGTTAAATTCCTGAAACCAGTGAGAGAAGCCATTGATTTATCTAGAGCTCATTTTACGGAAGAGTTAAAGTCTCTTGAAGATCCAGGAAAGATTGATAAGAGTGAGGAATTAGAAATTACTGTTGGGAATGAACAGTTGGGAAAAATGTCAGTTGAAGAGAAGAAAGAAGTGATAAATTCTGGACTTACTGTGTTTGATCTTATTGAACATGTTTTGAGTAGAGCCAATGAGTGTGTTGAAAACAAGCCAAAGACTTTGTGAACAGCTTTTAGTTTTATACTAAAATGAATTGTTAATAAATCTGGTATATTATCACATCTTGTTTGATTTAAAACTTAAAACAACAATATCTAGGCTATTTTTAAAAATTTTTAATATGTTTGTTTTTTAATTTAATTCCTTTTAAAATTTGTATAAATAAATGCATTATTTGTCGGCCACAATGGTCTTTACATTATACACCATGCATGAAATGTTAATATGGTCTGTGTATCAGACAACAAATATTTTTACTTTATTGTAAATACCTTCACGAAAAAGTCAGGAATAATTGAAAAAAAATTAGAAAAATCAGATAATTTAATGTGATAGTTATTTATTTTACAATTTACAAAAAACTGCTCTTTGTAGTGCTACAGAACTGCATAGTCAATACAATGCATGTCCAATAATGTATTAATTATTTGCAATAAACTTTGTTAGGTTATCAATTCTTTGCGTAGATTTAGTAAAACTAGCTACACTAATTTTATCACCCCATGTGAATAGCATTAGGAATATGCAGATTTCTGATAAGAGAATCTCCTTACTAGGCAGTGTCGTTTTTTAATTCTCATTGCTTAAACAATTCAGATTTGTATTGCCTTTCATATTAAGACTCTCTGGCTCTCATCAATAGCCAGACTTAAATACTTGACTCTTTTTCAATTTCAACATTAGAAAAGTGGCTGTTTGGTTCTTCTCTACCACCAATAAATCTTTCCTGAGTTAGACTCTTAAATGATAACAAGGCTGATGTAACAACCGTAGAGCATGAACACATTCATAGCAATATTGGATCCCAGATTTTTCATAAACTTTCTAGTAATTATTAATAAAGTGTGTACGTTTAGAGTGGCATCTATTAAAGTTAATGTTAACAATTATAATACTTGTAAATAATTTAATTTAATGCAGAAGGTTATATGCAGAATATATATTACATATGGTTGACCCCTCTCTTGTGTGTGAATTATTTATCTTCATTTAATTTTTTAAAACATTTGATTTTTTATCTTTATTGATTAGTTTTTTATTGTTTTCTATTATTGTATCTCAGGATTTACCAATGCCAACAGCTAACTACATTTCGTAATACTTTGTAATATTGAAGATGAATACATTTTATTAATGATTTTTATTATGACAGCTGTAGTTGCAGTATGTATGTCTTTACTAATACTAATGCAGTTTTTCAAGGGTAATGTGTTGGCCCAGGAAGTGAAACTTTTCTGGTGGCAGGCATCTCCTGTCAGATCATAAACGGTCAACAGTCGGGGTAACCTATAACTAGCCTAAGACTAATGCTGCTACAATAACTTGATGTCTTTATTTCACTGCACAGACTCTAGCCATAGCTTTAAAAGGTTATAAAATTGCAATATGTCAGTAAGTTTATGGACCTGTAACAGGTGTATCCCTGAGGTGGCAGAACACAGATGTTGTGGCTACAGTAGAGAATGGAGAGAAAAATAAAGAAAAGGAACAGACAGAAAATCATGCATACGAAGAAAACATACGCCATAAGATCCTTCAGGCTTCGCTGCCATTTGTTCACGAGCTGGGATGGTCAAAGAATGCCATTAGTGCTGGTAAGACAGCGATACTGTTATTTTCGATAATCTTTCACAGTTGAAATAGTTCTTGATATGCTGTGTGTGTGCCCCAGCCCCAGTACAATAGACTCTCGCTCATCTGGATCAGCCTTGTCTGGCCTTGCCGTCTAATGACGTACACTGTACGTCCGCGTACTTCGCTAGACAGATGTCTAATGACATGCGCCATGTGTCCCGTGGCGCGGGCCGCGGGGTGGTTATGAGCAAACAAAGTGCATTGCCTGCTTATATTTCGGCGTAGTTCTTTTTTCCGCCGTTAGGTGTTCTAGTTCATTTCTCATCAGATAGATGGTGTTGGGGTCCTCTTTTTCATTTTATTTAGTGTCAAATGTTCCGTATTGATAGTAAATTATTTTCTCGTTCGCACAATTTGTTCAGCGATTGTATTTTTTGATGATTATTATTTAAAGATTTATCATTAAATAATTATTACTGCAGGTAACTGGAAGTAGATCTGCCAAGTAAAATAAAGGAAAATAAAATAAGATTTGACAAAACAAAAGTACCTACTTGTTTCTAAAACTACAGCTTGGAACTGGTGAAAAAGTACAGTAATAATTTTTTTCTTGCTAAAAGTGATTGTATACGCAGTTAAAGGGTATAAGGAACACGGCAAAGAAATCAAAACTTATAATTCATGAAGTTACTGTTAATTCTTTCACGCTAATAGTGACGCGCAGTCGTAGTGAACGAGGCTCGATTTTCGTTCAGCCCGGGTGGCCTCAGGCGTCGACCGTTCTGCCCGACGGGAATCGGTTAAGATTATAATGCAGCTAAAAGAAGCAAATGTTGTTAAAAAAAATGTTTTATTACTTCAAACTTGTATTTTAGCGAATTTCCCATAGAGAAGTAGCTATTACCGTAGGTCTCATGGGAAGAGTTAAGCCCGGGACCATGTTATTTTTTCTTCTTTAGGTGCCCAGAGACTAAAAACAATAGTCGTTAAAATTTATATATATATATATATATATATATATATATATATGTATATATATATATATGTATATATATATATATGTATATATATATATATATATGTATATATATATATATGTGTCTGTTAGCACGATAACTCTCGTAAAAATGATCCGATCGAGACTAGAGACGTGTATTCCTACAAATGCTCGGACGAGTTCGTAAACCAGACATATCGGTCAATGGGAACGGGTAGTTTGGGGGGGTTTTGTACCCCAAAATGGGGTTTTTTGCGTTTTTCACATGTAATTTTTAAATTTTATATTTCACCATTGGATTCAGCTTAAAAAACTACACAATTAAGTTCCTCTAAGTTTTTCTCTATCTCCAACGGTTACCGAGATATTAATAAATCTAAACACAGGACATTGTATTGTGGGGCTCCAATGTTAATCTTATGGAGGATACGGAAAAATTAATATTTCCCATATTAATCAATTTAATTTAATTTATCAACGTCACAAAAAACTATGATCCAGTGTGTTCGAAACAAAAACCTGTAATCTTTGTGAAAGTATGCTTTAAAATAGCCTTAAAATGTGATTTGTATAGATACCATATGCTAATACAGGCTGTAATTTATGTGTTTATAAAACCGTTGGATGGTCAGAAATTATTACAATTTGGACAGGGGTCCAGTCCCGAGGTGTCCGGATTAGAGGGAATCGATTGTATATATACAAAAAAAATTACCTAAATCTCACCATTGGTATAGACTATGGCTCTGTAGACATTAGCATAGACATCACAATAAAAACCACCTCTTCGAGTTCAGGGGATATCAAAATTAATTATCCAATGAAAACTATTAAAAAATGTTGACGAAAACAATATTTTCTCCTGGCAATATTGTTGGGAGAAAGTAAAAAGGGAATAGACTTTCTGCTAAAGCTTGATGTTTCGGACAGGTGCAGGGTCACTCGGGTACCCAGGGGTCATTCACGGCATGTTTCCTCGAGGGGGTGCCGACCTAGTCAACTTTTTCTATGCAAGCTGTAATCAACAACTGGCAGTGCAGCTGAAGGAAACTACTGAGAAAACGGAATCTGACAGGTAGAAATTGACTATTGAGCTACAACATGCAATTACACTCTCCAAAATGCAATAAGTAAAAAAATCTGGTCATTATATTGAATTGAAGCAGAAAACTCCCTTGTAGAAAATGTTTTTAATTTTCATTTTTCTCATTAAAGGTTAAAATTTATTATAAGCCCTTCTAAAAAAATAAGGCTGTTAGTTACATAACAGCCTTATTAGCCCTAGCCCTAAGCTAATACCTTAGGGCCTACAGTATTTATACAGATAATACAGGAGCTGGCCATAAACTTCATTTCACATTTTGAGAAATGGTCTTTTGTTTGTTTACGACTCCTTTAAAATTATAAGCGGTCACCTCTGGCTAGCCAATGTGACTAACGCCTTTGTTTTCAATTCACTATTCACTCTAAATGTGTCAGGCAGTTTAGGATTTAATGTTATTTTAAGTGTTAAGCTTAAAAAAGCATTTAACCATTTTAAACATTTGTTAAGCAAGAGAATTCAAATTTTGGTGTAACAACGACTGATACTTGTCTGTGGAAGTTACTGCCACGTCATTGTGTTCTTATTCGTGAAACATAAAATCAACACAGAGTATTTTAAGGTAAATATTAACTGATTTGTCTGAAACATTAACCCTATAACTGGCAAGCTTTATACCTTTAACTGTAACATAAAAATGATTATGTTTATCTTCTTAAAATATTAAGTATTAAGAGGCGGCAGGAGTCAGTCCAAGCGCTCACATGCTTGACATGGGATGGGTTTAATTATCTTTTAATTGCTCGTAAAGGAAATTTATTACAAACAAAATACCGAATACAAAGTATGTTATTGGTCCTTATCAACATATTGATGTGTTAAACTACCAAAACTAATGTTTAGAAATATTTTATTTTTTTGAAATTAGAAAATTAAAATCCCATAAGGATTTAACAAAACTAATTCTGTTGTATTATACTTGTTTATCAGTGGAAAATTTCAAACTTTGGACCTAAATAAACTTCACATATTCATAAATAAAATGTATTGAATAACTTTTTGTATTTGATTTGCTCTTAGCCATAATAATTTTTTTTAAGTGCGTGAACAGTTCACGCTTTTTGAGAGTGGTCCATTAAAGGAAGCTAGTGCATACTTTACCCGTTCGTAAGCCGTGGGAAATACATTTTGATATCTCTTCCACGAAGCGGCTTGATATTCCGAGGACCGGGAAAACTGAGGCCGGTCATGATTGTTTCTACTGTATTTACTGTTAGTTCCTTGAGTGGCAAGATCCCATGGTATCTCACTAACTTGAACGTGATTGGGAGAACATAAAAGAAATTGAACATTGTGAGCAGGAAGGAGCCCCAGTTGGTGGTGTCGGATGCAGTTGAGACACGGCTAAGGATGATCACGCCGTACTTGGCTACGTGGCCACAGGCACTAGCACTCATGACACTCCCGCCCAATGTACCCACGGGACTTGCCAACTTATTGACGCTGGTTGATGATATCTGCTACTACGCTGGAGACAGGTCTGTTGATGTAAGTAGTGGAATGTCGTCCGCCATAGGCCGTGTTTTCAAATTTGTGATGTATTTAGTCTATTTTTTGTTTTATTTATTATGTCAGCTCTATTTATTTATTATTCAGCAGTGTTGAATCATAATTATTTATTACTTTATACTAACACATTCAATGCATAATTTAAGCAGGGGTGCCCACAGGGGGGGGCTATGACGTAGACTGCATCATTGAAATTCACTTGATAGAATGTAAATAATAATGAACCAAGTTTTAATATAAATATGGTTTGTTTTTCTATCTGAAAATGTATAAATGACAATGACAGTGCTTGAATATTGTCAGTGATGGTGCCGGCAGCGGGAGGTCCGGCGAGTTTTGGAAATACTCTATTATCTTTGGAAGGCTTGATGATGGTCAGAAGACAGACACAAGCTGCACCGCGACTAGGTTAGGTGTTCATTGCCCATTCGTCTATGTTTTTGTTACCCTTTCCTTCTCAATACTAATGATACCACTGAGTTGTGATAATGATGATTTATAGTGTGTTACATTTTATATTGTTTTTGCACTATTAAAAATTTTTAAGTATAAATGTTTAGAGTTGTTGTGCAATGCTACGGTTTGTCATACCGTTAGGTATGACAAATGGAAGGAGAAACATCCTTATAAGGTCAAACAACAGTTGGAAGTAAAATACAAAGTTATTGAGTTTAAATGCAGTGACGAAGCAAGATGGAACCCTATTGTTGAGAATCAAAGGTGAGTTATTTTTGTTTCCTAGGTACCAAATACCACGTTATTGGCGACGGGCTTTTTAAAGTCACTTTCGTGTATTTAATCATTTGTACCATTACTAGGCTTTAATACAACTTAAATACATAACTAGTTATGGTTGTGCCTAAAAAGTGTAATCTGTTTAAACTTAAACTTATGAATAAATAAAATAACAATAGCAAGATTTTTTTATATAGAAATAATTATCACTTTGCATTCTGCAATATCAATTATTGGCTGATGATTTCTTCCTACCTTTCTAATACTGCCTTCAATGTATAGATAAATAAGCTGATAAAAATAACAAGATGTACGATCAAAATTACATAGCCTAATTATTTACTTTGGTATTAGGCCAATACGAACGTTAACCTTATTACGCGTGCTGCAGCGGTTATGTTAGGTTGAGTCTGCGGAATGTATTTGTGATAAACCAACCTAACATATAACCCCCATGAAGTCCTAGGAACATATTTGATAAACGACCCTAATATAACTGCTGCAGCGCGCTATATTTTGGGTGGCATCCATATAATACCAAAGTACCATTTTTTGTTAATTTAAATTTTAAAGAAATTACTAATACTTATTCTTATTTATATTTGTTCTATTTTTGTTTTAGGAATACTGATCATTCTTCGAAAGTGTCTTCAGATTTGTCTGACCTTCTACCATCGGCTTCCAACAGTGGATTTTCGGAATATCCGGCATCCTGCTCTGGTTCTGCCACAGCTGTTGCTCAAGAAGCGGATGGATCTCAACGTAGTCTTCCATGTCAACAGATTGAAGCTATAAATGAGGAACACTCGGTATTAACGAGCAAAAAGGGTGAGATTCAATTAAACTTTAATTATGAAGACCATAAATCTATTACACAACCATTAGAGATAGATAAAGGTGTATGTGTACCAGAAAAATTCGAAGATGCTCAATGGCACGATGAAACGTTGACATTTTCAGAAGATTATAAGGACCCTTCTTTTTATAGTGACAAAAAATTTTACCTGAAGACATTGAGCAGACTCTCAAATTTTAAATTAGAAAAACAAAAAAATTGAGCCAACTTTCAAATTTCCCAGCCAAAATAACAGGAAGTTTTCACCGAATTGGCGTTACTATGAAATTTCTGGTGGGGTAAAAAGGGAACGAGAATGGCTATATAGTAAGTAAAATGACTCTGCGTATTGTTTGCATTGTATTCTTTTTTTCCCTACCATACCAACACTCAGTTTGGTCATCTGGAGCTGGTTACCAAGGTTGGTGCTCAGGTAATGCAGTACGTGACATTGAGAACCATGAAAAATCAGACATTCATTTAGGGTGCCAGTCAGCGAGACTACATTGGATTAATGGAAAGAATGTAGGCAATTCAGCATGTAAAAACCACAACGAAAATGTTCAGCACCAAAGAGATGTACTGTCAGTTGTTATTAACTGTTGTAGATATTTAGTATCAGAAATAATAGCTTTCATGAAAAACAATGTGATAGACAGAAAACTTTTGAATCTTTTTAAACTACTGGCCAGACATAGTCTTGATGCTAGAACATATTATGGAAAAATTGGGAAAGCTAGGCAGAATAAGAAAAAAACTTAGTTACAATTTTTTGAGCTACAAAAACATTTTTGATTTGATCAAGGTCATGAACAACCTTGTTATCGAGAAAATCATTTATAAGGTCAGTAAGGACATTAATAAGTTTTCCGTTATCATGGACTCCACACAGGATGTGAGCACATGTGAGGTCACTACATTAATAAAATAATCAGGTTTGCAGAACCCAATGCTGAATTGACAAGACCTATTGAGAGGTTGTTCAAAGTATTCACAGTGGCAAACACTAAATGGGATCAACCTGAAAACAGTCTTTATGGAAACATTAAAGGAACTTGGTCTGAACCTGAAACATATCGTTGGGCAAAACATGGATGAAGCTGTGAACATGAGAGGTTCTGTATTTGGGTTGAAAACTCTTATTCAACAAGAAACAAACACAGTGTTTTACGTGTGGTGCACATCATAAAGATTTGCTTTAGTTATTGAGCAATCCATCAGCATCTGCCCTCAGATAAATACTACACTATAATAATAACTATACTGAGTGTTTGATTCAGGACACAAAATACATGATGTACTAGTGAATAATACATCCGAAAAAGAGAGAAGTTCAGAAAAGAAAATGAGACTGGAGAGAGTCCAAACAACTAGTTTGCAGAAGCTATTAAAGTTGTTCGAAATCTTTGACTCTGAGACTATAAAACTTTCGAAGGGCCTTTTATCTAAGCTTAACAACAGTGAAACAGTGATTGCTTTACATGTTGCTCAAGCTGCATTCAACGTGATGCATCTTGTTACTATTAGTCTGCAAGTTATTGTTTTGGACTATGGAGGTGTTCAAGCCATGATTAAAAGTGTCAAAACTAAGATAAAGTGGTTTTTTCAACTCTCCTTAGCAATTACTAGTTGTTCAGCGAAAAGAGCAATAAGTCATGTTAAAATTATCAAAAACATACTCAGATCAGCTATGGGAGACTCATGGTCGTCCAATCTAATGGTTCTAGCTGCCAAAATAAGATGTAATTGAGTCTATTTCTAATGAATAAATAATGGAAAGATTTTCTGTTTCCTCACCCCAAAGACAAAAACTGCTATGTAGGGTTTAAAGAGATATATTTAACAAAACATAGAAGCTAGCTAACTTGTAGATGGTCTCAGACTACAAATTTAAAATGTTGGACTTCAAACTGTTAACTGTTAATGTTTTTATGTATTTTACGATATTATTAATATTTGTTTTTTTACCTCTTTGAATGTTATCATTGAGAATACGATATTACCTATGTATAGAATCTCAAAAAATATACATGTTTTGTCTATTACCGACTGTGTTTTTAATACCTTTATACATCTTATTTTAGTTTTAGATAAAATAAGGGGTTCTTACCGAGTATTGTTTACACTTTTGTTTTGGCTATGGGGTGCCAACTTACAAGGGGGGGGGCTAGTTCTAAGTTTTTGGGGGGAAATAACTAACTTGAGGGGGGGGGAAGAAATAAACTAATTTCTCAGTCACTGCACGACCTGAGAAAAGATACCTCTTGTCAGTTATGGCAAAATAACATGGCCAACATGAGGTCCCTTTTTAGTAGTCACTACGTTCATTGAAAAAGTAAACACTCCTGAATGCTGCCGGGACTTAAAGAACTAGGACAACATTGTAGAGAAGCAGAATGTTTTCTAATTATTTCAATACAGCCCCTACAAGAGATACCTTTTCTATAACTGAGTTTTATGCTATAACATTCCTTAGTGAAGATAATTATTTTACTATCAAGTATTCACTAACAATAACACACAAAAATCCACAAAGTTATAACAGATATTTGCCGTTAAGGAATAGTAAAAAGCAAGTTTATACAACGTTTCGGGATCTGGAATCTGATCCCATCCTGAGGTGAGAAAATCCCTGTGGGACAAAACTATGGCTTTTTGTCTATTTAAAACTATTTATTGATTAAATTTATGTGGATTAAAATACAACAATGTCGTAGCATCAAAAATGTTTTCCCTTTGAAAAGGTACCTCTTGTCTTTATGGAGATATAACACAAGAGGTACCTTTTCATAAAATACAAAAAATAATAAATAATAATAATAAATGTTCTGATAAAAACAATATTCTTAAAAAAATTATTATTAGTTTTACTGTTTCTTCAAAACCGCAGATTATAAGCTTTCTATTGATACCAAATTTATTGCTTGAATACGAGATATAAAGTTTCTATATTATTTTATACATTTTAAAATAAAGTTTCTAAAAAATACACTTCAACCAAGTTTAAAATTTAATAACTCAAAAATAAACCATACGGACATGGAAGTTACATACAGTTGTTCGGAATTTAAAAGCAAAGTTGAAAATATAAACAACTTAAAATCGGAAATTGTCCACAAGAGTTTCTTTTTCGCTTTCTACCTTACATATAGGTCTTTATATGGGGTAGTTACCCCAAGTAATAAGTACCCCAAGTAGTAAGTAGTGGGTTAGTAAGGGTAGTTACCCTTACGTGTAACTAACCTAGCTCCTTTAACTATTCCCATATATGTGGTTTCAGTTTCCTCCCTGCAAAATTGTTCAGTTCAGTTAGAAAAATACTTTTTCTAATAATCAAGATGTCAATGTAATCCGAAATGTCATAAAGATGACAGTTTTTTCCACTAAATTTGTCATGTCATGCTAAAAATGTGATTCTCAAACTTGCAAACACATTTTCTGTTAACTTGTTGAGAAAAAATGCTTTCGTGCCTCTTGTTGTTGACCAAGCAATATTGTATTTTTTCATCAAAATATGAGCTACAAAAAAATGCTTCAATTTGAGCTCCGGGTTGTCCACAGTTCAACTGGTACAGCCGAAGAGTTGCGCTGGCCGCCATATACAAGATGACAGAGCTGTACATGCTGCAAGACCAGTCTACGGATCATGCAGCCACCTGGAAGTTTCTACGTAGCAGGATAGATGAGGCTGCACAGGTGCACAGTGTGATGATGCAGTCTGAGTCGGGAGTACAGTTCGCTAAAGAAGTGGCCACCGCCACCTTTACGACGGTGAGCGCATTTTTGTTCAATTTACAAAATTAGGAACTTACTTGGTTTTCCAATTATTTTCTAATGCGACCCAAATATACATACCTAGGTTAATTCATTTTTTTTTTGTGGAGTGTGCTTTAATTCTTCTTTTACCTTTTTTTATTCATGTGGAGAAATTAATTTAATAGATTTCATTAGTCAGCCATTTCGATCTGAGACCCAGTTGCCATTTTTAATTATTTATGCTGTTAAAGTAAAGTAAAGTTCCGTGTAACCTTCTGGCTAAGGTCTAATGTTAGAGTTTTCAGGTCGCACTACTGCCTCTAACGTGACCTAACGACTATTTATGTAGCCAGGACCAACGGCTTAACGTGCCTTCCGAAGCACGGTGGCAGTCTGAGAAATTAAATTTCATGTGTCATGACCGGGAATTGAACCCGGGTTTTTTGGGTGGTAGGCAAGTACTCTACCCACTCAGCTATGACTGCCAATTATTTTCTAATGTGACCCAAATATACATACCTAGGTTAATTCATATTTTTTTTTGTGGAGTGTGCTTTAATTCTTCTTTTACCTTTTTTTATTCATGTGGAGAAATTAATTTAATAGATTTCATTAGTCAGCCATTTCGATCTGAGACCCAGTTGCCATTTTTAATTATTTATGCTGTTAAAGTAAAATAAAGTTCCGTGTAACCTTCTGGCTAAGGTCTAATGTTAGAGTTTTCAGGTCGCACTACTGCCTCTAACGTGACCTAACGACTATTTATGTAGCCAGGACCAACGGCTTAACGTGCCTTCCGAAGCACGGTGGCAGTCTGAGAAATTAAATTTCATGTGTCATGACCGGGAATTGAACCCGGGTTTTTTGGGTGGTAGGCAAGTACTCTACCCACTCAGCTATGACTGCCATTTATGCTGTTAATTAATTACCTATCTGATAACAGGTTGATGGTTGTTGGTAACAAGACAAGAGTTTGGACCGTTCCTCATCAAAATATTTCAAAACTTCCATGGTTGTTGATGAAAAATATGTTATTTTTAATATTCCCCTCATTTGGACATAATATATGGTCAATGTCCAAAATCAACGTACTGAAAAAGATAACGTACTGTGATATTTATCTCTGATTTTAATTTCCATCGCCATCGGCAGATGATATCGCTGAATCCTCTAGACCTAGCGGCATTCAACATGGCATCCGTAGCCGCGTTGTCGAAAGGCTCCCTGAATCTCCAGGAACGCTTCAAGCGCTTCCTCTTTATGGTCAATAGCTCTTTCAATTCTGCACACCAACTGGTGCAGGGCCGACACAAGACTTACCCTGAATGTAGGCATGCTGGTTTTGATGTAGAGGGGCAGCCTTCAGCGAGGAATCCCAGTTAAACCTTACCACCAACTTCTCCAGAGTCTTCAAAAAGAAAAAAGACAATGAAATCGGCCGAAAGGATTTCGGGTCTGTGTAGCTATTCTTACCCGGTTTAGGGGTAAAAACTATCCTGGAAGTCCTCCATGCAGCAGGAACATGTCCCAGGCCAAACTCGCCCTGAAAATAGCACAGAGAGCAAGGAGAATAATCTCAATGCCCTGCTGTAGAAAAACCGGCCGGACTCCATCTGGACCCGGTGACTTAAAAGGACTCAGAGAGCCTATTGCCCACCTTATCCTGCTGAAGGTGACGATTCTGCTAGTGGCCCCTCACCTGGTTGCACAGGCCCTCCGCGACGCAGACTCATCTGACTCATCAGTATCTCCACTGATGATAAATGCAGGAAAGTGCATCCCGGCCATACGTTCCAACACCTCCTGAGGCCTGTGAAACAACTCACCATTAGGTCCTTCCACGGAACCACGGAGTCAGGGTTCTGTCCTTGGCCAAGCTTGACACTTACTTGATACTTGATACTTGATAAAATCTAGGGGAAGGATTGCACTGCGACCTATGAGATCTATTGTGCCCCCCAGACTAGTCTCTAGCTCTTGCCTAGAGAACCCCCTCTAGTCCTAATGCCTTAATAAAGTTTAGTATAACGAGGGGTTCTAACTTTGGAAAATCCTCCACCGCCACCTGGTGTGTTCCCAAGCTTCTGGCTCTCTTCTGACCTATCGCGTCACACTCGGCCAATAGGTGTTTAGGTGTTTCCTCCCCAGATTGGCAGAAGCGGCATTCACCCTCTTGAACAATGCCCATCTTGCTCAGATGACCCCTGAGCCTACAGTGTCCGGTTAGAAATCCCGTCAGTATCCTTAGATCGTTTTTCTTAAGCCTGATCATGGTCTCAGACCTTCTTATATTATGCACTCCAAGCATTTCCTTAGCCTGTCGGCCTCCCGGATGAACGGTCCAGGCTTTCCCTCTGGCTTCCTTCTCTTCCTCCTTTAATTTCTTTTTGAAAAAGGAGTTCTCCAGTGCACAACCTGGCTCCGGTCCAACAAAGGGGGTGGCTGCCCCTACCCTAGCCAGTTTGTCTGCTACTTCATTCCCCTGGACACCTTGGTGCCCAGGTACCCAAAGTAGTGACAACTTGTTGTTCTTCCCCAATTGATCTAGACTTCTCCGACAGTCCCAGACCATCTTGGATCTGAAGGCTGCTGAGCTCAAGGCTCCAATGGCAGCCTGGCTATCTGACAGGATCACAATCTCCCTTTTCATGTATCCTCTGCTTAGGTTGAAGTGTGCACACCTTTCTATGGCCTTGACCTCTGCTTGGAATATGCTGGGGGAACGCCCCAGTGATTCGTTGTATTTGATCCTGGGACCAAATACCCCTACACCAGTCCCCTCCTCGGTCTTGGAGCCATCAGTGTACCACCTGATGACCTGATTCCCGAGGGAATTTAGGGTTTTCCCGTCCCAGCTAAGTTTATTTCCACTTAGTAGGACAGGATCTCATAGCTCCTGTAATGATAACGCATGCCAGCCTCTGTACTTTCTCCAGGGCTTTCCTTATTGCTTCAACTTTGGTTCTACCAGCCCAGACCACGCACCCATACGTAATGATAGGCCTCACTAACATGGTATACATACTTCTTAGTATATATGGGTTACAACCCCACATCTTCCCCGCATATCTCCTGCATGTCATCAGGTTATTACTAGCCCTGTTTGTCACCTCCTCTATGTGTCTATTCCACATAAGTTTCTTATCTAGTATTAACCCTAGAAATTTCACTTCTGATTTCCACTCAAGCTCCTCCCCCCCAAGCCTGATGGTCTTCAGATGCTCAAGTCTCCTCTTTCTTGTGAAAGGCACAAGTGATGTCTTCTTATGGTTGACTGACAGCCCCACAGACTCACACCAAGCCTCTGTACAGTCAAGCCCCCCTGAATTAGATCGCAGAGAGTGTTTTCGAACATCCCTCTTGCGATGATGACCACATCATCTGCATATCCGATGCATCGCAAGCCCTTCCTGGTTAGTTTCCCAAGAAGCTCATCGACTACCAGACTCCAAAGGAGGGGTGATAATACCCCGCCCTGAGAACACCCCCTCACTGTACCCATTTGAATAATTCTATTTCCTACGTGTGTTTCCACCGTTCTTGTGGACAGCATATTCCTAATCCAACGGGGTGTGGTCTTGTCAACCCCTCTACCTTCCATTACCCCATCTATTGATAAATGAGAGGTGTTATCAAAGGCTCCTGTTATGTCCAGGAAGGCACATAAAACGATCTCTTTCCCGTCCAGTGCTTGCCTGATCACTTTTGTCAGCTCATATAGGGCAGTATCTGTTGATCTTCCCGCCCGATATGCGTGCTGTTGCTGATGTAGAGGGTAATCCCTCAGCACTTCTGACCTTATGTGGTTGTCCACTATCTTTTCCATTGTTTTCAACAGAAAAGAGGTTAGACTTATGGGACGGTAGGACTTAGGTTGATTATTTTCCTTTTTGCCTACTTTTGGAATGAAGGTTACCCTTGCCCTCCTCCATTTCGAGGGTATGTACCCTGTTGCTAAACTACATCTCATCACCCCTAAGAGGTAAGGCAGTATCTCCCTCTTCCCCTCTTGGAGTAGTGCCGGGAGAATGCTATCTATTCCCGGCGACTTGAAGGGCTCAAAAGAGTTGATGGCCCATTCTAACCTCCCTGGTGAAATGACTGCTTTAGCCACTTTCCAGTCATCCTTTTGAGATCTAACTGCTCTTGGTTCTATTTTCACCCCCCCCCAACGGTCTGCACCCTGGAAAATGCGTCTTCAGGAGAAGGAGAGTGTGTTGAACCTCATCCTCTGTGTAGCCCCCCGCCGGGGTTTTTAGTGACATTGTCCCATAAGTACCCTAGCCAAGGTCTTGTGCAATCTGTACCTCTGTACCTCTGGAATAGAGGTAATTTGCCCACAAAACCTCTGAAGCTGTCCCTTTTTGCTCGCCTTATCTCTTTGTTGTACAGAGTAAGGGCCTTGGAGTACCTTTGCCACCCTCCATCTGTTTTTGCCCTATTGAACAGCCTTCTAGTTTCCACCCTTAGTTCTGATAGTCGGTTGTTCCACCAGGGGACATCCCGACTGGCTGGTTCCTTTTTGACCCGACAGCTAGAGACATATGCGTCCATAATGGCTGTGTTCAGATTCTCCACAGCCTCTTCCACTTCAAAGTTACTAGAAACCTGAGAGCTCAATTGGTCCATATTACAGCCTAATATCGACCTATACTTCTCCCAGTCCGTATTTCTGGGGTTTCTGCCATGGGTAGTACCCGTGATCGTCCCCACCAGACTAAATTCTATAATCCTATGATCAGAAAGAGAGGGCTCATCGGACACCCTCCACCTTTCGATGTTACCCCTCACACTGTTACTAGCCAGTGTGAGGTCTAGCACCTCCCTTCTGTTCTTAGTTACGAATTACGTCTTTCATCTAATTTAGTTAGACTATGTGCCCTCTTTTTATGTTGTTTAGATATTTAGCCCGTCAGTTAATAAAAGCTTTGTCAACTATGGTTCGAGTAGTTGGACATTTGCGACAGTTGGTTGCATTCATACAAATTTTGCAAATATGGCAAAACCAATATTAATTTCTGAGAGCCAATGACAACATAAGTATAAGCATCAAAATTGATCATGCACACTGCACAGTTATGACAGTTCTACTTAACTAATGTTGCATTAGTTCATCAAGAAGAACATTTTGATTGTAACAACTTGTCACTAAGCAATCGAAACAATCTATAAGTTGAACCTCTCGATAATAAACATTTAGATTGTTTCTACGTCTTGTAATTGTGCAACACTTTAAAAACCAACCGAAACAAACAAGTTAAGACGCACAGGTAAACAATATCTAAAATTAGTCTAAATAATATTCCTGGAAATAAACTACTCAAACTCACAACCAATTGAGGAAAATTACTTGACCTGCTAATAGTGATCAATTTAAAATATTGCACGTGCTACAAATAAATTCCAGTTCTAGTTTAAATTTTTGTAATTTTAAGTTTTATTTTTATTTCTCAATGACTAGGTCCTTGGATAATCAGGCGTCTACTTTTATCACTGAAGTATGTTGAATAATTAGTATAATGCACATATTACTCTATTTACGTTTGACTTCCTGTTCATATAGATTTTCTTGCATACTAAACTATTGTTTGCTGCAGGCGAGGAACATCCTGGGTCTGCACAGATAACCCTGGCGGTACGAGTAGCTGACTACATGTGTACGCTTCATCTTTTAGGCTTAAGTATTTATTGTTCTGTTGTAGATATTATAAAAGTAAAGATGTTATTTTTTAAATAATTCATTATTTTACCCTTTGCATATATTTACTCTGCTTAGATTTGTTCAGTTTGATAATACCTGTAGTTAACTAGTTAACCATAGAGAGTGAGGAACATTTTATAAAAAAGCCTTGGTACAAAGGCTCGGTTTACAATCCTTTAAATAGATATCTACTAAAAAGATAGTACAGCTTCAATTTTTTGTATATTTATATAACTTTTCAATTTAACTGTAGTTTTACTAGAAGACGTTTTAACAGATGTCCTATTTTTTATGTTTATACACCAGACGTATTGATTACCCAACAAACTTGAAACTCAACAGATAAAATAAATACATAAATTAATAAAATGCCCACAAGATTCTAAATAATCAAAATAACAACAAAATCTACAGGAAAACTACTTATATTTACAACTAGCTGACCCGGCGAACTTCGTAACGCCTCACAGTAAACACATGTTAACTTTAAGATTGGCCATGTTCTGAAGTCGAATAGCAATGCGGTTTCATTGTGAAAGGTTATATATTCTGGGTCGCGGCATAGTGAATAACAATACTGAAACGATAAAACATATTAATAACATTCCCATAAAACAAATAAATCTGAGTGGATTAATTCACAATTTTCAAATCCAATCCAAACCCAAACGAAACCTAACTGTAATACGGCTTTTATACGAAAGATATACCACAGCTGATTGTTATAATAAACGTAATAATATAAACATTGTAATTATCATATAAACACTTGACTTTAATCAGACAGAAAATAAAAATATAAATACATAATCCCCCAAAACCGTAAACTATTAACGTGGTGAATAAAGCTGTTCATTTTTTACAGTACACATTTACTTCATAGTTTAACATTAATGAATGATTCAGATGGCATTGGATAGTAAAGCATATTGCTAATGGAAAGTAAACCAATCAGCTGTAGCTAAGAAATCAAATGTTTTCATTGTAGACATTTTGTAAACAAACTTACTCTCCATAAGGTTAACATTAGAAATTTAAAACGTCATAAAATGGAAACTTATGGGGTTTTCGAAAATATTTTTTCACTAAAACCTTCCCGGACACATATAGAGCAACTTCCTAAAATTTCATGGCGATCGGATGAGTAGTTTGGCAACGCATAAAGAACATACATACATACAGACAGACATACATTCAATTTTATATATAGAGACAAGAACGGCATAAAGGATAGTAAGACCTGGTTTTGTCCACTCCAAATCAGCTGTTTTGTCAACCCACAACAATAAAGTATTTCAAAAGTAAACATTCACATTTGCTATTAAGCTGTGTTGTGTTTCATGTTTAAATACATTTTTCAATTTATTTAAAAGTGAAATTTTCCTGGGCTACTACCTTTAAAAATGAACAAGAACAACAATGCTTTTTCCGGCAAATGTACCGAGGTGTACCTTTAAGAAAATTGATACGTAATTATTAAGATTAATTATTGTAGAGTAACATTTGTTGATATTTCGACTTTCAAAACCACTCATAACTTATTTTTGTTTACAATGTTGCGATCATTTTGTGCATAGCAATTGATAGACATCAGTTAGAATAGAGTTATGAATGAATTAAATTTTTTTATGCTTTACCACTTTCATATCTCTTTAACCTCCTTAACCGCTATGCACGTGTTTATCCGTGGTAGTACTCTGTGCTCGCTACCGCAACGCATAGAATAACTTTTGCAACACGTTCCCAGCTGATTCTCTCATGAATATAAGTAGTCTGCTAGGTTTTTTCTCAAGCTATGACCAAAGAACATAGGAGATAGAGAAGGGCAGCCCCATATACAACCGAGTCAGAGATTTATTCGGGCCACCAGATCTAGTCAGGTGGCCCGAACGTCGAGTGTGCCACTGTCGTCAGTAATACAGTACGGTAGCAGGTGGCCTGAATTGAAAGAACACGGTTCAAATCTCCATCACTCACTTTATAATTTTATAACCATTTTGAATCTTCAATGCTTTAATTGTTGTTATATTTTAATTTTAGATCGTTTTTGTACCGAATACAATTTTATAATAAATAGGAATTATTTTTCAAAGCTATTGTTGGTAAATATTTTTTTATCTCCATACGGACCCTAAAAATATTAAGGGAAATAAGCAATAGGGTTGCAGACGAAACGCGAATATTTGAGTGTACTAGTTGTGTCTTTTCTTTGTAAGGAAATTACAAAACTGATGTATAAACATAATTAAAGCGTTAAAGGTAAAAAATGAGTATAAAAATATTAAATTAGTGTTGGAGATTTGACACCGCACTGAACGGGCCTAGTTTAAACGAATCTCCAACAGAGGGCAGGAGAGCGGACCCCCTACGAAACGTCCCATATGGTTGCTGTTCTCTATCTTCTATGTTCTTTGCTATCACTATTACATTGACTGTCAAAAGTGACAGACCATTTGCTGCTGCATTTTAGTGAATTTTTCATGAAACTATGTCCACGCCACTTGCTCTGTAGTATCAAATAAAAAAGAGTTGTTTGAACAGTATTGTTATTTAACTTATATTCAATATTTACTTCTTCAAAACATTCTCGTGTGACCAGACAAGATAAAAACCTGTAAGTAATCAATATAATATTGTATTACTTATTTGTTACTATATTTAAATTATATATTTACAAAATGTAAGCGTTGAATAAGCATTTACACGTAGATGAATAGTATTACAATGTTAAATATTACAGTTATTATGGTTATTTGCTTTAAAATGCGTTTTAACCCTTACTGGGCAGCTGACGACATTTCTCGCAGCACAGTAGGGTTGCATGGCGCGGTAAATGAGTTTATTCGAGATCAATCATTTTGCCACATTTACTGCGCTGTAGTTTGCGAAACAACTGATAGAGTGCATGGTTATGTTGCTTCAGCCTCTATGCACTCACAACAAAATTTGATGAAAAATACTTTTTTTAGTTTTTTTAATACCTAAAAATAGTCCTAAAATCTTCAATAGTTAAAAATGTAGCAATTTATCTTTTTTACTTTATTCAAGCTACCTAAATCCAAGAACATTGGAAAAATATTTTGATTTTCACACTTAATGAGCAGGGACTGTGATTTTCAGTAGCGCTTTTAGGGTTAAACTAGGTTTTCTCAGAACGTTAAAAAAAAGCATGTGATGGGCCAACGGTCGGCGCAACTAAACCCTGCGCCACTGAACTGCAGCGCGCCCACTTATGTCGCGGTTAAAGGGTTAATTTTGTTTACTTAAGCAATATTCTAAAAAAACAAGATTTAACTTGAAATGGTTTTGTAAATGAAATTGCTTTGGCTAAGACACACCATTTTTTTTACAATTCCTCTATTTTATTACAAATAATCAGAATCAATTGAAATAAATAACTGGCGTTTTTATTATATTTGTAGAGTAATGGATGCATATGGTATATTAATTCAAAAATAGCAACCGCTTTGTGGGGACACCTGGTTTATAAATATATTTTATGTTCTCACTGCATGTCTATTAAAAAGGTCTTAACATTAACCTGATATCGAACGATTGACGGGGCATGGTTGTACTGTGACAATTACATTTAACTAATGGATAATGTATAAAGTGAGAACAAAATATCAGATGGCCTTTCATCACACCGGTTAAACTCTTACATTCATACTTGGCTTAAAATACCTACTTGGATAGGTTGCTGTTTCATAAAGGTATTATAATCTAATTCAACTACTTCTAAATTAACTAAATTTTTTAAATTTAATTGTGTGGTGATAAATTAACTTCCACAGAATTAAATGAATAGGTACGGTAAGAACTAAACCTGAAAACTTGTTAGACCCTTATTTTTTACAAGTTTAATTAGAGTAGACAGGAAAAATAACAAGACTAACCTCAAAACAATCAAAATTTATTGTCTTTAGTAAAAAACTACATAAAATTTAACTAAAAATTAATTAATACACGTCAACAATAAATAGTACAACTTCATAAAAATCTCAAACATTAATGATAATCAGTCAAAAGAGTATTAAAACTTTGGACATTTTTTATCACTTCATTGCAGTTTAATTTGTCTTGATGACAAACCCAAAAATTTAAAATTTGACACGAAATGAAGCCAAAAAACCAGATTTATATGACATTGCCATAATTTCTTGATATCAACATATGACAGATAAATAATAAAAGTTTGGTAATACAATAATAACATTCCTAGGATAAAGCAATGAAAATAACATTCAACATCATGTAATTATCAATTTTTTAGGTAAAGGCAGATATTATTTGATGAATGCACAGATGGATTACAGATGTATGTAATATGAGATGTGGTACAGGACCCAAGTTGTAGCGGGTTACATAGGTATATATATAAAACAAATAACAAGTATTAAATAAATAATAAAGTAAAATATTGGAGAAATAATTACTTTTAGTTATAAATATGAAACAACATGATAAAAATAATAGAGGAATTACTTATAACTAATACATCTAGCACTAAAAATAACCAATACGTCAAGCGACTCAAATACAATTAATTCAGAGTATAACAAAAACAGTCACAAAACTGTGACCCAAAATATAGCCCATGGATTTTACGAGACAGATCTGGTGATTAGCAAGCAGTTTTATCAGTCGAAAAACTAGCTGTCTGCAGATATCTTTCAAATAATGGTTTGTTCATATAACGTGTGAATTTTGCGACTATCTATTTAGACTGTGATTTAATAGTGATAAATGTAAACAAACATAAAATACTGAGGATATACTGCATAAGATCCTTAACACAAAGCCTTATATTACAATTATTGTTGGTAGAATATTCTTAATTCACAGTTATGTCTAGATTACTGGTTAACTTAAATAATGTTGTTCAAGTAGTTTGACTTTAGCATACTTAATACTGAGAGACTATTTAAAAAAATCCGACTAAAATACTTATTTAACCTGTGATTGGGCCCTATCGTCAAGCTGATTCTAATATTTTAAGTAATTTTCAAACACAATTTGTATATGACAGTGGACCCTAAAAATGCAACAGATTCTCCAAGGTGACTGAGATGTAAGAGGCTCTATTATTATTAATGTGCTAAAACTTTTTAGTTTGTGTGAGAGGATGTATGCTGCAATAAATGTGGATACTTTTTGTGAGGAGCATACAGCTACAACTACAGTTGTCTTGTCATGGATGCCTAAAATAAAGTATGGGAGATTCAGTAAACAAAACAAATTTAATTACTGGAACATGGTAATAATACTTATTTTTATTTCTATTGTTTATTTTGTTATTATTCTTTACTAAGTTTATATTTTAGTGTACAGTACTCTGTTTTATTTTATTAAAATTTAATTTAATTTCTCTTACATGTTGATTTTCTAAAAACATTCAAAGCTTTGATTGTCATTGTACACAAAAAATTCAGTAAAATACCAATGTTAGGTTTAACGTAACACGGGAGTAATAAACTTAAGTTTAACATGACCGATGACAGGTTCATGAGTTGCATTATTCTATCATGCTTGTATTTCACAATCTAAATTTTAGCCAGTCAAATTAAGTAAGATTTTTGGCTTCAAAATTTGTTTGGTATAATTAAGCTAGGTAATGAAGAATTATGCAGCATTTAGGGCCCTCAAAATTAATTAAGGTCAATCAACACTTTCCTTAGAGCTTACTCCAGGTTAAACTTCAGGCAGGCAATATTACGGTTATAATCTTACTAATCTTAAGCCAGAAATATTCAAAAATAAAGATTTATTAGGTCCTCAAGCCAAATACATCTCCCAAAGTATAGTCCATTAAGACACCCACAAAGTAGAACACATTTGACATTAAATAACATATTAATTTTGATAGATAATTTTCAAATCTGTTGTTTTAGAGTGTCAAAATCGAAACAACTGCAAGGGAGGGCATGCAAACCACAACAGCCAACTCATATTGTACATTTGTACTGTTATCAATTCTAGATCCTATGTTAAATCTATTTATAACTGTATTTTGTTATTAAAAGATTTTGCCTGCTAGCCACAAATTATATATTAATAAATTTTATAAAAACAATAACCCACTATTAACTTCACAGAGCACTGGATGTCGGAATATACAATACAATGAATGAATGTGGTCAGTATAATACGAAAGTACCAGCCCTAGTTAAGTCCAAACAAAATATATGTAAATCCGGTACTTTTGTATCACAGTAGAACCTCTCAAACTCGATTTCTGAAAACTCAACAGGGCTGGTGAATTAAAATTGTTTTACACCGCCCAAGCATGAGCTATATGAAAGCAGTACATAGGCCGCCTGAGAGTGCTAGAGACTCAGACTAGGTTTTGGGTTTTCCAAAATCATTCAATGCACCCTTTCCCAGTCTTGCTGGGGTGGGCTATTTTTTGCACACGTACGGGATTTCCTGTGGCCCATTTTCCTTATTGTTGACCTCGTATTCCCGGGCAGGTCATAAATTACACTCGCTTCATTGTCGTCACTGGGCATTCAGCTTAATATAAATGTTGATATAAATGTATAATTGTATATAATAGATCAATAAATGTACAATTTTCACACGTTCCCTGTAGCTGGCAACGATCGCTACCTCCATTCCATTGTTGCTTAGTACGTCAGTGAGCTGCTTGCTAGCACTTCTCCGGTGCCTTAATAAGCTTTTTTATTCAATCCTTACTAATTTTTATACAAGTTCCTAAAACTCGACAACCTTTAAGTCCACATTGTGTCGAACTTGAGAGGTTCTACTGTTTGACCACATTCATACATTGTATTGTATATTCCGACATCCAGCACTCAGCGGAGTTAAGTTAGAGCCTAGGTAGGTTATTGATATTTTTAACCTTATGATATTAATTTACTAGAGAAAACCAACCTAACTTAACTGCACAGAGCGCTAAAAGTTGGATATAAAACACATTGTATAAATGTAGTCGGTGTAATACGAAAGTACCGTAATTTCATGACATATATTATGTTTCATGTATATAAATATAGGAAAATTTGAATGTTTATCCAATTTGTTCTTATGCTTTCAAACTGTAAAAGGTTTTGCACGACTGGATTAAAATTTTTGAACTTTCTTAAAACTAATTAGGTAGGCCTAATAGCAGAGATATCCGTTATTTACTTTACTTTATTAACTGTACTTCATCACTCAAGAAAGTTAAAAAAAAAACCTTTGGCCTCATTAATAAAACACATTTACTGCTAGACTCAGTATAGGCCTCCTAAGATCTTTAAACATTATCCTTCTGTGTTTGGTTTCCTCATCTCAAATCCAGATATCTTAATGAGTGTCTTGTGATTATCGGTTGGTAGGTCGCTTCTTTCCGCATTACCCGCCCACCTTAATCTTTGCCACTTTTACCTCGACACCTAACCCACATCCAGGTATATCTGGATCTTATACAATCCTAGTATAACTTCTCTGTTTATACTGGTTCATACTATATACATCCACATTTTAGGTCTAAAAATTTTTAGGTCCCTTTTCTTTGTTTGTGTCGATATTTTGGAGCTAACTAATTAAGAGACTAATTAGATTACCAATTTACATAGGCTTATCTTATTTTATTTTTGGACAGGATTTCACAACTCATTATAGATAACCTTCATGCAGAATAAGTAGGCCCTACATAAATGTATATTGTATACTTTAATATTTACCTTCCATTATATAATTTTTTATACTAGGTGGTAGCGGCAACTTTAGAATATTATCCAATGTTATGGATTCACGAATAACAAATCTACAAAGATACTGAAGAGAACGCACTTGTGTAAATCTTGACACAGGTTTAGTTAATCTCACAGGAAATGCAGGGTGTCCAGGAGATCTTGGACGTGAGTAACAATATACAGCAGACTTTGACGAAGACATTGAATGTTCAATAAGTTCTCTAACACTAGTAAAACTTTCATCACGCTGCTGATAAAAACTGAAATGTCCAAGCCCGAGGCTGTATACAATGTGAGTATGCAAGGTCTTGCCAGAACTTCTAAAACTGAGACTTAATAGGAAATGGTCTGAGGAAGAATCCCGCATCAAAAATGCACCGTCTGGTTGATCCATTAGTTTCTCTTCAGCTTCTTTCTTAGAAAGATCTCCCCAATACCACCCACACTTGGACAGTTTTGATAGTTCATGTAACAAACCAGACTTCAAATTTGATTTTAAGTGGTTTTGATTATTGACAGCTTTGCTTCCACAAATAATTTTATCTTCAACCATTTCATTGTGTGATTCACTTAACGCACCTACTCGAGAGGTAATGGGAGAGTAGCAAGGGCTACTTGTAGTTGTTTCGCTCTCAGAAGTATGTTGATTGATGATGGTTCGAGGTTCATCATAGGTTGAGCCACATAAATCATTGATTTCACTTTCTAATTGTATTGCACCAGAGGCATTAGCTGTTAATTCATTGAAACTCATTTTACCATTTTCTCTCAATTCTCTGAGAGGCATTTCACTAATAGGTCTAATTGTTGGTTCACTCACACTAGTTACCATATTTCCTGATATTCCACAACTATTCCTTACTTCACTATCATCATTACTCGCACAGGGTATAAAATTACTATGAGAAAGTTCACTTCTTAATTTTAATTTCGATCCTCTTTTCTTGAAGCAAGATTTTCCAAGATTTTCTCCAGTCCAAAATCTTTTTTTCAGAGCACTGAATAACCCCAATTTCTTTGATTTACTTTGATCCATAGTTATAAGACATTAATGTTCAGATGATAATGTTGAACACAAGTAGGAAATATTCCATATTTTGGCAAACAAAAGTTTCAGCCTATATTTAGATCTTAAGTGAAACACTACCCCATAATGGTAGGGTCATCTGTTTTAGTCATCAAGTATTTTGAAACTTACAACAGATGAATAATTGACCATTGTATAAAGATAACTATTTTTATATTAAATATCTTGGGCACTTTTTCTCAAAGTAATATTATTAGTCTTCAATAACAATGGTCATAACCATTTCCAACCAAACAATATAGTGAGAATAAAAAAGGTTGATTCTGATACAGTGAAACTAGAACTAGATGCTCGTCCACAGTCTACCTACAGTAGAAGTAGTAGAACAGACGGTCCAGCCAGACAGACTAAAGAATAAAATAAGAGGGAGTATGAGGATTTACAACCATGGCGAAGTTCAATTTTTACTCTATGCTTCGGGGGGCAGATCAAAATAATAGTTTCTTGTTCTTTTCTCTGGATACAAACGTCAAATTTGCTGATTGCAGAAGTTAAATAATGAAATAATGTATAATGGTAGTGCAGTTGTTGAGAAGTTGTCGCTATCGGAAATATACCAAATTGACATTATCATCATGATCAATCAACCGATACCAATTATTAATTTGGAGTAAAAATGCTTATTACTGAGTGAAGTACGTTTTAGATGTCTGAGGTAACATCCACAATTATTTATAAATTCTAGCAGTTAAACGTTTGGTTACGGTCATATTTTGATAAAGAGTTATTTTTAATGTTTACAGTAAATGAAAACACAACAATGTAATTGATATTCATCCAAGAAAAATTATGTTGAAGTTTTATCAAGAGACCCGTTTTCTATTTGTCAGGAAAATTTATTTAAGTAAATTACAAGATATTCTAAAGCCATCCATGTAGGCCTAGTCTCAAATCAAATGAATTTCTCTTTTAAAATCTGTAAAATTTCACATGTTGAATCTTTGACAAGACAATGTGTGTTCATGAAGTATAATGTGATGGTATTGCATTGTTGCTGAATTTAGTGGCAGTTGATAAGTGCCAAAATCATTTCAAAAACAAAGTTCTAGGTACAGACATCTGTATCTAATTAATCTTCAATAACAATGGTCATAACCATTTCCAAACAAAACATTTGTAACAAATACTATTGTTCAAATCTTATGTGTAAATAAAGTACTTATGACTTATGACTAACTGGATTCTATCGCCAGCCGACATGTGTTCGTAAATAGGCCTAATGAACTTTCAATATTTTTATATTATATATGTGTTTCGTGAGCTTTTTGTTTTTGTTTGTTTTTAAATAGTTGATATGTCTTATAACGAAATTTTGATATTGACCTGATAATGAAGTTGTTGACTTTGAATTGCGCATAGTCGCACAATACTACGTGAACTGATTGGACGGATAGTTTAGTAACCTAATTAAAACAGTTCAGGAGGCATTAATGAATAAATTATCTGTATATTTGATAATAAATATGTATAGGCCAATAGGCCTCTTAATTATCTCGGCCCTTTTGTGTGGTTAATGTTTGTCTTCTTAGCTCCATTATGGATTAAAATAGAGTGTTAATCAATCCAGCATGGCACGGTAATAATGACACCATTGGTACAATGAAATCACAAACAACTTGGTTCAAACCAAATAAAAATGTTTAAATAAAAAGGTAACCAGAGTTTATAATTAAAATACACTGTCTCAAGCCATGTTTGACAGTAAAATAGAGATTAAGCTACATCCACATTCATCTAATATTTTTGAAGTTGTAAACGTCGACGCCTTATCATTATTCATGATAATGGCTTTAGTATTCATTTTCAAAACATGTATAATCATAAAACACCTATTTTATTGGACAACTAAAATTATATATATTTTTTTTAATTTCTTGGGATTTAACATGGTGAAAATTATAAATAAATGTTATAATATGAAATAATGTCCAAAACAACTAAGGTTAAATGTTTTAAAAGAATGATGGCAATAAAAATAACGTTAACAATAATGAAATAAGGTTGGGAGATTTTGTAATAACTTTAGATCCTAAACCTAAATGTGACCCCCTCAGGGGTAGTCGGCTTTCGACTACACGGGAGGCTTCTCCTTTTGGAGAGGCTGGCAACCCTGAGGTACCCTAGCCAAAATGCGAGACTGTCTGTTCTGATCGCAGTTCTTCCTCCTTCCAGAGCGACGGCCTTTCTTCTCTCTTTTGGGCCCTGAAAAATAGCCACCCGCCTATTTTAACGGTTGCTACTTTCGTACATGTAATTTTAATAACCTCGAAGAACCTTGTGAATAGCGTTATGGTGTCCAAAGGTGTAAGGTCTCAGTAATTACTGGATGGTTGTAGATTTTTATTGTGATGTGTGGATCACAATAGTTTTTGTCTGAAAGAAATTGTGAATCCCTAAAATTGCCAGCACATTCAAAATATTTCAGCTCATGTTAAAACTAATTATTTATTTTAGAGATTTGGACTGCTTTCATTTAAACACATTTCAATGGCTTTTGTTTGTTTCAGTTGAATTTAATGAAATTTTACATTGAGATAAGTGTTAACTGAATATTTCTTCATAGTAAAAGGAGACAAACTGTTATTTTCTTCTTTTTTCCTAGAATATAATAGAATAATTATTTTCTTGGTGATTAAAAATTTGTTTGGTTTTATTTTATTGCTTTTTATTATTTTTTTTTTATTTCAGAAAATTTACGAAGATGAATAAAAATTTACAGTCACCAACAACTCTCACTGAGTTTGCTCCTCTGAGCCCTGAGCCTGAGGACAATCCAGGGCTCACTTACCTCTTCTCCAAGTTCTTTAAACGAGGTGGTGGCAACCAGTCTCCTGGTGCATCATGTAAGTATATATTACCCTCCAAATGGCGATCGATACACCTGTGTCGATGGCAATGAAAAGTGATTATTAGCGTCTATTTATCGTGATTATATTCGGCGGTGCGTAGTTAACGATTACCGTCACGGTGCTGCCAAATGCAAACTAATGCATGAACTAATGCCTCGTGGAGTTGGGTGTTGCTTTTTATAGCCAAATAAGCGCATTCTCATATGGTGATCCTTTTGTGTTGTGGTCTAATCCATTGTACTGACGAGTGTAAAGGTTGAAGCCAACTAGAAGGACGAGGGTTCGAATCATGACCATGAGTAATACCAATTTGGTTTGAAAATTTGTGGTAAAGTGGAGGGAGAGCCCATCTTAAATAAAGGGTGACCAGTTTGGGTGGAAGTTGACGGCATTTGTAGGCTTTATTGGGATTACAGAGGATATACCTGTTTTGCTTCTTTTACAACTTGATGGTTAAGGGGTGGAGTGCATATATACTTGTGGAGCGCATTGTGCTGACCAAATTTTTATTCATTTTGCTAGAAAATAGGACAAAGGACAAAGGAATGGGAATGCCTCAGTAATATTAATATTTATTATTAAATCAAATTTAATTTTTCCTTTAAATTTAGTTGTAATGGAATATTTTTCAGCTGAAAATAAACCCCCTTCAGTTGTTGTTTCGAGTGAAGCAGTTATCACATCAGAAATTCCTTCTCCACCCGACACCAGATGGCCTGACAATCCAGAATTCAATAAAGTAAGTTTTGAAAAGTTTGTAACAGTTAGTTCAGTCAAAATATTTGAGCTTACCAACATTGTTTTACAACAACGTTGTTTTATTTTGATTAAGTAATAGATTTTATCATTTAAATAAGATTTTAATAATGAAATTGTATTGTTTTTTTCTGAATAATTTATATCATTGCCATGAACAGTTAAACTTATGTCATCGGCATACAAAAAAATTTACTGTTATCTACCTTTTCTGATAAATATTTTGGTAGTCCTCCCATTTTGCACAGGAATAAGAAAGGACCAAGTACAGATCCTTGATGTACTGCATACTGCTGTATAGTCAACATTATTATTTGGACACATTTTTAAGTAAATTCAAAGAAATAAATAACAATAATTAGTAAAATTATAAGGTATATATAAAAATTATTTACTAAAGCAGTAAAACTTCATGGCATCAAAGCCCTTTAGTCTTCGTTGTTCTCTCTAGTGGGAGTTTGGAAGTGTACAAGTACATTTAAAGGTATAGAAAGGGAGAAAACTCTCGACCTTGACACAAAGATATTAAACAAATAAGACAACCCGGTGGAAATGACAGCGACATCATGACGCTGTCTTTCCGCTGTCCTCAGGGGTTAATATGTTTATAGAGTTTAACCGGCTATTAATCTGACTCTGGCCAGCCTGTACATACTTGAGACCATGCTCTTTTGCAAATTCAAAAGTGTACCTCTTCAAGGTGCACAAGTTCATGACTATCCCACAAGGGTTAGAGAATTGTACAGGATGGCACGAAACAGATCCAGGACTGCTTTGAATCTTCCTTCCCAAGCTGGTGTTAGATTCCTGAACCACCTTCCTGAGGAGAAACGGCGGGAGATTGGAAGAAATTCAGAAGGCTGACAAAACGCCTGCTCATTCGCGGTGAATTTTACACGGTGGGCGATTCTATGGCCCACTCATGGTAGAGGCAGTTCTCCTGGGGGCGTCCTTTAATGTCCTTTCCCACTAAAGAGATTTAATTAATATTATAAATGTTAACTTTAGCTTTAAATTATTTTATTTTTATCTTTATTAAATTATTGACGTTTGCTATGCAATTTTGTATTGTAATTTTTTATGGCAATAAAGATATTATTACTATTATTATTATTAGTTTAATGTATTTTTTTAAATGAAATATTTTCTGTTACTAGTATGATTATTGTCTGAATATCCTAATAAACACAGATTTTAAGATTTTTTCCTAATTTTAGTTTATTTAAGTTACATGTTTGGGTTATTTTTTTAACCTCAAGATTTATTACAAGCCCTGAACCTTTTATCCATTAAATGAAGCTGATTCCCTCTGCATATTATAGGCTATTTTCTGGCCACCTTCATAGTATGAACCTACACCTACATAGTATGAACCCTATTTACCATAATGCTCTCATATTTTATACTAAATATTTTACAACAAAATATTGATTCAATCAATTATATTAACAAATAACTAGCTCATTTAGAATTGGACAATATCAATAAGGCCCCTGGCCTCTGTACACAAAATGGTATGGTTAGGAGATTAAGTTTTAAGTGTAGTTCCATTGGACTTTAAAGGAGTTTGAATGTTTCTCCTACATCAGCCACCAAGGGGCACATTTTCACTTGGACACCCAATTTTTATTTTGAGATTTAGCAACTAATTATTAGTTTCACTGTTGTATGAGGTAACTGCATCCAAAAAATATTATCCATAGTAAATTTATTAACACTTAATAATGTAATTTTCAATTTCTAATACCTAACGTCAGACCACCATGGTAATAAAGTAGACATACACCAAGAAAGGGTCTCATCATATATTCTCATACTATTCCATTAGAGAATTGAAAAGATAAACATGTTATTCCTTTTTTTTTTTTTTTTTTTTTTACTGAAAGGGGCGGATTTCTCCCAAGGCACTTCAGCCGTAGCGGCTTTTTGCGCACCCCTGTGTGGGTTGCGGCATTATCACATAGCGAAAAGCCATTGGTGATTGGCGGGATTTGAACCCGGGACCTTGGGCACCAAAGCCCCGCGCTCTACCCCTAGACCAGCGCGCTCCCACATGTTATTCCTTTAAAGTGCCCAGCAAAGGTAACTGGTTTCTAAAATTTTAAATGTTATTCAATTTTAAAATAATTTTAGAGTAAAATTATAAAAGCCATCCTACTGTTTGTTTGAGTTTCATAATCCAAACTAGTTTAGACTGAGATGACTATTTCAAACGTTGTTTGAAGAACTTATTGTCTTAGAAATTCATATTGGCGTACCTCAATGTAACAAATTCTAATTTTCTATTACAACTCTGAATCAAAGTCACTTACCTCTTATATACATCGTTCTAAGAGTAAATACAATTGACTTATAAATTTAGAAACATTTTTTCACTTACTTAATGATATTAAGCGCAGGCCCTCTCTGGTTGAAGTAATTTGCGGGTCCATGTGGGAGACATCGGGTTGATCTCCCTCAGGTTGTGATGGGAAGGGTGAGGGGAAGTCACTGGAAACATCTCAGAGAGGGAAGTAGTCTTGGCGTAAAGACTTCTGGAAGCCTTCATGGAGTTGAAGCACGATGAATTCAAGCGGAGTGTGAGTCGCCTCGTCGGACACTTATAAGTGTTCGGTCCACCCACGAGGAGTGAACATACTATACTTGGACTTATTAGGTGTAGGGATCAAATGTGACTGTGCACGTCTCCCATTATAAGTAGAGTGTCGCGGTGACAAGTGTCACAGGGGTGATGCAGGGCCAGGGGGCCAAGGTGGCTTGGAAGTGGGAAATGGGAGATTAAATTATTAAAAAGTGAGGAAAATATTAAAAAATGAATTAAAAAATATTTTATCATGTTAAATTTCAGGTGAGGGGAAGGAAGTGATTAAATTCTGAATCAAGAATTGATTTGAAAAATAGTTCTGTCAAATTAGATAATTTCATAGGACTGGGTAGGTAACTAAACAAACCCAATGAGTTCAAGTGAAGTTACCTTTTGGGCCACCTTGGTGAGAGGGTTTAAAATGTGAAATTTAATTAATAAATTTGAAATGAAAATTGAAATTTGATGTAGAAAAATGTGTTTGTAAAACAGAAGAGATCGCCTGAAACAAAAAAAGAAGAAAAACCCATTAGGATTTTGTTGCAGGAAGTTAATTCATTTTTACAGAGCTTTAATTTTTAGCTTCAAAATTTGAAATAATACCAAATTTATAAGATAATAAAAAACCATTCGGATGAACGAACACATTTCAAGTACTATTAACAATTAACTATTAATTTTATTTATGTAATTATTAAATAATGTATCAAAATAACTTGTAACTTTTTGTAAAATATTGGTCAAGGTTATAAATTAGGGCTTAATTGATGTAATTCTCAAATGATATTTTATTTGTTTAAATTCTTTAAAAACCAAACAAATTTAACAACAATTTATACCGTTCTCATACCCATATTTTAAAACTTGATTTTCTTCCAATGTAATGATAATTTTGTGGTATTGAAGGCTCTGTGTATGTTAGATATTGAATTATAACTTTGTTTTTGTTTGTACTCACCTCAACTTGCAGTTTGAACTTCCGCTCTAGCTAAACACTTAACACACACACTAAACACATCTTAAGCAAAATGTGTGACTTTTATTATTTAAAGTGTTTAAGTTTAAACACTCATGTGTGAACTTTTCATTTCTGTTATTTTAAAATCCATGTTAAATCTATTGATGTGCAAAATAATAAATTTAAATTATTATTTGTATGTCAGAAAATAAAATAGAAAATAACGATGGAGATAAAAGTTCTTTTAAAGATATCAAACATTTATTTAGTAATGAGAAACGATGTCTTAGATGTTAACGTAGAAAATATTAGGGGCACACAGAGATTATTTTTTAGTTTATCTCAAGATAGTTTTTTGATGTTATAGCTGTAAGTGAAACTTTTTTTCACTCAAGGTAGCAATCCTAATTACTCAATTCCCAAGTTACTCTGACGGGGGAATAAGTATATTAATATAGCTCCTTTTTTTAGAAATTTAATTTGCTATTCTATATTAATATAAAATTACTGAGTCCGCAGGTCTGTTGCTACAGGGGTATTTTTCAATTTATTATTTGTTGTGTTTATTTCAATTGAGAATATTTTATTTGAATTTTTTAGTAACTCTTCTTCCGCAGACAGATTTACAGTCTATGCGGAAGAAAATTTAATTTGTTAATATTACATTATATATAAATTTTTTTAAAGTAGTTTTGATTTGATTTAATCACATTGAACTGTACAGGAGCCACACTCTGACACCAGCAGTCTGACGACGGTTGGAGTGGTAGACTTGGAGGAGGGCCGGAGTCTTCCCAACGTCCTCAAGAGGATAAGTAATCTGCTGGCACTTAAGAGCTCTGTGGGTATAGATTAAATTAAAAATTTTCATGTTAAATACGCAAACGCTTTTATAGACACACTCCCTAATCATTCTCCTACTGGACCATTAACGGCTCATGTAGTTGTTCAGCCCTCTTATAACCTAAACATTCTTGGTATTTTTATATCACATAGTAGAAATGTCCATTGCTTGTGTATTTTTGTATCAAAGGTAACTACAACATTATTTTATGAAATTCCATGGATCTTACACAATGACGATGACCGAGGTATTATAATTAGAACCTTCCCCCTCTTCACGTGGTTGGGCCAGGGGTGTGTAGAGACTAGGAAGGGGCCTTGCTTGAGTCAATGGGCAAATCGCTAAAAGCAGGCGTTGCACTTAACCGAGTGCTGGCAGAGTAAACCAGACTACCCTGAATCCCTATGGAATAGGGTTGTCGCCCTTGCTGCTGCAACTTTTGGTAACACCTTACAGCCCATGATTCTCAACCTCCATAGGTGTGTTTTGTTTTATTTTTAGGTTATGTTGTGAGTTATTGATAACTTTGTGGTTATGTCCTTCTCTTGTGGTTGCTATTTACTAATCATTGAATAATCCAAAATAGATGTAAAGTATTAGTAAGTTTTTCATTATTTTTAATAATTAGGCCTAAGCATCTTTTTTGTCTTAAACCATTATTGACACTGTACAGAAAACGCATCACAGGCAATGCCCTATTTTGAAAACGAATATACAGTAACACACATGTTGAACCTACAGTATCCCTATATAGCAGAGGCCAACCACATCATTTTATCATATTCACATTACATTTAGTATTTTTCTTATACGTATAAAAATGCAATTGCAATTAATAAACCAAATTTAGACTTAATTCAGGAGACTGTAAAAAATCTTATTAAAGTGTTATTATAACTAGACAGAGTAAGTTTAATATTACTAATACTAAGTGATCAAACAAATCATTAACAATTTCAATACAACAACCACACATAATTAATGTCTTTTCCCCCTTTGTTGTATGATATATGTTGGGAAGTAGCCCAACATAATATTGTTTATGGACAAATATTTTACATAAAAATAAATAATGTAAAATAATTTTTAGGTTTTAAATATGAAGAATACCTAGGAGTAATCATATGTGCTTATATAAATTAAATATTTATACTGTCAACTTATCTTATCACAACCATTGCAACAATCCAGGTGACTCAGGAGCTTATCAGAATAAACATTCAGCAGCATATTCACCGACATTTATAAACTCCTCACCATTACATTATTGTAGGTGATTCATTCCCACTACTGTACTAATATGAAAAAAAAACAAATGCAAATAAAAAAATTATAAAAACAAATTTCATAAAAAATACTTACATTTTCTAACGAATGGTGTCTAAATTTATTTATTTATGCTTTATATACCTTATTATATCCTGACAGGGGTTGCAGTCATACAAGGACACAGAGTTGAAACAATATTGGATGCCGGATTCGGTAAGCAAGGAATGTTACGATTGTGGTGAGAAATTCACAACTTTCCGTCGCAAACATCACTGTCGTGTCTGTGGTCAAATATTCTGTTCCCGTTGTTGCAACCAAGAGATACCAGGGAAGATTATGGGGTGCACAGGTGAGATGTTTTGCTTAAGGATACAGTAGACTCCCGATTATCCATGAGTGGATTAAACACATTGTGGCTTAGCTGCAATCAGTGAAAAAAATTTAAATTACATCAAGTGAAGTTCAGCATATAAACATCATCTTTGCGCCTGCAAATTATAGCGCCACTTGGCCTTAGGCGAGATTTTGAACTATAGACCAATTTTGTTTTCCTCTCTGATTGCTCGATATAGTCAAAAAAGGATTCTGTTATTTTTATCAATTTTCAACCAGCCTTGAACCTTGGCACAATTGAAATAAGTGTCAAACATTGGAATTGATTGATCTAATGCCAATACCAAAGCAAAAATGTATTATCAAGGATTTCAGTATGTGAAATCATTGCCATAACAGCTAGAAATTTTTAATATTCTTCCTGAGATGAGAAAACAATAGTTATGAGCTTTCTATGAATGACTTCTATCACCAGCCCCCTTTCAGGTGACTTGCGTGTATGCACATACTGCGGCAAGGTGGTGCTCTCCTACCTCCAGTCCGCAGACATGGGTGCAGACTTGTCATCTGATCTGCGGGCTCTGCAGCAGGACCTACAAACCAAGTTTGGCGCAGTGGACACACCTCTGTTCCCGTCTTTAACATCTAATCATACAAACCTGTCTGCGCAGAATAGTGAACGTGACGACCAAGTTAAACGTAAACCTTCAGTAGGTTACCAAGAAGAGAAGTTCATTCAGGCAAGGTGAGGATTTACTGAATTTTATCATTTATATGACTTTATTTGATATAGTATATGATAAATTAAGATTTTTGATATGGATGTACAACTAATAATCCAATAAATTACGGAGGATATAACATAGTAGGGAAATAAGAAACCTATTCAAGAAGCCTTATTTAATTTCAGAAGCTAAAAGCACTTAAGGATTAAGAACTTAAATGGACCATATAGTGACCTCATAATCAGGAAGGATGAGAAGAACAGTATATGAATTATATGATGTAATTAGGGAGAAGACATTGAGAGTGACCGAATAAACTTTGAAAAGAATAAATAAACAATATATATAAAACGCAGATGGAAGGAAATGAAAACATTACAAGAGACTGGAAGAAATGTAGGTAAAGTAAGGTGGTGAGGATAAGTACTGCATGAGTTGTGAATGGTTGTAGAGTAAAGACTGTCCAACTGGTCTAGCTTAATTTGATAATGTGAAACATTTTCATTAACCCTCCAAGTAGCGGAGCTTTTGAACTTAATTTATATTTTGGATTTTTTATCTTTTACTTTGACTTTGCAACTCTTCTTAAAATCCTAAGTATAAATAAAAAACACAAAACATATGCCCCTGTTAACTATTCAGTCATAAAAGAAGCAAAACAAGTGTCCACTGAAATTCCAATTAAGCCTGCAGTCAAATTCCTGCCAACCCTGTCACCGTTTATTTAAAGTGGGCCCTCCCACTACTGTACCACACACTTGCAAGTTAAATTGGGATTGCTCATGGTTAGGATTCGAAACATTATCCATCCGATTGTCTTCAACCATTGCACTAGTCAGTTCAACGGTTTAGACCACTACACCGGTTTAGACCACTACACCGTAGGACCACTGTCTGAGAAAGTGCTTATTTAGCTATAAAAACATACTCTACCGGCACAACAGGCAACTTACCCAGGCATTAGTTCATGCATTAGCTCGCAGATGGCAGCACCATGATGGTCATCGTTGACTAAGCATCGCCGAATATCATCACGATAAATAGATGCTAATAATCACTTTTCACTGCCATTGACACCAGCAATGTTGATCGCCACTCGGAGGGTTAAATAAAAATTTCCAGTACTCAAAATCTAATATTTTAGCCTAACATCCTTCAGAATGTGGCTGAGAGGTTATTTTGCCAATTTTTTATGTGGATATTGCCAGATTGAACTTTATAACAAATCTAAGAAATTCTTTTAAAATTTGATTGTGGACTCAGTTGACCATGTTCATTAGGCTATAATTTATTTAACCAAAACAAAATACAAAAGATTATTGGTAAGTGATTCTTAGGCAGTAAGAAATCTTCAAGATCGCCTGTTCTATCCCTACTTCATCATATTTGGGCTTTAAAGTGGACATTTTAAAGCCCAAATATTCTAAATATATATTTTCTAAATATAATATTCTAATTATATTTTAAATATGATTCCAATATTATAAATACAGTAAAACCTCGTTAATACGGACTTCGCTTAATCCGGACAGCCATTGGATCGCAGTTTTTATGCGCAGAACGCTGATTAGTAGCATGCGATTGTCACTGTATGACTGCGCCCGGCGATGTCAGTGTGCGTGTGCCGAGTGCGGGCGCTCACAGCGCAAGGCGTACATGCCGTTACCATGGTTACTGTCAGCCAATAGTAGCTCAGTCACACGATTGTATTTCTCCTGCTCGTGTCAGGCCATCAGTTGCTCCACAGAGGTCAATTGCACTGTACGTTTTAGTTACGTTGTTTAATTGTGAAATTAACACAAAAGAAAGGCAAATGAAGTTCAACTCTTTCTTCAAACCAGTTCAGTCACTTGAGGACGAACCTCAACCCTCATGTTCAAAGTAATTTTGTCTTTTTTCGTTGTCTCATTTTTTGTATGGACGTAAATACCAAGTGTATATTTTTGTTCAAATGTAACTATTTAATGTAATGTAAATGTATGTACTGTTTGTACAGTATGTAATTTTATATTCAGAATATACATACTATTTAAGTTTATCTGCAAAAGGTGTTTCATTATATACAAGGGGTACCCAAAAATCATTGTCTTTCTTCGTTTAGGATTATTTGTTTTAATCCGGAATTTCGTTAATCCGGACGACTTGGAGCCCCAATTAGTCCGGATTAACGAGGTTTTACTGTATATTGAATATGAGCATATTCATTGCCATTATGCCATTATTGCCATATGTACGTATGAAGTTTCAAAGTGAGCGATGGTCGGTGAGTGTAGAGTTCTCTTGAGTGTAGAGTTGTCTTGTGTAGATTAACATCTGCACAGTTGGATACTACGTTAATCCGTAAAGACCATCCTCATAATTAGACCAGTTTGTAATTCAGAGGCCGTGGTTTGGATTCCACGTTAAACTGTAGGTCCATTAATTGCCATCGGCGTTTAACTGTGGTAGGAGCTTTTTTTGAACTCTCTGCGGTCATTACCCTAAAATTTATTTAAATAATTTTCTTTGAAGCAAGATAATTGAAAAGAGCTTTAGTATAGTGGTTATTTTAAAATAAAAAGAACAAGAACCTTATTTCATGCAAAGCAATAGGTGAAATGTTACTTACTTGATATTTCATACTTGTTGTCGTGTTCTTTGACCAGCTATGCTGGATAGAACGTGTCATGTTTATATTTACATCATTTGTCCCATCATCGAAATTACATATTACAAAATATACAAACACATAATACTTGGCATATAATTTAATTTAAAATATGCAGATGTGACTTAAATCGGACCCAGGAACAGCAACTGTTTGACCTCTTCAAGCCCATAGAGAGGTCTTTTGACCAAGCAACCCTGCATCAACACCCCAAACTAAGGCAGGTTCATCGCTCGCACACTCTGAGGTAAGGGGTTATATGTCCTTATTGTGCGTTGATGGTAACTCAGAGTGTGGCTAAGGTGGCAGCGTGGTGTCTCAAAATCTTGTGCTCTTCGCAAGTTATAGGTGTGCTGGTCCCCAAGCAGGATTGAAAGAGTGTAGCAACACCTTTAAGCAACACCAGGGGGAAGCAAGCTAGAGGCAGCAGGCAAGTGAGGCAAGTGACAACAGCACAAGACCATTATTATGTTATGTGGCTATGGAACAGCGAATTGTATACCATTAAGAGATGGCTGCGGGTGATGACTGGTGATGACGCATACCTGAGTGATATGTTGGTTCCAATTCATCTTTTCAGCCAGAAGCCCAGGAGTTTGATGGGATCATCATTTAAAAGGGGACCTGGAAATTACAGAAATATTTCATATCAAAATTACTTATAAAACTTTTTCCATCAGGCAATACAGCAGTGATGAACAGAGCTCTCCTCTTCATAACTTAGTCAATGAACTGTCACACCCTTCTAGTGGTCTGACCGCTAGGCTTGGCTACGGAGTCTTTACTGCTAGTCAATTGGTGGACTGGCTGATGCTGCAGAACAGGGCTTCTTTGAGGTATGTTTGTGTTTAGAAAAAATCAGATATAGGATAAATGTAAATGTGGTAATTTATGCTGTATTATTATATAAGGATGAATTATTTTGTATTTTTGAAAGACAATCAGCTACAGTGAAATTTTTACAATAGCTCTAATAACCATATTACTCTAACATTTGTTGAAAATTAAATTAAATGCCTTGTGTCTGTCTCATGGTTCTTGTAAATTCATATTCTATGTCTTTCGGTGATGAAAGAGATGAGAGATTGATGAAAAAAAAAGAAAATTTTATATAACCATCTTTGAGCCATGCATAAAGTAATCATGATTCATGTTGGTTGTGTCGTAGCTCGTAAAACAACACTTATTACTTAACATTCAACACTGACAAATAACAAAAACAATATGGACCTATTAGTAATTTATTTTACTATTCACTTATTGCACTTTTTCCAAAGCATCTTGTGTAAAACTACACAAAATTTCAGTTATTGGTTACTTTGAAAATAGCATAAGTTTCATCACCTCCAAAAACAAGACGTTTTAAAATACAAGACACTTTATTTTTAATAGCTAACACCTTAGTGTTAGTCTGAAACTTGGAAAATGACCAATAAAGAAGAACAAAAACTCATAGTGTTTGAAAATAAAGTGCTGCAAAAGGTATATGGGCCGACGTACGAGCAAGGAGAATGGAGGAGGAAACACAATAGGGAAATCAGAGACCTCTACAATAAACCAGACATTGTAAGTGAAATAAAATGTAGGAGGTTACAATGGGCCGGGCACATACTTAGAAGAGGAAAAGAGTCCAAGATGAAAAAAGTTTTAACACCCAACCCCCTAGGAAGAAGACCCCGTGGTAGACCCAGACAGAGATAAGATAGGTTAAGACTGACATGGAGAGACTTGGAGCGACAGAAAGAGATGCTGAGGAACGAACTACGTGGAGACAGTTTGTTGGTGCGGCCAAATGTCAACTTAGATATAAATGGCCCTGGGAGTAAGTAAGTAACACCTTAGTGAACCTCAAAAACTCTGCCTATTAGTTTTTAAGTGACGATCAGTCACTCAGTATGTCATTAGTAGGTCAGTTGCTTTGAGTATATGTGGAACATGTAATAAAATTTCAAATTCTAATGACAACAATGCTGTTTAAGATCCCAGGGAGTGGCCATTGGACAAGCTCTACTTGAAACAGGTTACATCGAGAGTATTGGGCTTGAGACGTCAGATTTCTCAGACAATGCTACAATGTTCCGTCTCCGAGAGCCTCGGTCACCCTCCCGCACGCCACCACCCCCTCCCTCATCCGACGAGCTTTGGCCACATGAAGCACCCCATGACTGCACCACCACTGGTCAGTGTTTTGTCATCATACAACTCGCTCTAGCGATATTACAGGGAAGCTAATCAAGATTATCGCTGTTATTGTAAAAGTAATTCAATTTTAAATGTTAACCTCAGTTTATTTTAAGGCTCTAAATTTTACACAGAATAAGAAATTTTGTCTGTTTTCTGCATTTATTTAAAATAATATAATGCCTAGTATATTTAACCTAAAACTTGTTAGTTTCTAGTTATATACATTATCCCAGTTTAGCTTTT
Organism: Nephotettix cincticeps; assembly: GCA_023375725.1. NCBI lineage: Eukaryota > Metazoa > Arthropoda > Insecta > Hemiptera > Cicadellidae > Nephotettix > Nephotettix cincticeps. The sequence goes on from CM041785.1 coordinate 46,069,967, forward strand.
GTATATACAAATTTTAAAGACTATTGCTTTTTAGTCTCTAAGAACTTTAAAACAAAAAATGACCTCATGGTAATATCTTATTCCCCATGGAAAATTTGCTAAAAATATATAAAATGATCCACAGAGACTAAATATAGTAATATAAAAAATGGAGTCTAGGCTAAGTTAAGATAATACAAGTTTTATTAAACCAAGGAACTAACTATTTATGAAAGGTGAAGGTTCAGAATGTCATGTGAAGGTTCAGTGTGTCAATAATTGAGGAATAATATGTAAGATCAGAATAAGATGAATTCCAAGAGTATTTTATATTAGTTATTTATACTTAAATGCATGCACTGGTCAGGTGGGGGTACAGTGTTCCTGCTGTTGACAGACTCAGAGTCGGAGTGTCCTGCATCAGAGATGAACATTCCGTCGTCCGCTAGCCTGTTTCGGCTGGACCTCAACCTAGAAGAAAGCACTGTTCACATTAGTCGGCCTCCGCCCCCTCGTCGACCCAAGACCAGCATCAGTAAGTACTCTAATACAAACACACCTGAGTAGGCAAATTTTAGTGAAAAGGACTAGGCTACTACTCCTGTTAGTTTTTTTTAAGAACAATTTTTCCTTCTAGCATTTTTTATACCAGCTAAGCTGGTCTATTAACAATAATAATAACATTGAAAAATCTAGCAATACACCAGAGTCCCGGTAATCCGAATTACCGGCTAATCCGAACTACCTAATGGGGAAAAAAGTTACTGAATTTAAATTAAAAACAAAGCAGTGTACTTTCAATCATAATACTTTAATCTATAGCATTGTATCACTAATTAATTATACGTCACTACATACAAAATGTTAAATATGATAACCTACTTTTTAGGACGTAAGAATTCGGTTATCGTCTTTTGACACAAGAAATCCTGTTAGCCAATGCAAGGTTGTGCTATCATCTCATAAACATTATCATTCAAATGTAGCAGTATACACTGTTGCTCGAGATAGCGTAAGTATGATGTCTGGATATATTCACAGTACATCACATTAGATTTGATTCTCACGGTCTGACTCTTTATTATCGTTTTTTGGCAAACTAATTTTTGAACATTTGAGTTCATCTCCAACAATGACCATGATCGCGTAAAAGGTTATACAGATGGCATTGTTTTATTATTTTTCATTTTTATGTGTCAGTGTGTGTGTCATGTTATATATTTCCAATGACGAGCCCATAACGTTTAGAATGTGCCTGCATAAACGTGTTCAGACAAAACATGTAGTGGACAAACCTATGTGAACTGTGATAGAACGTAAATTAATTGATTCAAACACACAGTTCGGGTAAAAATTAATAGATTTTATTAGTACTGTACTTTTAATGCAACTTTACATTGCATTTCTGGATAATCCAAACAACTTGGTAATCCGAAAAGGTATAACGATGACTGTATCATGTCAATATTATACTATAGTTATTTCTCATTCTTTACTCAATATTCACGTGTTGACCAAGAGGTATTTGTTGATATAAGTAAATGATTTATTTTTAATACCCCCGTCGCAGCTGCTACTATTTAAATCAATAAAACAATATAATATATGACTTTGGTCAAAAATCTGTCGATATGGGAAGTATTTGCCTATTCTCCATAAGATTAAAAAAAATGAGTATTTGTGCTGTGAGAATAAAGTATACTAAAAAATTTTATTTTTAACATTTATACAACTTTTTATAACATCTGTCTAAATAAAAATTTGCCTAATCTCCATATGATTAACATGGGAAAAGAAGTATGATTTGCTCCATGATAACACATAAACTATGATTAGCACAAATGTATATCTCAACCACATGCTAAATATCAAGTTTCATCAAAAAATATTAGATATAAGTGAAAAATTATTTTTTAATCCTCCATAAGATTACATTGGAGCTTATAAAATACAACGTCTGTGTTTAGATTTTTTTTATATCTCGGTAAGTTTAAGATGAAAAACTTTAAGAAACTTAATTGTGTATTTTTTAAGTGTTTCCTGGTGAAATATATTTGAAATTTTTAAAAAATTACATGTCAACGCAAAAAAAAAAACATTTTGGGGTAAAAAAAAGTAGTTTTTTGACTATGTATTTTAGATGTGACAGGAATAACATTTACAATTTGGTCTGATCACCAACAGTACGTGCTAAAAACATATAATATATAAACATAAGTATATACAAATATATTATACTATATATTATTTTAACGATTTGTTTTTGGTCTCACCTAAAGAAGAAAAAAATAATACATTCTCGTTTGACCATGAGGTAGGTTTGTTGTTGATATAAGTAAATGATTTATTTTTAAAACAACTCCTTTCCCTCAGTTTTTTTTAATTATTAATAAATTACTTTGTTAAATAAACAACAATAAAATAGAGTATGACCTTTTTGGGAATAACAATTTCCATTGGCAGTCATCTGCGCTACCCCAATGAGCGACAAAGACTCATTGTTAGGTAGATTCATAATGTTGTTTAGGTAGGTTATTTAAGCTGATACAAGATGATTGGGCTGATTAATTATTTCTCAAACCATTATTATACCTTCATTAGTTCTTAAAAAAACACTTTTTGTAGTTTCAGAATGCGAACTTAAATTGTAAAATTTAATTTTACACTTTTTTTGTTACACTGACATATTTATGTAACAAATTTATTTTTCTATAGAAATAAAAAAATATTTTGGAAATACATTACTCAGCTTTTATTTTAGTTATTTTAACACTATTTATCATAATTTATTTCTAAATTCGCTTATTTTTGTGGCTATTTAATTTATTATATACATATAAATTTGATACAGTGGAACGTGGATAATTCGAACTTATGTAATTCAAAAACTTCTTTATTTCGAAGTTTTGACTTGCTCCCTAGAATTTTATATAAAAACAATGTTAAAATATCCTGGTTAATTCGAATAATTTTTTGGATGGTTCAAATTTTTTGCAGCGTAAATCTATAAAGAGAACAAATAATTGTGTGTGATTTTCCCGGAAACGACATTCAGGCTTCCTGTCCGTAGACTATTTTGAGCTAGATCAACGAGCCCATCACCCGCCAACCCTTCTCACAGCACGTACACCTGCTGTTGACTGGTCACATGATACCCCTCCCCCTCACCAGTCCACTACGCTCATAAATCACAACATTGACATTTTTAATATGTCACTACACGGCGCCGGCGCAGTTCAGTAACGTGTGTATCATTGATGGTGGTTTGTTCCGATATTCGTCGTCTTGGTTTCGTGTTGGCATTTGTGACCTCGTTTGCGTTCATGTTAACACGTCGTGTGTATGAACTGGTTCGCTTCGTCAAAGCGAACCTACAAATCTTTGAAGCAAGAATAAATAGCGGCAATCAAGGAGGTAGAGAAGGGATTTAAGAAAAAGTTTGAAATAGCTAAATTTTCGGGATCCCTCCAAACACAGTATCGACATTTAACAAAAATGAGGATTTTTAATCAATAATACCTGCCCTCCTATCTGCATGAGTAAAAAACCGACACCAAAGTTGCCATTCCTCGCTTCACTGGTGATCTGTATTGAGCACAATTATAAACTGAACTGAAGTTTGTCATGTTATTTATTAATATTTAGACCGGAAATAAACAAACACGTCAATTCCTGTAGATTTATATCATGAGAAATGCGACCACGCACTGGTCACTCATTTCCAAGAATTAGTCCGGACCATCCGGCGTCCGAACCATCCGAGTCTGGACTAGACGGAGTCGACTGTACTTATTTCTAAAAGTAAAAGAGATTCTGTGGAGCCTTTTTCGAGCTCCTTGTAAAACTATATAAACTGTTGCTGTTAAACCTTGCTCATATTGTAGTATAGGATTATTATTTATTTAACGATGATGTCACAGGTGCAAGTGGTGACAGAGACCCTGTGGACACAGCAGGGATGGTGGTTAAGGCGATGGCCCAGTCGTATCGAGAGGGATCTCGTGAGCCTGTCAACTGGTACAACACGTCTGCTAACAGCCTGCGAACCGACAACGCTGAAAGACAGGCCTACCTCACTCTCCAGTGAGTCAGTTCAGTAGCAGATAATTGCACCCTATTATGATACTCACTGTTCACAATACACATGATCAAATATGATAAAATAGATTTTAAACTTCAAAGCTTGCAAAAAGACTGTCCCAAAATTCCTATTAAATTTAGCGAGTATTAATTTTGACAAAATATTTTAAATAAAAATATTTAAAAAAATAACATAAATAAATAAAAAATAAATAATAATATAAATAAAATATAAAAATAAATAATATTTAAAATAATTGTTTATTATTTTACTCTTGAAATACATGTTTCTTTTTTGGTGAGGTGGAAATTATAATAAATTACTTTACATAAATAATTTTTTTATAAATTTTCCAACTATAAAATTGTCCTAAATAAATCATTCCATATATATTATTGTATGTTTGTGTGTAATATAAATATGATAAGAAAATGTAGACACATGAACAAATATTTATAATTCAGAAAGGGATAAACATCCTATAAATTAAAGGAGTAAAACTAGAATATTAAATGTTAGATATAAAAAACATTTGAAGATTATGTTAGTTTTTTTTAACCTTGTGAAATATAAAATTAAAAATTTTTTATTTGTGAAAAAAAAAATATGGTACAAAAAAATAGGTTCCATGGACATATGTGGTTTGAAATGCGATGATTAAAAGTTCTAAAATGGTTTTTTGGCGATTTTTCGAGAGTTATCGTGTAAAATTATATTTTAAATATTGTTAGTATAATTTTTATAAAAATTTTTATATGTTTTTTTTGCAAAAAAAAAAAATAAATGGTCTATTAAATTTTGGATAAGTTATTTTTATAATATTTATTAACATAATAAATAAAAAAATAATAAAAATATATTATTAAAAATAAATAATATTTAAAATAATTGTTTATTATTTTACTCTTGAAATACATGTTTCTTTTTTGGTGAGGTGGAAATTATAATAACAATTATTTGGCTTTTCTCACACCTTTTTTTATATATAGTTTTTCCAACTGGGATTGTCACTATAAAACAACCTAAAGCACCCCAGAAATCCTCCTACGTTTCGCACATATATATGTGTATGTGTGTGTGTGTCTGTGAACACGTAAAAATGGTCCGATTAAGACAAAATTTGGTAGACATGGTCCGGAATTTTGTTAATCCGGACAGGGAAAGGGATCCGGTCCCAAGGTGTCCAGATTAGAGGGACTCGACTGTAATTTCTGCAAACTAAATAAGTTCCAGTCAGGTCCAATATTGATGAAAGTTCTAGTTTCGATGTAAAACACATTTGAAGATTAAATTTTGTTAAACGTTTATTTTACATTGGTACAATATTACAAGCACTACCTCCAAATAAACCTTTGTAACTTGGTGAAAGATATAAAAATTACATGGAAAAATTATTATGAGGCTGAGCCCACTGGTTCAAACTCAGACCAGTCATGTGGTCTTGAAAGATGTCCGATGAGGGTGTTTGAGTGATGTTATGTTCTATCGTGAAAGTTTCTGTACAGTTTTTTGGATTGTGTTCCATAAAGAACTACCAGAAAGAAAGAAAGAAAGAAATACCATTAAGCTTTTTTACAATACTGTGTAGATGTTTTTCTACTAATAATCAGCTCGTTGGCCGTTCCAACCATGGCCTGGACTCGTCAAGCTTGGATATCAGAGGTTCTACTGTATTTTATAGGTTTTATCATACCTTGTGCTGAAACCTGTCACGTAACTCTTGAACTGAATAACCGTATGATTTCTTTTTTTTCTCCGCAATTCCAGCGTAGACATAAGGCCTGGCAAAGATCCAATACTTAGTCAAATTTACTCTAAGAACCATACTAAATCCCTGTGCTATGTTTGTTTGTATTTTGATAAATACCATTCAGAAAAAAATTAAACATGAGGAACAATGTAGACCAGTTTATAAACGAGTATCAATAATTGTAAATAAAAACTAATTTTAAGTTAGCCTTTAATTATTTTTTATATATTTGCTGTAAGTGTGCAAAGAAAAATTAATAAATTAAAATTAACTATGAGATGGGACGGATACAAGAAATATGGATGCCGAGTTAGCCAGCAGGTAAGCAGTAGCTTGACTAGCAGTACTGACCTTTCGAGCTGATGCCAATCAAGGCAAAATAAACGCAACTGTCTACAACCTCGGCAGACAGGCCAGTACTGCTGGCCTTTTGAGTCAGGTTAATTAATTAACCTGTTGATGAGTATGCCCGTCATGTGACGTGGCTAATATCAGGGCTACGCAGAGTGGGTGTATAGCCATAAAAAGTACCCCCGGGAGTAAGAAAAAAATTATGGATTTCTTTAAATATATTTATTTTATTACTACGATGAATGGATAAAAAACATATTTCAAACCTATTTTGACATCTTTCATACTGAATACATCTCTTAGAACGTGTTTTGGTTGTGATGTGTTTCAAAATAATGATGTGGATTTAGAGGAAATCACCCATTATTGGCCATTACAAAGCAACTAAACGGCAAAAAAAATCACAAACAGATTGAAGGTCAGATGATCAGTAAGTAGCGCACGCACCATCACATTGGCGCTAAGCCAATTCTCGAGAAACATCAACGCTACCAACCTGATAAACATAATTTACCATGCCTAGTAAATTATGCATCAGTTCTAAATTACTCATTTTTAAAATAATTTTATTTTACTTAAATGTTTTCAGGTGTAATAAACTATTATAAGTTTTTAATTTATTAGTAATATTTTAAGAAATATCAAATATCCATCATCCTGTCATACGACGTGGATCCTCAGGGAGAAACAAACGTCACATGACAGGCATACTCGAATGGGCTCATTTGTCGTTACTCCTCAACAGGTGAAAATGTATTACATATATTTCATATTTCACATATTACATATATTTCACATACAACATATGTATTTTTGTTTTTTCAACAGTGGAGGTTTCCAGCAACATTTGGCAGTACTGGTGAAACAGCTCTTGAATTCTGAGGGTTTGGCACAGTCTTGGTCTGAGACAGTGTTGCCAATAGCACATACTGTTGTAGACACAGTCAGGCCTGACTTGCGTAACGACAGTGATGACATGGACATTCGACAGTAAGTTATCCATCTAATATAGATTTACTGACATTTTCGTATTTAACACTATTGTCTCAATGCACTCGAAAAACCAATATGGTGGCTTTGTTGGAATATTTAGGGACTGATATCTGTTGCTAGGCAACGGTGGCCAGTATTTGTCTGTCCTCAGTCTGTTTTTTGCGCTTATAAAAAATGTGAGTCATTACGGCCAGCTGTTTTCATTCTCGCTAACCTTGTTTGTTGAAATTCGTCGATGTGTGTTTATTTTCATTGTGTTTTAGCAGTAAATAGTGTATATTGTTGTTGTTTTTAATATATAGGATTTATTAACTAATTAATATTAACTGAAATGTCTCATCCAGAAGAAAAAAATACTTTTTTTAATACCTCAAAAATATTTTTAAATCATTATTTAATATAAATGTAGCAAGTTTCCATATTCTACTTTATTTTAGTCTACATGAATCATAAAAAAACATTGGAAAAGTAATATTTTGATTTTTACACTAAATAAGCGTAGATTAGGATTTTTAATACGTTCTCTATGGCGCAGTCGCCAGCGTCCTTGCCAAGCCTGAGCCCAGGCACCATTGTTGACATGGATATGTCTTAGCTCGGGGGGGTGTTAGCAATTTGTAAGATGAAAATTTGAAACAAAAGAACAGCTGTTTTGATGAACTGAAAACATTCATTTTGACTGGGACGGTGGCGATGTCCTGTAATCCAGCTACTTGGAGGTCACGAATTGTGGAAAGTTGTGAGAGTTGGTCGGTGGATGTAGTGTTCTCTTGTGTGGATTAACGTCCGCACTATTGAATACTTCGTTAATCCGCAGAGACCATCCTCATAATTAGACCAATTCGTAATTCAGAGGCTGTGGTTCGGATTCCACGTTAAACTGTAGGTCCATTAGTTGCCATCGGCTGTTGGGCTATTATTTACAGTCCTGTCTAAGGAACATGTCAGCCTTAGTCAGTAACACGACAAGATCGCGCCACAATCGTCCTACATTCATTACTCATTCATACTTGGCTTAAAATACCTACCTGGGTAGGTCGCCATTTCAGTTATAAGTATAAAAAGTATAAAGTATTCCTTTTAGACATATCCACGATCTAACCTGTTTCCCACAGGGAAGCAAATACAAACATTTTATCTCAGCACTTGACGAAGTAGGAGTATTGCCGGTCAGTATGGCGGGAAGTATCTATGTTATGAAGGGGATGGCCTAATGACTACGCCGGGGCCATCTCCGGGTGCTGAGAGGCCGATATCGACCACTAAATAATGATGTAATTTTTTACGAATCGGATGCATTTTCATCAATGGAATAACGTTTTCATACTTCTTACTTCAAATGAAAATAATTTCACTAATAACAATTTTCAGCATCGCTAAAAGTATTATAATATTTTTTTTCAGCAATGAATGTGTTAACTAGCGCTTTGAGGGTTAAGTGATCTGCCACATATTTTAGCTTTCATAAAATCAAAATGTTTAAGTTATGGACTGATAAACTATGAGGTAGTTTGAAAATTATTTAACTACAACCATGACATATTTCTGAGTGACACGATAGTTCTGAGCTCTGTAGCACGGAGTTTTTTTTGTTTTTTTTTTGGAGGGGGTTTAAATGCTTAAAGCACACCGGCAGCTACCGGGAGTGTGGGACACACACCCACTCAAAACTCCCCCTCTTCTCCAAGGGAATAGCCTGAAACTGTTTTTCACATTATCAAGGCTAATCCTGTAGTCTCTGGTCCGTTAGGGACTACTTCTACAGCTAAACATCAATGAAGACGATCCAAATCGGACTTCTTGGCCATTAATATATACTCAGCAAAGCTGGCGTTCAGTTCCAGTTCTCTTCAGCTCTCTTGTTTCCACGAAGGACTCTGGACTCAGAGGTCCAACCTCGGACACTAAAGAGACTCGGCTGTTGTTCCACCTGCCACAGGAGAAGATGGTATGCTCTGCGGTATCTGTGACATCGGGGCGGTAAAGGCAGTGAGGGCTGTCGTTCTTGCTGATTGTCTTCAAAAACTTCTGGAAGTACCTGTGGCCAGGAAGCAATTAGGTCACGTAATACCCCACCTCTCCGTGCTTCCTATCAATCCATGGCCGAACGTTCAGGACTAACCTCACAGTCTACCGGCCCTGCAACTCAGACCCACAGGTTTCTGTAGCACGGAGTAAGGCTCTGGCCCAGTATGTCTATAAGTGATTGGTTCAATACCGTGGCAGGCGACTCCTGTGGGATCATGAGCGGGTCACCTCGGGGTAGCCTATGTGACTCAAACCACTACGGTACCTCCTATCTTTAATTGAACCTCTGAGCCCTAAACCCATCGTAACTAAAAGTTGAGGTTTTTATAAATAAAAGAAATTATTAAAACGTCCATGTTTTAGGTTGGCTGTGTTAGACAAAAATTATATGTTGGTAAGTTTACAGCATCCCATACAACGTCCAGCTATAGTCAGGGAGTTGTGAGGAACTATTTAAAAAAAAGCTTTACAAATTCACATCTAAAAATAAACCCACCAGAAAGTTCATATAATTAATGTCTTAAGAGAAACTTTTCTGTAATCATTTTTAAAGGTTATATAAATAGCTAAATAAAAAATTCTTTAAATATTTCTTGGATTACCATTATCTTTACAAATTTTGAATAAAATATCAATTGAAATAATTAACCTTGGTTGAGTTTAATAAATTAGAATTATTTTATCACCTTCAACTTCGACATAGCAAAATTTGTAACTCTTAAAGTTAAGGTTAAGGAAAAATATTATTAATATACAATACTTTTTTCAGGTATGTTCAATTGAAAAAGGTGAGTGGAGGATCGCGCTCGGACAGTTGCATTGTTGGGGGCGTTGTGTGTCGCAAGAACCTCGCCCACCGAGCCATGCCGACCAGGCTTGCCAATCCTCGCATTCTGCTGCTCAGCTGTGCCATTGTCTACCAACGAGTCGAAGGCAGGTTCATGTCCTTGGAGCCCGTCATGATGCAGGTTCTGTCACCGTTAAGATAGCATTTTAGTAATCTTACTCTTACTCCCATGGCCATTTATACCCTAGATGGTATTGGCCTCGCCAACTGCCTGCCTACAATTATTTCTCTCTTCTGTATCTTCCTCGTTCACTCTCGTTCTCCTCGTGTCAATACAGACTTTGTCCTTCCATCTTTATTTAGCCATCCCGGGGTTCTTCCATCTGGGTTTCCTGCCCAGACCTGTTTCAGTAAAGTCTCTTGCTCTCGTCTTATAATGTGATCTGTCCACCGTAATCTTTGACTCCATATAGCAGGATTGGTCTAATTATGGTTTTATAAATTTTGCGTATGGTTTTGTGGGGTAAAATTCTAGAAGTTAACAGTTTATTTAGAGCAAACATGCAACTATTCACTGGGTTAATTATCCTTTGAATTTCAGGTAATTCATTGTTGGTTGAGTTAATTATGGTACTAAGGTAATTAAATTCATTTACTCTTTTCATTTTAGTAATACAGTAGAACCCCGGTATAACGAACCCCGAAATGTCAATAAGAGTATAACAAATATGAAAGTACCATTGGTAAAAAATGCACAGCCTCTTACAGTGTTTATCTTATATACTGATTGTTGCCGATATTTCACAGGAGCAGGAGTATTTGCGTCACACGGTCGCTCGCATTGCAGCGATGGCCCCGGACCTGGTGCTGGTGCAGCGGAACGTGTCTCGGCTGGCGCAGGAGAGTCTGCTACGACTCGGCATCAGTCTGGTACTTAACGTCAAGTCCAGCGTGTTGGAGCGTGTCGCACGCATGACTGGCGCTGACATCGTCAAAAGCATTGATGCACAAGTCTGTCGTCCGCAGCTGGGGAAATGTGCCAACTTTTATGTGAAAACCTTCACGTCTGAAACTGGTAAGATCATGATTTAAAGTGATAGGTTTGTGATTTCTTTTGTTAAAAAGTTTGTAATAACATTAACATTTTTATTGGAATTTGGATAATTCAAACATTTCTCTCAGTCACTACAATTTTATATATTAACGTTAAAAATTTGTTGTTCGATTGAATAAAATTCTCTTGAGAAATGGAAATGAAGGTGTTTGGCACGAAATTCCCTAAAACAACATTGTATTAAAGCCATAGTAATTTTTCAGCGCAATGACTTAAAGTCCTTTCATGATACATGTAGTTACATGTTATTAATTTTTTCATTAATTTCTGTTTACCTTGGGTCTCATGGCAAGACTTAAGCCCGGTCCATTATTTTTTAACAGAGACCAAAACAATAGTCCGATAAATTTATATATTATGTTATAATTGGTGTATTTAGCGCTGTATGCTTTAGAGAAAATTCACATATCTCAATTAACAGGTAGTTGTTTGTTGACATAAGGGTGATTATTTGTGTTTTTTGAAAAAATAATGTATTATTTTGTGAATCTATAATATGTAAAACATCTCAAGACGATCCAGAAAATTTTCAAAAAATGTATTATCTGGCAAACTATGTTTTGGTAATGTAATAATATCTTTTATTATGAATTTTTCTTCTCTTTTTTATTAGAATCAGTAATTCATTATGTAACCTAAAGTTTTATTTCAAGCGCTCAAGATTTTTAAAAATATTTTTTATACTCCAAAATAGTGTTAAATGTTATAAATAAAATGAAATATTTCTGTTTTCTACTTTATTCAATACCTAAATCCAAAAAGAACATAAAATATAATATTTTTTACTAAATGAGCAGATTGATTTATAGCGCTTTAAGGGTTAAAGCCATAGTAATTTTTCAGCGCAATGACTTAAAGTCCTTTCATGATACATGTAGTTACATGTTATTAATTTTTTCATTAATTTTGTTATTTTATCAAATTAAGCAACCATGTTATTTTTTTGTTTTATTAGGCAAAACAATATTATAAAATTTATATAATGTATATTTAAATAAATTGTGTGATGTATATTTGGTAAAAATTACATTTGCTCGAGTTCGTATAATATCGTCAATTGAAACAGGAATTTTTTTGTACCCAAAATGGTTTTTGGCATATTCCTTGTAATTTTCAAATTTTTCTCTTTTACCATTAGAATCAGCTCAAAAAAAGTTTCTTAAAGTTTTTCTCTCTCTCCAACGGTTACCGAGAAATTAAAAAATCTAAACACAGAACATTGTATTTAAGGGCTCCAATGCTAATCTTATGGAGGATAAGGAAAAATTAATATTTCCCTTACTAATCAACAATTTTGAATGAAACAGCAGCAAACCTGCATACTCTTTCCCTTGTTAAACTTATGGAGAATAGGAAAACTCCGTTATTTATGTCCAGATAATGATAAAATTTGGTATATGGTCAGAATAAAAATAGTTTATGGTAAAAATGCTTACTTTTACTTTTCTTCAAATTAGCAAACCTACATACTCTTTCCCATGTTAATGTTATGGAATTTAGGCAAATACTCTAATTTATCAACACAAATTAATTGATTGATCAATCTTGTAACATACTTGTACTATTATTGTCATCTTATTGATTCTGAAATTCGCTGAGTACGCAGGTCTGCTGCGACGGGGGTATTTGGTAATCTGGTCCTTCAAATCCTAATTTAGGGTCAGATTTTTGAGATCCTACTGTTTAATGAGTATAGTTAGTTTTTTTTTAATACACTATAATATTTTTTTATTTAGATCAAAAATATAAATAGTGATTTTTTCTTGTTCATGTTTTTGTTAAAAATTACCTTAATATTGTTTGTACAGGGGCATAAATGTGTTTTGAATAATAAAAAAAATCATCTTACCTTAGAGAATTTTTTCTTTGGATAATTTAGTCCAGATCATCAATTTCTAATTCTGGATTGGTGTATGCAAATGTTATAAAAAAAATATACACATAATTATAACAAATATAATTTTATCGTTAACGTGTAATTTTTTTTGCAGGTGTCACCAAAACTCTAATGTTCTTGGAGGGATGCTCCTCGCCTCATCTGGGGTGCACGGTTCTGTTGCGAGGCGCTCCGACAAACGAGCTGGCCAAACTTAAGCGTGTCAGTAGGCTGTCTTGTCATTCCTAATTTATATGAGAAGGTTTCAAGACGAATAATTTGTGAACAATTTCTATGGTTAAATGAAAATGTGGAATAGATGTTTAGTGATCATAATCGTTAAAAATGAGAGTATGGATGAACAAGAAATCAGATGAAAAATGTAATAGGGGAGCACCTAAAAAAATATAAAATGAAGTCTTTGAAGAAGACACTGCCCTTTAACCCATTGAGTGCCGAGCGTCTCGGATCGAGACTCTCAGAAAAACACGGTTTATAGTGTGCAGCAGTTATTGTAACTGGCTTAAAATACACGATCAGCTGCAGAAAGAAATGGGCTTTATTTTTATGTATCTTTTTTTCTTAGAGCAAGGGTATAGCTCTACCCTTTAGCTACCTCGACCTTAAGATCTTTTGTAGCACCCTAGATGAAGTTAGTACTACAACTCTAGTCCCTTAATGAAGCCCGAGACACACTGTTACTGTAGCTTGAGTGCCAAGTATCTCGTATCGAGATGGTTATGCCCGTGCGATAAATGCCGGTGTCACGCTCCGAGACTCAGAAAAATACTTTTTATACTATGTAGCAGTTATTGTAACTGGCTTAAATTACACCATAAGCTTCAGAAAGAAATGGGCTTTATTTTTATCTTACTCTATGGCGGAATGTTTTCTGAAATTGGGAACAATCATAAACAATTCCGTGACAACTGCAACGACCAATAACAAAAGACGGCTCATTTGTATAACAACATTTTAATATTTCATTTCTAACACCTTATAAAATAGTGCCTAATACTTATGTAACACTATGGCAATGCTATGTAACACTAAAAACTGCCAAAAATGCCCAAATTATTGTCAATTTTGCTTATTTGCTCATTTTTTTCTTTGTTAAAAAAGGAATAAGAAATGTTTTTACATGATTTCTACTCAACTTTTGTTGCTCTTTAATATTATAACTCAGCTAAGAAGCAAATTTTAGTTTAATCAAATGTTTTATTACTTACAATACAAATATCTTTTTTTATTTTTAATCATGTACATTTGTAGAATAAATAGTGTCAAATATACAGAAGAACTATGATACTTAATTTTACACATATTTTATTTTTAAATGATACATTTATATCTAAAGTTGTACATGTATATACTTCAACTTGTATTTAAAAAAATATGTTTATTAAAAAAAGTTAACTCATTTTTGTCATATAGGTTGTTTGATGCACAATTTGGTCCTAAGTAAAACAAAAAAAAGAAATGTTAATAAATAAAATTATTATATTTGTTTTACTAAGCGCTTGATTTTTCGGGAAAAGGGCCAGCAATTTTAGCAGATCCACCGTTCCTAGGGCTGCAATTTTAGCACATTTCGGATCGAGATGCTCGGCACTCAAAGGGTTGAGTAAATGGATTAATGAGTAAAAGTGACATCATTGTCATTGATATGAAAAATTATGAAGCAAATGTAATCGACCCAACTCAATAAAAAACAAGACCAACATGTTCACAAAGGAAAGAAAAATATTCATGAAAAACAATGTATTTTGAAGAACAATTTACATAAAAATTATGTAAAATAATTATATTTGTTGTAACAGTATTCTTTGTGATAAGCAATTCACAAATGTGGAAAGATTATATATATATTATATTTTAAATAAAATTTTCTGTCAGATTGTATCTTGCTTATTATTTGAAATATGTAATAAAATGTTTAGAACAATGAAAAACAGCCAATAAAACAAAAAAAATTGGCAATTGGATTTTAAGGTGCTGAATTTAAAAACAGTATATTTTCTTTTAAAGGTTAAACTTTAATCTCAATAAATCTAAATTGGCAAAACTTATTTAGTCACTAAAAAAATAATAATTGTAATAGAAATGCCTTTACAAAATAACAAAGAATCATCTTAATATAATTTATGACAATGGATAAAGAGTAGAATCATCAAACAAACAAATAAATAATTTCCAACAGTATGAAACTTTCATATTATCTTTTTTGTAATAGATAGATAATAAAAGTAATATAAAGTCACTGAGGAAATAAGTCTGCTGCAGTTATATATATTATTTCTAAAGCCCAATTCACACGGAACGGACATATAGCGGACACATCAGAAGCGACATATGTCTCTTGTACGTCCCTTGGATTTGTGAATCTTTTGTTGATTTTGTTGTATGTCTCTCATGATCATGTGAGACGACATTGAATTTAATATTAGATTTTGTGCTGAAGTTGAACAATTTCCATGGTTGTACGATAATATTCGTACTGCAATCGTAAGAGTGTTCAAAAGCTGGCCTAGCATAAAATAACATAAATATTGGTTTCTACGGGTAACTCTTTAATAATTTACAAAAAACTGTCACAACAACAACTGTCAGAATCGGTTTGAAATTTTAAATATATTATAAATTACGAGTTTAATCACGGGAAGTATTCATTTAACCATTTATTGATAAATTTGTGAATTGCCTGGAATTCCTTATGGCAAAAATGGGATAAACGTTGAAAATTATACAGTTGTTCAAGACATTGTCTTGAGCTTTCAACTAACCGTTTTGCACGTGGTTTGTTTTAAATTAAAGTCAAATTTCTTTATATTGACATTATTTACCTACATTGTCGAATTAATTGCTTCTAGATTCTAATAAAATAACTTTTTATTAGATTTTTATTTTTAATCTATATTAATAACATTTCAAAATTACCGATTTTTGGAAAATTATTTCTTTTTGCTGATGACACTTTAATTATTATAAAGGACAAGTCTTGGGAGGGTGCCAGGGCCAAGTCTCTTTCTGATCTGATGTTAGTGAAGAGGTGGTTTGATCAAAATATACTTTCTCTCAATGTTTCTAAAACCAAGTTCATGCCACTGTCCCTCACTTCTTTGTCTGACTACGGTCTGGGCGACTTGACTTTGCACAGTTGTAGAAATCACCTCAATAATGACTGTTCTTGTGAGACGATTGAAAAAGTGTCATCCTATAAGTATTTAGGTGTTATTTTTGACTCTCGAATGAAATGGACAGAACATATCATGTCCCTAAAGAATAAAATTAGAAAGTTTATTTTTGCATTCAAACAGTTAAGTGAAATTTTGACTTTCAAAGAAATTAGAATAGCTTATTTTGCTTTCGTGCAGTCTCTTTTGTCTTATGGAATAATAGCTTGGGGAGGGGCTTACAGGTCACATCTTACCGGATTAACTGTGGTTCAAAAATCAGTTTTGAAAGCGGGGTTTAAGAAACCTAGAAGGTACCCCTCCGATCTGTTGTTTCATGAGACAGAACTTTTTTCAATTCAAAAATTATTTGTTAAGGAGCTTCTCAGTTTCATTTTCAAAAATTCCGGTTCATTATTTTCCCCTATTTTACATCACTACAACACAAGATATGCATCCAGCGTTGGAATTGTTGCTATCCAGCAACAAAAATCCTTCTCAAAAACAAATAGCTTTTACATTTCACATATATTATTTCGAAACTATTTGTCTCATTACAGTAACATTAGGATATTTGATTCTCCATCACATAACATTTTCAAAATTAAGCTAAAGGATTGGTTATTGACAATCAGCGATGAGGAGGCCGAGTCTCTTATCTCCACTGACTGCAGCAGACCCTCCAACAACTGACAACCGTTTGACTTGGACTGACTGACCCATATCCGTCGCCCTCCATGCGGCTCAGAACGATATTGGTTTTTGGCATCATCCGAATCACTCGAATCATATCTATTTTATTAAGTTATTCTTTATCTTTTGCTTTTTCTTTTTCTATATATATTTCACTGTGGAAGATTAGTTTTCATACGGGATTTCCTCTTCTTATTTCATAATTATGTACATTTTTCATCTTTTTACCAAACCAAATTTAAACAATTCACATACATTTTATTTTTAATAAAAACAACTCGGGCCTACGCACAGACCATTTTAGGTCCATGTAGGCCATTTCCTACTTTTTAAGTTATTTATTTTTTTTATTATTATGTCTACGAACAGATTTTTTTTTTAATTTTGTTTATAATTCTAACATTAAAAAATGTGCACAGTTTAATTTGTAATATATTTTGTTGTTTTTTTTTGGAATAAATCTGATTTTGACTTTGACTTTGACTTTTTAAAACCCATTTTCAAAATATTTTTAGCGTTTTTTGTTTTCCGGATGTTCTCTACAAATTGCAGCGAAAGAGATTAGATGATTGTGAGTAAATAGTTTGTGACCAATAACTTACATTGGTGAATTTTAAAACCTAAAATAAAATAACTAGAAATAAATGTTGTTAATTTAATTTTATTCAAAACCTTCAAAAAAAGTCACTGACACGTCACTTCTGTGTGCATAGCACACACCACGTCTGCACCACGTTTGCGCCATATCCACGCCATACATCCGTGCCACGTTCGCACCATACGTCACCATGTCTGCCGCATACGTTTATTCTAATTGAATTGGGCCTTAGCTAGAATAATAACAGCAGGGCTACTGCTTAAATAGTAATAGTTTTACTTCAGTACTAAAAATTTATGTTAAATTGATCTATTTATACTTCCAGGTTACCAGCTGGTTGATATATACCTTATACAACTGGCGTTTGGAATTATCATTTTTAATGGATGAGTTTGCCTGCCCTCCTTCAATCAACGATGACAACTTCTTCCACGACAACTCTAATTCTTCTCCAAGCGAAGAGAACAAGCTTGTTACCCCCTCCCCCATAAAAGAGAAAGATTTCCTCTCTGAATTTACCACACAAAAAAAATTGGAAAGTGAAAGTTACCAAAGAAATACAAATAATGACAAAGTCAATCCAAACAAAGAGAATGAAGATATGTCAAATAAAATCACAAATGATTTGAAGACAAAGGGTGATTTGTATAAAATAGGGAGATTGTCAGTCAAAGACAAATCATTAAGTGAAGAACGGAGAATAAACGTGGAGTCAGTCAGCGATTTCAGTGATCCCCTCCACTCGTATTTGAATCTGGAAGACGAGGTTTTCAATGAGACCAACAACGGGCAGTCATTGGCAGTGATTGAGCCACTACAGGCCAACCGGTTCAGAAAGGCTCTTGATGACACTTTGCTCTCTGTCTCACCTTTTGTTAAGGTAAAAATATGATATACCTTAATAGAATGATATTAAGCTAAAACCAGTGGTGGTGTGTATGTAAAAATGATTGGGATCTATTCATTCTTCATAAACCAGTCATAAAAAGTCAAAATTTATGATTGGCCAGCTATTCACCAAAACAAAAAACGGTAGTGGTTGAGTGTCTGGCGAATATGAATATGACAAAAATATTAGTTTCAGTAATTAGCCCAAACATTAGCCCCAGTCAGCTCTTTGACACTAATTTATTTCCTAATTCAGGTATCAAAATTTAGTTCATTTAACCCTGCAGTAGTTGCGCGGGCTACAGTTGTAGCCCAGTGTTTTTGTTTCTCCTGTCATTCCGTTCTTGGAGGGTAAGCACACAAATAGCACCCATATGTTATCCCTTCTACATACTCACTGTGTTGTTAGCCTTGACATGTCTGTGTTGTTTGCTGTTAAAGTCGTTTGGGCTACAACTGTAGCCCGTGAGACCTAAGGTGTTATGAGTGGCCAAGAACGGGCAAAGCTGTATGATAAAGCATTTATATAAGTGCAACATTGATTTTTAATTTTGCAAAAAGTGTGATTTTTCTTACAACCATTTATTGTCAAGCCTAATTTATGAAAATCAGGGATTTTTTGTCCTCAGTTGTAAATTTAAAAAGTGCATTATCAAAAGTAATAACTTTGTTTTATAGATAAATTTAAAGTTTTTTTTAGTTTTGAGTTATCAAAGTTCGTAGTTTTTCACTATACAAAAACAGAGAAACACAATAATATATTTTTGTATTAAAAACTACCCTGTAATATCTAGTTATTTATTTGCATACAGAAAATCACCTACACAATTTTATACTAAAATATAAAATATAATGCAATACTTGATGGCGCGCCTACTGCAGGGTTAAAAGAAGTCGTCCAATTCTTGATAAGTCCTTTGGCTATCCAGTGTGACAAGCTTCCCTACCACCTCAGATCCTCCCTTGTCTCTCCTGGAAGCTTGATTGATTTCCAGCTAAGCCTGAACACCGAAATTCTCGAAAAGTGGTGTGTCTATTTATACCTGTACGGGTGCCCTGGAGGAAGAATGCTTACATGTAATGCTTTCAGGGTTTTCCAGGAGGAGGAATATACTGTCCTTGGGGATTTAGCCTCAAATGGAAACTTGCGTACTCCCTTGGTTGCCCCTTCTCTAATCTGGGTGGCTTGAAAGTTGTTGGGTTGGAGTATGAGTCTTCTTAGGGTGTTTTGTGGTTCCAGTCCAGATCTGGATTGTTTTGGAGCTTATTTTTGCAAATTTCTCATAGGGAATATGCTATTACCTTGGGCCTCATAGCAAGACTTAATCCCAGTTACTTTTTTGTTTTGAGATGCCTAGTGGCCAGAAACAATCGTTGTTAAACATTTTTTATATATGTGAGTGTGTCAGTGAACACTATAACCCCTTAAAAATCATTGTCGTGTCACAAGATTGTAATCTAGATATATCGGTCAATCGGAACAGATAGTTTTGGAGCTTAAAAATTTCAAATTTTTTCTTTTACCATTAGAATTAGCTGAAAAATTACACAATTTAGTTCTTTAAAGTTTTTCTCTATCTCCAATGGTTACCAAAATAATGGAAAAACTAAACACAGTGCATTGTATGTTGGGGCTCTAATGTTAATCTTATGAAGGATAAGAAAAAAGCTAATAAAGAAGTTGCATACCTAATAAATAACCTGCATACTTTTTACCATGTTAATCTTACAGAGAATAGGCAAACTTTTATTTATTAAAAAATATTAATTAAACTTGTCATATATTACTACTGTCAAATTATTTATTTATAAATTTGCTAACACGCAGGTCTGCTGCATTGGGGGTACTTGTATAAGAATTAAACTATCCATGTCCCATACTTATGAATTCTCTTTCCAGTGGATGTACAATATTCCACAGGTAGACATGCCTAGCTGGCTTCATTAGATATGATACTCAGCGATTTTGGCCCACTGGGCATAAGTATCTGATACTCACCATAAAAGATTTTCATATAAAATTCATATAACTTTTTGCCCAAAATGTTGTCAAATAAATAAGATAAATAAATAACTAGTTATCTTGGGTATAAACATAACTAGCCAATACAACTTTCCCTGTCCTTAGAAAGTAGTTTTGTTGTTGTTTTAGTTTAGTTAGTTGTTTTTAGTTAAGTTATAGGCCTGAAAAAACCGGAAAAAACAACTATTTTATCTGAGTATTAGATATGTTACCATCCTCAGTTTGGCCAGTGGGCCATGAGTATCATAAATAATACAGTAAACTCTCTCATATCCGGACTAATGTGGCGACGGCCGATCCGGATAGGAAAAAATCCGGATGTGAGAAGGGAATAAAGCATCCGGATTTAAAAAAAACATAATTTTTGTTCTAATACTTTAATGATATCAAAACTATAACAAATACGTAATACAGTATAAAGCGGTACAGTATATAGAGTAATAGAAACTAAAACCAACCGTTGCAAGAAAGAGTTGGTCACTCAAGCAAAACAAAGGCGACACTGACCACTGATGCGGTTGTTGTCACTACAGTACACGTGATGTGTGGCTAATGGGGTGGGTATGGACAGGTAGGATGGCGAGGTTTATTGTTTCGTAAGTCAGTGACCTTACACCGGATAGCACAGAATACAGAGAGTAGTGCTCAAGATTTAGGGGCTAGGGACAAGGGTGACTCATCGTTCCCTCTACTCTGCTTTTGAACATTACCGCTGTCCACATCGCTTCAACCCCGCGTTCGGCAACCGGCGCGCTACTAACCGGCATACAAACATCGTTTGTGACTACTGGGTTAACAAAATTGGCCTCCTTGAATGTTTTCTAATTTTTGTATTCTTTCAAAATCCACGTCCGGATATGAGAGGGTTTACTGTACTTTTACTTAGAAAAAAATTTAAATTGTGAAAAAAGTGTTACAACGTATACCATTTGAAAATAGGAGGTAAAAAGTACACTTACGAAACATTAAAAAAAAATTAATGTCTGGCCAATGGGTGTAGACAGCCTAAAACAGTGTGGCAGTCAGCCTGTTAAATTGTTGATATTTGTCCATTATTCAGTTCAGCGTGCCTTACCTGGAGACAGAGAGTGGGCGTAACTGTCTGCTGCGGAGATACTTCCCTGCGACCGTCTACTGGACGGCACAGCTTGAGGACAAGCCGACGGCTCCTGGCCGACCACCTGTCACTGACTTGTCCAACAAGGACGCTTACCTGAAGCTCAACGGAGTCAAAGTGAGTCACAAACAACTTTTCTACCTGGTTCTGACACTGCTTCTTTTACTATTAGGTAAAATTAATTTGATCCAAATATCATTTGTATTTTTTTCTGTGGAATTCATCACTTGTTAACTTATGATGTTACATTACAGTAGAAGTCTCTTGGAAAACTGAGCATCTTTTAAAACTATTTATTAAAATAGTAGTTAATTAAAAGTGATGTTATCTGCACCAGTACCGGTAATCCGAAATAATTGGGACCAAACCATTGGTTGGGATTACCAAGTTCATATTTTCTATAAATTCAGTGCAAAGTTGCATTTAAAGTACAGTACTAATAAAAACCATTATTTTAGACATGAAAAGTGTAACTTAGACCAATTAACTTACGTCTTTCACATAGAGGTCTGTCCACCACATATTTTGCCCGAACTACACCAAGTGTTCCTGCTGGGATGTTCTATCCGTTATGAACACATAAAATTGTTATTTTATTGACACATAAAACGAACAATGATAAAACAGTGTTGTCTATAATTAATAATACCGTGTTGTAGATTAAAGTATTGTAAATCAAATTACATTGCTTCGTTTTTAAATGAAACTCGGTAACCTTTTGTGATGAGCTAAAATGAGGGGGGTACGAAATCCCTCTAGGCTAGCCTAAAGATTCTAAACCAAGTGACACTACTACTGGCTTGAGCCTATGTTCGATATAATACCAGCCAGAGCCTTGGTTAATTGTAATTGGTTGTGAGGGTTGATTTTATGTCTAAGGATTTTAATTATACGATACCTTAGTCTTGGTATAGACATAACCCCGTACATAGGCTAGCTAGAGCTTCATAGCTAGTATTCAGATCAAACCTAGTGTACACATAAAATACACAAGAAATTTTACACAAACACTGGGTGAGATGTCTGAGAGGCCGATTAACTACCATTGGGGAGGTGAAAGGCACTGTAAACACTTGTATTTTATGAGGGTGGCCTGGAAAAACATTGGTAGTAAACATCGTGAACATAGCCTCCAAACTAGCGATGTAGTGATGTAGTGTCGTCGGCTGCAGACACCGTAACGTCACCGCTACCAACCCCCGATCAGCTGGTTTAAGGCTGAACAGCTGTTCCGGCAAAATTTGTCAATTGTTCCTCAGAACCCTGGATTAGTCCAGCTGCCCCATAAGAGCGATTCGGTGGCAAATGGATTTCCTGGGATAGGTCTGGTGAATTTATATTCCCACCTACGGGAAATTCATCATACTTTTCCCCATCAGGTAGTATGGGTTAGCTGGACGTTCGGACTACCGGGACTCTGGTGTATTTTTTTTACAATTTAAGAAATTAGTGAAAAATCTGGATTTCTATGAGATACAATGCCCTTTAAGTAATAATTTTACTAATTAATGGGCACGATTTCAAATGGAGATTTCCTAGAGGAAATATTGATGAAGAAAACGTTTAAAAATTCCAGACCGTACCTACTTATAGGTAGGTTAGTTATTAAAGAATAACATCACTGATGATTATATTTTCATGACTTTTGTTTCAGTAGACATTATTTTGAATTTATTCATTATTATGCCTTCTGAACTGTTTTTCCTAAACAATATTGCAACAAGTGATATCTCTATAAGTGATGGTGTTTCGCCTAAATAAAAGTCAAGTAAACATTTAATCATGAGTCAAATCATACTGTTTGATCGAATTTAAATTTTTTTACTATTGAAAACCCATAATTAATTATACTTTGAAAACTAATTTATGTAAACAAGGGTATGAATGTTGTGAACTTAAAGAAAACTACACTAGGTTTGTCAAAAAAAGTAATAGCTCTGGTTTAAAATTATTAAACTACAATTTACATAAATCACATTACGCTTTTAAATCTCTCTTGATGTGGAAAAGTAATTATTCATTTTTTTAGGCTGCTCAAGGGTAAAACGTATGAAGACTGTTCTAATCAAATTTATATTTAGATAACCGCATCTCTACTGTAGAATAACTGTTTTAATAATTTTGCTGTGGAAAATTCAGACAAGAATATTTTTTGTTTGTGATTTGTAGCTTCATCCTGTCCACCCATTTGTGACTGCCAAACTGACGGAACCTGTCAACAGTGATGAGGTGCAGACGCTGTTGGCTCTGTATCGGGCACAGGGCGGCCGCCTTCCTCTCGCCCCACACACGAAGGTCCCTGCTGCACCTCCAGGCCCTGTCTCTCAGCCCCCACCACCCCTAGATTCCCTGGATCCCAGCAAACACCAGAGGCTAGCCGTTCTCTTCTGCAGTTACTCACATGAATCACCGAACGCACCTGCCTTTTGTGTTAACCCTTGGTATGTTAACCCATTCACGCCCTATCACTACTTAAAAGTCGTAATGGCTGAACTGGTCCAAAAGCCCCATGACGACTTAAATCGTGATGGTGACTAAACTTTTTAACGTCCTCTATTTGGAATTTAGAACTATTTTATTAGGGTTTAAAGTTATTCCAGGGCTAAAGGGAACACTAAATTATTAATTTTATTATAATTTAGTTAATTATTATATCCATTGCACGACAGGAATGACTTTGTTTACAGTTGTTATTTTAGCATCACTATCACCACACCGCTGCTGATCAGCTGTCTGCAAACTAAACAGTGTAGTTCACGTCTTCAGATGTACTTTTATTTGTTTTTACCTAAAATTTGTGCTAGGTCACTGTGTTTTTATAGTGATTAAACAACATAGTGTTGTTTTGTAATATGTATTCAGTCGTCATTATACAAGAATTAAAATCAATAGAAGCTTCAAGGTCAAATTTAAATTGTCTTATGATTCATATAAACACATGTCATTGAATTCTGACTATTTTTTATTATTTTAGATTCTATTGATTTTACTAGCAGTACAGTTAGTTTTAGTTTTTTAGAGAGGTGGAATATTATTTTGACAGTTTTAGCGTTTAGGTTAATTATGTACTATGATGGCTCGTCATGATGATTATTTATATTCTAGTGAAATAATAATAACAATCTTTTTTGCATAATGACAATGTACAATTGCATTGTAAAACGTCAACAGTAATGGTAAAATAAAAACATACATAATGAAAATTAATACGCCAAATAATCAGTCCAAATAGACATCATCCTTTCACTTCACTTTCCAAACGGACTAGAACCACTTTTGCACTGCACACTTTAACACACCATCGGTACCGAAATTCCATTCGGTAACTCCTAGAATTTTAGTTATCCCAGTGACTCATCATGAACTCCTCAACCGAGTACAGAACGTTTGACACTAGAAGGTTCTTCAATCAAATTTTGAATTGATTTTGATTTCGCGCATGTTTAACACCTTCCGGGAGCTTTTTTAGAATTTCGATTCCAAACTGAGAAGGCAAATGCTCAAAAGCAACAATTCAATGTTGTTGCACTCTGAGATTGGCCCTGTCCCTCGTATAGTGAGAGTGGATGTCACTGTTTTGAACAAGTGAGCCTTTGTATTTACAGTAGACAGCCACTTCGAAAATGTAGAGGCAGGGCAGCGTTAGTATTCCAAGCTCCCTAAAAGCGTCTCTACATGATTCCCTTGGTTTCAATTTTGAAATGATTCTTACTGCCTTTTTTTGCAATCGAAAGACCCTCTCAAGTCTGTGATTCACGCAGCCACCCCAGACACATATTCCATAAAAAATGTGGGGGTAGATAAGTCCAAAATAGGCCATGAGCAGTACTTCCTGGGAGCAAAATTTTGATAAATTACACAGTACAAAAATACCAAAAAACTAAAGAGACTCTGGCACATATTTAATCTACATGGTCTTCCCAGATAAGACCTTTGTCAATGTGTATTCCCAAAAACTTTGTGGAATCAGTTTCCTCTAGGGGTTCTTCATCCACCATTACTGCAAGAGGCAGGTTTGATTCCTGTTGCTGAAGGAAAAATTGCATTACTTCCGATTTAGAATTCTCAGATGTATTTGGGAAAAAATTTGAATGCACGAGCTAAAGTCAATGAATGCTTTAATTTCCAAATCTTGTTTCGAAAGTGATTTGACGCAGCTGAAATATACAAAATTTAGGATGAAGAATATGACAGTAAAGAACAAAGTAATAATAATGACCCAAGTGATGATGTTTAGGTTTAGATGCAATGTGTTAGGCCTAATACAAGTTTACTTAGCTGCGTAGGTTCTATTGTATGGATAAGGAAAATGTCAAAAATCACAATTTGTAGCGTTTTACTAAATCTTATATAAAAAAAACTAAAAAAGATATTCTGATGAATTACAATTTTCTGTGTAGGGAATTGAATATTGTTCATGAAAATATGCAAACAAAAGAGTTTTTAAGGATTTATTAATAAAAAAATTAATTAGCTTTTAAAAAAAAAATATATATATATAATGTTTATATTCATATAAAAATATATATGGAGATAAAACCACATTAAAAGCTTTGTAAAGTGTGTGGAATTTAATTATGTTTTAAAATATGCATACAATTAATTAGTTTTATATAAAGGAAACACTAATATAATTGTTAAGATGAAACATTGCATTTTGGTGAAATTTAATTGGGCCCATACAAGGCTGCTGGCAACATTAAACTAAGTTGCCAATGGGTTAGAGAAATAATTATTCCTATTTATTTTTGTTTTCAGAATTTGGTAAAAAAATTATGAATATGGTGGCTTTGTATTGAATTTGTTTTAAAAATCGTTAATTAATCAATGTGAAACAAATATCATCAATTTCTATATAAGTACAGTAGAACCTCGATTAACCGTCACCCTCAGGACCGAGACCATGACGGATAACCGAATAGACGGATAACAGAAAGAATAATAGCACCCACACAAATTAGCACCTAGACAGTGTTTGGCGTGGCAACATCGCAATTCACTGCCTTGCATGTTATATCGGCGGCATTGTAAGTCCTAATTAATTTTCATGATTGACTTAATGTGAATTTATTTTAAATGAGAAAAAACAAAACTCCGCCAGTTCAAGTGAAAAACACTTTATTAAAATATTTATTAAGGAAACAATGAAATACCAACTGTACATGTACTTTTACTCTCAAAACTTACGTTACCGGTATTTAGTTTTCAAAATAATCCGTCATTTTCTTTTGTTTCTTTCCCCGTCGACCTTTTCAGGCAGTCATATTTCTAATTTTTCTGAGAAGAAACACCAGCGTTTAACAATTTATTGTTAATTGTCGAGACCCAAAACTACACGTTTCCATTTCTCAGCCATAACAGTAGAGAATTACACACTACGTAAAAACAGAACTGTCAACAATAAACGGTAAAGCATGTAAACACTAGTAGGCATCGCATTTGAAATTGGCAATAACTTCAGTTCACTGTAGTAAGCCACACACCATACTGAACTGAAATGAAACAGTAGCAGTGGAATACAGAAGACAGTGTAAGGGATTAACCAGCTGGGTTACTACCCTTGCCGCCAATGATTCACTCACATTTCAGGTGTGCAGTACACTGTACAGTCGTCACTACTCATCATAGAGCCTCAACGACGATCCGGCTCGGTGCTGACGTGGAAATATAAATTTTTTTGCGCTAGCGGGGTGGCGGTTAATAGAGACTGACGGTTAAAAGGGTGGCGGTTCATTGAGGTTCTACTGTAAACTACCATAACATCTGATTACTTCTTTATTTTAAGTAAATTACATACTCAGTAAAACTTAAAAAAGATTATATTTCTAACATCACTTTATGAGATAGCTCCACTACTTTGTATTGATAAGGTCATTTTGAAACTGTACAAAAACCTCCTTTAAAAGGTAAAGAGTAATGTGAAAAGATTTCATCATAATGAGTACTTTCATTTCCTCATAGATGAACACAAATGCCTTCTTGAGGATTACAGAAAGACAGACAGAAATTGAGATAAGATCCATATTAGTTTTCATCAGGTATAAAACGTATTAAATAACCATAAATAAAATTATTCCAAGCAATTTGGAGATAAAACTGTAGTTTTATTGATGTGGATAACAGTTTGATTATTGGCTTTTAACTCTGTTGCAGGGTTGTACACATGGACTACTACGGCCGCAACGACATCCCCCTCGGAGCCTTCCTGGAGAGATATTGCTTCCGGAGTACCTACGTGTGTCCATCCGATCGTTGTGATACCTCAATGATGAAGCATGTGCGCAGGTAGACAGTGAAAACATTACTATCACAACCAAATAACACTATCCTTCCTCCAATACCCGAAGGAACCAAACCATACTTAATATAACCTCGTAAGTTTCATTGCAAAGATGCCAAAACCATTGTACAGTGGAATTTGGATAACTCAAACTTCTTCAATATGAAATCTTCTTAAGGTGATTGTGGCATTATTTTGTAGTATCCAATACTATAATACGAGCAAGGTTTGTATATATATTTGCACACGGATCTCGAAAACGGCACCAAGGATTTTCTTTAAATTTTGGAAATAACTAATTTCTGAGTAGAAAATAAGTTCTAGATAGGTCCAATGTCCAGGAAAATTCCGGTTTTCTTGTAATATTAAGTTTTAAATCTAAAAATTTAGCATTACACTTATGGAGAATCAAATGTAAACAATACAAAAAAACATCTGTTTATAACCGTTTGACAATTGTTGATTGAAGATGGTGATGAACAATATGTGAAGAATAGAGGATGTATGTAATAAATGAAAAATTATCAGGTTACCAAACAATTTGTAAAAACTTAAGGGTAACATAACTGTGCGAAATAAAAGCAGAAAAAGTATTTCCAAAATCTTTCGTGTTTTGATAGGAAACGTATTCATTGTAGTGCTTAAAGCCACTGTCACAAACCAATTAATAAGTGTAAATTAAATTTCTCTTTTGATTTTCAATCCTCATTCTGTTTCTAACAAAATCAGTTGATCACAGGCTAACTGTATGGATAATTACAGTAAATGACCGGCTAAAACAATTGAGGTTGGCTAAAAGACCTTAAACAGTGTTACTCATTTGGCAGACGCCGTAGTCTAGCGGTAGCGTGTCGGCCACGAGAGCAGTAGATCACGAGTTCGATCCCTGTCTGGGGCACTACTTTTTGTCCAGTGCTATATTAGTTATGGTGTATTAAATCGGTTTTATTTAACCCACATAAATTTTTTCATTGAGTAATAAATGTGTTTTAATTTTTATAATACATGTCTTATTCTGTACGAGCAAAGCTCGGTCACCAGGTACTTGTTATTATCTAAGGCTGACGTGTTCCTTAAACAGGCCTGTTAATTAATAGCCAAACAGCCAATGGCATCTAAGGAACCCACAGTTTGACATGGGATCCGGACCACAATTTTTCTCTCTGGACTTGTATAATTATGAGGATGTTCTCTCTGGAGAATACTTGATACTTGATACTTGATAAAATCTAGGGGAAAGATTGCACTGCGACCTGAGATCTATTGTGCCCCCCAGACTAGTCTCTAGTTCTTGCCTAGAGAACCCCCTCTAGTCCTAATGCCTTAATAAAGTTTAGTATAACGAGGGGTTCTATCTTTGGAAAATCCTCCACCGCCACCTGGTGTGTTCCCAAGCTTCTGGCTCTCTTCTGACCTATCGCGTCACACTCAGCCAATAGGTGTCTAGGTGTTTCCTCCCCAGATTGGCAGAAGCGGCATTCACCCTCTTGGACAATGCCCATCTTGCTCAGATGACCCCTGAGCCTACAGTGTCCGGTTAGAAATCCCGTCAGTATCCTTAGATCGTTTTTCTTAAGCCTGATCATGGTCTCAGACCTTCTTATATTATGCACTCCAAGCATTTCCTTAGCCTGTCGGCATCCTGACTGAACAGTCCAGGCTTTCCCTCTGGCTTCCTTCTCTTCCTCCTTTAATTTCTTTTTGAAAAAGGAGTCCTCCAGTGCACAACCTGGCTCCGGTCCAACAAAGGGGGTGGCTGCCCCTACCCTAGCCAGTTTGTCTGCTACTTCATTCCCCTGGACACCTTGGTGCCCAGGTACCCAAAGTAGTGACAACTTGTTGCTCTTCCCCAATTGATCTAGACTGCTCCGACAGTCCCAGACCATCTTGGATCTGAAGGCTGCTGAGCTCAAGGCTCCAATGGCAGCCTGGCTATCTGAGAGGATCACAATCTCCCTTTTCATGTATCCTCTGCTTAGGTTGAAGTGTGCACACCTTTCTATGGCCTTGACCTCTGCTTGGAATATGCTGGGGGAACGCCCCAGTGATTCGTTGTATTTGATCCTGGGACCAAATACCCCTCTCTGGAGAATAGTATTCAATATTGCGGACATTAAATCATGTAATCGCATCATTAATCATAATCGCATCCACCGGCCATGGCTTAAAACTATCTATAATTCATGATGTCCAAGTAGCTGGATTATAGAACACACTACCACCCTAGTTATTCTAACCTTCTAAAACACATATGAAAACATTCACGCATGAATTGAGAGGTCTCAAATCCCATGCTTTCCATCAGTTTACAATGGTGACGTGTAATTGCATTTGTCATGCAGGTTTGTGCATGACGGAGGTGCTGTGCAGATCTCACTGAGGGAGATAGAAGGAGCTCCTCACACAGACGACGACAGCATCCTCATGTGGTCCTACTGTCAGGCTTGCAACCAGCAGGTAGACAAATTTTACCATGACAGCTGATTACTTTTTCCTGTTAAATTACTTCAACCCTTAAACTGGCAAGCGTCTCGATAGCAATCCATTCGCTACCACGTTCAACCAGCAACACCGTGATCGCGACACATGTTGCGCATTATTTATTGCGTTCATACAACTACATAAGGTCATATTTTCGTATGCTATTAGTCAGACTATTATATGCACATATAATAACATTATTTTCTTATTGCAGACATTTCTATTGGCAGCATTGAATATATCAATGTTTCCGCTAGCAGACGAAATACGCCTTGTCAAGCGTTGTTTGTGACGTTTAATTATGTGTTTTGGCGTATAAATTTGTAAATATACATTTTTAGGTACATTTTTTAGGTGCCTATATTCTGAATCTAAATAGAATCTGGATTATTGTAAGTGTTTTGGAATTCAAACTGTGTTCAAGGACAGAAATATACTAGAGTGTGAAATTCAAAGTTTTTTTTCAAATTCAATTTTTTGTTTTATTGTTACCTGAAGAATCTACCTGAAATTTTTGTTATGCTTTATTAACATAGTATTATTCCTTGTAATTTACAGAAAAAGGTGATACATAATACTTAGTATTATCTTTTAAAATGTATTTTACAAATTTTCAAAATAATCTTTGTAAATCTGCCAATTTGTGCTTGCTGGTTTAGGTAAAAATGCCCACCGGTTGCAGGGTTAATAGATAGATGTGTTAGAAATGTTCAGTAGAAAATTAACTAAACAACTAAATTCAAAATGAAGCCCAATAAAATTTATTTTAGTAGGATGTGGGACAAATAAAGTATACAAGAACCTTCTCCAAAATGTATACAGTAATGAAAAAAAGTTTCATCATTGTGAATTATGGCAGAACAGAAGTACCTTCTTTAGCATTCCAGAGAAACAGATAGACATGGAGATAAGACCCATTTCAGTTTTCCTGATCCAATAACAAAATAAAATGTAAAAATAATCATTGCAAACAATATCCTGAAAAACTAAGTTTATTGATATAGATCTCAAATTTCCTAGTGAAGTTTTACCAATATCTTATTGTTGATTGGGAAAGTCTGGAATCTGGATTCGAATTTCTAAATCTTTTAGTAATTTTGTTAAATGAGTTGAAAAATGTCCATACTTGGGGTTTAAAGTGGTACCAAATTACTCAAATCTTAAGAGGTCAATATTGTTTATTGTATAACATTGGCAGGTGACGCAAGTGATGAGGATGTCCAATGACACTTGGGCTTTCTCGTTTGCCAAGTATCTGGAGCTGCATTTCCACGCAGGACTGTACACTCCACGAGGCGGTGACTGTACCCACTCCCTTCACCAAGCCTGCAAGCAGTTCTTTGGTCACAAGAATATGGTCGCTTACTTCCAGTGAGCATAGCACCTGTACTGAGTAGTATAGTAGAAATTCAGCTAATTCAAACTTTCAAAAATTCAACAATGTCTAGGTAGGTGATTAAAATCATTACAAACTTTGAACCACACAAGTTAAATAGAATTGAATATTGATGATTGAAAAAAGTTCTAAAATGTTTATTGTAGGAAATTTTGAACCTAAAACACATTTCTAACTATATTTACTCCATATTGCAATGTAATTTAGTGAAAATTAAAAAATCTTTTTTACTCTTTTGAGGTGTGTTTTGACTTTTCATCGTTACTCCTTAACAGCTCTCAAATAATGACGTTTTAAAACGTCGTTACTCCTTAAAGGGTTAAAATAATGTGCAACTCAAGTGCATAGTGCAATTGCCACACTCGTGTACTATCCATACTCGTGTATAAGGATTTCTCTTAAGTGAGGCAATATCCCTCTTTGCTTACAAGAAGCACAAATAACTATTTTCTATAAAAAAATAGTACATCTTTAAGCAAATTTAAAATGAAACAAAAGAACTGGCATCAAACTAAAACACCAGCTGAATTAGAGAATTTTATATAGGTTTGAATGTCTCGTTTTTATTGCAATAGTACAAAAAAGCTATCAAATTCTTTTATTTTTATACTTATTTAGGTATACTAATTATGCCTAAGAATTGCTTTTGTTTTCTGAATTTTAACCCTTTCAGTACCAACGTCTGTATATACGGACGTCGGCAAAACATGCAAGAAGAGCCAGCGTCCGTATGTACGGACGTCCTAAAAAAGTTTAAAAAAATGTTTTTATATTTTTTTTCAAAATGTTTTTTTAATTTTTATGTTTGCGTTTAGGATATAAAAACACATTAAATATAATTATTTGGTAAGTATTCTGTAAATGACAAAACAATTCTTAGAGTGTTAAAAAGGTTACAGTAATTTTTCCACGAGTGATTTGAGTAGGAGTGATGGGTAGTCAAATTTAGGCTTTGACAACACGAATAGTGATCCAAATTTTGATCCTGATAATCAGAATCTTTTAAAAATAATAATTAATAATCATAATTTAGTTTGAATCATTTTATTCATTTACACAGCTATAGACACAATTAAAATTCTATGTCTAATGTATACATATTTTGGAGTGTGATTAATCTTTTCAGTAACTTATGCAAAAACCAAAACTCACGATATTTTTTAAATTAATCACAAAAACTTAATTTTTGAAGATAGATGTTTAAACCTTTTGCATATAAGTACAAAACTAAGCATAGTTCAACAAAAATACTCAATTTTAATCGTGAGAAATTTTCTACTGGCAATTTTTTTACTTCAAACTGAAAAATTCATTATAAAATATTATTTCAGTAATTTTTTTTTCATAATTTTTTTATGAATAAAAATATTAAGTAAATTTATTTTATCTGTTAAATTTACCTAACTTATTTATTTTACCAAAATTATCCATTTTCATCAGTAAGTAATAAAATAATGAAAGTTTTCTCAAACAGCTAAAAACTGCTTATTTAAACCTGGCATTTCTTGCACACACTATGGGAATCTATGGGAATAACACCTGGCACTGAAAGGGTTAAAATTAAATTATGGAATCACTTTGTGTGTGGTTTTGTTATGCCAGAAATGTTGTTTAGTATCTATATAAACATCAGAGACTCTAACCCAAATACAGATGGTTGACCCCTTGTGTTTGAATGATTTATCATCATTTATTTTTTGTTTGTATTTTTTTATTGTATTCTATTATAGGATGGAAGAATTGTCAATGACAACAGCCAACTATATTTTGTAAAATTGTTGTATCTATAAAGACAAATAAATATTATTATTATTAAATTTTTGTAATAGATACGACAAGATATCAGTGTGGGAGATTTCACTGCCACCCTTGTTACTGGTGATGCAAACTGTGTCTCACGTCGTTCACCAAGACGCCATCTTGGAGGAGGTGAAACGTTGGGCACTGAACGGCTATGAAGTCTTCAGCGCTATTCTCAACAGGCTCTGCACCCTGGCTTCTAACGGTGAAGGTAAGAATTCTTTTGTTTACGGATTAGGCTACTTAAATCATTTCAGCAGACCAAGCTTAGATCAATAATAAGATTGAATTTACATGAACCAGCTCAGTGGTCTAAATGGTGAATTTAAAACTACCATGGTTTTAAGTTACAAGAACTCATTTTTTTCTTTGTGATTCCTTTTCATGTGAAAATTGGAAACACAAAATAACAAAATTTCAATATTTTCTTGTACTTTTTAATGTATATTGAGATTTTTTAAATTTTGCTAATACAAAAAATGTCTTTGTATTTTTTGCCTATTGTTCAATCAGTAGATTCTATAATTATTTATGTTTAACTTTTCAGCGGGAGCAATGGTTATGAAACAACAGCTTCAAAAAGAACAGGCTATATTCAAAAGTAGAGTTGAGGAAATACAATTGCGTCTCACCTCCCCAACCCATTCTTCTGGTCCAGAGAAATGTAGGTCATTTTAATTGTACTAGACTTAATTGTTCTGGTTGTAGTTCAAATGTTTACATACAAAACAATTGATTGATTTTATCATGGTTTCCAGCCATGCTTCAATAGTTACACTTAGAATAATTTTTTATCTAAAGTAATATGTTCAACCTGATAATCTATAACTACTTTGACATTACTGGGTTATGTTATCATAAACCTAAAAACTAAAAAAATCTACTATATTTAGTTTACCTATTTTCAAAAAATAATATTCCCCTTTATTTCTCGCACAATGTAACCTGACTAAATTTGAGAAATGATTCGGAGAGAAAAAATTATTTGGTTTCATATTTTCCAACTTTTTTCCTTGTTTTTAATTTTTGATTTTGTCCTTGTTGCAAGCAACATTATTTCATCAATGAAATCTTATGTAACTCCAATATAAGATGCAATTAATTAAGTATGTAAAAATTTCAGGAATTCTATTAAAACGAGAATAGTGCAGGAGCAATGTTCCCGGGATTGTATTCTTGAACAATTGTTATGACCTATTAGCACACTTTATTTCAGTTAAATTCATATTTCATTCAAATATATAATTATCCAATAGATACTTGTAGGACTTGTAGGTCATGAATTGTGGATAGTTAGGAGCGATAGTTAGTGGATTTGATAAACATCCACACTATTAAATACTACGTTCATCTGCAAAGACCATCTTCATAATTAGACATTATTAGGCAGCTGTTGGGATATCATATACAGTTCTGTCTAGAGAAAATTTAAGCCTTAGTCAGTAACAAGACTACAAAATCGCGCCATAATCATATTACACTCTTTTCTCATTCATACTTGGCTTAAAATATGAATCTGAGTAGGTCGCTATTTCAGAGGTAATACGGTAAATAATAAGATAAATAATATGCTTTATTGTTTCTTGTGGGTTGAGGATTGTTTTAGGTTAACTCAATGCTCCAAATAAAAATTGAGATAGTAAATCCTTTGATGTTTGATTATTGAAATCTTTTGCTTGTGATTCATTCATGAAAAAAAAATGTTTTCGAAGTGTTATATAATTTATATATTCCTATTATAGTATCAGTAAGAGTTACTTTAACCTTTCAATAAGAGTTACTTTAACCTTTTGAGGAGTAACGACAAATGAGCCATTTGAGTACACCATTCAAGGACTTTTGTTCCTCCCTGAGAATCCACGTCATATGACAGGATGACGGATATTTGATATTTCATAATTTATTTCTAATAAATTAAAAAATTATAATGGTTTATTATACCTGAAAACATTTAGGTAAAATAATATTTTTTAAAAATTAATAATTTAGAACTGATTCGTAATTTACTATGCATGGTAAATTCTGTTTATCAGGTTGGTAGCGCCGATGTTTCTCGAGAATTGTCTTAGCGCCAATGTGATGGTGCGTCTGCTACTTAGTGTTCAAGTGATCTTCTATCTGTTAGGTTATCCTTGTGATTTTTGTTGTCATTTAGTCATTGTTTTGAAATATATCTCATCAAAAACACGTTCTAAGAGATGTAACTAGTATTAAAACAGTCAAAATAGGCTTAAAATATGCTTTTTATTCATTTATCGTGTAATGAAATAAATATATTCTAAGAAATCCATAATTTTTTTCTTACTCCCGGGAGTACTTTTTATGACAATACACCCATTCTACGTAGCCCTGATGTGTCTTGTCACATGACGGGCGTACTCATCAAAAGTTGTTACTAGCCTGAAGAATTAAATGTTACTTATTTTTTGTGTTTAGCACCAAGCCTACCTAACCTCTGGCACCTGGAAGATTCTTTAGTGCTTTTGAAGCGCAGCATTGCTGAAGCAGTCTGTGATTGGAACATCCGGCTGTCTGAAGCTGAAGCTGCGTATCAACTGCGACGCAGAGAAGAGAAAAGCAAAAAGTCTGTTCAAGAGAAGGCCTCTGTTTCATCTGGTCTGGGAGAAATTATAGATGGGGTTTGTGTGTTATGTGACATTCTGAATTTTCTGTTGGTTTAATCATCACCGCCTGTGGGTTAAAAAAAATTGGTTATACAAATATAAGTACAATATTTAACTATAACGCAATAACGCATAGGACAACGTAATGTTTCTTCTCTATTGTGTGATACTTTTTTAATTTATTTTATGTCTTTACTTTACCTAATATGTTATTACAACCAAATACTGACAATTATTCTGTAATTTATTCAGACACTAAAAGTGGTTTGTGTAGCTGAATTTAAATAATCCATAAGTTGCTATAAAGGGAACCAAGTAAAATATTTAAGGGAGCCATCCTCAGGCTGAACTAGGTCGCTATGAAAAGTCATCAAGATTATTTTACAAATAAATACTGAACTCACACATACATCTCAAAATACACAACAACTATACAAGAAAGGACACCATAGATACTTTTCAGATGCAACAAATCCGGGTGCAAGTTTGAATCTAGGTAAGACAATGTTACAATGTACTTCCACCAATTCCCAGATGAACAAGCCAATGACTGCACCCTCAAATAGGCTTAAGAGATTTTCCTTAATCCTGATTCATTCTTGAAACCTGATCCATCACCCCCATCCACAGCCTTTCACATTCTGATTTGTAGTCTGTTGCACTAATGCTGAAAAATGGCCCAATATATCCATATGAAACTTTTAGATTGTAAAGTTGGTTCCTTATAAGACATGATCAGCTGTTCAATAATATTTTATAAATTAAATATACCATTAAATGTTCTCAGTTAACAATGCGAGTCCTCTTGAGGATTATACCTGGAATCTGTGCCAGAATCTGTTATACCAGAATTTTAGTCATGGAAGGTAGTAAGATCCTTAAAAGAATATCAAAAGAGTATGTTAACTATTGTTTTAATCCCAATTTTGGCTTTCTTTTAAGGATGTTTGCTTTGTAGGTGGCAACCTCACAAATTCTGGATGTGCAGAGCTCAGAGAGTCCTCGCTTGGGTCGTAGACCTCTCGGCTCGCAGCTGAGTCAGAGCTCCCTCCACTCTGCCACTGATGTCATGGATATCGATGACTCCCAGGACACACTCGCTGAGGACTCCATCTTTATCGGAGACTTTGACAACAACGAAACAGTTGACAATAAGGATAATAGGCCCAGCAGCATACAGGTAAAAAGGAGTGCAATGTTTGATTATAATAGAAAAAAATAAATGTATATTTTTAGCATCTCCAAGAATTGTTTTCCTTTCACTCTTCGAAAGGAAAATAAGAAATTAAAAAAAATAAGAAATGAAATAAGAAATAAACCAAGTAAAATCATGCTGAAAAATTTAGCTTTGGAATCAGAATCGAATGGAGACTAGTGAATTTGAAACACCGCTTTGTGGTTGAAAGGTTTCACTATATTTAATACAATTAATATTTTCATTTTCCGTCCATGGCTAGATAAATCCAATTTCTGGTGAAATGCTGCCAGTTGTTGAGTCCAAGCTCAGCCCCTTGGGAGATCTTGCCTCAGAGTTGGAGGAAGTTCATGAACGGAGGCCATATGACCATCTTGCTGATGAAGACGGTATTTATAATAATTAATAAATAACTTAATTTTATTTTTATTTCAAAACTTTTACAAACACATTACAGCTGTTTTGGCAAAATGCCACCATTAGACATCTAATGTCTTCAGTAGCTATCTAGCTAGCATCATTATAACTTGAAACACACCTAACTTTATATAAAAACACTAAACATTAAAAGTTTGTTACAGGCTTTTCTCGCACTTGTACCATAGCCTGTGCAGATAGCTGACTGTTGTCTGTTGGGTCCTGTGCATCGGGGTGTAATCTCTTGTAGTTGTGAAAATATAATATTATGTAGAAAGAAATTACATCTTATTTTAACACAAATAACTCTGACTTAAAGTACCATATGTAGTGTCTAGGTGAAGTTTATTTCATTTTTATCGGTCTCCTGATAAAATAAATTTTTACTTCTAATTTTGATCTAAAGAGGATTTGGGGGTCATGAATAGTAAATACAGATTTTAATAAGATATTAACACACTAGTACCGTATGATAAAAAAGATATTAAAAAGACAAAAGAGATAAACAGGAGGTAACGCCTGACGGAAGGTTAAGAAAAATAAATAAATCATATGTTAGAGATATAACAAGCAACTTCTTGAATATTTGTTTTCATACAGTAGACATAAGCCCAGGACCGGGTTCAAGCAGCAAGGAGAGTCATAGCAAACAACTTCTAACAGACAGAGTCAGCATGAAACAGATTCTATCTCAGTTACTACCTAAGGACACTCCTACAAATCCCTTGCAGGTAACATGCTGGTCGTCTTTTATATTATTTTAACCTTCCCTTAACTAATGAGTTGGAAAAATTTACGCCTTTTGTTTTTCTTATGATGTTCCTTAAGTCTTATTGGTCTTGAAAAAGACTGCTCTGTTCAAAAGCAGTTTCTTTTGGTAATGTTAAAATTGTGAAATATTGTTAATATGAAGGTTTTTAGGTATTTTAAGGTAAATATGACTGCTACTTCTTCATTAGTTAATGTTAACAAAACATTTTTTTGGCTCTAATTGAGTGTATCCGGCGTTTTAGGCTCTTTTTATATTTCAGGATTTCATGTTTTGAATTTTTCATAGCACTACATCACTATTGAGAGATATTTAGACATTGTATTGTATTTCATTGTATATCTTTTGTTTGTTTAACAAGAAAGATTAGTTTCACAACGTTTCGGGATCTGAAATCTGATCCCACCCTCAGGCGAACTAGTATCTAAACATAACATAATCAATACATAATTCGGACTAAGCCAGAATAAAGCTGAAAACAGAAAAATTTAAAGCAGACAAAAACTTACAAACAA
This sequence comes from Nephotettix cincticeps, assembly GCA_023375725.1. NCBI lineage: Eukaryota > Metazoa > Arthropoda > Insecta > Hemiptera > Cicadellidae > Nephotettix > Nephotettix cincticeps. The sequence goes on from CM041785.1 coordinate 46,108,895, forward strand.
ACCATTTACTAACAATTACGCATATAAAAGACGTAACACGTCCACTCGTCACGAAGACTCAAAGACAAATACTTTATACCGGCTTAGTCCGGATTATGTGTTAATTGTGTTATGTTTTAGATACTATTTCGCCTGAGGACGGGATCAGATTCCAGATCCCGAAACGGCGTGAAACTTTGTTTTACTTAAAATCGTGATGGGTAATGTCCGCAGTAAAAATCAATATAACATAAATCCACAATCACTAATAATAAATTTTAAACATAGAAGAAAGATTACTTCAGTATATTTAACTGTTTAATTGACAACAAAGTTGCCAAAAAAATCTCTATAAAAATAACATCTAATCTCCAGCAGAGGATTTTGAAACTCCCTGCTTAGTGTATAATTCACCACAAGAGTTTACAAGAGTAGTTTTCAAAAAGAGTTTAGAATTTTTTTTAGGGTTTACACAACAAATTTCTTCCTTCTAAATTGTATGGCTGGTTTCTTCTGGTCCTTCTAAACTGCTGCGCTGGTTTGCCCAGTGTCCGATGAGTCCGCAGGAACATTACACGTTGCCAACCGGAGTGTTCGTTCCTGTGGTGGTGTACGAGAGAGAGCCGAGTTCTATCATAGCGTACGCCCTCAGTTGCCATGATTACCGTTCAGGACTGGACGACATTCGGGCTAAACGCTTATCTGCTTCAGAGCAGCCTTCTCCCAGGTACTTTCAAGTCTCATTTTCCATGGCTTTAACATGGATTTTTTCATAGATTAACTAATAACTAGTTGAAAAACCTTTATCGATAGCAATCAGTAGTACGTAAATATTTTATTTACTCTCTTTACAGTTTAGTATTTGTTTATAGTTATGTATTAGAGGAATGTTTTATTTTACCACCTAGGTATTTTTCATTATTGACTGATAAACCTGTTCCCTTTATACAGGCTTAAGCACATGTAGGGCACAGACACACTCCAACGAATATACCTCACTGCATATTGACAGCTGTAATATATGTTATATTTTTAAACTTGGGTTGAAAAAATTCATATCCTTATACTCTTGATGAAAGAGGCTGAAACTATTTGCTACTGCATCAATGTGAATTGCAACAGAAAAAAGCATTTGAACCAGTTTATATGCTCCGGAGGTTTCATAAAATTCAAAGTCATAGTTTAGTTCCCTTTCTGTTTCTTTTTCCATTTATCTTAATTTCATCACTGTGGGAGTCTCCTCAGTCTCTAACCTGTACTCATTTTCTAAATTGTCACATGCTCATATATGGTTGCCATTGGCGTTGAAAATACATAAAATAAAATAAAATACAGTAAAGTCCAGTTTATCTGGATTAATGTGGCAGAGTCCAAAACGGGGTAGAAAGAAATCCGAATAATCTGAAAATATAACAGAATAGACGTCCACATGGAATAGACAACAACCGTGAATGGCAACTGCAATATTATTGCTCCAAACGCATGTAACTAATGTACTACAGAATTGTTGCAAAACATCGCAGGCGTGTTAAAAAGTGGTTTTTAGTTTTATCAAAAGTTAAAAAAAAATCTAAAATATAGTCTGGAAAAAACAAAGCAGTACTTTTTATTTGTTTTGTATCAGAAATGAAATCCTCCCATTCAAATGGAAAACCTATTTTATTTCATATTAATTTCTTGGTCATTATTTTTAGTAAAAAAATCTTTAATTGTTTTTCTGACCTCTTTTAGCGAATTTCCCATAGGGAAGAAGCTATTACCGTAGGTCTCATGGTATGACTTAAGCCCGGGACCATGTTATTTTTTCGTCTTTAGGTGCCCAGAGTCCAAAAACAATAGTCGTTAAAATTTATATATATATATATATATATATATATATATATATATATATATATATGTATGTATATATATATATATATATATATATATATATATACATAAACCTGCATACTCTTTTCCCATGTTAATCATATGAAGAATAGGTAAACACCTTTATTTATGGACAGATGTTGATGAAAGTTGGTATGAATGTTAAAAATAAAAATTTTTGATGGTATAAATGCCTACTCTCAGTGTTCCTCACAGCAGCAAACCTTCACACTCCTTTCCATGTTAATCTTATGGAGAATAGGCAAACAATTCTCATGTTTATCGACAGATTTTGACCAAACTTGTCATATATTATTATTATTATTATATTATTAATTTGGAAATTCGCTGAGTACGCAGGTCTGCTGCGACAGGGGTATTTATTTGTTTTATATCAGAACTGTGGTTTCATCTGACATTTAAATAATAAAATTCTCAAGATGAAACTCATATTTTAACTGCTTTTTGCCGAATGTAATAGATTCAAATCCGGATAAATCGGACTTTACTGTAGAAGGATCATTTTAGAAGGACACGCTTCACAATTAAGTTTACATAAGTTACCATTAGTATAATTTATGACTCCAATCTTGATTTGGTTTATGATTTATTAATTGACTCAATATTTGAGATATCTTATGCTCTCTGAACACTTTTTCACTTTGAATATTTTCTAAAAAACCATGACCCCTTTAATTAATGTAATGTTTTTTCTGTGGTGTGTGTTATCTCTCTATTGAATCATGGCAAGTCATGGCAAGTCTGCTGTTCTTCCTCCACTTCTATATTGTGAAACTGTTAGTAACTCAGCTGCACTTGATCATTACAGTCCGCTGCTGAAGCGTAAGTCCGGCAGCCTGGAGTCCAAGGAGGTATCATGTGATACGTCGTCTGCTGGAGACTCTCGTAAACCTGGTGTCCTCTCTTTCCTCAGGTAACCAAAAGAGGCAAACACCATAAAATGTTTTTATCCTAACCACATCAATCAACACCTTATTGAGGTTATAATCCTGAAAGAAAGATTTATTTATTGTATTTCCTTGGTTGATATCATGCTTACAAAGGATCGCCATTTGGTAAGATGTGTTATAGAGGTTTATAATGCGTTGATTTTCACAAGTAAAATACATGCTATTGAGGTATTCATAGAAAGATAGTTGTGCTGTAGAGGTATTATTATTATTAATAATAATAATAATAATAATAATAGTTTATTCCCAATTAGTCAACATACATAAATACAGAGTGACATTTAAAATAATAATAGTAACCGTTACAAAAGGAAATATTAAATTTTGCCACAATTTAACAAGGAATGGTCTACATGGGCAGATGCCTGTGCGTAGACCGCAGTTGTTATCAATTTTAATGGCAAATTCAGGTAAAAAGATGACTAAACAATTAATTGAGGTAATAATTCGACTTAGGGATTGGTTTTAGTTGAAGAATGATTTGACTTATGTTTTTTTTTGTTTTAATGGATTGATTAATTATTGATTAAGTGTTCATACACTAGTTTAATGTAATACGGTGCAAGTGAGTGTGTAGTATATTTCAATACCATATCCCTTCTTCGATATTAATATTGACTATTATGGGGAATTCACGAAGATTGAAAAATGAGACTCACTATCGAGGTAGTCTAGCTATTGAGAGTTGTGGTAGCAAGGTTCTGCTGCAGTTAAATTGTTTAATAAATTTATTCTTTGCCAGAAAAATTATTTTTTTTACATTTAAAGGCCATATATTTTGAATTGTCATTTTTACAGACATATTAGTAGTGTCACATTATTTTGGACTTAAAGCACTATTAACAAAGAAGTTTTGTTCCAAATATTTAGAGCCATCTTGAAAAAATTATGTTTATGTGGGTTTATAGACGTAAACTACCCTTAAAAATGAAAAGTTCAAAAAATTAAAAATGGCCAGTGTTCTGCCAAAGTGTACCCTTCACAAAAATTAGAAATTTCATAAAAATCGGACCATCGGTGTAGTCTTGAGGTCATTACACAGGTATACCAGACATACAGATAGACTGACCAACAGACAAACATCAGTCCAAAAACAAATTTTTTTTGAGTTCATGGAGTCTCAAAATGGATATATCCGTTCTCAGCTCAAATTTGAAAATATTGACAAAAACAATATTTTCTTCATGTACTATGTTTAAGGGAAGATCAAAAATCTTAAGTCTTATCTAAAATAAAGTATTTTTTACCTGTTTTAGGACCACAAGTAGCAGTGGTAACCTGAACCAAGGTCTTGGAGGAGGGGGAGGATCAGCTGGTGGAGGGGAGGGGCCAGTGGAGGGGGATGAGGGGAAACCCGAGACTGAACCTGTCAAACCTCGTAGTAGCAAAGACAAACCCTCGTCCCATCTCGAGGTGGGTGAAAAATTTTTGTTTTTTGCGAATTTCCCTTAGGGAATAAGCTATTACCGTTGGTCTCATGGCAAGACTTAAGCCTGGGACCATGTTGTTTTTTTGTATTTACGTGCCCAGAGACCAAAAATAATAGTGGTTAAAATTTTTATATATATAATATATATATGTGTGTGTGTGTGTGTCTGTGAACACAATAACTCTTGTAAAAATGGTCCGATCAAGACCAAATTTGGTAGAAACGTGTATTCCTACATTTGCTCGGACGAGTTCGTAATCCAGACATATCGGTCAATCGGAACAGGGAGTTCCCCCAAACTACCTGTTCCGATTGACCGATATGTTTGGATTACAAACTAATGGAAAAAGATAATAATAATTTTTGAATTTACAAATAATTAAAAAATTTTTATTTCACAATTTTGTTTTTTTTTTTTTAACTTAAAAGAATTAGTTCTAAAAATTAAAAAAGTATTGATTTTAAATTAAAAAACAAAAATTTTATTTAAATTTACCAACTTTTATAAAATTTGATTAAATGTTTCATAATTACATATTTAACTGAAAACAGATAGACTACCAGACAAACATCTAAAACAAATTTTTTTGAGTTCATGGAGTCTCAAAATGGAATATCGTTCTCATAAAAAAATTTGATATAAAAAAAATTTTTTCTCATGAAAAGTTAACTTATCAAAATAAAGTATTTTTTATTTTTTTTTTAGGACCGTGGGATAAGAAAAATAAGGAACTTGGAAGTGAGAGGAGCCAGTGGAATAATTAGAAAAAAAAACTGTGAAAAACGCAAACCTCGGTAGCAAAACAAACCTTGTTTTGAAAATTTGTTTTTTGCGAATGTCGAATTAGGGAATAAGCTTAACCGTGGTCTCATGGGACCATTTTTTGTATTTACGTGCCCAGAGACCAATATATATATATATATAAATTTTATATATATATATATATATAATATATATATATAATATAAAAATTTTAACTGTGTGTGTTTTTGGTCTGGGCACGAAAAAAAAAATTAAACAGGTCTCGTTAACATTTCCGAGATACCGATTTGTTGGATTACAAACTATGGATTACAAACTAAAAAAAACCCCAGGTTATACACTACACTTACAGGTTACACTAAAAAATTAAAAAATTCCAATTTTATCTTTTACTATTAGAATCAGTTCAAAAAACTACACAGTTAAGTTTCTTAAAGTTTTTCTTTATCTCCAACGGTTACCGAGATATTAAAAATCTAAACACAGTACGTTTTATTTTGGGGCTTCAATGTTAATCTTATGGAGGATATAGAAGAATTAATATTTCACTTATTTATCCATATTTTTTGATGAAACTTTGTATAAATGTTCATGTGGTTTATATCCATCCATTTATGCTTAAAAATCATAGTTTATGTGTTTATCATGATGACAGCTAACCTGCATACTCTTTCCCATGTTAATCGTATAGAGAATAGGCAAACCCCTTTATTTATAGACAAATGTTTATGAAACTTGGTATAAATGGTCAAAGTAAAAAACATTTATGCTAGAAATGCCTACTTTCATTGTTCCTCACAGCAGCAAACCTGCATACTCTTTCCCATGTTAATCTTATGGAGAATAGGAAAATAACTCTCACATCTCAAGTATCCATTTCTAAAAGCTGTGATACTGAATGTCCTGGAAAATATGATTTACTTGAGCAAAATCATTATCCTTCTTCTTGTAGGTATGGGCATTGTTACTCTCAGGAATATTGTAGAAATGACATTTCTGGAACAGTTGGATCTGTCATTTATTTCATTTATTAAATCCTCAGAAGACAGAGGAGTATCCACAGAGTTACATACTTATTAAAGGTCTTCTGCTGAGTGTGGACAAACATTTAAACAATATTAAATACAGCCATTTTGGTCATTAGAAAACACACAGAGCAAGTGTTATCGAGCACCCAACTCACTATAGTAGTTTACTGTGTGTACCCCGACGGGTACGCAGCGGCAATTTAAAAAAATACTGATGTACCCTATAGAGTGCATTACATCGTGAGTACTTTTAGTCTTAGGTTTTTTTCTTCATTTAAGAACTTATTATTATAATACTAGTTTTATAACTTATCGTTTAGCATTATACGTGTTGGTTTTACTAAAGGATGAAGTAAAAAGTCACGTCTTCCAATTCTACTTAATATATTTACACGTATATTGTAACCACATACAAACCGTAAATATATACAAAAGGTGTTAAATTGGCGATTGGCCGAACATCATTCGGATGATATTTTTGTGATGATGTCCGGTGTGACTGGACAAAATCAATCCCCAATTTAACACTTTTTGTATATATTTACTGTATAATTATATACTATATATTTATATGAGTGTAAATACATTAACTCTTTGGGTTCGGATGAGTTTTTATAACATGTCCTGTGCACTCGGATGTCCAGCTGTAGTGGCCGTTACCATTTTCTCGCTGAAGTTGAATTAATTTTTATATGAGCTGTCCTCATTGCTCGGGTGGCCAGTGGTACTGGACGAGATTAAATCTGAGTTGCGGTCAGAAGGCCAGCAATACTGGCCACTAATTATAATCATCTTTTTCTTTTTGAATATTATGTGCTAGGTTTGGGATGTGCTGAAATCTTTCAGGAAACTAATGAACTATCGAATCAAATAAATTCCCGCCTCTAAAACAAGATATGTGTTGGAAATTAAGGTTATGCTTAGTACGTTGTTCTTCTGTTCTACTGTTGCGTTTACTGAAAAGTGGTGATATTTAATGCTAATAACAGCTGGTTTTTTGTAAATAACTGTACATTTTATTAATAATTCATTATTTATTTTAGTGGTAACCACAGTAGATAATAAACGTAAACATAACAATAAATGATAATTTAAATTTGGATGACTGACTTGAGGCAATTATTGGAAGAGTATGACAAAAATGTTTCGTCATAATATTTTATTGAGAAATAGATAATGTTATATTGACATTATTCTTTATTTTCGCTCGATGTTTGATTTTTATTGTCCTTACAAACATTGTTGAAAACAAACCAGGTTTGACACAAAAATAATTTCGTGCTGGTGGGAAAGGTTGTCGATCATGACTGCCGAGTTAACAAAGGATTGTAGCGCGGCGAGGACAACATAACGGGAAATAATTCCGAGCTGTCAAGGCATTGGCACGGCCAGTGCTACTGGCCAACTAAGCGCAAAGGGTTAAGTAGTGTTGGAAGACGTGACTTTTTACTTCATCCTATATAACTTATTATTATAACAAAGACTATGTTATATCAGCATATTGCATAGAAAAAATGAATTATGTTAATTAAAATACTAATCAATTATTGGTGATTTATTTTGTAAAATACTCAAGTTTCAAGTCAACAAGAAATGTCGTTTTCAAGTTTTCCGTAAGATAATAAACTTTCGGAATATATCTGGAGAATGTGGTAGCTCAAAGATAACACATTTACCCAGTTAGTCAAATGTGCCTGAGTTACCTCTGCCTAGTGTCTAAAGACAGTATGCTACTTCACTGTCTTTAATTGTTTTTGCATAAGCTGTACAAGTACACCCTTTTTAAAGGTAATCAGCCTGGCAACTGAATCTGAAGTCTTTTCTTTACACTTTCTTGTTTAGGTCCAGTTTTCTGATTCAACAGCCAATTTCATAGTCAAGGTCTATTATGCAGACGAGTTTGCCCGTCTGAGAGCTACGATATTTCCAGCAGGTGAAGAAGCTTTTGTCCGATCTCTTAGTAGGTGCATCCAGTGGGCAGCTCGTGGTGGAAAATCAGGCTCCAATTTTGCTAAAACAAAAGGTGAATTATTATTATAATAAAATATAACTGTTATGTTACTTCTTCTCTCTATTTTACTTTTATTAAGTCTATAGCACGATTGCAACAATCAACTCCTAAATGTTACTATTTTAATGCACGTCCTTCCTTAAAAATAATTTAAATTGATTTAGATATTTCAGGATTCAAGTTAACGTTTAGGCATTTTAAAAAATGACACTAAAATATGAGAATCTATATCAGTATGAAGATATATTAATTTTTTATCAGCCTGAGTTTTCATTGATTATTTAAAATTTGTGTTATTTAAGTGTGTGTTTTCTATGTTAGACATTTGTTAAGAGTTATTTATTTAGTGATTTGGAAAATAAAGGTTTCTTATTAATTAATTAATAGCACAATCACAAATTGGCAATTGAGTCCACATTCGACCTTTCCAGGGTGACCTTCGTTTTTACTGGTGGGCACTATAACCATTCAGACAGTTATAATACAACATAAACCTAATTTTTTATATCAATTTTTATTTGTGTCAAAAAAATATTCACTGCCAACGTTTCTTGATTGTAGACGATCGGTTCATCCTGAAGGAAATGTCGCGCACAGAGACGCATCCGTTCATGGAATCGGCACCGCAATATTTCGACTACATCGATCGATGTGTCCGCTCTGGCTCGCCTACTCTGCTCGGCAAGATCGTCGGTGTCTACCGTATCATGTATCGCAGTTCCACGTCCAACGCGACATTCCGCTCCAACCTGCTCGTCATGGAGAACCTGTTCTATGGCCGTCAGGTGAAGCACAAGTTTGACCTGAAGGGCTCCGTGCGAAACAGGCTTGTCAATCCGATGGAACAAGGCGGAGAGATTGTGTTACTTGATGAAAACTTGATCAACAGTGAGTTCTTTAAAAATGTTGTGGGGTTTCTTTTTTTTTCTTACCACTGTTTCAGACTTTTCTATTACTTGATGGTTTTTTATGATTTTTATTGCTCAATTAAGAAGGAATAAAAATGACAGTTTAATATTTTTTCCCATTTTTTGTTACAGTGACATGTGACAGTCCACTGTATATTCTGCCCCATTCTAAGACAGTGCTGATGCAAGCTATTCAATCGGACACACAGTTCTTGGCCGGCCAGTCTGTTATGGATTACTCCCTATTGGTGGGACTCGATGAAGCCAACAAGGAACTCGTAGTTGGCATCATTGGTCAGTACATGTCTCACACTTTAATATGAGCAAAGTTTCCATGTTTGGGGAAATGCTTACTTGTTTGTATAACAACTTCGTTTGACCATGGAAACAGCTCAACCAGTTTATTGTAGGATTTTAATTAAATGCAGTCCAATAACAAATTAGTTTTAGATAACTTTTTTTTACAAAGCTTATTTGAAAATAAAAGATTGCATTTGGATTTCAAAGATTAATATCAAATTATAAGAATACAAAGCAGTTTATGAAAAAAATTGTTTTCTCGGTATCAAATTGATGACAGTGTTACATGTAAGGTGTGGCTTAAGGGTAATTATCCCAGCTCTATGGTTGTAGCAACCTGTAAGTGATTTTTTGCAGCTCAATCATCATTTTCGGTCAGTTCATCAACTATGACAATTTTATGTCATTAGGTTGAACTTTTAATATAATTTTGAACTTTAGTAATGTATGTCCTATTATAGATTATTCTTTGGCACAGAAGTTTGATTTTGCCGAGTCACACAGGTTGACCTTTTGGTAGGGAAGTTTAGGAAATGTTTTTTTTTTGTAGTCAGGGATTTATGGACTGGGAATGTCTTAAGGTTTTGGTTAGAGGTCACAGCCATTATGTTCTCCTTCCTTGTTTATGCCTATAACCATATTTAGTTACTTCGTAAAAGTATTGGTAAACTTTTTGTTAAATTGTATAACATACTTAAATTAGAAACCACATATTTTTTAGATAACAAATCTACCAAAGCCTAGTCATTAGCTAAATTCCTACAGAAAAGTGAGCTATTCACATGACCCACATGGTGAGAGTTAGCAGGGGTCCATGATAGAAGATCATAACTCAACCCCTGAACACGTTTTCGGGGGTCTTTTTTTCCGGGGTTTTTCAACAATTGACATTTCGCCATTTCTAACTCGTACTTGAGTTTTACCCAAAGCTTCATCTTTGTAAGTAGTTTTCAACATAACAATGGCATCTGCAGCAATTTTCCCTAACAAGAAACAAAACTTCAGAGCGCGCTGTTCATTTACTGCCACCAAATGAAAAAATGTTGAAACAGTGTTTACTAAAAAACTCACTGCAGACAAACACATCCACCTACGTCGACGGCACTAGCGGCACTAAATTCTGGATGAGCTGCGCTACACACACAGACATGCGTACTACACAGGCCACGCCTTCGGCAGCATAATTCCGGTTACTTTTGGGTACCCAAAAAAAATTTCCACCTATATATATAGATTCCCCCCCCCCCCCCCCCCCCCCCCCCCCCCCCCCCCCCCCCCCCCCCCCCCCCCCCCTTTATTTTTTATATTATATATATTTAAACCCCCCCCCCCCCCCCCAATTTTGTTTTTTACCCCCCCCCCCCCCCCCCCCCCCCCCCCCCCCCCCCCCCCCCCCCCCCCCCCCCCCATTTTCTTTTTTGGCCGATATTGGCCTGTGCGCGGGAACACGTTCTTTAATAAATTTAAAGTGTACCTTTAAGAGAAAAAAAAGTTATAAAGAAAAAAAATTACACTTAACAGTAGAAATAAAAAGTACATACATTTTTTTTATTTGGGATCTACAAACAAAACGTAACCGTATAAGACACATTTTTGCTATTTAAATGAAAATATATGAATTGAGTGAAACTGATTTAATCTATTAATTGTGGCCTGCATGAGGCAGAATGTTCGGCGCGACGGCATATGTTGTTTGTGAATGAAGTGGGAACAGTGAGAACAGTTTGAGTGGGTTAGTTGCTGTACTCAGAGCGGATGAGTGTCTCAGCCTGTTCGAGGCCAATCTCCAACAACCAGTCAGAGATAGACAATTTAAACAATTTTGTAGAAACCTGAAGGTTTCTAATCTCCAAAGAAATGTTTCTATAAATGAAATTCGCTATAAAGAATGAATTTGAATGACAAATTGATTTTACTGCCCTGGGCACTTGCACACCTACATTAACTGAGTTTCTGGTTCTATAACTATGAGCATTGGGGGTGATCACAATTTCTTTATGAGTATAAGTATAAATCGATAATGTTTTATTAATATATAATTGTCTGATTGAAAGCAATTTTGTCTGGGAAAATAACTGATTAGTCGGGAATCGCTTGCTATTCAGCTCAAAAAAACACACAATTTGGTATTTTTAATCGTGACTCTAGGTTTATTGGTTACTGAGATATTAGAAAAGGTAAACACAGTACATTGCACAATGTTAACCCATTTCCGTCGGACAGACCGGTCAGAGCCTGAGGCCCTCTGGTCTGAACTGAAATCGAGCCGTGTTCACCACGACTGCACGTCACTTCTAGCTTGATAGGTTTAACAGTAACTTCATGAATTATATGTTTTGATTTCTTTACCCTGTTACTTATACCCTTTTTGACTACGTATACAAGCACTTTTAGCAGAAAAAAAATTATTACTGTACTTTTTACCAATTCCAAGCGGTAGGCTTAGAAATAAGAAGGTTGTTTCATCAAGATTTTTTTTTTAAACGATTCCTTTATTTCACTTGGCACATCTACTTCTAGTTACCTGGAGTAATAAATAGTTAATGATAAATCTTTAAAAATAATCATTATTACTGTATTCTCATCAATAAATACAATTGTGTGAACAATACAATAATTTACTGTGAACACGGAACATTGGACACTAAATACTACTACTGTATTTAAAAGAGGACACCAACGCCAACACTATCTATCTGATGAGAAATTCACCAGCACACCTAACGGTGGAAACTACGTTGAAATATAAACAGGCAAAGCACATTGTTTGCTCATAACCGCCCTGCGGACACACAGCGCACGTCCTTAGTCATCTGTCTAGCGAAATACGGGGACGTGCAATGTTTGTCCTTAAACGGGAATGGGTTAATCTTATGAAGAGTAGGTAAAAGTCAATAACTCACATTTAATTAAAATATTCTACCATCATTTGGTATGCAAGTCCATCTAGTTAAGTGTTATCAACACATCCTTAAAACCCCCAAATAATGTAATGTTTCTTACAGCAGTAAACCTATGAATTCATTGTAATTCTTACGGAGAATAGATAAATTGGTATAACTCGCTTAGTTATTGACATAATTTGATAAAATGTTGTATGTGTTTTTACTTAGGAAAAGGCCTTAATATAAGCATATTACCATGTAAAACAACCCTTATTGCAGCAAACTTGCATACTCAGTACTATTCTATTACTATGATCGGAATAGAATAACTTCTATGAAATTCGCTCTACTCACGCCAGCATACGATCTCGTTTATTTATTTTAGATATTTTATTTTAAGACAGCACAAGGGTCAACTAAAATATGCTATGGCAGCACCAGTGTTGCTTATACGTTATGTTTATGTGATTGTTTCATACACGCTTCTTGAGTGGCCTGTTTATCACAACAATATGGACAAATTTGTAGTCCTTTAAATAACATATTTTATTTGATGATCACATCAAAAATGTTCCCTTGAAAATTTTTTTCTGTAGTACATGAAAATTGGGTTTTCTTACAAAATTTAAAATACATCACATGAAAACCTTTTTCATTTATGCTTGTTCGCAAAATTTCAGCTCAAAAGCATTAGCAGTTTTCCTACACTCCTTTCACCAACACCGCCAAATTTCAGAACTAATTACTCTTTAACTAAAAAAATATTGACTCAGAAAAAAAATTACACCAGGGAATATTTATGATACAATAAAGAAATAAAAGTTGTAATTATGTTTTTATTTATTTATTCCAATTACATTGTTTACATAATAGCCTCGATAAGTGAAAACAAATACTTAACATCGAGGACCATGTTAACTTAAACACTATCAATAAGTTATAAAAAAAAACAACAAATGTACTGTAATAATTACAAAAATTGAACTTATCCAAAAATATTAATATGTGGCATGAGGTGGGCTTAAAGGCTGTAACTACAGAAAACAAAGGTGGCAAAATATTCCTGTACATACAGTATATAAAAAAAGAATACCCCTGTCGCAGCAGACCTGCGTACTCAGCGAATTTCCAAATCAATAATTTAATATATGACAAGTTTTATAAAAATATGTCCCTAAACATGAGAATTATTTGACTATTCTCCATAAGATTAACATAGGAAAGAGTGTTCAGGTTAGCTGCTGTGAAGAACACTGAAATTAGTCATTTCTACCATAAATAATTTTTATCTTAACATTTATACCAACTTTCATCAACATCTGTCCATAAATAAAGGAGTTTGCCTATTCCCTATATGATTATTATGGGAAAAGAGTATGCAGGTTTGCTGCCATGATAAACACATAAACTATGATTTTTAAGCATAAATGGATAGATCTCAACCAGATGAAGCTAAATATCAAGTTTTATCCAAAAATATTGATTAATATGGGAAATATTAATTTTTCCCTATCCTCCAACATTGGAGCCCCACAATACAATGTACTGTGTTTAGATTTTTTTAATATCTCGGTAACCGTTGGAGATAGAGAAAAACTTTAAGGAACTTAATTGTGTAGTTTTTTAAGCTGATTCCAATGGTGAAATATAAAATTACAAATTTTTAAAAATTACATGTGAAACACGCAAAAAACCTGATTTTGGGGTACAAAACCCCCCCTAACTACCCGTTCCCATTGACCGATATGTCTGGTTTACGAAGTCGTCCAAGCATTTGTAGGAATACACGTCTCTACCAAATTTGGTCTCGATCGGACCATTTTTACGAGAGTTATCGTGTTAACAGACACACATATATATATATATATATTAAGTAAAGTTAAAATAATTAACTGAGTATCCTTGATAAACATTATTTTATTCAAACAACATGTTTCAACCTTTAAAGGCCATTTTCAAGTTAATTCAAAACAATATTAAAATCACATATGTTTAAATTTATTTAATTTATTAAATTTAAATTTATATATATATATATAAATTTTAACGACTATTGTTTTTGGACTTTGGGCACCTAAAGACGAAAAAATAACATGGTCCCGTGCTTAAGTCTTACAATGAGACCTACGATAATAGCTTCTTCCCCATGGGAAATTCGCTAAAAATGCATTGAAAATGGTTATTAATTTGCCACAGTGGCAGCCCTGCAGCTGCCACCTACATAAAATTTCACTCCCTCTCACACACACCCAATAATTACAGTTGAAACTTGAAAAATCAACCCTAACCACAAAGTAGTTGACATGACATGACAATTTTACAGAATTTACTTAATGCATATTCATCAAGAACAAATACAACACAACCTCGTGGCTCATGCTACATTAAATAATGTATTTAATGTTTTTTATAACAGTCAATTTTATAAATTGTGCCACCTACTCTGCTAATATGTATATCTGTACATATTATCTACAGACACATTTAATAATAAGGATTCCAACTTAACTTACTGAAAAGAAAGTTGTTTGAATATTGTGTGTTTTTGCTTGTTTGGTTCTGTATAATCTTTTTTTGACTGAGGAGGTAAATGCCTTGTCCCTCTGATTTGATCTTTGGTTATCTCTTAATTTCCTATTACTTTTAGATTACATCCGAACATTTACGTGGGATAAGCGGCTAGAGACAATGGTGAAGAAATCAGGACTGCTAGGCGGACAGGGCAAGCTACCTACGATTGTGAGTCCAGATGAATATCGCGACAGGTTTATTGCTGCTATGCATCGATACTTCCTACCGGTACCTGACCAATGGACAGGCCTGGGGAAGGGCCTTGACTTCTAGAATACAAACAAAGCATATCCTACATAGTAAATGTAAAACAATCGAATGTGCAATTGTTTTAAGTTTGATAGTTTCTGATTATGATCAATCAGATTAAAATTGTTTAGGTTTTTGTGCATGTTGTTGTGTAAGCCATCAAACGGAAACCTTAAACAAATTAAAAAAGTGATCAGGTTACCATCTTTGATTCGGACAAAAGAGTATTGTGATGAAGCTTATTGTTGATATTTATGTTATTATGTGTTAACTTGTATCACCTTCTTAAAACCATAAAAAACATATCATAATGTAAAAGCATAATGTAAAAGACATGTTATAAGTATAGCGTAATAGTAAATAACAAATATGCAAATGATAAACAGTCTTACCAGATGCCATCTTATTTGGAAAATTATATGAAATCATTAAAAAGATTAATGCACTTTAAGTACTCTAAAAATTTTGTGTTTTTGCTTATACATCAAATGCAACTGAATGAATAGTCTGAAAATGTCCATTTGTGTTGTCAAAATTGTTACATGTAACTAGTATAATTTATATTTTTTACTACTTTCTAATTGAATTCTACATATTTTCTATATTACTATTCTAATATTTATTATGTATTAAATATTATAAACATTCTTGTAAAATTCCCTTACCTTACCTGCACGTCTATTGAAACCTATGCAGGTTTTCGGACTTGCTGATGATGCTCCTCCACTCTTCTCTATCATCAGCTCTGGTTTGGTAAATAATTCTTTGCTTTGATCTCAAACACAATTTTACTCATGATTTTAGATCTCTTCAGTTTTTTCACGATATAGCCTGAAAATAGAGAAAAAGAAACATTTACTTAAAACTAACATAAAAACACAGTAAAAACTCGTCAGAATATCTGTGTCAAATAAAAAATCATAATAGAACTATTAAGATTGGTAATAAAAATTTCAAAAACTTTTAAGAGGTCTGGAGGAGCATTGCCCCCCACGTCTCCCCTTAACTCCACCCATGATCTTATCTACAAATTATGTCTATGTTAAATTTGGTTATTTGATGAGGAAAGCAAACTGAAAATAAATTTGGAAACAAAGAATTTATAGACTTGGCTTTTCTCCTACTGATACTGCTTTCCACTAAGGAATTGAGTCATAATTTTATAAGGTTGTTACCAATAACTTTATCAAAGGGTTGCCTTGCTTATTACGTGAGTGCAGTAACACCGAATTGGAACTCTACTAAATGTGTTAGTTAATATTAGTACTTTTCGTACATTGCCACATTATTTTGCATTGCATTGCAAAGCATTCCATTGCTTTTCGCATTGCAACATTATTTTAGTTTGCAATATTGTTGTTTAAATATTTATTTTACATGGTAATTTTATTTTTATTGGATTTCTAAATATGTAACCTTTTTATCAAAAACCTGTGTAGAAGTATTGAGAAATTATATATAGTAAAAATTGTCAAGTGTATTGCCCTAGTATTTAACATTGTAAGTATACAGTTATGTAAATATAACAGTTATTGTTTGAATGTCAGTGTTTTACTAATTACATACTGTTACATTATACGTATTACATAGCTCTATAAATTGTGATTTCACAATAATTACTATTTGTTAACAAAAGTAATAAAATTACAAAAAATTTAACTTTTTTAACCTATTTAATTTCTAAATTAAATGTTTATTACTTGCAGTTTCCCACGATCTTCCAGTCCAATCCGTCTTATCCGCATCCTAGTTTAGGGATGGCGAGCTTGTTAAAAGGGGGCACGGATGTCCCTATAGTCCCCATGTTAAATTACAAAATTTTAGGTACATATTAAGAAAAAAACCATACACACTATTCATATGAAACTTTTAGGGCTTGTTAGTCATACTTGTAGCTTGTTAGTCATACTTATAAAAGAACTTTGAACAAAAATCTAAAGTTTCTAATTTTTCTTAAACATTTTTTTAATTATAATATTTTTACTTTCTCCCCTTATAGGCCTACATAGTATATGGAGAAAGTATTGTTTTCGTCAAAATATTCAAATTTGAGTTGAGAGTGGATATATATTCGTTTTTGGGTCCCCTGAATCCAAAAAAGTGGGTTTCGAGGTGATATCTGTCTGTCTGAGTGTGTGTGTGTGTCTGGATGTATACAGAGTCACAGCCTACCCTGTTGGTCCGATTTTGATGAAATTTGGCACGTATGTATATATTCACCGTATCTCCAGGTGTTTCTTTCATCTTTGATTTTTAAGGGTAGTTCACCCGTAAAAACCCTTAAAAACGTGAATAATCCAAATTACTAAAAAACGGCTCTAACAATTTTGATTAAAACTCGATAGTTTATAGTGCGCAGAGTACTAAATAATCTAACACACCCGCATTTCTGTAAAAATAACGGTTCAAAAGTTATGGGCTTTTAAATATCAAAAAAATTCAAATTTTTTAATTTCCAGCAAAAACAATAAAAGTAAAGCATAACTTGACGGCACCATTGAAACCAGCTTAAAAAACTAAACAAATTAGTATTATTAATTATTTGTCTACGACTAACGGTTCCAGAGAAAAGTTAAATTTACTATCTATGATAAACACAGTACGTTGTCTGAAAGCGCCCAATGTTATACTTATGGTGAATATTAAAAAATCAATTTCTTCCTCATTCCTAACCGTTTTCCATTAAACTTGGTATGAAGCGTACGCTCAAATCACCCAATAACACCCACTCAAAAAAGCTTGGGATTACCGGAAGGGGGGGTCCCTCATACAATTAAAATAATTAATTCTTTGTTTCTCTTGTTTTTATTTTCAGAAGTGGGATGATTATTTTTGAAACAACAAATTATTAAAT
Organism: Nephotettix cincticeps; assembly: GCA_023375725.1. Classification (NCBI taxonomy): domain Eukaryota; kingdom Metazoa; phylum Arthropoda; class Insecta; order Hemiptera; family Cicadellidae; genus Nephotettix; species Nephotettix cincticeps. Next base: position 46,126,712 of record CM041785.1, read on the forward strand.
GACTTTTAGATAAACTTTGAAGAACATGGTAGTTTTATTTCAGATTGTCTTTTTTAAATTTAATTAAGGGAGAAAGTATGTGTAAGTCCACTGATACCATTTATTTTTTCTATTTTCCTTTTTGTTTTTCGTTATGAGTTATGAAATAAAAATCATGACAGATAAGAAATTTCTGGTTCATCATTTTATTACAATAGGCGTCAAGAACAGCCTGTAAAAGTTTTGGAACAATTCATGGACTATTGCCTGAGTAAAGAGTACTAAAAGGGTAAAAGCAAAACTTTTCAGGAACCCGAGATATACTGAAAAACTGCTTACAAAGCAAAAGTGCAGCCTTTTATCGTAATAATAATTATTTTTGACATGTTTATGGCTTACGGGGGGGGGATGTTGGCAATTTGTAAGATGAAAATTTGAAGTAGGTTCTCATAGAAACTACCAGAGTTATTGTATTGAATTTTTAATAAATAAGATTTAAAAAAGCTGTTTAGAAGAACTGAAAACATTCCTTTTGACATATCCATGATCTTATTTGATGATGAACAGACAACATATTAGTAAATAAAAAAATATTTCATGAAAAATGAATTTTTGACGTCCAAGCCCCCTTGTTCAAACTGGAGAATCTTGTCATGCAAGTCGTCAAGGCTTTCCTACAACAAGTGGTACGAGGGTTTTATGTTGGAGGCTTTCTTCTTACAAGGTAGAGCATTTGCAGTCGGTTGCACTCGAGATGAGTGTTTTGCCAACCTTGGATCTCTGGCGCTTGAAATATTCGATTCCTCCAAACTTCTTCTCGAAGACCGTTCCTATTATTCGGGACATACTAAGATCTTTGACAATGCAGTAAGCCAGTGTGTATTCTGTTGGCAGGGTGAAGAGGTCTCTATACAACTGCCTCAAAATTCCATGATGTCCGTTTACTTTCTTCAGATGCAATTTCTGTAGACGGTTTCTCCACTTGTTCGTTTTCACGGTTATGATCTGCTTTGTATGGTTGAAATGTACTTCCTTGGTTTTGTCCTTTCTTAGCTCTTTGATTCTATAAATGTCGTTTATTCGGCTCACAATCCTGTAGAGTCCCTCCAAGAGTTTAGGAAACATCCATGTCGTCGTTGAGGATTATACAACCACACAAGGTCTCTTGTGTGTCTCTCGTGCGTTTGCATGGATCTCGAAATATACATCTCATTCGGAAAGTAGTAGCCTCATTAAAGATTTTCCAAACAGAAAATACCCTGGACACGATAAAATAAACCTCAGTCAATATATATATATATATATATATATATATTTTAACGACTATTGTTTTTGGTCTCTGGGCACATAAAGAAGACAAAATAACATGGTCCCGGGCTTAACTCTTGCCATGAGACCTACGGTAATAGCTCTCTTCCCTATGGGAAATTCGCTAAAAATCTGAGATCATTAAATCGATCCAGCCGTTCTGGTCGAGTTTCTGGAGTTATGAATGTTTTAACTAACACAACTTTGTTTTATATATTACTGTGGGGAGGAATTGCCCCCGCCATAAAATTTAAACAATTAATTCATTGCTTTCTCATGTTATTTTCAGAAATTTGTTGATATATTTGAGACAATAACTTATTGCCATTTATATAACATATATGACATTTAGATCAAGTGGAAAAATATGATAGTTTTATTAAGTCGTTTTAAAATTTACTTAAGGGAGAAAGTATGTGATATCGTCTACTGATGTCGTCTATTTCTGTTCAAATTCAAATGGAAACCAAATGTCAAGAATTTGGTTTATTCAAAAATCCTTATTCTGTGTGAGTTCCAGTAAGTATTGTTGGTGTTGGTAGTTGGCATTAATGGATTTCGCCGTTTCGCTTGGCAATCCTGGCATCTATAAGTGTTAGTGACACTGCCCATATCTTACATTACCTTTCCTTAGTGCGGATTTCTAGATTTTATGTTGTGCTGTTAATAAGCTATAAAATGTGACACTAACTATATTATATTCTTCAATTTCATGGCGTTGAAACAAAGTGGATGCTAGTAACAAAGTAATACTAAAAATCCTTTTTAGGTCCATCGTTAGAGAGACAGTTGAGTAAAAATGGCGGAGCGTTCCACACGAGGGAAAGAGATGGAAGTTCATATTACTCACGTAGATAAGGAAGGCCCTCTCCTCAAAATTTTCGCGCAAACAGATAAAAATAATGCAGTTGTAATTGAAAGAATACTGTATCAATTACGTGATGCATTCGACAGGGGAGACCTTAAACCTAAAACGATGAGTGATATTAAAGCTGGTTTGATCTGCTGTGCCAAGTTTGAAGATAATACATATTATCGAGCTAAAATAGTGAACTTAGAACAATTACATGATTTTAAACTTAATGTATTTTTTATTGATCATGGAAACGTTGCTCAAGTTAAAGTGAATGATATAAGATTGCTTTCAAAGTTACAAGCAGTGTTACGTCAAGAAGACCAGAGGGTTACAGTATTGAGAGATATGGAAGGATTGGCTGAAGAGTTTTATCTAGGTGGTGTGGCCCCAAAAGATAAACAGTGGGATGACAACACCCTTGATTTGTTACGTAAAACACTGTGTAATACTGATGGAGAATGTACAATTCATACAATCGGGAACAAAAAGATTATTTCATTTGGTGGTAGTAAAACAGATCCTGCACAGCTTCTGATTAGTTGGGGCAAAGGCCAGGTTTTACATCAGCCTTTTCTGGAAGATTTTATAAGAAAGATGCCAAATTTTCATGATACCAAAGTACATTTACCACAGCAAGTCAACACTTCATTTCCACCTCCAAATTTGGCTTCATCTCAACAAATTCCTCATCCAAGGCTGCCAAATTTATCTCAGCCTCCTCCTCTCGGATTACCCCATGAAGCTAGCTCCATATCCAGAACTATAACAAACCCAGCAGTATCAAATAGGATTGGCGTTCATGTAAGACCTCCTGGTATTCCTGGGGTGCAAATGAGACGCCCAGAGACCTCAATTTCAGTGCCTTGTGTTCAAAATCTACAGTTTTCAACTGAAATGTTGAATCCTGGTGTTATGCACAAGATCTTGGTTAGTCACGTTGAAGATGGACCCCACAGCTTTGCAGTTCAATTGCAGGTAAGATCCAATTTATTTTTTCCACTGGCACAGAACACTGTGTTATGTATTTTCCCCGACACAGTGGCCTGCATAGTTAGGTCAGTTTTTGAAAGTACAAAGTATTCATTGTAGTAGGCCTATAAAATATTACTAACCTCGGCCTACCTTGTCTTTGTAGAACACTGCACATGGTGATGCTTAATAAGGTGTTGCACAACTGATCAGTAGGCTACTGTATCATAATTTTTATCACCCATGGCTTCTGTTACATTAGCTAGCCTGAGTAGGATATCCTACTTCAATGCCATTACTCTGATAAATCTAAAATTGCTCTATGAATTCCTTAAAATATTCGGTAAAATTTCTGTGCTAGGTAACTAATACCAAAGCTTATTATTACTGTAATAAATCTTAGACAACTACTTTCTATCGCCTTAACCTGTAATTAAAAAGTCAGCTCTGTGAAAGAACAGTTTAACGATATTTTCAAACGAATTTATGCTTAAATATGGTACTGCTCAGAAACCATAGCTAGCCTAGTCTAGCTAAGGCGTGGGGGTTTTGGGCGGGTTAAAACTTCACACTTTTATTGCATTCTGGGTGGGGAGAAATGTGAAGTTTCAGGGAATTCAGGAATAAAAAGGTAGGTTTTAGGGAATGCTGGATAAAATTGGAGATACTTGGGAATTATAATTTTTAACACTTATAACGTAACATAATTTTTAAAACGCTAAGAGAAACATACGGTCAATTTGACCGTCACTGTGCTTTATTGGTGTTTAGTGTGTTTATTATTGGTTTTATGTATCATTTGGCAATCACATGAAAACAAATTATGTTTTGCAACATTTTATGACTAATCATATTTATTACGCAAAGATCATGAGACAGAAAAAAATGAAACTCCAAACTCCACGCTTCAAGACGACCAGCTCTGGCCTCGGGAAAAAATCCGTATAAAATTGTTGCCCGAGGCCATATTTGAGGTCTTATAGCGGGTAATATAGCTGTTCTTTTACTTCTAGCAGGTGTGCTTTTGTTTGTTGCGTTTTACTACAGCTTTTTACCGATTATACAAGGTATAATCACAGGTATATTCGACCGACTATTGCCAGCCGGTAAGCGAAACACGCGGTAAATCTGACCGACCGTAATCACATAATTCGTCCAATATGTACGACAACGTCGTATAACGTCAATAGTTGGAAATGGCCAAATATTACGGAGAGGGGTTTGGGGGGAAGGTACTGGGGGTGACAGCTGTCAAGGTCAAGCAGTTTAGCCACTATTACGTAGTAAAATTACCGATCGGTCAATTTGACCGATGTTTCGTTAAGTGTTAACTGGAGAATTGTGGAGGAGTGAAGATGTAGATTGGCAATCATCTTTACATTATTAAGGTTAATATAATCAAATTGAATAAAAAATAAATTAATTCAAATAGGGAGGATGGCGTAATCAACAGGTAACTCGACAATATAATTCATCTACCGAATATAATAGTTGATTTCATTTTTCTTGCTACTGTAATTTAAACTCAGAGAAGCCTTCAACCGTCCGCCGTCATTCGAAGAGGTATAGGCCACTTCTTGTGTTAACATTCATAATACTAAATTTTCTAACAATACATGAATCATTATACCTGGAATATACATCACAGACAAACTGTGCCAATGCGCGATAAAAGAGAGATTGGTTAGTTAAATGTATTTTTTTATCAATAACTCAAACCTTGGAACTTAAATTTATTGAACACTGGAGCCTATGTCAGCAATATTGTTAGTACCAGTAGGTATTACAATGTTAAAAACGCAACATGTATTGGTCACCGACAATCAGCGATCTGGGTTTAAGTTATGTTTAGTTGGTTATTTGATACTATCAAAATGTAAGTTATATATTTTTTTATTGGAAGGGCGGATTACTCCCAAGGCACTTCAGCCGTAGCGGCTTTTTGCACACCCCTGTGTGGGTTGCGGCATTATCACATAGCGAAAAGCCATTGGTGATTGGCAGGATTTGAACCCGGGAACTTGGGCACCAAAGCCCGCGCTCTATCCCTAGACCAGCGCGCAATCAGAACGCTTTTTTCGGTGACCAATACACATATGTAATATCAGAATACACGTGATATTGTTAACATACAGTACATAGCTCTGCAGAGTCAAGTTAGTTTGGTTGTTGATATTTTTATATGGTTAATATGTTTAGTCGAGGGGCAGGAATTTCTTTAATGTCTGGATGGTCTGGCAATTGCATATCAGAATTAAGAAACTCACAGTAAATGTTTAAATTGTTATAATGATCGCATCAACACCGAAATTTAGATTAATACAATAGAAATTGACAATTGTAAGTTAACCGGTGAGGGGTCGTGTCGCTGTCTTTTCTGTCGAGTCATCTGTTTATGTTTATGTGAAATGGAGTGTTAAGGTCGCGAGTTTTCTCCCTTCCTATACCTTCAAATTTAATTGTACACTGGCCACTTGTCTATACTTCACCTGTTTTCTGCGTGTCAGTATTTGTCTGGAGTCCTTTTTCGGCATATACAGGTGGATTCCACCGTGCGCAACTCATGACGTTAGTGAGATCATGTTGTTTTATCCAGTGATATTCAAGTGCTTTTGTGACTTTGACATGCCAATATAGGTCTCAGAGAGGAGGAAACAGTTTGTAATTTATTATTATATACAGTAGAACTCCAACTATCCGAATTAATGGGGACCGGGACCCATTCGGATAATCAAATATTCGGATAATCGGAGTTTTTTTTAAATTGCCATTAGAGAGAGAAAAAAAGCTACGTTTTGATATTGCACTAATTTTTTATTGAATTAAATGTAAGAAACAGGATATTTTCACATGTTTTAAATATGAATCAAATGTACTTACATGTTACACGCAAACACTGGCTTCGCGGGGGGAAGAATAATAGCGCACTTAGACTTTTTTTGGACAAATTTTTTTCTGAAAGTGATTCGGATAATCGGCGATTCGGATAGTCGGAGTTCGGATAATTGGAGTTCCACTGTAGTGTCAACAAAGAAGTAAACCTTGAAGAGGCAAACCAATGAAATTCAGGAGCAATTAGACGAGAACACTAGAACGTTAGAGAGACAAACCTCCTGTGCCGCTCGCTGATGGGAATTGGGACTCAGATATTTTTGTTAAATAAGAATTGAAAGAGTAAAAAACTGTGCAACACCTGTGACATGCAGGTAGTGATCAATATTCATTGGCTTGAACTGTGCAGAAGACCAACCTCCCACTAGAGAGGACAACAAAGACTAAAGGACGTGAGATTTTGCTGCTCTAGTAAACAATTTTCGAATTTACTTAATAATATAAAAGTATAAAGTATAAATATTACCAATTACCGGCATTGTAATTTATTTATTTGCATTTACATAAAAATGTGTATAAATAATAATGTTGACTATTATAATAAAACTTATTTTTTAGAATTAGGTAAACAGCAGGCCCTTAACAATATACATTTTTTTTTAAATTTATTTCATATATTTTCAACTAGAGATACTAAGCTACAATAGTAAAATAATTGTATAGGCCAATGCTTAATCTGTAGAATTTCTTGAATAAAATCATATGTTTGTAAAACTTTTGTAAGCTTTTTTCTAGCCCGGTGGATTCCACCGTGCGTGACCCCTGACATAACTTTTTTGATGCGATCCCTCTCAGTAGAGTAAAAAAATAATTTATGAAGACTTGTTATAAGTTTTAAGATTCTAAGTTTAATCGAGAAGGGCAAGGGACTGAGGGTGCTCCTCGCCCCAGAGGGGCAAGAAAATTACAAAAATGGTGAAGCTTGAATACAATCCATGACTGTTCCCGAGATCTGCCAATTTCCGCCACTTCGGAACGGCAGGGCTGGATCCAAAGTCCGTCAGGTATCGCACCCGAGCGGCTTAAAAGTGGAACTATCTTTGATTATTGATTATTTATTGATATTTGATTATTTTATATTGTCTTACTACAATAAAGAATTTTTGATTTTGATTTTTTTATTATTAAATTGTGATTTTATAGCAACTAACCCACTCAAACTGTTCTCACTGTTCCCACTTCATTCACAAACAACATATGACGTCGTGCCGAACATTCTGCCTCGTGCAGGCCACAATAGATTAAATCAGTTCACTCAATCTATATATTTACATTGAAATAGCAAAAATGTGTCTTATACGGTTACGTTTGTTTGTAGATCCCAAATAAAAAAAATGTAAGTACTTTTTATATCTACTGTTAGGCCTAAGTGTAATTTTTTTTCTCTTGAAGGTACACATTAAATTTATTGAAGAACGCGTTCCCGCGCACAGGCCAATATCGGCCCATGGGGAAACTTTTTTTTCCGTTACCTGTTATGTATTTGAAAAATTGTATGTATATTATTTTGGAAATAAAATGTATTTGATTTGATTTGACTTTTATCTGACATTGGTTTTGGAACATCAGCAATTTTTGCCGTTCTGTCGACTGCTTTGTTGAACGATTGTCCCATGGGAATGGAAATGATGTGCGATTGAGTTAAGTTTCAAGGCTTGTGTAATGTTCCGCGACTGGCTGGACTGCTGATCTTTTCTCTCTGCAAGTCATTTTACTGAGTGTTAGTAATTAATTTACTAATTAATACTAATTAAACACCTCAAAACAAAGGGACCTGTGGAGAACCTGTCACACACCCCCTACATTAGATTCATACTGACCTCAGGATGACCATAACTTGGTGCCTTGCCCTTTTTTTATTCTTTTAAATGGCTTAGGTTTTAGGTAGGCCTATTGTAGTTCCAGATTGCCTTGTAGATTTTAGTTATTAACAATAAAAAATTGTGAAAGTTAGAGTAAAATATTTAATAAATAGGGTATTGTTATGTAGGCTTCTTATTTATTTTTTTTTAAGATGAAATAAAAATAAAATTCACTGGGTCCATGGTCATTAGAATTTTAGATCTATAAACTACTTAAATTTAAGGAATCAATTGCAAGCAGTAGTCTCTACTAGAGCCCGGGAAGCCCAAAAGCAGGGCTTCTCCTTATTTCATAACATACATCAAGTATTGAAATGGCATCTGCTGGATGGTTAAAAAAATGTTTATTGTCTTCTTTCCATGAACTCTGTCAATGTATAGAATGGATTGTTGATCAGCTATTTTGTTAGAGCAGTCTTCATTCTTCTCCGGGTGTGGCATCTTAGTTCTTCTGGCAGTAGGTTATGCAGCTCATGCCCATTTAGGAGGGTTTCTTTTCATATTGGGTGAGATGGTGAGCTGGGAGACAGTAAACCCATAATGCATTTTGGATCCGGCCTAGTGTAGTCAGTATCACACCTGGGTTGGTCCCGTGAAGAAGTAATCGTTATATCTGGTAGCTAAATCCGTCATCGGTTTTCGCCTGACCTCAACTACAGTCTACAATTCAAAGCAACTTTAATCACAACCAACTACAATCTGAACTGAATATAAACATTAATTTAACACCTCTAGCTGATGGCAACAATTTTGTTAGTTTTTTAACTGGAATTTACAAAGAGAATGTTATTTTAATGTAATTTAGATGCACTTTAAAATCTATTTTGTTTAAATTCATAATCTTAAACCTGAATCTACTATTAGTCGCCGTTATACATCTGCTAGTTTTAATCACAGATTATTTTTCACTTTTGGGTGGTATTGATTTCGGCAGGTGCCACTGCTGAATAGAAATAGATACGGAACTAATCAGGGGCGGTGTTTTTAATTTTTGGTGAGCAGCTGATAGGGGGGACCAGTCTTTGGAATTTGGGACCAATCTTACCGTGTGGCCTAGTCAGGCACACTCTCGCCTTTTCTTAATCAGTTTAATCAAATTCTTTCACTTTAAAGTTACATTTTTTATATCAATGTGCCCTGCACTATCAAAATTGTAGAATTTCACAGCCAAGTACAGCCAGATATCTTCTGGGCAACCTCGATTAACAGTCACCCTTTTAACTGTCAGTCTCTATTAACCACCACCCCACTAGCGCAAAAAAATTATGTTTCCGCGTCAGCGCCGAGCGGAATCATCTGTTGAGGCTCTATGATGAATAGTGATGACTGTACTGCACATCTGCATTGTGCGTGAGTCATTGGCGGCAAGGGTAGTGAGCCAGCTGGTTAATCCCTTACGCTCCTAAATATAGAATTTTATGGACATGGGTCGAGTGTTTCCATAGCAGTATTCCATATATGTGTGATTGAGAAAATGCAGAAAAAGTGACTTTTAAATAATCATCACTGAAAAATTCCTTAAATTTTCAGAATTTAACGAATTTTCCTTAGGGAAGAAGCTATTACTGTAGGTCTCATGGTAAGACTTAAGCCCGAGACCAAGTTATTTTTTCTTCTTTAGGTGCCTAGAGACCAAAAACAATAGTCATTAAAATTTATATACAGGGTGTTCATTTAAAGTCGGGAACAAACTTTGTGGGGTGATAGTAATCATCAACATAAACAAAAAATGTCCTACAAATATATGTCTAAAAATCCTTTGTTTAGCCACTAGCCGCCATTTTGTATTTTACAGAAACCAAACTTTGCACACATATTTATTGGCCAAAGAGAAAAATATTCTCAAAGCATCATTTCATTTTTTTCTATATTTTCAAAATGGCGGTGGTTAAAAATCTTTTAATTTAACTAACATAAAAAACATTCACTTTATAAAATTTTTACGAGATATAAAAAAAATTGCAATTTTAATTCCAAATCGAACGGTACTTTGGTTAACAAAATCCATCCACGATAAGCGAGAAAATGCCCTTTTAATGTTAGATTACAGGGCCCACACACCATTGCGGCGCGACCGTTGTGAAGAAATAATAATTATTTCTTCTACAATAATTATTATTGTTGTGCCAGCCGCTTCTTCGCCACGGCCATGCGCGCCCCCTGTACTCAAACATTAAAAGTGCATTTTTTCGCTTATTCATGGACGGATTTCGTTCACCAAAGTACCATTAGATTTGACATTAAAATTTCAATATTTTTTATGTATTGTAAAAATTTTATAAAATTATTGGTTTATAGTTATTTAAACAAAAAGATTTTTAAACGTCACCAATTTGAAAATATAAAACCAAACTAAATGATACTTTGAGAATATTTTTTACTTTGGCTATTAAATATGTGTGCGAAGTTTGATTTCTGTATCTTGAATAGTTCTTCATATGTAACGTTTTTTGTACAAAATACAAAATGGCGGCTAATTGATAAACGAAGGATTTTTCGACATATGTTTATGGAAAACTTTTTGTTTATTTTGATGAGTACTATCACCCCTCGAAGTTTGTCCCTGACTTTAATGAACACCCTGTATATACATATATATTTATATATATATATACACGTGTCTGTGAACACGATAACTCTCGTAAAAATGGTCTGATCAAGACCAAATTAGGTAGAGACGTGTATTCCTGCATTTGCTCGGACGAGTTCGTAAACCAGACATATCGGACAATCGGATCCCCAAAAATGGGTTTTTTGTTTTTTTTTAAATATGTAATTTTTAAAAATTACAAATTTTGTCTTTCACCATTAGAATCATCTTAAAAACTACACAATTAAGTTCCTTAAACTGTAGGACTCTTATGGCCTTTTTCTAATGGTACTGATTATAATCTTTTTGTTCAATAGCAAGTTGTGGATCAAACTCTTGCTCAAATGATGGTGGATCTCAACAATATTGAACCACAACCTATCACAGCTCCTCTTAACCCTGGATCTATATGTGTGGGCCGTTGGGACAACACAATGTGTCGTGCCATTGTCATGAACGTCATGGATGACAAGGTTAGACTGTACTTTAAAAAATTTCTAATTTTATATTTCACCATTGGAATCAGCTTAAAAAACTACACAATTAAGTTCCTTAAAGTTTTTCTCTATCTTAAACGGTTACCGAGATATAAAAAAATCTAAACACAGTACGTTGTATTTTGAGGCTCCAATGTTAATCTTATGGAGGATTAGGAAAAATTAATTTTTCACTTATTATCTAATATTTTTTGATGAAACTTGATATTTAGCTTCATGTGGTTGAGATCCATACATTTGTGCTAAAAAATCATAGTTTATGTGTTTTATCATGGCAGCAAACCTGCATACTCTTTTCCCATGTTAATCATATGGAGATTAGGCAAACTCCTTTATTTATGGACAGATGTTGATAAAAGTTGGTATAAATGTTAAAAATAAAATTTTTGATGGTATACTTTCAGTGTTCCTCAACAAAAAAAAACTTTAAAAGATGTCCATGGTTCTCTGTAAACTTATTTTATAAGCAAAGAATTTATTTATTTGCCAAACTGAATATATACATATCATAACTTGTCATACACTTACATAGTTTTTATCAAAATAAATCACTAATAGATTATTAACATATGCGAAAAAATTTTTAAAAATTACAAATTTTGTCTTTCACCATTAGAATCATCTTAAAAACTACACAATTAAGTTCCTTAAACTGTAGGACTCTTATGGCCTTTTTCTAATGGTACTGATTATAATCTTTTTGTTCAATAGCAAGTTGTGGATCAAACTCTTGCTCAAATGATGGTGGATCTCAACAATATTGAACCACAACCTATCACAGCTCCTCTTAACCCTGGATCTATATGTGTGGGCCGTTGGGACAACACAATGTGTCGTGCCATTGTCATGAACGTCATGGATGACAAGGTTAGACTGTACTTTGCTGATTTTGGAAACTCTGCTATGGTTCCTTACTCCGAAGTATACCAGATCCCTCCACAGTAAGTCTTAAATTTAAATGTAATAATAAGCTTATATACAATAGAACTATTAAATGTGTACATTTTGATAGTGGTGCCACTAAGGTTAATAAGGCTCAAGATAAAATATCTAGATGAGGAATAGTTCCTCGCCTAGGTATAATTTAGCCATTCATTAAGAACATATTTATCCTCTATTGAAATAATGGTTACCATGTATTAAGCTGGAACTTACTCCTATAGCATATAAAAAAAATTTGAAGATGTTTTAAGGCTACACTCACCTGTAAATTTGAGTCGGAATGTTTTTGGCACATCAAGAATACAAATACTTAATACCAAGTAAAAAAAAAATACTTAAGTGTTATCCTAGTCATGGTTCTCAACAAAAAAAAACTTTAAAAGATGTCCATGGTTCTCTGTAAACCCTTATTTATAAGAATAAGAATTTATTTATTTGCCAAACTGAATATATACATATCATAACTACATACACTTACATAGTTTATCAAAATAAATCACTAATAGATTATTAACATAAGCGAAAAAACTTAAAAATAACTTCAGTTAGGAAAATTTAGGGCCTCAGAGGCAAAGCCTGTAGGAGGTTCCTTATCATAACTTCAAACATAATCATCGTCTAATAGCTCCACTACAAGTATTATTTACATAATTATTCCCTTTGAAATTAATAAATTGACTAAATTATATAAAAAAGTGTTCTATTAAATTCATACTGAGAATATATAATAAAAATTAAAATAAATCACTAAAAATAACTAAACAATCAATCAATCAACTAATTAATTAATTAACCAATTAACTAAAAACCAAACAAATGATCAATCAGTAAAAGTAAATACATTCTTTTTATCCTTTTTACTGAATATAAAAGTAAACAGAAAGAATAACTGACTTGCGCTCGTGACAATTACTTTTCAATTTTTAATAAAACATCAATATTTTTACACTCAAAAAGCCACTCTCTAAGCCTATTATTAAAAACAGCCTTATTGTAAACATCCTTAATTTTGGTTGGTAATTTATTAAATATTCTTGGTGCTAAAAATAAAAAGCTTTTGGTGAAATGTATTATTAGGTCGAGGAACCAGAATGTGGCTTGCATTCCTTAATCTGCTTCTATAAATATTTCTATTTTCCAGCAAATTGCCACTACGCTGATAAAAAAGTTTCAATACCTTGTACACAAACATATATTTTAAAGGAAGTATTTTTAACCTGAGAAATAGTGGGAATGATGGTTCTGCTTTAGATTTTTTTAACATTAATTTAATGAAAGCTTTCTGTTGAACATAAACAGGTTTTATATTTGTGTCATAAGCCCCACCCCATAAAGCAATTGCATAGTCAATTCTACTATTCACAATTGAAAAATAAATCATTCGAAAAACTGGTTCAGGGATACAAATCTCATTCAAAAAATAAAATAATCTTAAAGAACTATTTAACTTCTGTTTAAGTTTTTCAATATGGTATTTCCAATTTAACTCCTGGTCAACAAGTAGACCTAAATATTTTATTGTATCAACTCTTTCAACAATGGCACATTTATCAGCACAGTGTGTGACGAGACCCAGGCAATCAACACATTTACATATTATTGGGTTGTTAAAATCATAGGTATTTCTCAAGCCAAAATTTATGTACTTAGTTTTTTCAGGACTAAGTACCATATTATTGGTGGTGAACCACCACTGCAGGGCCAATAAATCATGATTCATCATCACCTCAATCTCTTCCCAGGAATCGCTGCAGTAACATAGGGCAGTGTCATCAGCAAATGAAGTTATTTTGCCTTTTAAATTAGCATCACACAAATCATTAATATATATTAAAAATAACACCGCTCCACTTTATAGTTTAAAAATAATCTATAAAGTGATAGATTATTTTAACTATCACTTCAATACTTTTGACCTGTACTACCCTGATAGGTTTTGTTATTAGTGCTATACATTTCTGCTTTTCCAACATAGTGTAGTTATTAATGTTAAATGGTAGTCAGTCAAATCCCTGTTTCACCTCACATAAAATAATAAAAAAGATAACCCCAATATCTTATAGGTTATTTAAAAAGTTAAATTTTGTCAATTTTAATTTTGTGATATAATGTTCTCTTGGTACAATTTGTATTTCTATGAGATATTGCCGAAAAACAGTTTTTCCCAGAAGGCCTCAAGTGTTTGACTGTATATCTTAATATTTTTCCAGATTCGTCACTCCCAAAGTAATGAGTCATCGGTTTACTTTAGCCAACTTGCAAGACACTGTTTACTCAGAACAGGAGAAGAAAATTTTTAGGGATCTAGTTCTCAACAGCCAGAACATGGTGATGAGAGTAACTCCTCCAGAAACAAACCCTCTCAAACAGTATTGTGAGCTTTTCCTTAATTGTAAAAATGTCAGGACAATCCTTGCAGAATTGTCACAGGTTCAACTTCATCCTGTTATTCCGTTGAAATATTCTGCCGTATCCCCTCCATTGAGGTAAGTAAAAGTTCTGCAGGTAATTCAAAGTAAATATGTTCATCATTTTTAATATTGAATTAAGTATTATTCTCACATAAAGTTTTAAAATATACTTAAACTATACTTTTTTAACAAATGAGGAGCGATGTATTAGTTAAATGATTTTCATTTTGAGCAATTTTAAATTAATTCCTTTATCACCATATATGTGATTAAGTTCCTGAAATTCATAAATGCTTACATTTTGGAAAAGTGAAAAGGGTGAAATTGTTTCATTTGGTACTAGATAGTCTGCCATACTATTTGAAAATGTTGACTACTATAGGCCTATTAAACTTGTACTAGCTAAGAAAAACACATAACTTAAAATGATACTTAAAACCACTACCATTAGAGATCCAAAAAAAGATATATATATATTTAGCACCACCTATATTACTTTCTCAATTTTTTTTTTATTTCAGGGGATCTCAAGAAAAGGTGTTTGTACCATATGTTGTAAATCCAGGAAGATTTTTTGTTCAGTTAGATAAAAATGATTATTCCTTGAAACAGGTAAGAAAGCAAAGGCCTAAATTTTATCACCAAATTTTAGTTTCCAATTATATTTTGAAGGGATTCTTGTTTTCCCCCATTATATGGTATTCGTTAAATAAAATTGTTTAAACAAATCAGTAGTTTAATTTTATGTCTATTTGACATGTTTCAATTTGGAATGCATGTCACAACTGTTTATCATAAGAATCTACATTTATCAGCAGAAAATTTAACTTTCACTTATCTTTGGTTGATTACTTTTAGAGCTGTCAGTATAAGCACATAATCATTTTAAATATTTAGAACTTCATTTAAATTTACCCACATTTTCTCTCAACTTTTATTTATAATCTAAAAATTTTAATAATTAAATTCTTCTGAGATTATTTTTTGATTTCTTAGTCAATAATTAGTTATTAGTAAGTAAAAATTGTGATTACGTTGCAAAAAACAACATTTAAAATATAGTTTTGTGTCTTTTGACTTGTAGAAAAAAAACTTAATAGTTATTACTTTTGAAATAAAGTAAGATTTCAATCAGATAAACAGTTGGCAAGTATTTGAACATTTGGAAATGTAAACATTTTATACAATTATATTACTTTCTCAAATTTTTTTTTTATTTCAGGGGATCTCAAGAAAAGGTGTTTGTACCATATGTTGTAAATCCAGGAAGATTTTTTGTTCAGTTAGATAAAAATGATTATTCCTTGAAACAGGTAAGAAAGCAAAGGCCTAAATTTTATCACCAAATTTTAGTTTCCAATTATTTTTTGAAGGGATTCTTGTTTTCCCCCATTATATGGTATTCGTTAAATAAAATTGTTTAAACAAATCAGTAGTTTAATTTTATGTCTATTTGACATGTTTCAATTTGGAATGCATGTCGCAACTGTTTATCATAAGAATCTACATTTATCAGCAGAAAATTTAACTTTCACTTATCTTTGGTTGATTACTTTTAGAGCTGTCAGTATAAGCACATAATCATTTTAAATATTTAGAACTTCATTTAAATTTACCCACATTTTCTCTCAACTTTTATTTATAATCTAAAAATTTTAATAATTAAATTCTTCTGAGATTATTTTTTGATTTCTTAGTCAATAATTAGTTATTAGTAAGTAAAAATTGTGATTACGTTGCAAAAAACAACATTTAAAATATAGTTTTGTGTCTTTTGACTTGTAGAAAAAAAACTTAATAGTTATTACTTTTGAAATAAAGTAAGATTTCAATCAGATAAACAGTTGGCAAGTATTTGAACATTTGGAAATGTAAACATTTTATACAATTGTAAAAATAATCTTAAATATTCCTGTTTTTTACTATGCGAGTACCAAAACTTGAGTATTACCATGTTTTAAATTCTTTAAATCAATTCAATAATTAAAAACTACTGTAAGTTCAGCAAGTTAGTAATTATAAAGTACTACACAATTATTCTTAAATTTTTTGTAGCTTGTGTTTTGAGATGTGTATTAAGAGTATTTTATATACATATATCACTAAGTCGACTGTCATATGTTCTTGAAATTCCATGTGTTGTTTATAAGCCCAGTGTTTCATGTAAACACCGCAAATTGTTGTTACATACTTATTTTATGTTGTTAAATGTGTGTCATGGAAATGGCTGATTAAATGTTAGTGATATAAAGGATTTTGTTAAATGGAGATTACACTGTACCATGTCTACATAGCAAGAAACTTTTATTTGCAGGTGATGAAGTATGTGGCTGATCACTGTGCCAGAGCACAGCCTGTATCAACGGTAAACCTGAGGGCTGGAGAACCATGCTGTGCGTTGTTTGATGATGGTATTTGGTACCGAGCTGAAATAATCAAATTAATACCTCCAGGAGGCAAAGTTCTTATCAACTTCGTTGACTTTGGAAACGAAGAAGAGGCAAGTTTTACAGTTTATCTTGAGAATCTTTGATATTCATAATGGCTTTGTTATTAATTATTCAATATATTTCATTAAACTTTTCCAACACGTATTGATTATTGCTATCTTGTGTTGCCCCACTAGCTCGGAGGTGAAGTGTTGTGGTTATTTGTTGCCTTGTCAATAATTTTTGAATTGTGCATGCGAGATAAGTATAGTATTATGACAACATGATATACAGTAAACCCTTGTTAATCCGGATCCCATTAATACGGACTTCGCTTAATCCGGACAGCCATTGGATCGCAGTTTTAATGCGCAGGACGCTGATTAGTAGCATGCGATCGTCACTGTACGACTGCGCCCGGCGATGTGAGTGTTCGTGTGCCGAGTGCGGGCGGTCACAGCGCAAGGCGTACGTGCCGTTACCATGGTTACTGTCAGCCAATAGTAGCTCAGTCACACGATTGTGTTTCTCCTGCTCGTGTCAGGCCGTCAGTTGCTCCACAGAGGTCAATTGCACTGCACATTTTAGTTGCGTATTAATTGTGATATTAACACAAACAAAAGGCAAATGAAGTTCAACTCCTTCTTCAAACCAGTTCAGTCACTTGAGGACGAACCTCAACCCTCGTGTTCAAAGTAATTTTGCCATTTTTCGTTGTCTCATTTTTTGTATGGACATAAATACCAAGTGTATATTTTTGTTCAAATGTAACTACTGTATGTACTGTTTGTACAATATGTATTTTTATATTCAGAATATACATACTATTTAAGTTAATCTGCAAAAGGTGTTTCATTATATACAAGGGGTACCCAAAAATCACTGCCTTTCTTCGTTTAGGATTATTTGTTTTAATGTGGACTTTCGTTAATCCGGACGACTTGGAGCCCCAATTAGTCCGGATTACCGAGGATTTACTGTAATTAGTATCTGTAACTTAAACTTTAAATTTTTAATGTAAATTGTTAGGTAATTAATCACTTGAAAACGGGAGGAGTTTCTCCACCTCCAGAATCGTGAATTTAAAATAAAAATACACGAGCTTTGGAAAAATCAAATAAAAGATATTGAAAACTTGTATCTTATTTCTTTATGATTAATCATATTGCGAAAAAGCATATAATATAAATTATGTTAGGGATATTTGTGCTTCCTGAATCCAAAAAATCCCAATCATTTTTTATTCTTTATATACTCTTGTTATTTATTTTGATTATATTAAATAATGTTTACTCGAGTCAACACTGGACCATAGATAGACATGTAATTTTCATGATTTGGTAAAGGAAACTCTTACATAATAGTAAATCCATTTAGTACTTTTGAATTTAATGGATGTATTTGTTGTAGATTGAACTGGCCAACCTAAGAGAGATAAGTCCTGAATTGGTGAAATCACTAAAGGCTCAAGCAATCATGTGCTGTTTAAAAGGTTATGAAAATAAGTAAGTAAATGAGTAACCTAACTTAATACTCATTTAACCATTCAGAGCTTATTCTTTTAAAAGTGATAAGATTTTCAAAATACATGACTAAACTGAAAATTTTTGATGGCTAATTTAAAAAGAGTAACTCTTGTGTTTGTACACTGGTACATTTTGGTTTGAAAACATTAAGATCATTGTGTTCTATATAGGGCCTGACTGTCCCCTACATTTTTCATTTCGGTTTGGATCAGTTCATGAAAGTAAGCTATTTGTAATAATATAACTACTCAGTTTGAGTTGTACTCAGTCTGCTCTGGTTATTTCATAATTTTGATAGTAAATGGATACTTGCCAAATTAACAAGATTTGTATACAGTAGAACGTCAATTAACCTTCTGTCTCTATTAACTACCACCCCGCTAGCGCCAAAAAATATATGTTTCCGCATCAGCGCAAAACCAGATCTTCTGTTGAGGCTTTATGATGAGTAGTGACGACTGTAGAGCACACCAGCACTGTGCGTGAGTCATTGGCGGCAAGGGTAGTGAACCAGCTGGTTAATCCCTTACACTGTCTTCTACATTCCATTACTGTTTCAGTTCAGTTCAGTATGGTGCATGGCTTACTACAGTGAACCGAAGTTTTTGCCGATTCCTAGGGCAATGCCTGCTTTACCGTTTAATGTTGACAGTGCTGTTTAAAATGACTGATTTTTTTAAAAACTAAATACCGGTAACTTAAGTTTTTAGAGCTGCTATACATGTGGATAGGGTTAGTTAATGATTTTTGGCCCGATACGATTTTTATCCATGACTAGAATTATTGGCCTGACCCGAACATACAATTTGTTGCTCGCTGACCCCTTGTTCTATTTGGTCATAAAATTCAACGATTGTGTTATTCACTAAGTTTCATGGTTGATTTATGAAATTTCAATCTGATTGTGATATTTGTACACAGGTACAATGTGGAGGAAGAGGTCTCAAACCAACTGGAGGAGCTGATACTAGAACAGAAGCTGATGATGCATGTGCTGGACTGTGTGGAAGGGCAAGTGAACATGCTGATAGTGCAACTACTGGACAACAAGGGAGTGGACATCAGCAAGCAGCTGGAGGTGAATCATTCTTCTGCCTACCAGTCCCCAACCAAGCCTGCACAAACATCTCCAGCTGCCAACACTGATTCTGCTGACGGTGAGTTTGTCAAGCTCAATCTCAACTGCCCTTCACCCTACATTTTTAGGTTCTATACGAAACAGATTTACCTCAGTGGCAGTCTGTCGATTATTAAGGATTTTTAACATTTTTGGGAGCCATCCAAGTTCCACTTCATTTTTATTTTTATTATTACATTTAAAATTATTACATTTTCAAAGTCATCATATTGTAATGCATCAAAATTTTTCAAAATGGCTAAAACGGGCTAGAGCAGGTGTTTACCTTTACAAGTGTTTCATACATCTTAACCTCATTTTTATTGGCTTAATTCATTGAAAACTGTAAAGTTCTTAAGTACCTACGTATTATGTTTTTATTTTGCAAATATACTCACAAGTGACTAAAACTGGTACAATTTAATTTTCATAGGTGATTAAATCTTTCTCTGCAGACAACAGACATCACAAAGGCTTCCGTCCCTATCCACCAACGTTCCGTTCCTTATCTGCTTTTTCTGTTTTACTTTATAATATTTTTGTACTGTATGTATATATTTACTTTTTACATGTAATATTTATGAAGTAGTTGTCTTAAGTCGACATCAGTTATAAAATATGACCTTGAAAATGGAAGTTTTCAAACCTGGAATTTTGAAATTTGGTTTCAAAGTTCTAAGTCAACTGCTTCACTTCTTAGGGTTTCAGAATTTATTATATGGCAAGAAAGTCAGTGCCTGTATAAATGAGCAGGTTCCATGTATATCCTGTGTCACAAAGTTCGTAGGCTTTTGTTCCAAATTTTGCGGCCTTCAAGGGAATATACTGTTGAAATGAGAGCCTACCTTCCCATAAAAGTAAATTTTCATTGAGGGAAATATTTTGGCTCAGTGTATATGCTGATTTGAACTTTATAGTCAAATAACTGACAATCGGTTGAATTTTGGCTAATTTTCTTGGAACTCCCTCAACAGTCTTAATTATTTATGTTTTCCCAGTTATAAGAACAGAATTTATATTTTTTACCTTTGATAGTTGCCTATGTTCTTGAGTAGTTCGATGTTTCGATGTACATTTCACCACTCTTGTGGCATCATCAGAATATTTAAGATTTAAAAAGACAAACACATACAGCACCTTAGATAATTAATTGATAAAAAATAAATTTATTTACAACATTTACATCCGCGCACTATCACTGGTCACTCCCGCATTGTACGTGATTGCGCGGCACGACGGCAGCCGGCGCTTGCTGTACAGTCTGTCTCTACAGTGACAGTCTTGTCTCTAAAATGTAATAACTTGCACAGCATTTCAAACCGCTGCCCAGTCATTGTAGAAGGAAATATTTCTGTACTTAGCTAGGGGTCTTTGGAGAAATATGACCTTATTGTTGGCTTCACAATAATGCTCATAAGAATGACAATGCAAGCAAAATTTATATCTCCTTACTTGAACAGGGTACGCACTTCCAACTTCGAGAAAATTTAGAAAAAAACATACCTTTTTGAGCCATGTCCTGTTCTGCGTATCTATTTATTTCAGTATTTCTATTTACAATCAATTCAATAATTTGGCCATCAAAAAATGTAAAAAAGTATCTAAGATAGAATTTGTTTTGTATTTGTGGTCCTGAATATTCAGCAAAATTTTTTCTGTGTGAAACAAAGGTTTCCATGAATTCCGACGACTTAGGCCTAAGTTGTACATTGTGCTCACCTGCTCCTACTTCCACTCTTTCCTCATTTTCTTCTATCTACGTAATAATAATGAAATAATTGTTAAAATAACCTAACCCAAACTTCACTAAAAACACTTGACGAAGTAAACACAGTATTACACAAATTATTGTGATAAACAAAAATGAAAATGAAAAACCTCTCAGATCATACTTCAGAAAACAGTAATATTTTTGCTAACCATATTTAGTAATCTTTACAAACGAAACTGCAATACACACAATTAATTATTACTAGCGGTGCCAAACTGTTTGTAAACAAAGGAAACAAGGGCAGAAACAAAATTAAAACTCGCTCAGTCTGGCATCTGCGTAGATGGTGAACGGCTGATTACAAGACAGACACTTTTAGCATTGATTTTTTTTACTCTCCGGATAAATCGTAAAAATCGATAATAACCAGATCAGATTATTCGTTTAAGGCAATTAACATCGATATCGAACTGTAAATAACCGGAAACTTTCGAATATTCTATCGTAAGTCACAGAACGTACAGCGTACATAGCAATCCATTCTCAGTTCGGTAAGGACGGGCGTACACTGTATGTAGAGGACCGTTGAAGGGTGAAATTGGCAAATCCCCCCAAAAGGTTAAACAGACATTGACTGGTAATTAATCACTCTCAGTAACGACTGGATCGGTTGTTATGAGTGGTGAAAATAATGTAGAACTGGCATTGGGCATTAGATCGCTCTCCAGCTACTGCGTGGATTCCGAGAACACACACGGGCGTATTGTACTAAAAAACCTTACTATACATATTTTCTCGCTTTTCAAGGCATGCGAAGATAATCCGTCTGTGGATAACCTAGGGTTTACTGTAACTTAATGGTGATAATGGTCACAATGGGCCATGATAGCTGTATTTCTAATTGGAAAAAGTGTTAAAATAAAACCTTTAAACTTAATTTTTTCAAGTTTTCAATCTACTGATGTTTTTAACCAAAATTTGTGTGTCCAGATTGGCAGGAGACTGCGGCTCCAGCTCCAAGCAACAGTTGGGGACAATCTGACTCTCGAGGCCCAAGGTACTTATTTGAACCGGAAAGAAATATAAATAATTATTATATTGTTTATAATAATTTAATCTTGGTGACAGATATTTAAATTTCAGTTAAGTTTCATATGTAGTTTGTATTGTAATTTTGATACATAGTTTTGATTTAACAATGAATTTACAAATACTGTAGACGCCCGATTGTCTGAGGCTCGGTTAACCGAGCTGGTCCTAATAGAATGAAGATTAAGCTCTTACAATTATGAAAATTAGGACAAGAAGTGGATTTTATTTGTGGTTCGTGTAATATTTTAAATCACTGTTAGCTAATCGAGTAATTTTCCTCTATTGGTTGTTAGGTCGAATAGTTTATTTCCGGGAATATAATTTCAGCTAAATCTAAGAATCATTTGCCTGCGCATCTTAACTTGTATGTTTTTTTGTTGTTTTTTTAGTGATGTGCCATTACAAACAATCTAAATGTTCCTTACCGAGAGGTTACATTCATAGATTGTTTTGATTGCTAAGTGTCAGGTTGTTACAATCAATATGTTGCATTTGTTAGTGGGAACTGTCTTAACTGCGCAATGTTATCATGCTCAACTTTGGTCAGGTGTGTACCGGTTGGGATAAGTCGGGATTCAATTATTTTCTTCAAATAAATTATAAGGAGTTTCTTTTGTTTATTTTATGTGTTAAAAGTTTATGAAAAGTGCGACTTAGTTATTGCGGCCTCGGTCGTAACGTCAACTCGGATATAACGTAATTTATTTTTAGGTCCCCCCAAACTATAGGTATTTACATAGGTAAAACCTTGGATATATCGTCAGTAAACTCTAAAACCTCGTTTATAACGTCAAGAAAATCGGGTCGAGATGAAGGTAACGTATAGCTAAAAAGAGAAGTTTCGGTCGGTGGTGCAACGTGAGAGCCTATTGTTTAGCTAGATACCCCATTCTAATTTTAGAAACGGCATTTTATTGCCGTCTTATCGCTAACCACCAAGCCGAACTTCATTGCGATATTTTTAAACTCGATTTTTTATACAGTATAGAGTAGTTCAATCAGCCATAAACATAAACTTTTATGTGTATACCAAATTACCTTCATTAAAAGTGTTAGTTTCATGTAGAAAAATGTGTTTTTCTATTTTGCCTTGGGTTTGAATTAAAATTATGGAACCTCTTTTATAGTGTCACTCTGATATAGCGTCATTAATTGTGTGGTCCCTTCAATGACGTTATAACCAAGTTCCGCTGTACATTGAAAACTGATTCAATTAATTCTATGTATGTGAAATCACTTTACATCAGGTCATCAGAAAATCTTTTATAATTTAATAAATTTAATTATATTATTTTCAATAAGTAAGTAAAGTAGCATAAAATTGCCTCTTAGTTAGAGCTAAGATAGCCTTTCAAAAGATCTACAATCACCCAATGATTAATTTTTCTTTATTTGTTTATTATAAAATATCAAAATAATATCTATGAAAGTATAATTAATTCACACCTATTGATCATAATGAAAACTTATCATAAATGTCTGCATGTTATTTAGTGTCCCATCTGCTCAAATACAAACAAAATGCAATGTGCTGTAGAAAATACAAAGATAGGATTGGTCAGGAATTTCTTTAAAGTGGTCATGAAAAGTCGGGAAAAAGTCAGGATTTTGAAGTGTGAAATTTGACACCCTGTTTGATGTTTGTACCACGTTGTCATTGGCTCACAGAAATTAATATGGGTACTGTATTGTCATATTTACAGCAATAAAAGTGTATGAATGTGACCACCAGTCGCAAACGTCCAAACTACTCAAATCGTAGTTGACAAAGCTTTTATTTTATTTTATTTATTTTAATTTTATTTAACATATGTTAAATAACTAAATAACCACATAAAATGAAGGCACATAGTAGAACTAAATTGTAGTTAAAAGATGAATGTTTTATTGATGCCGAGCCATTTGTGAAGTTGAATCCACGATTTTTGCTAGGAGCTTAACCTCAACTCTAACTACCACAGTAGTGTACAGTCCGCAGCTGCCGCTCGAGGTCAAGTTTAGCCTAAATCTTTTTACGACTTGTTCTCTTATGGATTTTTTTGCAGTCATGTGAAATTGATGATTTAAAGTTTTTCTTAGTAATAAATAATAAGTACTCCACATAAAATGTGTATTCTCACCATTTTATTTACTTCAACGTATAACATATACAAGTTTTCGCGTAGGTGACTTCGGTCCCTAATACCTCGGATAATCGGGAGTCTACTGTAGCCAAGGTAACCCTGATGATTGAAATTGTAGGCTCATTACATATAAACTGATGACTTTTCCTTTTTATGCCCAATGGATGTAATGTTTTCTATATTTTTCAATGAGGAAATAATGTGGATGGAAAATAATTATTAGACAATTTTACCAGATCATTAGTAAATAACGTAAAACAACTTTATTTATTCTAGAAAAGACTGTCTAATAATTTTCAGAGAAGGCTTTTTAATTTTTTTAATTAAAAAAACTACTTGGGACTGAATCAGTTCTTAAATAACAATCCATTTAAGTCACAATCAATCAATTATTATTGTAATCACATCACTAATGACCTGGCAAATTAAAATAAAATGTCTAGTTATTAAAAATCCAAGCATCATTTATTTTACATGACATCAAGAATCATTCCATTTTGAGTAGATTTTTTATCCTTACTATTACCACATAGTTTTAGTTGTCGTTTAAAGAAGTAGTTTTTTAAACATTTTTGTTTTTGTTATTGCCCCTGAGCTGTGAGACTAAATTAATTTTAACATTTAGCCATCCGGATTGAGTAATGACTATATCAAGGTTTACCTGCAGTCTTCAATCCAATGTTATTTTTTTACACTAATAATTTAAAATATAAAATTGGATTGAAGACTGCAGGTAAACCTTAATATAGTACAAATTAATTGTTTGAAGTAACCTTTCGTCAGCAGCTCAAAAGGTTACTTTTTTTGGTGACTTTTTGACCGGTTTCGTCACATCGACTAGATCACGTGTAGTCAGCTTGGATTGGTTTACTTGTCAGTCGGAACGACGTCGTCAAGGTTGTAAAAGAGACGTTAAAAACATAAAATACAACACTACTTATTAGAATTTTAACGTCCAACCTAAATGTCAAATCAGAGTTTTTTTTATCGTGTCAAGTGTTTTATTTTAATGTCCAAAAACCTTGACGACGTGACCATTTGAGCTGCTGACGAAAGACACTTAAAACCATTATTTTAGTAGTTTTGTCTAGAAATTCATTTTAATGGCTTGGACTTATGAGAAGAATGTAACATTTTTGTGTTTTCCTTTTTTTGTGTAAATTTTATTTTGATTTTCTTTTTTGAAAGAAATCAACCTCAAGGTTTCAGATTTCAGTTCAATGTTCATCATCATTGATCAATCTATGTGTTTAAAATTTTTATCTATTTTTCTCACGGTTTTTCATAAGATAGTACAATAAATCATACTGCTTCAATAATGTAAATTTTTGTTAAAGACCTAATTATTTCTGAACTTATGATATAAAAATTATTTTATTCTAAAATGAACCTTCTAATGTATGGTTGTAGTATTGTAAGAAAAAAATATTCACATCATTCTAAGACCCTGTGGATATTTTTAAGTTTCGGGTTTGTTTTTAATGACATGTTGGGTATTTGGGGTACCCGATTCTTTTCGGGTAGTAGTACCCGCCTGGCCTGATGTCTAATAAAAGCTTGCCTAAATAAAATCTGGGACAAGCCGAACCCGCTCGACCACTCGGGTTCACGCAATTACCCGAAGTTGCGCGTACCCACCGACCTCAGTCCTTCATATCACCTTGATGAAGTGACCAGAGTAGGTTGGTAGCTTTTTTACCTCCTTATATAGGTAGGTGTTAACGATTTAAAATTACTAGCTTTTTATAAAAGAATTTTAGTAAAATAAACATTGTATGGTAGTAAGATTGAGAAAGTAACTGAAAAATATAGCATTTTTCTTGTTCATTTTAATCATGTTTACAAATGAAGGTAACAGGTGAAAAGATACAGGAGAACTTGATACAGTTCCCATTCTTTTATTGTTAGGTACAATAGATCTGGGAAAGGAACGACGCAGGAACGAAGGGATTTTCCACAGACATCAAATAAACGATCTCGGTAACTCCGCTTGTGGCATGGTTGTTGTTCAGTGCTTGATGATGTAATACACAAGCTTAGTTCAATGCCACACCATGTGATAACAAGATTTTTTTAAAGTTTTTGTCTTTGAGGCTCTCAAAGTGTCAGTAGACCTTTCATTATCTAAGATTGTTGATGGTTGTTGTCATCAGTTGGTAGGAATTTGGTTCTTTTGAGGTCAAACGTTTCTATATGTCAATTTGGGGTAGGCCTATCACCTTTTTCACAATTTTAACACTAAATAGCTTGTTTTAATACCATTTTATGTTTGTTTTTTAACCATTTATGTTTGTTTTTCTTGATACAAAATTTATTAATATTAGCTAAAAACACTGCCTGGACCAATTTTATGATCAGTTTAATTTTTATAAATTAAATGGTTTATATACCTCTCTAAAACAATCTTAGTAGTTGAAGTGGCGCAACTATAGTTTCGGCCTAATTGGGCCATCACCAGGCACAAGGATAATAATTTTTTCTTGAATTTTCACTTCATTAAAACTTGAATTCTACTAAGATTGTTTTAGAGAGGTATATAAACCATTTAATTTATTCTTAACAATCTGGAGGCTTAATAATATCATAATTAATTTTTATATCGATGAATATTAGATATAGTCAATAGTATAATAAAAATTCTTTAAATGAACTCTCAAAACTGTACATACCTAATCATTAAATGTCTATTATAGTTTACCAGACACAGTCATAAAATATGTGAATATCAACAAGCCTGGGATTGCCAAGGGTTTTCACTGATTTTTGTGTGTTTTTGTCATGATTGCCTCCTAGAGGTATTGCCAGACTGATTGTTTTTGCAAAATACCTTTGAATTCTAAAATCTGAATGTTAATTTTAAGATGTGGTAAAGTTAGTTAAGACATAAATATCAAATGAACTGCAAAATTGACAATATTCAAATACAGTGGAACTTGGATAATTCGAACTTCTGTAATTCGAAAACTTCTTTATTTCGAAGTTTTGTCTTGGTCCCTAGAATTTTATATAAAAACAATGTTAAAATATCTTGGTTAATTTGAATAATATTTTGGATAATTCGAAGTTTTTACAGCGGAAATCTATAGTGTGTGTATAAGTGAACAAGTCATTGTGTGCGATTTTCCAGGAAACGACATTCGGGCTTCCTGTCCTCAGACTATTTTTAGCTAGATCAACGCGCCCACCCCACTCACTAGTCCACTACTGCTCATAAATCACAACATCGACATCTCTGTGTATCATCGGTGGTGGTTTGTTCCGATATTCGTCGTCTGCGTTCATGTTAACACGTCGTGTGTATGATGGTTTCGTCAAAGCGATCCTACAAATCTCTGACGTTGCAAGAATAAATAGCAGCGATCAAGGAGGTAGAGAAGGGATTTGAAAAAGTTTGTAATAGCTAGTTCGGGATCCCTCCAAACACATTGTTGACATTAAAAAAAAAATAGGGTTTTTAATCAATAGTAACTTCATTAACCTAACTTTTTTAATATACAGTGTTAAAACATGATGTTTGATTGTTTATTTCAACCTCTTGCAGAAACTTTTCTAATTCGAATTTTTGGATAATTCGAATTTTTTTTCTGGTCCCTTGAGGTTCGAATTATCCAAGTTCTACTGTACTCATTTTGTCTAGTTTGTGAAATTCCACTTTTTTCACTTAAAACAGCTGGGTAGATTTTGAAGCATTAAGTCGTGATATCGGGATTTGTAGGGACTTTAACTCTCTGAGTAAAATTGCTCTAAGTGATTAAGTACATTTATAATAAGCTTTCACATATAGGTACAAATAAAGGTAATTTAATTAATTTTTGTAGTAGAACCTCTCTTATCCGACCCCCCGATAACTGATTCCTCGAGATATCCGACCATCAATCTAAAACACTCCCGTTGTCGCTGAGCCTGTTGAAACATGAAACTTATTTAATTTGTAGAGACAATAACTTTTAACTATCGTAATTTTTTAGTTGTAAAACACATATTGATCTTTAAATTTATATCTTATAGATACAATAATGTTGTAGTACAATAATTAATATATCTAATATATATATATATATATATACGTCTATATCTATATATCTATTTTGTTTTACAACCTAGGAAATGTGTTTTATTTGATTCTCCCGATATTAAACTTTTAAGTCGTTCTGACCATGGCTCAGCCATGATTGGATATGTGAGGTTCTGCTCTACATTTTGGTACGTACCTTTTTGTGAAGTAATGAAACGTTTTTTTAAAGTTTCTCAATCGTTTATTAAGTTTTTTTGCATTAATCTGATTTTAAATTTAAAGATTAATTTTCAGTATCGTAGCTATTTAAACCTACAATTGGCTCTGGATGACTTGAGTTATCTCTGCTTTGTGCTTTGTTTACCCCCCTCCACCCCGCTTTAAATGCCCTGAAATGTTAAATAATTGCTTTACATGTTCCGTTCCCGTAGCTTTGCATACCAGTTTAGAAACCAGATTTAGAGATGTGTTTTGTTGTATTTATATCGTAATTATCCCCTCTCTATTTAGATTAAGGATTCAAAAATGTGTTTTGTAATAAGGTGTTATAGGACAATTTAGAAAGTCAACTGTTTCTTTTGGTGAATTTGAATTATAATAAATATTATTTCAAACAAATTAAATAGTGATGCAGCTATTTATTATGTTACTATGTTTCTAAAATTTTTAAGATAAATCAACTACCCAACCCCCTACCACTACCCTACCAACTACTACCCAACTACCCTACCATGTTCATAATTTTAATTTTAATAATTTGTGAATGAAAATTATGGAGATATTGTAAGTATTCACTTTCCAAATAATGTCATAAAATCTATTAGCAATATGGTTTTATGGTTTATGGAGTCAGTGCATGGATGGTGTATGTCTGAACACCCTTTCAAAAAGTATAAAAGAATATTGTCACTATTATTGGAAATTCAAAGATGTAATTTCTTTATTCATGTGCGATGTTTAGGGAGAGAAAGTAAAAATATGTAACAAATGGGCAGGAACCTATGGGATACACTAAATTTTAAAATTGTTCTGTCATGAATCTAAAAATTATTCTTTCGTTTTGGATTATTTTGGTTATGACATTTATGTTTCAATGTTTACAGTGATGAGAAAAAACCATGGAGGTCACGAGAAGATGGTGACTCTGGAACAAGATTCAACAAAGAAGGCGGAAGGAGATTTAGCAAGGAAGGAGAAGACAAACCATGGAACAGAGATGAGAATAGGGGAGGAAGATTCAATCGAGATGAAGAAAGTGGTGGTAGATTTAATAGAGATGACAACAAAAGGTTTGGTGAGAGAGGTGGTCGATTTGGTGATGATGATAAAGGAGGAAGATTTAATAGAGATTCAGATTCCCGAGGAAGCGGGAGATACAACAAGGAAGAGGGCGGAGGAAGATTCAACCGCGACTCAGATTCACGAGGCGGAAGGTTTAATGAGGAGAGAGGAAATCGATTCAATAAGAGTGATGATGAGAAATCAACTTGGAAAAAAAGGGATGACGATTCAGGTGGTTGGAAACCTAGAGGAGGCCAAGAAGGTGGTGGATGGAAATCAAGAGGTGATAGAGAAGAAGGAGGTGGATGGAAGCCAAGAGATCGAGAAGATGGTGGTGGTGGATGGAAACCAAGAGGAGATCGAGAAGAAGGGGGCGGATGGAAACCAAGAGGAGATCGAGAAGATGGGGGTGGATGGAAACCAAGAGGAGACCGAGAAGATGGGGGTGGATGGAAACCAAGAGGAGACCGAGAAGATGGTGGCGGATGGAAACCAAGAGGAGATCGAGAAGATGGAGGTGGAGAAAGGAGAAACAGGTGAGCTTTAAATGATAAAATATTATTATAGGGGTGTGCAAAGGCTCAAGTCATTGAGTTTTTTTGAGCTTTTTAAAGCCTAAAGGCTCGAAGCTTCATGTGCACCGTTGTAAAATAATTATTGTACTTTAATCTATTCATACTCTTTTACATCAGAGAATGTGAAGGGTGCAGAAAGAAATAATATTTGTTTTCCATGTCACGATGTTGTAATAAGAAGCAGATCAGCATTGTCTCCATGAAACTTGATGAGAAAACCAATCGCTGACCTGCCAACTCAACATTATCGTGCACTTTCAGTTCATTGTCGAAGCCGCTTATATATAGTCGTGATTTTTGCTAATTTTCAATTGGGAAGAAGCTATTACTGTAGGTCTCATGGGAAGATATGAATCAGAAAGATGTTACTTTTTCATTTTGAGGTGCTTGGAGACAAAAAAGTTGTTAAAATGTTTGATTCCTTGAGATATAAAAAATTGTAGTTAAAAATGTATATATATATATATATAAATATTAGAGGTCTGCGGGTAGTGATTTTTACTGTCAGGTTGGGTCAGGTTCAAGTATCATAAGCTAAATGAAAATTGGGGTCGGGTTCGGGTATGCAAGTAAAAAAAAAATCGGGTCGGGTTCGGGTATTACAAGTTAATATTCGGGTCAGGTTCGGGTATTGTAAGCCTAAAATTCAGGTTGGCTTTGGATTTTATTTGTAAGGAAAATGTTAATTTTTGAAATGTATCAAAGGCTGATATTGTGTATTATTATCGAAAATTTTACTTTGTGTGTGTGTGTGTGTGTGTGTGTGTGAATGTGCGAGAGTGTGTATTTACCGGGCTGTAAAATGATCAACGGTACTTTGATGTAGGATGATAAATAGTCTGTCTCAATTTTTCATGTTTCAAGTCTATATGAACAAATTTTTGCTTAAAATACCTGGATAAGAGAATAAGTACTCTTTTTTAATTATTGTCAGATGTTGATAAAAATTGGTATATGGTCAAAATAAAAATTGTTCACAATAAAAATGCCTACTTTCAGAGTTCTTCACAGCAGTAAACCTGCATACTCTTTCCTGTGTTAATCTTTGGAGGATTGGCAAAATCTCTTATTTATTGACAGAAAATTGATAAAACTTATTATTCAAATTGTTATTCATTTGGAAATTGGCTGAGTATGTAGGTCTGCTGTGACTGGGGAATTTCTTTAGTTGAACCTAATCTTTGATGAACCTATAATTTTTCAAAAACCTAAGCAATATAGTAAAATTATTCGTTTAGTATTATCGGTGACACTAAACATTTTTGCTAGAACTCGAAAGTGTTAGAGTAAACTTAACTCTGATCAAGAAATTGTAGTTGTTTATTTTTTACTTGAATTGAAACAACAAAAACTAAATTTACAAATCACTATCCTTCATTAAATTAAATTTATCTGTGGTTTGTAACTTTGTCCAGTTGATTTGACACTGTTTGATCTGCAAACGTGTTTGTTTTATTTTGTAGGTTTGATGGTGAAAGAAGAGGTGGCGGATTCAATCGGGAGGGTGGAAGCTTCAGAAAACCATGGGAGAAAGGTGTGTGTCTTGTTCTGTCCTCCGCTAGATCCTCATCAGCACCCAATTGTCTAAAATCTTCAGCAACCTTGTCATCCAATCTGATTTTCCAATCTGAAATCCGGTTTTTTAACCTTCCCAGTGGGTATCCTCCTTCTGGCCTTCCACTCCGCACTCCTTTCCTTATATTCTTCATTTTTTTATGCTGAAAATTAAACCTAATAGCAATAGGAATGGATAAAAAGTAACACACAAACATTTATTTGATCTTCTCCTACTTAACTCTTTGACAATAAATACCATGATCCTTGGCAAGATTTCTATTAACCCTCTTCCGGTCACATTAGTTTGTGCCGGCAGTTCTGTTCTGTTAAATTGGCGAGGGGCCAGACTGCATGCTTGCACACAGTAGCATCTGTACTTCAAGCACAGTTATGTTTTTGTTTAATGGTTTACTATATATTTTACTTAACAACAACAGTCTATAAATATATAAAACAAAGTCGTGTTAGTTACACGCATTATAACTCGGGAACGGCTGGACTGATTTTAATGATCTTTGATTTTTTGGATTCGTCTCTGCTCCGGTCATGCTTTAGGCATAATCAGTTTCCATAAATTCAATTAGTTTCCATTTTATAGCATTTTAAATTTCTAATGTTAACCTTATAGGGGCTAAGTTTGTTTACAAACGTTCTAAAATAAAAACATTTGATTTATCAAGCTATAGCTGTTGTTTTACTTTCCGTTAGCAATATGCTTTACTATCCAATGCTATCTGAATCATTCATTAATGTAAAACTATGAAGTAAATGTGTACTGTACAAAATGAACAGATTTATTCACCATGTAGTTACGATTTTTGGGGATTATGTATTTATATTTTTATTTTCTGTCTGATTAAAAGTCAAGTGTTTATAATTATGACGGCAAAATAAAAAATAATTACGGTGTTTATATATATTATGTTTGTTATAATAATCAGCTGTTTTATATCTTACCTATAAAAGCCATACTACAGTTAGGTTTTGTTTGGTTTTAGGATGGATTAGAAAAATTGTGAATTAATCCACTCAGATTTATTTGTTTTGTGGGAATGTTATTAATATCTTTGATCATTTTAGTACTTTTATTAACTATGCCGCGACCCAGAATATCCAATTTTTCACAACTAAGTCGTAATGCTATTTGACTGCAGAACATGACCAATCTGAAGGTTAACATGTATTTACTGTTAGGCGTTACGAAGTTCGCCGGGTCAGCTAGTATTAATATATTCAGTTCATCCCAAATTCAATATGAGATGAACACAGAATAGATCTGATGATATTTTGTGTATAATTTCCACAGTATAATTTTTAATAAAAATCTAATTTTAATATCCAACCTTAATATGAAGAGGAACCCTTAAACACTTGGACCTAGTTGTTTTGTAGAACGTAAACACAACATTCTTGTGTATTAATTTTTATTTTCATTTTAGGTGGGGGTGATGGCTTTACATCTAGATCTGCTCCCAAGTCACCAAAGGTAATCTTGTTTTTAAATGTGGGCAATTATTATATGTAATGGATAATATGGAACAAATGTTGATATTTCTACTAAGTATAAATCCTCCTAATGAAGGAGGTTTCTGAGATTAACTTTGTCGCTGTAACAATGACCAACTTCTGGTTGCATTGAAATCAGACGAGTGTGTGACTAGCCGATAAATGAAGTGGTAGGAAGACAGTCTCATTCAATTTCCAAGCAGCGAGTAGTTGGCAACACATTAAACTCAATCATAGAGCAGGCTGTGCAACATACTGTGCAAGTAGTTTAATGCCATCTTTCGCTAATTAGCAGTGTAGCCAAAAGTGGAAGCAATTTGATCGTTTGACAGATATATCCGCACATGTTATTTTCACCAAGAGCGGCAAGCTGATATATCCACCATTTTCATTCTTTGTTGTTTGTCACTTGGTCTTGATTAGAGGGACGCTCTGCACTGCAATTATATCTTTAACATTATTTCTTATTTCATTTGAGTGAAAATCCCGAAAGAGCGAAATCACTACGGCATATAACTAGGGGTCTGCGGGTACCCCGAAATTTTCGGGTCGGGTCGGGCCAGCGGCTGGCCCGAGACATCGGGTCGGGCCAAACGAAGTGTTCGGGCCACGGTCGGGTCGGGCCGAAAATAGAATGATGGTTAATTTCTTTCCAAATAAAAAATTTTCGCGTCAAATCTGAAAGTAAATTGTGTCTATATCAGCATTAAAATAAATATTTCTTTATGTTCACGACAAAGACCATATTCCAGAAGACGTTTGGACAGCACTTTATAATTACCTAAATTCCTAGAACTGTTGTCGCCAATTCGTCATCTGACAAAGTGACAACGTAACAGATCGAAAAACATCAATGTCAAAGACACGCTATAAACAACCGTACCTGGATTTATATTCTTCCCTAATTGTGTTAATTCATTTTAATCCGTTCTCCTACAATTGCAATGTATAAATAAAATAAAATTCATACTTTAGTTTGTGTTTCCTCATTATCCTATAATATTCCTTCTCATAATTCAGTGAAAG
Organism: Nephotettix cincticeps; assembly: GCA_023375725.1. Lineage (NCBI taxonomy): Eukaryota > Metazoa > Arthropoda > Insecta > Hemiptera > Cicadellidae > Nephotettix > Nephotettix cincticeps. The sequence goes on from CM041785.1 coordinate 46,160,976, forward strand.
TAAAGAATACATCGTTCTTCTCCAGCCGTCTGCTTCGGCAGCAGCAGGTAAGTCATAGAGATTATAATTTCAGATACGTATAAAATGAAATGACTTTTATTAATAATTAAATTCAATAGTTGGGGATTCAAAAAGTTAATTTTATGCCGTTTGGCGAGTTTTTGGTTAGAACTGTACTAATAACATGTGTGTAAAATCCAAAATACATATAAAAAATGTGAAAATATAAAATGTATACGATTAATTAAGTGACCGGTAAAATAACTTAGTAGTTAGTAGACACCGTTTATTTAATTTTAAATTGTAGGGGATTGCAAAAAGTGCAAGTATCAATAAATATACCAATTTCAAAATTAATTATGTTAATAGCTTTTCGTTAAAGTAAGAATTAGTTTTGTACTCAAGCGCTACGACGGTGCCATGGATGGAATAATATAAAATCTCGTCGTAAGCTATAACTGTTAAACAAAATTCTAAAACTAGAAAAGAAATACGTAATGTGAAACAATCAGAAGTTAAATAGTTTGATTATAGTGTAACCTAAGAGAATTCGTTAGTCTTTGCTGCGAAAGCTTTATCATATTTGTTCTCTATGGGCATTTTCTACTCTATGTTTCTTTTGTTCATTATGGTGTGTGGTGGTATGGCGCCGTCGAGATGAGATTGAAGACTCCGAGTTTTACAGTCCAAATTTAAAGTAGTTTAAATTGCAAATAATATTTTCCAGTACTTCATTAGTGTCAGTTTTTAAAAATGGAAGAAGATCGTGATAGTGAATGTTCGAAAAGCGTGACGGGAGATGGTGAACAAAATCCATCCAAGAAAAATCCGATGTGGGATTATTTCCAAAGGATAGATAAATTGTCGGTCAGATGCAATCAATGCAAATTAGATTTGAAAAGTAAATTTGGAAACACCTCATCTTTAAGAAGACATTTAGAAAGGAAACATAATTTGGTATACAGAAGGTTTCTTAAGCAAGAAGAAGAATTTAAAGCACAAAAACCAAGTTGTGTAAAAGTGCCGTCAACACAAATTTCCACTTCAATACTACCATTTGTCAAGTCTTCTGTGAAGTACAACTCCAGCCATCCTAAAAACATTGCGCTCAGAAATGAAATAACAAAATGGATAGCAAATAGCTTGCTGCCATTCACTGTTGTTGACGAACAAGGTTTCAAAAATGTAATAGGTGTTGCTGACGAAAAATTAGAAATCCCTCACTCGACAACTTTTTCAAGAAAGCTAGTTCCTGAATTATATGAGAAGTGTGTGAAGGAGCTAAAACGTGAGTTAGATGCAGAAATACCATCACTGTCCTCCTTTTCAATCACAACCGATATGTGGACGTCAAAATCTATGCAGTCATATTTAAGCCTAACAGCTCACTATGTGTCTAAGGAACTTAAACTCATTTCAAGATGTTTAACTTGTGTCAATGTTGTGGAATCACACACTGGAGTGGTAATTGCTCAAACATTGGAGAAAAATTTGGGTGAGTGGAAGATTTCAGCCAATGATTTAACAGTACCAATTTACTGTGTCACAGATAATGCCAAAAATATGAAAACTGCTTTGGCCTGTACCAAAATGACACATTTATCTTGCTTTGCGCATAATTTGAATTTGGTCATTACAGACATGAAGAAAGACTATTTAGGTTTTGACAGCCTTTGCAAAAAATGTAGAGCTATAGTCGGCCACTTTAAACACAGCTCAACAGCGAAGGCTAGTCTACAAGCTCGTGTTATACAACTTGGCCTAAAACCTCTTGAACTGATTCAAGATGTAGAGACGAGGTGGAATTCAGAATATTCCATGATGGAAAGACTCCTCTATCTCAAGGATGGATTGGCCATTGAGTTAAGTGATACTAGCTGTAAAGTTGACAACCTAACTTCTACGGAATGGGGAATGGTTGCAGCTTATGTTGAAATTTTAAAACCAATGTTTGATGCAACCATAACGGTTTCATCGGAGAACAAACCAACAAGAAGTATGATTATTCCAATTATTTATGGAATAACTGCTCACACACAAAACATCATTAACATAAAGGCTCCTGGTGTAATGTTAGCCAAAAGTCTACTTAGGGCGTTGCAATCAAGATTTCCGTCTTATTTAGAGACTCAGCCTGATGTTTTATGTATGGTCCTTGACCCACGTTTTAAAGACCACATTTTGCTAGACCACCAGAGGACTCTCATAAAGAACACACTTATAAAAGAAATAGTAGAGTTAAATAAAAAATCAAGTACCCCGTCACAGATGTCCTGTGATGTGGCTCAAATGTCCTGTGATGTGGCTCAACCAGGAACCAGTCGTAGTGAAACAAAACCAACTACATGTCTATTCCAAGCATTTCAACGAAATAAAATTGACGACAAGAGGCTCACCGATATGAATACAATAAAAATCCAAGGTAAGTAGACCCGCAGATAACTATTGGCCATAATTTTTGATCCTTTTATTCATTCAAAACTTAATCCTTTAAGGGGGAGTCAGAATCTCTTCTAAATAAAATGCAGTGTGTGTAGAAGCATTAGGCCATATTGTATGACAATTTTTTAAACATTTTATCTAGGCTATGTGAATAAAATAACTAGCCTAATTCCAGAAAATTATGTTAAAGATGTCTAAGCTTTAAAGTCTTTTAATGCCTTTTTTAGCCTTTCGAATGTGCTCACTGTATTTTAAAAAACTATTCAAAATAAAATGCAAAACATTTCTTGAATTTTTTGCTTGTGTTCACAAACAACCGGATTTTGGTTTAAAAATGGAATAAAATTTTTTTCTTTTTTTTGCTTTCCTCCTCCCCTCAAAGGAGCACACCATTATATAGATTTTTTCAATTTTAGGCGAACTGCAGCTACAAAATTACTTAAATGAAGAGAGGATCGGAATATCAGAAGACCCATTCACTTGGTGGCAAAATAATAAGCTGCAGTATTCTGCATTAGTAGGATTAGTTCGAAAATATCTTGGAATTCCTGCAACAGAGGTGGCTTCAGAGAGAATTTTTTCTACTGCTGGAAATATAATAACGAGTAGAAGGACAAGGTTATTGCCGGAGAATGCAGAGAAGTTGGTTTTTCTGCATCACAATTTGAAAAACTTTAAAATGTAAACTTTTTAACTTGAGCTTGTGATAAAATTGTAATTATAAAATTGCCATTCCAGCCAAAAAGTGAAATATTTAGTGTTCTTAAAAGTAAAATTTATGACTAAATGTTGTAGGCCTATATATCTTTGTTGATTTTTTTCTTCCTATTATGATTCCGTTCCTATGACTAATTTTGTGATACTGTATAGCTTTTTTATGTAACATTAACAACTGATTTATATTATTTTTTGATTCCTAGGTTTATTTTATCAGATGTCTATGTTTTTGAGACTAATTAGGGTTTATGTTTTTATTGATTTTGATTAGTTTTTCTGGTTATTTATCTTTGTGTTAGATATGCATATATTAATATCTACATTCATTTAGTTTATATATACATATATGTGTTCTTGATTGTTTTATATTTATTGTAATTACAAAATGAGTTACATCAATGTTAGGCTAAATTGGCCAGATTCCTGATTATGTTTGAATATTTCAGATTGTTCAAATTTTTATTATTATTATTTGTAACATTTTTGACTTTTTAATGTGTTCACAGTTCTTTTTTATTAATTTACTCTAGTCCTAAATTAATTCATTTACATTTTTTGTAAATAGTTGTGGTATTGTTTTTTTCATACTTATAGTATTTTTTCAATTTCCAGCTTTTTTAAATACTTTTTATAATTTCACTGGCCTATTAAAAAACTGCTTTGTAACATAAGTTATACCATTTTATGTACAGAAGTAAAAATAATGTGCATACATATTTTCTATTAAATCATTCTAAAAAAGTACTTTTCTTCAATCATTCTTTTCAGTCTTTTCACACAATGCAATTCATCACAACCATCAGTCAAATTTCATAAAGTGTACAGGTCATTAATTGAGTAAGAATAGTAAAATTTATGATAAAATAATTAGGCTACTGTGGGCAGAAGGGTGGAATAAATATATATTATACACATTTTAGAAATAGATTTTATTTGTTTTTGCAGCTTAGTTGACTGGGACTAGCATCAAATATAAACAAAATAAATTAGAAATATAAACACTGAAAAATCTGTAGGTGCCAAAGTTTTGCCATAATACAACAAAACAAATTTCGCTTTAGACCCCGGCGTAAATATATCATCGATTCATATAACACTTTTTTTAGTAAGAAATCTGTAAGTTTATTTTCTTACTATTAATCTTAAGAAAGGTTACTTTCTTAAGGTTGGCGACTATATCGTCGCCAGAAGTTTTTCGCGGGAATAACGGCAACGATATTTTGGACAAGGCGGCGGTTTATCCCGGGAATAGCGGCGACGATATTTTGGACAACGCGGCGGTTTATCGCGGGATTAACGACGACGATATTTTGGACAACGCGGCGGTTTATCGCGGGAATAGCGCGACGATATTTTGGACAACGCGGCTGTTTATCCCGGGAATAGCGGCGACGATATTTTGGACAACGCGGCGGTTATTCGCTTCTATCATCGGCGACGTCGCCAGGAGTTTTTCGCGGGAATGACGGCGACGAAATTTTGACGACGCAGCGGGTTTTCGCGAGTATTACCGGCGGGATTGATTAAAGATTTCTGGCCCGACCCGATTTTGGCCCGTGGCCCGCGGGCCAAAATTCTCGGCCCGGCCCGACCCGACCCGAATTCAAAAATCCCGGCCCGCAGATCCCTACATATAACAGTTCTGTACTGGTGATAGAACATCGCCAACAGACTGTCAGTGCAAAAAGAACGAATCACAGTTTAAAATCACTAGGGGTCTGCGGTACAGGAAACTATAAGGTCGGTACGGTACAAGTTGTTGTACCTCGGTTCTCGGTTACCTTGACACCTTACCTTGAACTCCGTCACAATTATCAATAACATAAAGAATGCTGAAAACGAAAATACCAAAAATAAATTATGTAAAAACTGTGATTCTGTGATATATGTATTACATTACAGAACATAGTCGTGTGGTTTTTAAACTTACAATATTTTTACTGTACTGCCTCTCTTGCAGTACTACGAAAGTAATGTATTCTAAACATGAATCTATTAAAACATAAATACCCCCGTCGCAGCAGACCTGCGTACTCAGCAAATTTCCAAATCAATAATATAATAATAACAATATATGACAAGTTTTATAAAATTCTGTCCATAAAAATGAGAATTATTTGCCTATTCTCCATAAGATTAACATGGGAAAGAGTGTCCAGGTTAGCTGCTGTGAAGAACACTGAAATTAGTCATTTCTACCATAAATAATTTTTATCTTAACATTTATACCAACTTTCATCAACATCTGTCCATAAATAAAGGAGTTTGCCTATTCCCTATATGATTAATATGGGAAAAGAGTATGCAGGATTGCTGCCATGATAAACACATAAACTATGATTTTTAAGCATAAATGGATAGATCTCAACCACATGAAGCTAAATATCAAGTTTTATCTAAAAATATTGATTAATATGGGAAATATTAATTTTTCCCTATCTTAACTTGTAGTAACCCTATAACTTAATTGTGTAGTTTTTTAAGCTGATTCCAATGGTGAAATATAAAATTATAAATTTTATAAAATTATAAAAATAAAAATTACATGTGAAAAACGCAAAAAACTTCATTTTGGGGTACTAAACCCCCCCAAACTACCCGTTCCCATTGTTATCGTGTTCACAGACGCATATTATTATTATTATTTTCGATAATTCCCCTTTAGGAGAGCGTAAAAACACAATCAACTATCATGGTCCCTTTTTCTTTATTTTCCTTCTTTCTTCCCAAAAACCTCTCATGTATTCACTGTGTTCTCTCTTCATTTCTCCTGTCCACTTCTTTCCAATTCTTTTCTTTCTAGGTGTCTCTGTGATCTTCTGTTTTCTGATTTTTTCTCTGTACTCGCTCCTGTTTAATATATCTTCTTCAGAGATGCTCAGCTTTACAAGATCTTCCATGGTTTCCTTCATCCAAGGAGTTTTTATTTTACTGTTCTTCACTATATTAAATATTTTCTTGGTGAGTCTGCCGTCGTTCATCCTAAAAATGTGCCCATAAAATCTTGCTCGCCTTTTCCTAAAGTTGTCTGTAATGGTGTCCGTCTGCTTGTATAACTCTACTGTAGGTCTCTTTCTCCATATTCCTTCTCTGTGGACTGGTCCATAGATTTTCCTTAATATTTTTCTTTCTTATTTTTCTAAGTCTTTTATCTTTGTTCTTCCTTTAATTAACAATGTTTCTGAGGCATATAGGGCTTCCGGCAACACTACTGTGTTGTAGTGTCTTAGTTTAGCATTAGTGGAGATGTTTTTTTTGTTGTAGTGGTTCCATGTAAGTCGGTATGCTTTTTGTAGTTTCATAATTCTTTCTTCGTTTGATGTTGTATTCAGTCCTGTTTTCTGTATAATTTCTCCTAGGTATTTGAAATTCTCTACTTGTTTTATGCTTCCGTACTTAGTTTCCAGTGGGAGTCTGTCAACGGATTTAGTATCCATATATTGTGTTTTTTCATCCTGTTTTATCCTGTTCAATCCTGTTTTAGCTGAAATTTCATGTAATGATTCTAGAGCTTCCTTTGCTTCTTTTCTGTTATTTGTTATAATCGCTATATCATCAGCGAATGCTAGACATTTATATAGTCTTTCATTGAACTGCATCAACTGCTGAACTGTGACACTGTGTGATTGAGCCCTAACCATTGTTTGAATTTGTTTTTAATCTGTTAAATTTAACTGATGCCGGTTACGGTTTTACGGAGCTATTTTCATTGATCAGCTCAAATGTTCACAAATAACCTAAAATGGAGAATGCTTACAATGGACGCTCTGTGCTAACTTCTTTGGAGGTAAATAATGTCAACAGCTGAGAGACGAAGTTTTAAATAATCATTCACCAACACGATACGAGTCAGTCTTATGTTCAGTTAGTCTTGCCGTACATCTGGGCAGTGTTGTAATTCTATATTACTTGTAAAGTATAAAGCCTTTAACGGCAGGGTTTTATTCAATGTTTTCGGCAGGAGATGTTTCGTAGTTATTAGTGATGTGGGTCGGGTAAATACCCAGTGGGTAGGTAAATATAAATTGTGTATTTACCCCAGGCCCGGGTAAATACCCAAAAACTGGGTATTTATAATTTTTATTAAAGTTAGAGAAGATTGAGATGTTATTTTGCTATTATTACCGTCTAAGGATATTATAATGATGATAAAATGTGTTAAACAAAATTTTATATGGTCACTACTAGCATTTTACTTCTGGGATTAATCGCCATAAATACCCACGTCCTGGGTATTTATAATTTTTATTTAATTTAAAGAAGATTGAGTTTTTTTTGCAATTACTAAACTGTAAGGACAGTATGGATTATTAAATCTTAATAAAATGTGTTAACTTAATTTCATATAGTCCCTTTTAGAATTTTTCTTCTGAGCATAAAGCATAGTCGGCATAAATACCCTGGTGCATGGTTGCACTGGTCCTGACTACTTATGATTTTTAATTTCTATGATAGATATATGAATTTATTTTATTGAAAGTGAAGAAAAATAATTTGTAAAGTAATAATTATTATTTAGAAAGATAGGAAAATTTAACCTAGTAATGGCCTATGTGTAAAAAACTTAAGAAAATGATTAAAATTCAATCTGTGGGGGGGGCAGGATTTCATTATTATTTTTGTTCTAGATCTGTTGTTGGTATCAAAATAAAAAAAAACTAATTTCATAAACTTGTGATACAAAACATTTGAATCTATAGCACAATAAATCTTTCAAAATTATATTAAGTAAGACAAAAAAACAGGAGATACATTTTTTTAGTAGGTTTATCCAAATATATTATTGTTTTCAACTAAGTGGTAACACAGAAAAGTTCAATTACTTTGAGTACTCTGCCATTCTGCCTATGTCAATCAGGCCATTAATACAATACTAATTTTAACTATCATAATTTAATAATGGTAGATTTAAAACACGAAACCCCATGCTTATTTACAAACTTAACGTATTATTTTACAAAAAGTACTAAATCATTAAATGAAATGTACTAGCAAAGCTTCAAGTTACTGTAAAAGGTGTTATAGACCATCCTAATTTACCATGTAATGATAACAATAACATATTTAGGGATAAATATAAATTAATTTTAATTGATTTCATAAATACCGAAAATACCCGGGTATTTATGGATTTTGGTTATTTACCCTGAGTTTTAAATACCCGGGTATTTTACATCACTAGTAGTTATATTTGATGGCAACCTAGACTGGATAGTGACTTAATTTTTATTCATTTGTACCGTACCGAACTTGTACCGAAAAAATCCACGTACCGTACCGATTTTTTCAATGCACCGCAGACCCATAAAAATCACGGTTCCATCAGGTGAGCAATCACAGTTTTCATTTCACTGATTTGAAAAATCACTTTTAATCCCATCACTATTTGAAACGTGAGCTTTGAATTGGTACGACTATTTCGTTGCGGCAAAAGGAGGAACGGTTCCCTGATCGCGTAAGCTGCTATACGAGAATACGATAATGAGCTGTGAATGCACAATAATTTTCAGCCATGTAGTAGGTACCCGCCCTACCTGACATCTAATAAAAGCCTGACTGACCTCTCGGGTTCACGCAATTACTCGAAACCATCCGATTTTTCAGGTACCCGCAGACCTCTACTGTTTATAATAAAATAATAATAAAAAAAAAATAATAATAATAGTCTGCCCTTCATATCAAGCCAAAATAACTAATCTGACATATTCTTTTCTTGTGTCTTATGAGGAAATATATTTTGTAACCTGTTTTTCTTACAGCCAGACACGATTGGAGGAATCCTGCCTAATCCAGTTAAAGTCGGCCAGACAGAGAAAGTGGAGGTTTGCTTTATTACTTCACCTTTCGACTTTTACGTTCAACTTAGTAGCTCGTTTGAAGAGCTCACTCAGCTGATGGACAAGATTGCTACTGGATGTGATTCAGGTGAGGGGTCTGTGATAAATGAGCTTAACATTTGAGTTAGTAGTTTTGTGAGATACAGCTCTAGCTTTTTCCCTTAATTACATAGTGACATTTTCTAAAATAATTTATGCTTTTGAAACCTTAGTAAGTTAATTGTAAATTTAAGATAGTAGAGTAGTAATTTTCCCATCTCTACTATGTCCTCATCAAAGTCAAATGCAATGTTAATTTCTCAAAATTAAGAAGTCTTTGTGATTTCAGTCAGTCTCCAGTCTTTGGGTGACTTGGCTTATTTAATGAAAATAGAATTTCACTCATGCCGGTTTTTCTTCAGCCTGTTTCAAAATTTTGTGTGTTAAACTCTTGTAGGTTTAATGTACCACCAAAATGTGTCGTTTTATCCCCTTTGAAGTTGAGTTGAGTAAAGTTGAAATCAAATCCAAGTACATGAAGTTTCCAGAATCAATGATCCTTAATCGAAGAATAAGAGCTACCTTAGAATTAGCTATTTCTACTATTCATATTTATAAATTATTATTATTGTTGTAATATGTACATTTCCCCTTTTATTGTGATCTATTTACTTCAAACTTGAATGTGAATAAATGAATTTTCTTCATTTTACATCAGTTTACTAATTTCTCTGTAAATGTTATGTCTCTAGGAGAGATACCAGATGCAATCAATGTTGAAGAGAAATCTGGATGTCTAGCAAAATACTCAGAAGACGATTCATGGTATCGAGCTGTGGTCATTGAAAAGGGCTTTGACTCTGTGAAAGTTCTCTTTGTGGACTATGGGAATGAGGAAAATGTAGCCCTGGACAAGATCAAGGCATGTGCTTAATATGTAGATGTCTTGTTTACAATTAACACTATATATAACTTTTTCACAGAAATTATTTTTATTATAAACTTGTTTTTATAAATTAAATGATGTGAAGTTTTAAATTTTGATTTGATTAAATATGTGATAAACATATTTCGAGTTATAATAGTTACTACAGTTTTTTTTAGTTCAGCTTCTTATAACTTGAAGTATAGGAAAACAAGACAGCTTCAATTTGTAGAGCGATTCCCATGCATGCTCATGAAGTTTCTGCACTGTAATAAAAAATTATTAGGCTAATCTCACCTTTTTTATATAGTTTTTTCCAACAGGGATTGTCACTATAAAACAACCTAGAGCACCCCAGTAATCCTCCTACGTTTCATAGGACCAATGAAATGTCCTGCTTCCTCAGGGGGTAGGTCCTGGCCTGTGTGTGTGTGTGTGTGTGAGTGTGTGTACACACACTCAGGCTGAATACTGAACCACTCTGACCACAGTTGAAGCTCTCGCGGTTTAGCTCCGAGTGGTCAGTGTTTTGATAAATTTTGAATTAACACACACTTACTAATTGTTGTGGGACTTGCGATTTTAACACTTCACTAGTTTAGGCATGAAAATTACCGACTCATTGGTGAAAACACAGTGCCAGATTATTAACGCAGATTGACGTGCCCAGAGTATTAAGAAGCTGGATTAAAGAGACTGCATTTTACTTAATCCAGCTCATATTGATATGTTAATGTAAAATTGTTTTCCTAATGAAGCATAAACTCAAACCTATTTTAACTAAGTCTAATGATTGACTTGACTAACTATTTAATTATTTACTGCCTGGTTGCAGACTCTTCCTGAAGACATGAGCATACTGCCTGTGCAAGCTGTTAAGTGCCGCCTGCTTGGAGCCCCCGAGAGTACCGAAACGGAAGCATTTAGAGCCCTCGTTGAAGAAAAACCTCTCAAAGTGCAGTTTTTCGCCAAAAATTTCCTCACCAAGTGTTTTGAAGTAAGATTCTTCTCTTAATATCACATAATGATCATATCAATTTTGGCATCCCTACTATGTATTTGAATATCAGCTTAACACGTTTGCTGTTAAAATGCATGCAATAGCTAGTGGTAATGAAAATTAGGGATGTGCGAACAGTGATTTTTGGATTCGAATCGAGTATTAGCGTAAGAGTTTATTTTCATCTATGCAACCTAGATTTGTTATCACTGTGGCCGTGGTAATAACAAGTCTAGGAAAATACAAAACATTTTATCTTGACTAGCCATACTGATGAAAAATTTGATATAATAGCCCCATTGTCATATTTACCCTTTGGAATGTTGCATTATCCTCTCAAGTTTTTTTAATGGATACTATCTGTGAAAATATAGAACTACTTTTATGTTGCGTAAGGAAGGAAACGAAAGCTGTCAGTTGATAACAAAAATAAAACTATCAACTAACAATGATTTGTTTAAACAATGTTTTCAAATTTGAATGCATTTTTCCTTGAATGTACTTACAAATAATATTTTTAAATTACACTGTTGCACAAATTTAAATTAATTGTAGATGATAAAGACAAAATGGGTCTAATTTTTCTAACTGAATACGAGTGACCGAATAGATAACTCAGTGAACCTGTAGCTGTTTCGTCTGCAAAAGCGAATACAAAACTATTATATTAGTGGGGTTTAAGATATTCTTAATTAAATTTGATTTAATCTCAAAATGATTAAATTTTCTAAGAAATAATATATTTGTTTTTCCCGTGACTGGTATTGGTATCGACTGTGGTCAATCGACACTTCGATACCAAATCAATCGATAATCGGTAACGTTCATATCTCTCCGTTTGTAGACCAGATGATAAAGTTTTGGTTACATTTAGTTTTCAACTGAATTAGCGGCATAATGGTATGCTAATTCTGAACTTTGAAATAGAAAATCTATAGTTTTGCTTTGATAGACGTCACTTTTATATTATTTATCATCTACGAGAATATAGGCATCGAACTTTGTCAGACATCTGCAGTCGGACCGAATATCCGCAATATTTGAAGTTCGATATTCGCACACCCCTAATGAAAATGTCTGTATTTTCATAGAGTCAGAGTTGTAAAACAAAACAGGTGCATAATAAATATAAATAGTAATTTAATAGTGTGTCTGACATCTGAAATTTCCATCTCAATTCTATACTGTGGAAATTGACAGCAAAAAAAGGGATAATTTAAAATATATTTCTGGTTAATCTCACTTAAATTGTTTTTAGGGCTTCATTGTATGGAAAATTTAATTGAAACCCATCAATCAAAATTTTTCATACTTGCTAGAGTTGAAGATTGCTTTAAGTGGAAATTTTATGAAATTAATTTTAATATTAAAATTAATACTCAGAACCTTCTAGTTCTTATCAAAATTCTTAGAAGAATATGGATGTCTATGTTCATTTCATTTAATTCATGTTCATTTATTTCATGTTCATTTTAGCTGCTAAAATTGCCTGAAACTCCCACAGTTTTGCTTCAAAATTTCCCAACCCACTCCTTGTTGGGGGTCATTTCATCCTCACTGAACTCCCCTCTCCTAGGAACCCCTTCTATGTCCTGAGTCCGTATTTTTCCTGATAATTATGGCAAGCCCTATGTGAAAAGGATTTTTATGGCTTTTAAAATTAATTTTTAGCCAATTTTTCATCAATGAAGAACATGTACAGTGGAACGTGGATAATTCGAACTTCTGTAATTCGAAAACTTCTTTAATTCGAAGTTTTTACTTGGTCCCTAGAATGTTATATAAAAACAATGTTAAAATATCCTGGTTAATTCGAATATTTTTTTGGATAATTCGAATTTTTTGCAGCGTAAATCTATAAAGAGAACAAGTCATTGTGTGCGATTTTCCCGGAAACGACATTCGGGCTTCCTGTGCATAGACTATTTTTAGCTAGATCAACGCGTCCATCCCCCGCCAACCCTTACAGCACGTACACCTGCTGTTGTTTGGTCACATGATACCCCTCCCCCTCACCAGTCCACTACTGATCATAAATCACAACATTGACATCTCTAATATGTCACTACACGGCACCGGCGCAGTTCATTAACGTGCGTATCATTGATGGTGGTTTCCGATATTCGTCGTCTTTGTTTCGTGTTGGCATTTGTGACTTCGTCTGCGTTCATGTTAACACGTCGTGTGTATGAACTGGTTCAATTCGTCAAAGCGAACCTACAAATCTTTGACGCCGCAAGAATAAATAGCGGCAATCAAGGAGTTAGAGAAGGGATTTAAGAAAAAATTTGAAATAGCTATATTTTCAGGATCCCTCCAAACACAGTATTGACATTTAACAAAAATTAGAATTTTAATCAATAATCTATCTTCATTAACCTAACTTTTTTTAATATATAATGTTAAAACATGATGTTTTACTGTTCATTTCAACCACTTTCAAAAACTTTTCTAATTCGAATTTTTGGACAAATCGAATTTTTTTCTGGTCCCTTGAGGTTCGAATTATCCAAGTTCTACTGTATATCCAAAAAATTCCCCAAGCAATATCATTTTTTCTCTAAAAACAATATTCCTGGCTTAAACAGCCAAATTACCTCAAACTTGTAGTAACCTAATTTTTCTAACTGAATACGAGTGACCGAATAGAGATAACTCAGTGAACCTGTAGCTGTTTCGTCTGCAAAAGCTAATACAAAACTACAGTGGAACTAGGTTATAACGTCATTGAAGGGACCACACAATTAATGACGCTATAAAAGAGGTAACATAATTTTAATTTTAAACCGAGGAAAAATAGGGAAACACATTTTTTACATGAAATTACGACATTTAATGAAGGTAATTTGAAATACACCGTAAGTTTATGTTTATGACTGACTGACTACTCTACTATATAAAAAATCGAATTTGAAAATATTGCAATGAAGTTCGGCTTGGTGAATTCAACTGTTGGTTCGATTTTAAAAAACAAGCCCGAACACACGTCTGCTATCTTATGTCCCTCCTCACACGCTCTTATAACTCACACCTTTTCTTCAGCAAAACCTTTCTCTTAACACTTGCCATTATTTTACAATACTGTATTCGTAAATTAAAATAACGAAAAACAAACTGTAAAAGACATACACTGAACTAACGATATCTACACGAACTGTAGGTACGTACGAACGGCATCACAGTGCTTTGATGCGACGTGAGTCACTGACACTGACCTTGATCACTGGCGACAGCAGATGTAGGGGAGGGGGTTGGGGTGGTTAGCGGTAAGACAGCAATAAAATGTCGTTTCTAAAAATAGAATGTAGCTAAACGATAGCCGCAGCCCTCACGTTGCACCACCGACCGAACTTTCTCTATTTAGCTATATGTTGCCTTCATCTCAGCCCGATTTTCTTGACGTTATATATGAGGTTTGAGAATTTACTGACGATATATCCAAGATTTTTTTCTTATGTAAATACATATAGTTTGGCGGGACCTAAAAATAAATGACGTTATATCCGAGTTGACGTTATGACCGAGGCCGCAATAACCAAGTTGCACTGTATTATATTAGGTTTCAGATATTCTTAATTACATTTGATTTAACTTTTCTACAGATCGTGATGGTAGATGAAGAGACAAACTGCAATATCAACGTAGCCATGGGAGCAGTGGAGGAAGATGTACAGTCTAGTCTTTCTAAGGTAAGGATATAATTTCATAGTGGATTTTTTGTACATATTTATTACTTGTTCAATCACGCACTTGCACCTGCCTACAGGACTGGGAATGTATATTATTACGTTTTAAACCTAATAATTCGAAAGACTATGAATAACATTAATTCAGTCTTCAATCCAGTGTTTTTTGCTCGGACAAGTTTGTAATCCAGACATATTGGTCAATCGAACGGCTAGTTTGGGAGGGGGTTTTGTAATCAAAAATTGGGTTTTTGCATTTTTCATATACAATTTAGAAATTTTATTTTATCTTTCGTTTACCATTAAAAATTCTAATTCTATTATGGAATCCGCTTAAAATACTACACAATTTAGTTCTTTAAAGTTTTGCTCTATCTCCAAGTGTTACCGAGGTATTAAAAAATCTAAACACAGTATGTTGTATTTTGGGACTCCAATGTTAATCTTATGGAGAATAAGGAAAAAATAATATTCCACTTATCAATCTATATTTTTGGATTAAACTTCGATATTTAGCTTTATGTGGTTGAGATCCATACATTTATGCTTAAAAACCTTAGTTTATGTGTTAATCATGGCAGCAAATCTGCATACTCTTTCCCATGTTAAACTTTTGGAGAACAGGCAAACTCTCTTATTTATTATGGATATTGATCAAACCTGTTATAAATTGTTATTTATTTGTAAATTCGATGAGTATGCAGGTCTGCTGCAACAGGGTATTTACTATACATGCTAATTTACAAATCTTAATATAGGGGAAAGGATTGTTTTCATCTTGAATAGAACTGGTTTAGTTAAGGATATGAAAATAAAAATTATTGTAAACAGTACAATAAATAAAACAGTCACAACGATAAAAAAAGGTCTAATTATGTATTGACAAAGTTCTTTTATAAATGTTGAAATTCAAGGAACCAAATACAAAAGTAACATAGCAATTTAAATAGATAAACCTGATACATTTATAAAATGGAAAGAATTTCATGGACGATCAATTTTATTTTCAAGTACCTACTACTACTAAGTACTGTTTATTTTGTAAGTATTTTGAGCGAATGCTGAAATTAACATCCCTTGGTGCAAGTCATATGAACACAAGATGACAAACTTGGATTTTCTAACCTCATTCCAATTTATTTTAAATGTTTGAATTGTGAGCTGAGATCTTCTAAGTGTTTCCGCATAAACAGGCTCGTAAGAGTAACGTACCTGACTGTTTAATAAACTCGACAGTATTAAGTTTTTTAAACTAGTTATATTATTTTATTATTTTTTAGATATATTATTTTTGGAAGATCACCACATAAATGCAGAAAAAAAAGAAGCACCAAACATAAACATATTACCTTATTACTACTTTTAATAACAAAGTAGTAAGTAAATTATTCACTATTGTGATACTCTAAAAATGTATACTCTATGTTAATGTATTCAATATGTTATATTTTTTAATAATAAAAAGCATTTTAAAAAATTAGAAACTTCACAGTCATAACTGCACATATCCCGACAACATCAGTTTTTTTCATCAAATAAATCAAAGTTTAGTTTTATTATGGTTGAGTTTACTAAGTCATGACAATGCAAAGTTACAATTTCATAGCATATAACAAAAATATATCTTAAAATATTCATGTTATTGATATCTTTACGTCATTGATTTCCTTAGTATGTATTTCATAATTGGGATATTATCGGAATCTGACAGCTTCGTATAACTTCATCAAGATCATTGTCTCCAATTTTTTTACCAGGCTCAATGGCCATGAAAACTTTCTCATTCAAGATCTTTCACACTTAATTAGCCAGGCATCGATTGCAGAAAAGAGAATTTGAAGTTGGGGTCTTTTTAATTGAACCTATTAAATAGTAAGACTAATGAGCCTACTTTATACCTCTCTTCTACTCATGTTATTGTTAATAATTTATTGATTTACATGGCACATTTGCTCTTTGTAATTGTTATTTTTACAGATTGCAAATAAAAAATTAAACACAACAAATGTTACTATACTACACCATTAAATCTCTCCGATACTTCTCCTACTTCAGAGAAGACCTTACCTCGCCATGTGTCTTAAGTTGGTCACAATCCCTAAAAACTTGATTATTATTTGGTATTCATGCTCCTAGTATGTATTTAATTAAATCTGTACTGTAACCTTCTAAACATGGTACAATCCAACAGATTTGTTGCTGCTATTTTTAAGTTGTTGAATGAAAAATATAAAGCAACCTTTGGTTACTCCAGAGAGTCCACAACTCGATTAAGCTGGTCTTGAGTTGAAAATGAGTTGACTGTGTATTGAGGATTTTAAATATCCGAGACAAGTTTTTTGTTCCAAATATACAATGAAAATAATAAGCAGAATTCATTTTAGCTATAATAGAACAACTATAACTGAAACTCTCAAACATGACTTTCCCTAAATCTAATAGGACTTCTCTCAAATGGAATGGATTAGTTGTAAAAAACTATGAATGTGAAAATTCATCTTGATTCTCTGAATTATTTTTCCATTTATTTTGACGGAAAATCCTATGAAGAAGCAACAAACAGGTAAAAATCAAATCAATTCCTTCGGCAATTTTATTGTAAATCAAAATGCAGCGAAAAGATTACAAAAACTGTTGAGACTGATTCGTACTAGATTCTACGGTGTAACAAAATCTTTTCCAACCATAGCACTCAAGTCAATCATGGACATACTACCACTTAAGTTAGAAATCAAGAAAAGGTCAGCAGAAGCAGCCCAAAATGTAAGTAGGAGAGGAAGTACTAAGAAAAGAAGGGGACCAAAGGAAAACCAGAAAAAGTAGCATGTCCAATAATTATACAAAGAGTGACTGAAAAAATTGATAAGCTGAGATATCCAAGTTTCACTTCAAGAAAAGAGTGCGAAAGAGAATAAAACTATTTTTCTCCACCAATAAATTTGGAAAAAATTTAATGTGGTTCTAAATACAAAAATATATATATATATATGTGGTGATTAATTATATGTTTTGCCAAAGTCAAAACCAAGTAATTATTTATCATACTGTGTATCCCAAAAATAATGTAAAACTTTTAATTGCTGAGTGCTAATCTAACAATCATCGCAGACTAATGAAATGCATACCAGCTGAAACAGCTAATAACAGTTAAGTTAATAAGCTAATAAGTTTAGTTTTTAGTCACTGAGTACCCATTGTTGCGCCAAAAGGGTTTTTTTCATAAAAACAGTAACTTTGCTAATAACAATTATTCAATAAGTACTGTATCACAGTTTGAGTCTTCAATCTCTCTGGACCGAAGTTTTGTTCATCAAAACCTTTTTTTTTAATCAGTCTATACAACTAGATTTTGAATTCACTGTACAGTAGTGATCATATCTGGAAATGAGAAAGCTTCAGTCACTTGAAGCAGAGGATCGGATCTATGATCAAGTTAAACCAGGTATTTTGCAGTTCGTTGGGCCTCTGCAGAATGACATGTGGCGTTTATGTTGTACTCAGATAAACAACAATAACAAAAAAAACCTGTTTCGGTGCTCTTTAAATCATTATAACCACAGTTTGTATAGTTTTGTAAATATACGTTTTCTTAAGTGTGTCATTATTTTTAGGACTTGGTATATTATAATGTTAAAATGTTAAAGTTGTTTATTATTTCATCATGCTATTTTCTGTTTAGAATGAATATATTTTGTCCTTATGCTGGAAACCTTCAACAAGATGAAATAGCTTTGTTTGTCAAATTTTTTTAGTTAATAAATCAGCAAAACTAAATTAATGTTAACTTAATTTTTTTATTTTAGTTTATCATAAGTCATTAATAAAATCAGTTATTAGTTGGTTATGACAGTTACAATAATTAATTAATTCCTGTTATCTAAATGTTTTCTCTCTTTGCTCATTTCTTGGATGGTTTTCGTGGTTGAAGGGTACTCAATCAACTTTGAGCTGTTTCTTGCTTATGCAAATTTTCAAAAATGGTTACGGTTAAATTTTGTAAGCTTATTTAATATTACACCTCACTGACAGCTTGGAAAACATGCTTGTTAACCATTAGAGTTAGCTACTGAGCTGTTGTGAAATAGTACGAGTGAAAATTATTGTTTACCGACATTAGGACGTATGCTGTAAATGCACAGTGGTAGTGTACATACTTGTGGTAGTGGTTTGTTCACAGTAGAAGTGTTAACCACCGAGTTACTGACTAGAACTTCCTTTTCACAGGAAGTGGAAGAGAAAGGAGCTCTTGGGGAGAGTAGGCCGAAGTTTGATCACACAGTGTACATTTTTGGAGACAGTCACGCAAGAGACCAAGCGACGCATCTAAATGCATCTCTTAAAGGCACATTCAACGTGAAATCTACATGTTACCCGGGATGGCCACTGAATGAAGTCGTGGAGACAGCTATAGCACAGTTAGACCGATTCATGACATTGACTTTGGCTGATTTCATTGTGATCGTAGGTGGTTCCAACGATACTTCTGATGCTCATCAGAAAAAATTGTGCGATCTTTATACCACCTTGTTTACTGCTCTCCCCAACACAAATATTATAGTGTGTGAAACACCACTTCGCTTCGACATTATTGAGAAGAACAGAGAAATTGTCAAGACAAACATCATGGTGGCCCAGTTGTGTAGTGTGTTCCCTAATGTGATATTTCAACCAATGATAAGCTCCATGCAAAGACACCACTTCACTGGCCACGGACTCCATATGAAACATTCCGGCAAGAGAATTCTTAGTGGATTAATATCTAATTGTATAAAACAAAGAATTCTGGATCATTTTAGCTCTAGATCAGAAGATACTTTAAAGTAAAGTATCTTATTGTTAGGTAAAAGTAAATTAATCAATTTTCAGTTCAAGGTCCAGAGGAGTATTTTTAGTAACCATAATGACTAGTTAACCCTGGAACTGGCAGTCACTACCTTGCAGTAGCAGGCTGATTTTTGAAATTTTACAATGCTTATTGTTTATAGGTATGTTATTGGTCAAGTCCCTTTGAGAATATTGTTGTTTTCTACATTACTTGCAGAATAAGAAAATATAATAATATATTATGAATATGACTATTTTTTCAAAAAAACATAAGATAAAAAATAAAATTTCAAAATATTTTTGGGGGCACCATGCTCTTCAAATGTACATATATACTAAATTCAAATTTTTAATATAGCCAAAATATTCAGAATTTACTAGTTTTAGAAAATGTATAGTTTTATACAAGGTTTTATTGAGGATAAATATATATTATAATCATATAAACAAACCTTTGTAGGTAATTGTTGCTTGCTGCGCTCCTTGGAAATCAATGAATTAAACTTTAAGCTACATTGTTATTCTTTCACCAGTAAAAAAGCTAGTTAAATATATTAAACAATAATTTTTTATCCAAAAGCACCAATAAATAACAAAACACAAGGGACGTAAGGGACAATGTTTACTTCACTGAGAAGTATAATCGTCAGTAGGGCGCAGACGATGACGTAAACCAAAAAATGAGTAATATCTCTTTGTATTTTTTAGCTGTTTGATTATTGTAGGAAAAATATAAACTATATTCTGAAAGAACAACTCTTTGTCTTTAAAATGGTATATAAATATCACCACCATACCAGATTAAACGGTTATAGTAAATTAATCACGTGATCCTTGCACATCGTCGCATTTCCGACAACTGCCAATACAGCGGCGGCCGGTATCGTAAAATAACTTCGTATTTAACAGCTGTTTGATTGTTTTAGAAAAAAATAAACTTCATATACTGAAAGAACAACTCTTTGTCGTTAAAATGGTACATAAATATCACCACTCATACCCGATTAAACGACTATAATGAATTAATTACGCGATCTTTGCACATCGTCGCTTTTCCGACGACTGCCACTGCAGCGGCGGCCTGTATCATCGATTTTCCGACGACTGCTAGTTCGAGGGTTAAAAGATTATTTTGTACAGACCCGTTTAATTTGTGCTGACAGCTTTTAATTTATTATTTATTAATAGATAACTGATGTTATGAATTAAGATTAATTTTAACCAATTCAAAGGTGATGTCAATAAATATAATGGTATTCTAACCTCCATGTATTTTACTTTAAACATTTATGCTAATGCATAATGAAATAAGAGTAGGTGATAGTTGTTGATGGGAATTAGTTTAGTAACTATTGGAAAGGAGAGGTCTAAGTTTGAAACTAACATCACATTTGAACCTAGTAATATTAAGAAATACTTTGTTCTTAATATAGGTTATCTACAAAGCTAATACGGACACAAAAGAATCTTTGGTATATTGAAAGTTGCAATGCTACTTTTATAGCTGTGATTAAGTAAATACGATTAGTTATCAAGTTTAATACACAATAAAATGTGCAGCAGTGTGTGAATCTATTCTTTGAAACAATATGAATAGCTCTTTATTTTACAAACTCTAAAAATTACCAAAACAATTCCCCATATAAATGTTTAATTTTAATTTAGTAAAAATACTTAGGTTTGACATATTTGGAAACTAACTATAATAAGAGAGTTTAGTTTTAGTTAACAGAAGGGTAAGAGTTTCTAAAACAAGTTCGTTTCAGCTGACAGTCTTATCAGAAAAAATTGTGCGATATTTATACCACCTTGTTAACTGCTCTCCCCAACACAAATATTATGGTGTGTGAAACACCACTTCACTTCGACATGATTGAGAAGAACAGAAAAATTGTTAAGACATATATCATTGTGGCCCAGTTGTGTAGTGTGTTTGACAATGAGGAGAACCGCTTATAAAAAAAAACTAAGATGTCCATCCCACCAATTTGATTCTTTGCATTGAGATTATATGAAATTATTTTGAGTGGTAAGTTGAATTTTCAATTGACAATTACTTGATGTCAGTTGCATCTTGTTTGATTTCTTAAGCTTGGTTCTCTAAAAAAAGTGATTTTTCTAACTCAAGATCTTCACTTGACTTGGATTCTTAATGCCGTTAGTATGAATATATGTCTGGACCTCATTGAATATTCTTTAAAAAATACAGGTTAGTTGCAACATTCTATGCTAATGAAAATTGTGATACGGGTCACTTTGTCTTTCAGTAGTGTCTTGCGATCAATTTTTACAACTTTAATAATGTATCTTTATCGTGGTTTTAACAAATACTAAGACTGGAAATGGTGTTACATGTCTAATTTAATTTTATTTGATAAACATTTTATTGCTTATACAGTAACAAAAGTTAATTTGAAATAATTTTATGCACATCACATATTTAATTTGTATGAAGTATCTGTTAGGCCTTTTTTTTAATTTCAATTGAGAAATAAGTCTGTTTTCTGTTATTATTTTATTTTGTAAATTTGGATGTAAATAATTGTGTACAAAATTATTTATTATAAAAAAACTTCCATAGTTAACTGTTTTATTGTTTTCCCTCATATTTCAATTAATTTTATTTTGAAGTTTTTTCTATGTTCATGTCAATTTTACATGAACATTAAATTACTTTTATATTGAGGTATAACTTTGAACATTTTGGTTGATTTAGACCTTATAATTTTTCAAGCAAAACTATTCTAAAGAATACTATTTTATTGGTAGTGCGGGAACAAAATTATGCACCCTTTATTACTTACTTACTCTTAATTACATTATTCTTCCTCAGTCATTAATTCTAAAACCGTCTAGAGTATGAATCTGTTATTTTTTTTTTAACTTTTAAAAATATTCTTTGACGATCAGTTGATTGCAGAAGGTGTATTAATTGTTTATTTTACTTTTTCGTAAATAAATACACAATTCCTCTAAGGTATAATTAGATGGGTCTGAATTCTAAATTGTTAATTTTTTTTGTATTTTGTGTTTGTCCAAAAAAACCTTCACATGATCTTCAGTTAGTGGTGTTTATTTGTAATTCGGGGTGTACTATTGTGTGATAAGTGATATACACTGCCAAAAACTCCTCAAAAACAGGTTATCCCCACAAGGACATATGAAACGTGTGTGTTTCATTAAACTACAAAACACAGTGAATTTTAGCAACGTTTTGGTTGATTGCTCTCTAATTTTTTACATCTTATTTATGAAAAAGGTATCAAGTTGCACTTGATATTTTCTGCATAATCAAAAAAATATTCTATTTTTAAATTTTTATTGAAATAATTTATTATTTAGTTTTGAAAATACAAGACACGTCTTATATGTATGAGAAGGTATGTGTCAGTCCACTGATACTGTTTATTTTATTTTCATTAACAAAAACATTAGTTATCACTTCCTAAAGAGACATTATGGATTTGACAAACAGTTGGGTTCCCTGGTGCCTACTGCGTTGGAGCTGACTGCTGGCGCAACATTGAATGCCCAGATGACCTGGTACATCAGCCCCTCACAGTTCTACCTGCAACCACTGGTGTCGCACCCGGAGTTTCGAGCGATGATGCAGGCCATGCAGGCGATTGTGCGCACTGGAGTAGTCAAACAGAATAGTGACCTTAATGTTGGTGATGTAGTCATTGCTCGCTTCAAGGCAGACAAGGTTCTCTACAGAGCTTTAGTTGAGGAAACTGGTTTTGGTGAGTTGTTATTTAGTTATATATTATTTTATATGGAATGAATATTTTACGAAAGGTATGTTATTAAAAATTCTATAATCCTGTATTCGTAAATTATAAAGATGTCTAAAATAAAGCATAGTATAACAATATTTTCTCCAGTGTTTGTCGTCTATGGCATTATAAGAATAGAATGAAGAGGTTCCAGCAAAGCTGGCCAGGAATATTACAGTATCTTAAGTAAATATTTTATGGAGTCGCCGGAAACAAAGGGTTTGATTGGAAAGGTATGAGAGGACAGTTTGAGTCACCAAGAGAGAAAGGTAAAAAGTCCTAGTATCATGCCCTCTCCGGTGCTTGTCACTATGGGTCTGCGGTGCACCGAAAAAATCGGTACGGTACGGTTCCAAACCTTGTACCGAACTTCGGTACGGTACAAGAATTTTTTCAGTACAAGTTCGGTACGGTATAAATAAATAAAAATTAAGTCACTATCCAGTCTAGGTTGCCATCACATATAACAATGGAATATCTCCTGCCGAAAACATTGAATAAAACCTGACCGTTGAAGGCTTTATACTCTACATGTAATATAGAATTACAACACTGCCCAGATGTACGGCAAATACTGAATGTAAGACTGGCTCATAGCGTGTTGGTGAATGATAATTAAATACCTTACCGTCACCAGGACTTAAGGCTACCAGCCATCTCCCTGCCAGCTCCAAATTATTATGCAAAGGTATTGACTCAATATATTTTCTGTATTTTTTGTTCTGCAATAAAATACATTATAGTTTTTTTATTTTGTTTGTTCATCCTTAGTTTCATATAGACTTCATAAGATTATTTCCCCTTATTAATTAGTTACAACATAAATAATTATAATGTTGAATTAATTATTAATATGTTTAATGTGATATGTTTTTTAAAGAATGGATTTAAAAATTATATTACAGTTTGAAAATTAGTAAAGTAAAATATTTCTTCTGACATTGTATATCCTTTTTTAAACACCTTTCTCTATGTTTTCACTTATTAAGTTCTGGAAAATACTTATGAATAAAAGAATGACCATGGTCATTCTTTCAATTCAAGAACCGAGGTACAACAATTTGTACTGTACCTAACCGACCTCATAATTTCCTGTACCGCAGACCCCTACTTGTCAGATGACCGTACAGGCATAAAACTGTCACCAATCCATTCCACAGTGGATTCATCCACTACTGAAATGCAGACTAGGTATTAAAGTTCAAAAGATGGCATCCCAGAACGAGCCAGGGGCGAAGTTAAACTGTTCACTCTGATAGCCACCAGCCTTACCAACTGTGACAAGTTCATTTTGTGGTCTCTGAAATGTGATAAACAGAAAGCCAGCAATTAGGGTCATCCATATTAGGGGTCTATGGCACAAATTATTTTCATGACGGTAGGGTACAAGGTTTTCGGTACAGTTGAAAAACATCTGATTTGATGATTGTGAGGTAATTAAAGTCTTTAAGTAGTACTCAGATGATTATCTCTTATACTCGATGTTTGTAAAATCTAAGCAGATTTGTGTATTTCTTGAGTATAAAACCCTTATTTCTATGCCTGAGTATTGCATGTAAAAGTATACCATTTAATGTACATTAACAGCTTATTTTCTAATAGGAATTTTTTTAAATAAGATTTATAATAAACTGATCATCCCTGTTTTATTGTCAAAAAATCAAGATTTATCATATTAAAACAGGCTTAACACAATTTTTAAAAAAACCAAATTTTAGGTAAAGTACATTATTCTAAAACTTGAAAAACATGTTAGTCTATATTGAGCAATATAAAAAAAGAGTTGGTTAATAGGCACTAAAATTGTAGATAAATCAGTTATAAAGTAAATATTAAAGGATAATTTAAAAACAGATTTTATGAAAGTGTGTAAAATCAAGACATTAGGCATAATTAACGTAAAACCCTTGATAGGCCCAACAGGAAAATATAATAATTCATATGTGCGCTGTATTTAAAAACTTAGTACAGTACGGTATATCAGATAAAGAAAACTTAATACGGGTGTAACAATTTATAAAAAAGTTCACAACGGACTGACAAAATGTGTCAAAAAGTCGTAATTATTTGACAACCCTAGATCATATGACTCAACACTGGTGAATTTGTGAGCATTGTGCTAAAAAAAAGTAGTCCTATATATCATAATAAAATTATTATTAAAATTATATAATTAAAGCATTATATATTGAGCTGCCTTTAAAGGCGCTAGCCATCCAGTAAGAGTTAAATCATAACTTAGTTATAATAACCAATTTACGGAGAATCGCTGTCAGTGACATCGGCACTTAATGCATAGGGTCTATAGTCGCTGTGAGCGACACTGCTGCACTAAAAGGGTTGATAACTAATAAAAAATCCTGTGTTTTCAGATTAATAGTTTAACATTTGGTTAACATTGAATAATTGTTTAACAATTTTTTTGTCATAGCTAGGTATCTAGGTTGTCTATATTGAATTGATGTGTTTAACGACAATAAAATAATTTTGGATATGTGACTTGTAGATTGCTTCTGATTATTCTACATGGTGGTACTAGATTAATTAATTGCTTTATAATCCACCTATTGCTTAAGCAAGCTACTAAATGTTATTCCTGATTTACTAATAACTGAGAGATATCAATATAATATAGAGAGGAAAATTTGTACAATTAATGACATCATGTTGTAGCACCGAAAGTGAAGTACGTGGACTACGGCAATGTGGAGGCAGTTGACAGTGGCAATGTGTGGGCTATGGAGCCAGAATTCGCAACACTACCGATACAAGCTTTCAACTGTTGTTTGGCTGGAGTTCAGCCCACAGCCGATGTTTGGCCTAAACGTATGTGATTTTATTGGCTTTTGTGTTTAAATTAGGAATAAAATACCAACTTTTACTTTCTCCCCTTGTACATAGTAAATAGGGAAAGTATTGTTTTTGTCAAAACATTAAAATTTGAGTTAAGAATAGGTATATCGGTTTTGAAGCTCCCTGAATCCAGAAAAGAAGGTTTTCGGACTGATGTCTGTCCGTCTGTTTGCGTAAAGACTCCGAGACTACACTGGTTGTCCGATTTTTATCTTAAACACATACACTGCTGAAAAATTTTATTAGTGAAATTACTTATGTAGGAAGTATGAAAACGATGTTCACGTTAATCAACGTCCATCCGGTTCACCCAAAATAACATCATTGTTGTGCGGTCGCTATTGGCCTCTCAGCGTTCGGTGATAGTGTAGCGCGGTTTCGCCAGGACATTCCCGGACAGTATAATCGTTATTATAACTTATTATTTAGTTAATAATTTTGTATTGACATTATTCTTTATTTTCGCTGGTTATTCGCTTTTTATTGTCCTTACAAACATTGTTGTAAACAAACCAGGTTTAACATAAAAATAATTCCGAGCTGGTGGGAAAGGTTGTCGATCATGGCTGCCGAGCTGACAAATGAATGTAGCTGCTGTCAACCGATCGCAAAGGGTTAAGGCCCCAAATAATATGATCACCCATATGTCTTCAAAACTGATGGATCATACGTTATGGACTTTTAAATGTTAAAGACTATTACTATCTGCGACAAGAACAGTACATTGTCTATGAATGTTCAATGTTATCCTTATTTAAAATATAATATTATTACTTCGTGATATTTAAGGAGAATTAAGTGAAAAACTTTTTTTCAGTTTACTAATACTATTAACTATAATAAATAGATGATGGCCAAACAACATTGATAATTACTTTGTATTCTCAATAACTCTTACCAGTTTGTAGGATTATGAGACTATTACTATTAATGTCAATACTTAAAAACTAAACTACATTATAAGCGGTTGGTTAAGACCCATTTTTGACTGACCTAAATTTTTTATCAATTTGACTATTGGAAGAATATAATCTAGAAATCTGGACAAAAGAGGTAAAAACCTTTACACATTTAAAGCAAATGTCAGAAATCTTGCCACATTAAAATCATTTGAAGTTTTCTTTCTTTTCTTTATTCCTGTAAATTTAGCTTAAATCTTTATTTTTAATTTGAGTTGGTGCTGAAATCTATTCACCCATCCCTTGTACATACTAATAACACTACCTAATTCACATCCACACATTTCACATAGTTTTCTTTTTATGATTTGATAACAGCTGAATCGACCGATCTGGACTCACATTTTGAAGCAGAAACCTTGGAATGCTCTGTGCTCAAGAAGTTAGAGGGTGAGGGATGTGCTCAATATCTTGTCAGACTGGTCAAGGAAGGTGAGGATGTCGCACAGAAGATTATTGAAGCAGGTTTTGCCACTTCTGGTTCTGATGGTAATTATTTTTAAATATTAAATTTTAAAACAAGTTTAACTTAGGCTTATAATTAGCAACTTCATAAGGTAATTAGACTGGTCTTGATTATTCTTTTTTCAAAAATAATGTTCTTTGAATATTCGTGATTTCAATGTTGGTCTCTATTGAAATTTTGTTCTCAGTCAGCCTTTGGGTTTGGGATAAACTATAAAATATGTTGATAGTACGTGTACCATCCTGTGTTTCAATGAAATACCCTGTTTAATGGAATGAAACCATAAAACCAACATTAATACCACCTTTTAATACCATTTCATGGTATTAAGTCTGATTATATAAACCTCAAGAATGTTAACCTTATGACCTTAAGTTGTTCTAGCCTGGATAATGTGAAAGTCTGGAAGGTATATTTTTTACAGCCCCATGATTGTCCTGTTAAACTATTCGTTTTGTCCTTGAAATTAGTTTTGAAACTTTAAAAATTAGTTTTGTATTTAATTTTCCCTTTTTCATAACTAAAACTTTTTCAGCCATTTTGAAAATGCAAGCAAAATGCAAAAGATACATTATTAATCCCTAATACTGGTAAACAATTTAAAATTAAATTTTATCTTTTTTTAGCGATTGGTGTGCCCAGTGAATTGGATACGTCCCTCATAGTGGGACAGACTTTGCCTGTTACCCTGCTTCGAATCCAGGACGATTACACTTTCTATGTCAAGCCTGCCACAGAAGATGTTGAGGTAAGCTGTTTGCTATTATGTAGGAACACTCAGGCTGAGACTGAATGTGATAGCTGACACAGCTCTTCATCTATCAAATTTAAATTCTGTTATTTGTACAATACATAAATTGTATTTTAAATAGTGTCACATCGTCTTACTACATACTAAAGAAGGTATTACAACCAGTACTCCTACAATATACAACTAATTAGATAATGTTACACTCAATTTAAATTCTGAAAATCTTTCAAGGAATAAAAAGTTAAGTTTAAAAGATAATCTTTAATCTTGTTTCAAAACAACAAACTACGACTTAACTTGTCTTGTCTTTTTTTAAATTTTTAACACTTTTTCCTGCAAAATATGTTTTGACAGGAAAAATAAAAATTAGTTGCCGAAAATACTTGCTTTCTTTTTATAATATTTCAGGTAATAAGAGTCATCATTCCTGGTTAGGTATTATAATGGGGATTATTTAAAATACATTTTGTTAGTCCAGATTTAGGTACATCACAGAGTTCAAAATAAGCTTATGTGTACAAAGTATAAACAGCTAGTTTTAATAAATGAATGGCTGAATAAATGAATGAATGTTTTAAGTACCTTTTTTCTGTCAAAGACAATTCTTGTTGGTTTTTAGGCTACTCATTTCAATTCCAAGGGTCCACTGGATGTCTTCTTTTGGTGTTATAAATTTTATCAGTCTTTGTTTATAAACCATGAAAAACATTAAAAACAGACAGTCACAAAAACTTTAACACATGACATTTATACAGTACAAGATAATTTAAAATATATTAACTTAAATAACCAATTAAATAAGCAACAAGTATATCAGTTGAAATCATTTGTTCGAGAATTTGAATCTGTTATTTTTATTGCTCTTTCATAATTACTTTTTTTTCGAATCCAATAAACTCTTTTCTTTCTCCCAGTTTGGTTTCCGCAGTGGCAAATCAACTCGCGATGCCATTGACGCCCTGGTCTGTGAGGTCATTGATACTTTTGAGTCTAAAGCCTTTGCTTGGGCCACCTTGTGTGACCTGAGCAAGGCTTTTGACTGTGTGGACCACCAAGATCCTTTTATGAAACTCGAATATTATGGTCTTGAAAATACCTCTCTCAAGTTTTTAAAATCTTACCTTAGTAATCGAAGACAGGTTGTCTCAGTAAATGGTAATATGTCAGACCAAATTCAAATAGAGTGTGGTGTGCCCCAGGGATCTGTCCTTGGGCCATTATTGTTTCTAATTGCTATTAACGATCTTCCAAGTAATATCTCAAAGCCAATAAAAACTATTTTATATGCAGATGATACAACCTTTCTCTCAAAAAGCAATACATTAGCAGAACTACAACAATTGACTCAAAACTGCAATGAAAGATGCTTCGGCTGGTTTCAGTCTAATGGCCTCCTCTTGAACCATAGTAAAACACAAAACTTTTGATTTAGTTTAAGACCAACAGACTATGAGTGTCATGGTAATCAATCAAGTGTAAAATTTTTAGGAATGTTTTTTGATAACCAGCTTAACAGGGAATCCCATATAAATTACTTGTCTACAAGATTATCTCGGGTTGTCTATTTGGTCAGAGGATTAGTTTCACTTATTGACAATAACTATATAAGGATGTCCTATTTTGCTTTTTTCAAAGTGTCTATCGCTATGGCCTGATTTTCTGGGGAAGTTCCAAAAATTCACGATATTTTACTGATTCAGAAAAAAATAGTCAGAATTATCTGTAATGAACCCCCTGACTCACATTGCAAACCTCTTTTTGTTAAATTAGATTTTCAAACAGTCGTAAATTTGTACATTTATGATATCATGGCCTACGCCCTAAAAACTTTACCCTCTCAAACATTCTGTAATGAAATCCACAGTTATAACACTAGAAATAACTCCAATATTAAAAGAAATTTTTTTAGATTAAGTAAAAGTCTAAATAGCCATATAGCGATGTCGCAGAAAATTTATAATAAACTCAGTAAATTTGTTCAATCATATCAAAATCATTCACTGTTCTTAAAAAAATTACACAGCTGGCTACTAAAAAATCCTTTTTATTTAGTTACAGATTTTTTAAGCAAAAAAGACATTGTAATATAGGATAGGTTAAGGATGTCTGTACTGTTTCTTTACTATTTCCTTGTTGTGATTTTTGTTATTATAGGATTTGACAATTGCTGATACATATGTTTATGTCAATGGCAAATAAAGATTTCTTATTCTTATTATATTTGATTTGAAGTCCCACTGTTCATCAATCAATCAATCAATCAAATCTTTATTTACAAATTCATCAAGAATTGTAAAGGCGTCTAATTACAAATACAAGTATACAATACAAGTCTTTTCTTGCTTTACAAAGATTTACTTGCTTGTTCTAAGTATTCCTTCATTGTATACATTGGTCGTTCTGTCAACCACTCTTGAAGTCTTCTTTTCAGCTTCTGTCCTTTCCTCAAAGGTTTTCAGGTGCTGTGGCAGAGAGTTATATATTTTCCTCCCTGCATAGGATGGCTTCTTGCTGTACCTGGTTGTGTGGTGTGCTGGGAGGATGAAGTCTGTTGCTCTCCTTGTGTTGTATGTATGTACATCACCCCCCCTTTGTAGTATCCTTTGATCCACAAATGTCACTACAGCAAGAATATACAGACCAATAACAGTCAATAGTTTTAGGGACATGAAAGCTTCCCTGTAGCTGTCCAGGAGGTTCAGCCCTGAGAGTGATCTGATTGCCTTTTTTATGCATGATCATCACTCTACTCAGATCTTGCTCAGATGTTCTGCCCCAAACTGCAACCCCTTATCTAATATGAATATAGTGTCTAATTCATTAAGAATTTTGTGAGGCTCTTTTTTAACAGCCATAAATGAGAAAAAATTGCCTTCAGTGTATCTAAATTACACACTCTACGCATCTGACACAGAGCCCTTTGTCCAGTGGATATTTTTGCTTGCTACAAGGTTAACATGATTGTAGCAATTTAAATTCTGGTCTAGTGTTCATCCAATAATTTTTTTTATTATATTAAAATAAGATTTTATTCTTTTCAACTAGATTGATCCAAAAACCATCATTGAATTTTCAAGGGACGTTCAGAAAATAACATATGTTTTACCATGTTTAAATAAAAACTCAAACTTTATTTACAATGTCACAGTACCTTATTCTACTTTTCTAAGTAATTCCCAAAGCTTTCGAAATACTTGTTGTAATGAGGGATAAGTTTCTCTATTCCGAAATTATTCAGGCGTTTACAATTTGAGTTATGTTGCCATTGCTTCTTAAAGTTAATCCTCATTCCAAAACTGTTTTCCACTAAAAAGTTCCATCAACTTTGCAAAAAGATGAAAATTACTGGTTGGTAGGTCAGGGCTGCAGGTAGGATGACTCAAGAGTCCCCCTTCAGACATTGAAGTTTTTTTTCAATGAAAAGGGAGGAAGTTATAAGAGAAAAGGGGTTGAGCAAGGGTAAAACTGATGTAACAATACTATCTAGGAATCGGCTCCCCATCTTGGTCATATTGTTTCAAAATCTTCGGTTGGTGCCTGTCACTATTTCATGTGCGAGTGAATGTGAGATTTATGGACAGAGTCATGTAAAGTTGTCAAAATGAAACGTTCTTTATCATGCACATTAGTCCTTCTTTGGTTAATCATGATGCACCACTTTCTTACTGATGACTCATCCAACGCATCTTCACCATAGACAGCTTTAATTTGCTTATATAATTCAATAGGCTTAACTGTTTGATCATTCAAAAAGCGGATTCCTTCACATTTGGTAGAAGTTCGATTAGCGCCGCCATTTTAAAACGCTGAAAACAAGTAGCGTGACTGCACAGCAATGACTCACCTCAAACTAAAGGAGGTAATCGGCCGCTCACAATTGTAGTGGTGGGGGATCTGCACCGCGCTCCCAAGCGAATTCAAACTATTTTTCTGGACAACCCCCGTATTAAGCTGAAATTTTTGTTCAGTTATAAAATTTGATTTATTTGTGTTCATTAAAAGAATTTTTTGTACATGAGAAAAGATTTTTGTACCTTTCTTACTCATGAATACAGTAAGTAAGCTCAATACCCTGTTTGCAGCTTGAAATGTGAATTTACGTAATAATCTTAATATTTAATTTTGGTAATTTATGTAGTAATAACTGAATTATTGAACAAAGTGTTTTCAATTTTTAGTTGCAGAGTCTTGAGATAGAATCAGGACAGGGGGTTAGGTGTGTGTTGAGCAATGTGAAACAAGCAGCCACAGATGAAGAGAGAGAATCGTTCACCCAGCTTCCCGCTAACACCTATGTCATCGTGCTGGTTGATGCTGTGCAGAGTGAAGGGTAGGAACAGAACGAATGGTTTAGGATGTGAAAGGGCCTCGCCCTGTCAGTACTTAACCCTGCAAGTAGCATTTGTATTACCCTGCAGTGGAGGCCATTTTTAGTAATTTTCAATGTTTTCTTAAAAAATTCATAAACAAATGTAAAAATTTCAAATGACATCTCAAATTAATTAGCATAAAATACTCTACGAAGTAAAAACATAGGAACAATTTTATGATAGTTTGTGAAAATAAGATGTCATTAAAACTTGAAAAAAATATACAAAAAAGTTTGCAAACACTGAAAACAATTTATTTGTAGCTCTAAACACAGTTCAAAAGAGTCAATTTATTTCAAGTCTCATAAGATTAGAAATATATACAAGCTTGCATAGGTTTATAAAAAATGTATATAGTAAAAACATAATTTATATCTCTACCAGTGGAGAAATCAATAAGTGATAGGTCTGTGTCAGATTCATAATCCTTTACAGTAAAATCAATTCTCTCACTTACTCGACAGTCCTTGTAACTCGTCAGTCAACAGCTGACAAACACCTTTATTTTACAGCACTTGTGGCTTGACTTTTCAAGGTCACAGGACGACCTGAGATGGACAGTTGATCTATTGTTCAAAAACTCAAAAACATCTATTTAAAGTTTATCATATTAAAACTAGAGGTGTGCGGATATCCAAAAAGTCAGATCGAATATCCGGCTCCATTCCAAATGCAAAACAAGTATCCGGTAAAATCAGATAAATATCCAAACTTTTGGATAGACTGTATAAAATGAGCATTAAAACCGAAAGAAAAAATCAAAACTCTCTCTTTGAGATAAAGTTGGCGATATGTAATATCTTTGATCAAACTAAAGTGTTGAAGCAGTCAGCAGATGATGAAATTACACAATTCATATCTTATTGAAATGTAAGAATGTTATTAGTAGAGGTCTGCGGGTAGTGATTTTTACTGTCAGGTAGGGTAGTAGATTTCCCAAAATCTTCGGGTCGGGTCGGGTTCAGGTATCATAAGCTAAATGAAAATTTGGGTCAGGTCGGGTATTACAAGTTAATATTCGGGTCGGGTTCGAGTATTGTAAGTCTAAAGTTCAGGTTGGCTTTAGATTTTATTAGTAAGCAAAATGTTAATTTAAAAAAATTGTGATTGATCTAAGCATTATTGATGCAAGTCAGAAACCTATCATTGCATTTACCAACTTATTTATTTCACATATATGCCTTAAAGTCATTAAACATATTATATGTACAGTACTCTGTTTGGTATATTAACCCCAACAGTTTTATCCATTTAATTAATTGTAATTCATTATAATTTAAGTTGTAAATAATTAATAATGGGAAATAATTTTCAAGTATATATGAAACTAAGGATGTATTTAATTGCAGAATAAAAAACACAAAGAATGTATTGAGTTAATACCCTAAGCCAAGGGTTTATTAGACCTATGTTATATATTGTCCTGGTTTCTTATTTTTAATTCAAAAAATTAACTTAATCACTTAACAATTTTAACTTATTTTTTAAGGTCTAACAAAGTCAGGTTTTTCTCGCTTCAAGTCTGTTATCTTTAACTGTTCAAGTGAAGAAAATCTTCACACGTTCCAAGTCACGTCTGTTGTTAGCGATACCTACTTATCAGCAGGTAAACGCTCACTAAACTAGACACAGACAGTAGAAAGACGCGATTCCCTGTTAGTAAGGGTTGTGGCAGGGGGAGAGTGGTTTATTTTTAGCACAGGCTCGACCCGCCAAGGTCACTGCCCTTATGAATTTATTAAATCATCCACAGCCTGTATAACCCAAATCATCTCGTCTCCCGACGCTTACCGCTCGAATACAATGACGAAATAAGTGTGTATTATTATATTTAATAAGTGTTAATATTATTTCTGCGAAATATTATTATTTATTTTTTTTAATATTATTTCCCGGGACGAAAAGGCTTTAGTCCCAATCAGTTCGGATTTTAGGGTTTCCACTAATGAGGAAATCCAGAACATATTGTTAAAAAATAAAATGGTTTATTTATGTCCGTTATTCAGTTATATCCTTAACATTACGATTTTTTATTTTATTTGAGTGAAAATCCCGAAAGAGCGAGATCACTACGGCAAATCACAGTTCTGTATTGGTCATATAACATCGTCAACAGGCTGTCAGAGCAAAAACGACGAATCACTTGAAAGAATCACGAATCACTGTTTAAAAGGTTTTCACTTTGATTGAAAAATCACAGGTATTCCAATCACTATTTGAAACACGACTAATACGAGCTTCATACTGGTACGACTATTTTGTTGCTTCAAAAGGAGGAACGGTTCCCTGATCGCATTAGCTGCTTCACGTGGATACGATAATAAGCTGCGAACGCACAATAATTTTGAGCCGGCAGGGAGACGGCTGGTTGCCTGATTTTCACGAAAGTCCTGGTTACATCATTGAGGTTGTGCAATCCAATGTATTAAGACAGTAAAAATTACTTCGAAGTTTTACATCTCGATCGAGAACATCTGTATTCGATAATATTGTGTGATTCAGAAATTTTGGACGAAATGTTATTACCCGGGGTCTCTGGTTATTTTCAAAGTCATCTCTGGTATTGTGTACAACCCGATGCCTTTCGGGTAGTTGGTACCCGCCCGACCCGACATCTAATAGAAGCCCGCCCGAATGGAAACCGGAGACGAGCCGAGCCCGCCCGACCACTCGGGTTCACGCAATTACCCGAATTTTCGGGTACACGCAGACCTCTAGTTATTAGCTGGTCCGTGGATACAGTATGATTATTTGATTGTTCAACTTTAAGTAACCGATTTTGCATTTTGAAAAAAACAAAGCATAGCGTTATCCTTAGTTGCACCGAGTATCAGATTGCGGTTTGATATTATTCTGCATAAAATATGACTACTCTACTTTTGATAGTAAAATTATTTATTTTCTGTGCATTTTTCTTTTATTTACAGCCTATCGGAGGTTGAAAAAAAACAGCCTCACATTTGGTAACAAAGCTCAATCACCATAAAAGCTCATTTACTTTTGATTGTAAAATTATTTATTTTCTGTGTATTTTTCTTTTATTTACAGCCCATCGGAGGTTGTAAAAAAACAGTCGTTACATTTGGTGACAAAGCTCAATCATCATAAAAGCTCATTTTGTTATGGTATTTGCAGCAAAAAATATATACAACTTCATTTTGATCGTTAAAGTAGTGGATCAAATTAAATTTTAATTATTTTGATATAATGGACTATTTTTTGTTATCACATCCTCAAGTTCTCCGGTTTTGAGCAATACGATAAAGTGATGCCAAATTGACATTTGGTCTATTTGTTCATTCCCTGTTCACATAACCAACAAGTTTTCCACTAGTTTCATTTTTAGATAATTTTAAAGTTAAATAACTAGATTACGACAAAAGTACCATAATTTCATGGGTAACTTTTAATATTGTATACTTACTTATACTTTTAATATTGTAACATGGCAGCCCGATATGCAGAGAATCAATGACGATGAGCCAACATCACCCGTCAAATCATGGTTTTTTTTCATGGCGATTTGTTTTTTAAATTGTAATAATAAAATAGTTAAGTAATAAAATTAAATTGAGAATTATTATTAATCAATCCATGATTTGTATAGTTATCTTTTAAGTTCTGTTAATGTAATTTATTGGTTAATTATGAGGTATTTGTTGATTTCATTCGTCAATTACACCATCTTAAAATTTGTTACTTTTAAATGCAGTGAATTATAAATTTTAGTCCAACAACAAGTTCAGCCTATAAAGCAGTTATTATTTTTTATGTCCAATTAATAACTTTGATTACATTTTTATTTATTTTTCTAATTTATTCTTAGATAAGTGTTATTCCATTGTGTTATTGTAAGTATCCGAATCCGAAAACTATCCGATCCGAACTATCCGAATCTGATCTGAACTTGATCTATCCAATCCGAATCCGATCTGGAAAATAAAATTTCACTATCCGCACACCTCTAATTAAAACCAATCTCATTGATTGCCTAATCAATCAATACGTCTTCAAAATCCTTAAATTATTAAATAGATCAAAGTTAAGCCTGTAAAGTGAAATATAAAGGTTGATTTTTTAAGTAAATATTTAAAGAACGAATGTTATATAATAAACAAACATTTATCCCTGTGTGGTATTACTAAAAACTAGCGTGTTTGTGAATCCGATTCAGAAAAATAGTCCATTATATCGGAATATTGAAATCATAACTGAAGATGAAAAATAGAACTATTAAATTATTTTCACACATCCTGTAAAAGAATTAATTCTAGGAAAATGAATATGCTTTCCTGTTGAATTAAAGATCTACGTTTTAAGGTCTTCCTTGCCAAAAACATGTTGTTTGCAAACTAATAACTAACATTATTCCGATACTCAACATATCGACCACGATATGCTGTGTACTTCTAAATTCAATATCGGTTTGAAGTTTCTTTAGCATCTAAAATAAGTTGTTGCAACCTCACACTGACCAATGACATCTTTGCATTATTTTCAATAGGATTCAAGTTACATAATTTCGCCTTTTCGTCTGCTACAATTCTTTTGTGTTTGAGCGATGTTCCGCATCACTAATATGATCTGAAGCGAAAATTTTAAGCTTCTTTTTGTTAGTTTTTGTTTTAATTTTAATTTTATACTCTCTTTTGCAATTTTGGATTTTTCAATTATTCTTTGGAGCAATTATTACAATATCGGATTGGAGGCGGATATCTGAATGTGTTTCAGTTTTTAAAAGAAAAAAATTGTTTACTTAAGAATCAAGAATAAATTACAAATTATTTACATGGCTACGACAATAAACTTATAATGCATGATAATTTTAAGTCAGCAGGCCAACAACTCGTTTCCAGATCTTAAGTTTCATCAAAACAATGACGACTACTTATTAATACAACAAACAAATAAACATTAATTCTTTCTGAACCCATGTATGAAAAACAGAACTCATGAATGAAGTAGAATAATTTTAAAATTTTGGCAAAAATTAAGCATGTTTTAATTTTGCGTTAGAAGCTGTGCTTGAACTTCAAGCTTTATCAAAATCCCATGAGGGGAGCCGAACTTTAAAAGTTTGAATATTCAAGCCTTGCACACCCGTACTTTTTTATAATTGATGCCAATTCGTAAAGTTAAAAATAGTATTTATGTCTTGAACAGGTAACTTATTAATGAATACTCTCTTATGATCAATCCTAATGTCTCACAATATGTCAAATCCTTATTTATTTTTTCAGGTTGCAAGTGACTCTCTTTGATGGTGAAGGAGAACTGCTAGCCTTGCAGGAGAATGGAGCCTTGCAATCTGTGATGAAAGTTTGTCCTATGCCAGTCCTTAATACACATCAGAAAGTGTATGTTGCTCATGCAAGTGAAGACGGCATCTTTTTACACAAAGTT
The DNA here is from genome assembly GCA_023375725.1 of Nephotettix cincticeps. Taxonomy (NCBI): domain Eukaryota; kingdom Metazoa; phylum Arthropoda; class Insecta; order Hemiptera; family Cicadellidae; genus Nephotettix; species Nephotettix cincticeps. The sequence goes on from CM041785.1 coordinate 46,198,964, forward strand.
AGTTTTGCTGATCTTATTGCAGATTTACTTGACAAGCTGTTTGAATTTTACAATGAGTCAGAGCCAGTTGAACAAGAATGGAAGCAGGGTGATATCTGTTGTGCTAAATCAGTTAATGATGAACAGTGGTATAGAGCTAAAATTATTGAGTCAGGAGATGACACCAAAGTTCAGTATATTGATTATGGAAATTCAGAGATTATTCCTGCCGCCAATTTACGCCAGCTTGATGCTTCATTCTACTTCCCACATGCCCTTGCTCTACCTGTGTCTCTCCATGTTACTTGGTCCGTCCCAATAGAGAATCTTATTGAGCTAGCTGGAGAAACTGAATACAATGCTGTTGTCCTTAGAAAGAAAGATGGATGGGTTGTTGAATTAGTTGACAGCTCAGGACAGAGTCTAACTGAAAAGTTGGTGGAGTTAGGATTTGCTGTGGCATTAGAAAACTCACCGTTCAAGAGGATTGTTGAAGGAGGAAGGTTTGCAGAGGGCTCTGATGTTCCAATATCAGTCTCATTTATTGATTCTCCTTTACAACTATGGATTCACGTTGGTGATGATATTGAAGTTATTGAAGCTTTGCAAGATAGATTGCAAGAAGCTGCTCCTAAACTCCTTCCATTGAGAGAAGCAACTGGGATTTTTGCAGCAAAGTTTTCAGATGGACTGTGGTATAGAGCTCTAAAGTTGAATGATACGACAGTTAGATTTATTGATTATGGAAACTCTGATATGGTAGACATGACAGATATCAAAGCTTTGTCTCCTGACTTCCTTGAACCGGCTGACGGTTATGCTGTCAAAGTTGAATTACCCATTTCAGATTTTAAAAATGGAGCTAAAGAAAAGCTTGAAGAATTACTGGTAACTGCAGAAATTGATAATGAAGAAGAAATAATTGCTCGTATTCTCTCTGTGAAGGAAAATTCGATAGTGGCAGATGTAATTAAAGGTGGGAAAAGTGTTGTGGATATTTTAGTCGAAGAAAAGCTTTGTACAAAACTGCAGAAAGTTTCATCTGGATTTGTTAGCCATTTTAACAATTTATGTGATTTTTTTATCCAAGAAGTAGGCTGTGAAGAAAGACTGGATACTATAGTTAATGCATTATCAGGAGCTGAAAGTTTTGAGCCTATTTCTAATGTAAATGTAGGAGAACTCATTGTTGCTCTCTATGCTGAGGATGGTTTGTGGTACAGAGCAAAGGTGTTGAGTAAGTGTGACGAAGGAATGGCTGTTCTTTTCATAGATTATGGAAATTCAGCTATTTCCTCTGAGTTCAAAATATTACCTTCTGAATTAGCTACAGAACCAGCCTTGTCCAAACATTGTGCCTTAGAACTACCTGAAGGTATCACAGAATGGTCAGAATCAGCCAATGAGAAATTTATGGAAATGTCTGCCGAAGGTTGCACACAGTTTGATATCAAGGTGCTAACTGAAGGAGATCCAGCTAACGTTATTTTATATATTAATAATAAATGTGTCAATGAAGAATTGAAAATTCTCAGTGATGTGAGTGATGCAGAAACTGCCAAGACTGAATGTGCCTCTGCAGTCTTAGATGTCAATGAAAAATCTGTTTATATTAGTCATATCAATAATCCATCCGACTTTTACGTACAAATAGAAGGTGCTGAAGTTGAATTGGATGCTCTGAGGGACGAAATGAATGATGTGAGCTTGTTTGAACCATTGGAGATCACAGATGATCTCAGGGGAGCAATTGTGGGAGCTTATTTTGTTGATGACGAGCTATGGTATAGAGCCAAAGTGCTAAATGTCACTGAAGAAGGGGCACAAGTATTGTTTGTGGATTATGGTAACTCAGCTACTGCAAATAAATTTGTGAAACTACCGGAAACGTTGAAATTAAAAGAGCCGCTGGCTCTTCATTGCACACTTGGACATGAAGAGTGGTCTGAAGAAGCCAATAATCAACTGATTGAACTTGGAGGAGAGGGAGCTGTCCCCTTCCAGATAAAAATATTAGAGACTTCTGATCCAAACTTGGTTAGTATGGCGTTTGGAGAAAACACTGTGGAAGAAATTCTGAGACTTGATCAGACTGTACAAACAACAACAATTGAGGCTGCAGTTGAAGTTCTGTCAGTGACAGAGCACTCAGAAAAAAAACCTGAGGAAAGCATCATTAAAACTGTATTTTTAATACATGTCAATTCTCCAACTGACTTTTATCTTCATACAGCTGAAGCAACTCAGCTTTTAGCAGACATTAGTGAACAACTTGTTGCTGCCGAGGAATTCGCACTCCTGGATGAAGAAACCATATCTAAAGGTAAAATTGTCGCTGCTCAATTTGATGAAGATGACTTGTGGTATCGAGCCAAGATATTGGACCACTCTGAAAGTGAGACTAAAGTTATTTTTATCGATTATGGTAATAGTGTGAAAGTTGCAAAAGTGAAAGAACTGCCTGAAGACCTGATGAAAACTCCTGCTCTTGCTATGCATTGCTCTTTATTTAGACCAGGAGGTGGTGAATGGTCTTCCATAGCTTGTGAGACTTTTATCAAACTTGCAAATGAAGATGGTGTCTCTTGTGACTTGAAAATAGTTACTGAAGGTGATCCAAATGTTGTATCATTGTACATTAATGGTGAATCAGTTGCTGAACAGTTGATCGTATCTAGTGGCATAGTAACTGAAGAACCACTTGTCGATTTAAACAAAGAGTTTAAGAATGATCATAAGGAGGAAAATAATACAACTGAGAATGAACAAGACATTCAAACCTCTGAAATTAACCAAAACAATGTGACTACTAAGGATATTTGCAGTCAAGATGAAATGGAAGAGATAATAATGAGTCATTTTAGTGAAAAAATTGTAAACAACTTGTACAAGGAAATGCAGCAAATTACTGAAGAATTGATCATAAATGCCACAGAAGACATTGAAAAAGTCACCGAACTCACCCCACAGGATTTGATTACTGAATCTACTGATATAACAGAAGATGGTCAAGGAAATGCTGCTATAGAGAAAAGTAACGAAGAGATCAACAGTGAAACCATTACTAGTTCCAATACTACTAATGGAAATTATGATGATCCAGTAGATGACCAAGGTGACAAGAATGTTAAACCAAGAAAGGGAGACGATGGGGATATAAACCTTGTAAATGAGCTAAAATCAACTTCTAAGCAAGAAGAGACTGAGAGAAAAGAATCCTCTCCAACTCCCCGACGTCACAATATTGAAGATCACATTGTACCTGGATGTATTTCCAGTGCAAAGCTTGAAGAATCTACTGAAACGTAATGCATTCCAAAAGACATGTCATCCTGATTCCTTGGAATTAACATCATACTTAAGTATTGATTTGATGGCAAAACATCATTTTTCACATATGCTATTTTTATACATATATAAGCTTAAGTTTTCATAAATCGTTAACGAGTAATATAAGTACTTTTTAAGTTAAATTCAATATTTTTCATCTAAAATATTTATACCAGTGTTATAACTTCATATGTTTATACTGGTGTTGCGAGTTATTATCAGTGCTGTTTCTTTTTACCAGCTTTGCAGTACTACTTATTTGTAATAATTTGCTATGTTACTATCCATTTTTTTAAATAAAAAATATGTATTATAGATTTGTAAATATGTCAAAGTTGTTTTGTTTCTTAATTATTTTTATTATTTGCTTATATGAGAAATAACTAAGGTAGTAAAAAATTTGCAATAATATATTGTTGATTTTTTATACGTTCATATGAACATTAATGACAGGTTTTTATATGTTAGTATTGTAGAACTTTTTGTTGGAATTATTTTTATATCTGTGATAAGTAATTGAAGGAAAGATGTACCTCAATATTTTCCTGGCAGTATTGCATAATCAAATCCGGTTCTGTAGTTTTCGAAAACGGGTTGTTCATTTGTTATACTGTTTTTATCTTATTTATTCTTAACACCCATTAAAAGTGGAATCGGCTGCATTATTTAAAAAAAAATATATAAAAATTGAAATAATTTGTGTTTCTTTAATGTTTATGACTCCTAAATTTTAGTATCACTGTAACCTAAATATTATCTCCATCAAATCTTTTGATCTCATCAGTGGATCAGTGGTACTGGCACATAAGCTCAGGGGTGGCCCAGTGACCGACAAATCCTATCAGATTGTGAGCAATAACCTCTGGCTAGCCTATGTGATTCACACTGCTGCTGTACCTCAATAGCATCAATTCGCTGCACAGGCCAAAGACAGTTATGTTGATGGGCAATTGAGGTTAAAAATTCCTCTTATGGGATGTCCTGAACCTGAAATACCCCCGTCGCAGCAGACCTACGTACTCAGCAAATTTCCAAATCAATAATATAATAATAATAATATATGACAAGTTTGGTCAAAATCTGTCTATAGACATGAGAATTATTTGCTTATTCTCCGTAAGATTAACATGGGAAAGAGTGTGCAAGTTTGCTGCTGTGAGGAACACTGAGAGTAGGCATTTATACCATCAATAATTTTTATTTTTAACATTTATACTAACTTATATATAATTAACTCATGAATTATAATTTATATTTCAATACAGACTCGCAGAGTGTAGTTTCAGTATTCGCCAAGGGCCACGCCAGTAGTACCAAAAGTGCTCTAATCGGTTTCAGCTTGGTTAAGACGGCCGTGAGGTTGCCAGTTCGAATAGTCCGGATGTACCTGCTCGTATACTCATACACTACACTCCACCGCTGTCTCGGTCTCGCTGTCAGTGTTTACTCGAATCTGATGTCTCCGACTCAAAATGCAGTGTAATGCGGTTACGAGCCAATAATTTCAAATAATACGAGTTAAAATTGAAAATTATTTTAATGCTAATGCCAAAACACAATCTATCAAAGGATTTATAGGATTATTATTTTATTATTTATTATTTAAGGATTTATCTATACTCAATATTTTTATTTTTATGAATTATATTTATATAATGTAGTATTTCATGAATCCATTCATTATTTAGTATTAAGTTTGTTTAAAAGACAACCCTATTATTCACCACATTTAAAAAATTATCTAAGACATGTTAAAATAACCATTGAATTACCTTTTTACAAAACCTTAATTATTATTTAAATAATGTTATTCATCTCCTTAATTATTTCTCATCAAAATATTCCCCATTTAACAAATACCCAAAATTATATTTTATCCTTTAACCCTTGAACTGGCAGTCGTCGGAAAAGCGATGATACAGGCCGCAACTAAAAAAAACAAGGTTTACAACTAAAAAATCTGAAAATGATTATTTCTGTCATTTTTCTGCAGATAATGTTTTCTTAGTTGTTAAAAAATTTAGTTTTTTATATCAAATAAAATGCAATCTCTTTCGACCTTAAATTTTCCATAAAAATATTGTTATCTTACATTTTCTTTAATTTTACAAAAACAATTACCTTATATTTATATTATTATACAAAAGTTGATACTTTATGGTTCTCCATTAAGTTCTGCAACTTTTGGTAAGTTGCAACCCAATTGCATGATTGGTTGTATTAGTAAAGGATGTCAAAAGTTATAACAAATATTTTTGAGCTCTATTTTTTAGGAAAAACTTTGTTTTAAACAGATTTTCTCAGCCATACTCAATTTTTATGTACAAAAAGCAATTAAATCTCTTTTAAATTTAATATTCTATCTATCTACGAAAGTTTTGTCAAAATATTTTTTGATCAATTTTGCATTCAAGAGGTAAAAATGTACATTAGATACACAAAAAACTAAAAAATCTCATTTTTAACCATAACAATGAAACAAATGGGGTTTAGGACTTATGTTAATATAACACTTTTTCCTTGTTTTAACCCAAGAAACCAATTCCTAAAGTTTGTCAGGGTTGCCGGGAAACACTCAGTATATGAATGTATGAAAATTGCAATACATAGTAAATTAACATTACAAATAGTAATTCAAATTTAATTAATAAAATAAAAATAATTCACTGAGATGCGTTGTGGTCGACCAATCAGGCCTAGAATCTTCGCTGGTTGTATACCTAATAAAACATATTTTTATATAAACACTTACCAAATGCACGGCAATTGCCTTTCAGGTGTCAAAATTATTTATTCCTCACAGGAACCGGTTTCGGTCCATCACCGACCATCATCAGCCTACTAAACACAGGAATAAATAATTTTGACACCTGAAAGGCAATTGCCGTGCATTTGGTAAGTGTTTATATAATTATCTAGGTGTCTAGGCTTTCGAAATAATAAAAAACATATTTCTTCTCAAAACAAATTAATCTGTTGTATATATTCGTAGTGACTTTGTTAAACAAAAGAGAAACAAAGCTATGAAATGCACAACTCCGATACCCCAGTTAATTAAAATGAGTTAAATACTAAAGGTAGTAGGTTTGAGTGAGATAAACATTCACTGACGTCGTGACGTCTGCTCCGTCGTCTGCGTGCTCAATTCGGCAACGTCTCTATGCCCAACAGTGCTAGTGCAGCCTGGTGTTCAGGCTAGTAACAAACAAAAGCGCAAACATTGCTGACAGTCTGTATTAGAATAAAATTGTCTTTGCTCATAGACCTTTAACTTTTTATTGTTAAGGGTCTCCTCGAAGACTTTAATACTTGAAATTTGTAAATGTGTCATGAATTACAACTTTACCAGTTCTAGAGTGAATAAATAAAATCACCATTAAAACCACTTATTGTTGGTTTTTAACTTAAAGGGGTACATTGTTTACAATCATGTAAACTTTGAAAAGAATCAACATTTAAAAGAATATTGCTTGACATTTTTATCTTATTTCTTGTAATTAAAAATATGAGTAATAGATTATATATACAATTACTTTTCAAGGAAATACAAGATACAAATTTCACTAGTATCATTTATTTATATATCTAGTATCATAGATTTTGGAAATAATTCTCTATGCTTTTATTTCGCACAGTTGTTTTACCCTTTAGTTTTTACAAATTGTTTAGTAATTTGATAATTTTTCATTTATTACATACATAAAATAAATATTAATGCAAATCCTCTATTCACATATTGTTTGCCACCATCTTCAATCAACAACTATTAAACGGTTATAAACAGCTGTTTTGATTTGTATTGTTTACATTTGATTCTCCATAAGCGTAATGTTAAATTTTTAGATTTTAAAATTAATATTACAAGAAAACACGAATTTTCCTGGACATTAGAACTATCTAGAACTTATTTTCTACTCAGAAATTAGTTATTTCCAAAATTTAAAGAAATTCCTTAGTGCCGTTTTCGAGATCCGTGTAACTAACCTTGCTCGTATTATATTATATAATAAATAAAGAATCATTATTAATAACTATTAATTGTCTACTATCAAGTAGACTACTTTTAATAGTGCACTACTAACAGTAACAATAATTAGAGTTAGAACTATTTGCTAAGAAGGAGTGGATATGCTGTTTTAGAACCTTGCATCATATTTAGCTCCTATTGGTGTGTTTACAAAATGGGCAGTGTACTTCTTATGAACTTACCCATTTTCATTATCCGCCTTGTTTTATGAATTTGACTATAAATAATGATAGAAGTTATAGTACTAAGTCAGATTCTCACAAGATGAAACATAAAAATTCATGCCTATTTGCTACTGTAAAATTGTCTGACGATTCGCCATTATTGTTCAATAAATTCAGAGTTAATGGAAATTGGCTGGAAATTATTGTTCAATAAATTCAGAGTTAATGGAAATTGGCTGTGTATTGTGAGTTAAAAATTATGATTTTAAGTTGAATTAATACAATATAAAAGTGAGGTTCCAGTTGGTTGTAATTCATAAGTTCAGCATTGTTCCTTATAATTTTTGTTCTCTTAGTGATTTTGAAACCCTATTTGTGAGTTACGGTATGTATGAGTACTGTATTCAAAATCCATTTGATGTGAAAAGTTTATCATTCATTCAAATTAATATTTTGCTCTTTAATCTGAGCTCAAAATTTGCTGCTCTATTCTCACTATTTCTCTGATTCCTGTTGCTGTTGATACAGTTTCAATTCCTTTTCAACTCTCTCCCACCTGTTAAGTCTATAACGTGTCACAAATTGATTTGAAATATACAACAGGGTAATAACAAACACTGTTAGGAAAGCAGCCATAAGCAGTTTGGGTACTAAGTCCCAAATTTCATCGTTTTTCATAAATTTCTTCTCATAGTCATCAGGATCTTCAAACAACTGTACGGGGGAGGTATTTTTTTCCTCAGGACTCTCAGTTAGATCGTTTGCCACTTTATTTATTTCTTCTTGCAGCTCCCCAAGTACAGCTGAATCCAACCAAGATGCTAAATTGTGTCTCCCTAATTGACGAAGTCGTAGTGAAATTTTTTCATGTGTTTTTCCTCTACCCTCGTTAGAATTCCATTCCAGTAGCAATTTCAAGCAGCTTATATCTTCAGGAAGTGCATTTTCAGCATCCTCCAATGATTTGTAAAGTTCCAAATTGAAGGAGTTGTAGTGAAGAGCAGCAACTAATTTCCGACATTCATCCTTTGACAAATGATTAGCCAAATGCTGAATCTCAGGAAGTGTAAGGTCAACTGTTGCACTTGTGTAGGGAATTGAAAACAAACTTAGAAATATCAGGAAATATCTCATTACTTAAAAATTAATAAAAGTATTTTTAGTGAAACACTTTGTTTAGACAACCATTACCATATGTCATGGTAACCATGTAAGGTAAATAAATAGGTATAACATAGTTTTTATTTTCAATCCATTCTAGTGTTGTAGTTAAAATTAAAACAATACTGGCAGTTTATCATATTTAGTTTTGATTGAATTAAAATTAAATATTGAAGGGGAACTAATCTAAAACAATAAATTTCAGTCTAATTAAATTTTAATGAATTTTATTCAGACCCTTCACTTATTTATAATAAAAGAGCATGTGCCCCCTGCAGTCACAACTCTAAGAATCATCATCTGTTGGGTTGGCACATACATCAGTGCAAGGCAAAGTCAAAATATAATAATATTACCCCAGTCCCACCAGACCTGCGTACTCAGCGAATTTCCAAATCAATAATATGATAATAATATTATATGTCAAGTTTCATCAATCTGTCGATTAATATATGAGTTAGTTATTTGCCTATTCTTCATAAGATTAACATGGGAAAGAGTATGCAGGTTTGCCGCTGTGAGGAACACTGAAAGTAGGCATTTATAGCACAAACAATTTTTATTTTGACAATTCATCTTTTTTCTTTTTTGGATCTTTTTTAACATTTAATTTTTGACGTTCTTTTTCAAACTCCAGTATTGATAAATTTTCTGTTATGATTTTGTACATTTTATAATAAAAAATACCCCCGTCGCAGCAGACCTGCGTACTCAGCGAATTTCCAAATCAATAACATAATAATAATAATAATATATGACTAGTTTGATCATTATCTGTCAATAAATATGAGTATTATTTGCCTACTCTCCATAGATTAACATGGGAAAGAGTATGCAGGTATGCTGCTGTGACGAACGCTGAAAGTAGGTGTTTCTAGCGTAAACAATAAATCTTTTGAGCATTTCTATAAACTTTCATCAACATCTGTCCATAAAAGGAATTTGCCTATTCACTATATTATGATTAATATGGGAAAAGAGTATACTTTATACTTTTTTTAATACTTTTTATACTTTTTTTTTATATACAGGTTTGCTGCCATGATAAACACATAAACTATGATTTTTAAGCATAAATGAATAGACCTCAACCACATGAAGCTAAATATCAAGTTTTATCCAAAAAATAAATAGATATATATATATACCGGTACATACATATTAACGACTATTGTTTTTGGACTCTGGGCACCTAAAGAGGAAAAATAATATGGTCCCGGGCTTGTCTCGCCATGAGACCTGAGGTAATAGCTTCTTCCCTATGAGAAATTTGCTAAAATGAAACCACCTGTCTTCTGTTTCCAAGGTAAGAGGTGATTGTCTGGAGGACAACACCACCTACTCCATACTTCTTGAGCTTAGATATAATAATGGCATGGGAGACAACGTTGAACGCCTTGCTCAAGTCACACATGTTCAGTAAAACAGAATCTTCAGCTTCAAATGCACCTGTAATTTCCTTGACTAGGCATGTGAGGGCAATGGCGGTAGAGCGTCCCTTCCGGAACCCATGTTGGGCATCATACAACAGGTTATTGGACTCAAAATTGTCAACTAGCTGGAATTTCATAACAGACTCTATAACCTATGAGAAAAAAGGTAAGATGGCTATAGGCCAATAGTTGCATGGACCTAACTTGAGGCATACTACTAGTGCGGGGCTTGGGTCTCACGAGTTTTACGGGAAAAACAAGGTCCAACCTTTCCATAAACAGATAAAAAAATGGTTGAAAACACCCTCAGAATCCGAGATATTAGAAAAATCCCAGTATGTATCCATCAGTATATTTAAAAATACAGGTAAAGCATCATCATACACATTCCTTTTCTTAAATATATAGCCAGCATGCCAAGTATCTGAGTAATGTAATGTAGTAAGTAATCCCCCAGAAGGGGGTTTCAGTCAGCACAATGTATATTCATAGCCATTTGGCTTAAGCCTACTGAGATGAGCGACAATTAGACTATCGGCTTTGTCTGTTTTTTATCTTCCCGCCTCACGATTGTTCATTGTCATTGTTCAATTCATTGAATTTAAGTACTTGAATGGTGAATCGGTGTATTGAAATAATGTATTAAAATAATCTTGGAAACGTTTTGGACAATACTATACTTATTGAGCCCTTATTCAATTAATACGCATGAATCAATAGATTTTGAGGATTAAAAAGTTAAACATTAATTAATTAAACTAAATTACACATCTAGAACTGTGTACTATCTATTTAACGTTCAATTATTGTACGGTTGAAATTTTATTATTTCATGTTGGTGTATTCCTGAAAGAAGAAGAAGACCAACTGTCACCTTCTATCTTCAGTTGCTTAGTTTTGGTTCGGTCGAGGTTCAGTTTGCAAATGGCTGAACTGATATTAGATTGTGTTTGTTATGCGGACAGAAAGACTTAGCTTTCACCGTCGGATAAGCAACACTGTTAGGGAATGTAAAAATAAAGCACCATGTTTCGAGATCAAAATGAATGGTATCTAAAATTAGTTCCGGTTTAAATTCAATTGTTATTGTGATCGTGTGTATTCATTTTTTTGACAGCCAAAGATGAAACCCTGTGGATTGTAATCTTCTACTGTAGATTGTTTATTTTAGAACACTTATTTCTGAGATATCTAAATAATTTGTTTGGACGTATCTCTCTTCGAAATGTTCGTTTTGATAATGTGAAATACTTAGTTAAGCTCAATCTGATCAACAGGTTTATTGAATTGAGGTTATGACATTTTGATTGACTTGAAACATCTGTTTATATATTCTTAATTAACGTTGTTAATGATAACGATATTTAGTCCAAATTAGTATTAGTAAGTAATAATTGAGACTTTCCAACAAGCAGTGTGCATGGAAGAATAATAAATGCAATTTCAAAATTGAAGTGTGG